>LR812542.1:19803984-20548984 GCA_903798195.1 Danio kyathit
CCTTAAAGCACATGTCAAAGCCAGTTCCTGAAGGGCCGGAGCTCTGCACAGTTTAGTTCCAACCCCAATTAAACACACCTGATCAAACTAATTGAGTGCTTTAGGCTTGTTTGATGCCTACAGATAGGTGTATTGAAGCAGGGCTGGAACTAAACTCTGCAGGGCTCCGGCCCTCCAGGAATTGACTTTGACACCCCTGTCTTAAAGGGACCACCCGAGTCACGAAATGCGGAGGTTTTTCTTTCCATTCGCCATGTGGTATCAAATTCCATTAAAACAACACTCTTCCAGCAGTCCTTACTTCATATTCACGGGGCACGAACAATATGTTGCTGAATGAAAGTGAACTACTGAACTGCAGTTAAAGTCTAAAGATTAAAAGTGAAACACCCGAAATTGCATGAAACTCTGGAGGAAACGCTGGATGGCCTGGTGATGCAACAATTGTTTTGTACTGAAACTTTCCTTCTAAAAGCGCTTCCTTGGTCTTATCCATATTTCTTTGCACGTTAAGCACACGTCGGCCACAACAGGAAATAAAAAAAAAAACTGCAACTGCATTAATTGCGTTTTTTGACAGTTTTATAGACTTCTCATGTGCCTTTAAGTGTTTGCAACCTATTATTTTTAGGAAAGAAACTCATTACTCAGTTTAATTTTAACCATAGTTGTCATGTAAAGTGGACGCTGACAAGGGAGGTGCGAATCCAAATGCAGGTTTATTGAGAATGGTCAGGCAAGCAATGGTCACAATCAGGAGCAAATAGATGTATGCAGGCAAATCCAGAGTCGTTGTCAAAAACACAGGCAATTGGTCAGTACAGGCAGGAAGCAGACAACATAAACAAACAAACAAGGCGCGGGTCAAAAACATGGCAAGGCAAGGAAAATCCATCGTAATGTTCACAAAACTGTTTACAAGACTCAGCCCTGATGTGCGTCTGTCCTTGAATAAATGATGAGCTTCAGCTGTGTCTGTGTGTGTGTGTATAATCCCCGGGACTCAGAACAGGTGCGTATGAGTGGTGCATGAATGGAACTTGTAGTCAATGTAATGGCAAATTTGTAGTCTGTTTGCGATCTGCGTGTTTGCCAGCAATCTGCAGCCGCTCGATCGCTAGTGATTATAACAATAGTATAGTTCTGTGGATTATGAGTTTTTTTTTTTTTTACCCTAACAAAGTGTTAGGGTAAATGGGGCATTATCGGACATCATTAATATTCCTACAGGCTCTCCACAAGGCTGCATACTTTCTCCTGTTTTTTTTTTTTTATATATTATAATCAAATGATTGTCAGAGTACACATGAAAATAGGTACCTGGTTAAATATGCAGATGATACTGCGCTTTTAGCCCTGCTTTCTCACTCAGACCAGGAACAAGGTCCAGTATTGGATGACAACACAAGCTAGACCTGAATGTGTCAAAAACCAAAGAAATGCTCGAGGTTGTGGAGGAATATATGTACCTAGCAACAATTATTGATAACCGGTTGATATTGGATCAAAAAACGCATACAATTAATAATAAGGCTCATCAGAGACTGTTTTTATTGTGGAACTGAACCTATTTAATGTTGAGAGAGTTATTCTTAAGACCTTTTACAGTTCATTTGTTTGCTGGTTTTCTTCACTGTCTATAAAAAACATGAATCGTCTTCAAGGCATTGTTAATTTGTGCTCAAATTTTGGGAGTTCCCCTGCGAAGTATTGCATCCTATTGCGAACAGCAGGTGTTGAGGATGGCTCATAAAATAATAGGAGATAGCACACACCCCTTAAAGTCTCCATGAACTGGAAGCTGCGACTGTTATTTTTTTTTTGTATTGTGACTCAGTTCCTAGGGACACGTAATATTAAATGAGCAAACAGTGGGCATGCTTGTTTTTTCTACTGCGGGCTGAATGGATGTAGTAAAGTAGGCATTTAATTCAGAAAGATGGGGAAAAGGGTTTGGGTAGAGTTATTACAAACTAACAGACTCCTCCTCCTCACCATTTCTGTTTGTTGTCAAAACTGACAGTTGGAGCTGCGTGATTAAATATGTTAGCCACGTCCATTTGCTAAGATTTACATAATCTGACAAACCTGAAAAAAAAACTGCATTTTCAGATTTCAATTAAAGATTAAAGAAGCAAACTTTTTTCTCCTAATGACATGCGCAGATGAATTGTTCACCACAATTTTAAACAAACATTTTGAGAGGATGCCCCTTGGGCGACATCTAAGGACAATAAGATGTTTCACAAATCGCTATAAATTTACTTTTGTGCCTGAAGCAATTCGGTTACGTAATAAATGTAGTTAATATATGGATTATTATTATTTTATTATCATTATTAGTAATATTATTTATAAATTATTATTATTTCTTCAGTTTTATTTTTTTGTGTACTTTATGTTAAGTGTTGGTGTTTATTGTGTTGTGTCATTCTTGTTATATGTGAAGCAGCACCATTGCCCCAAGGGGGTTAATAAAGCTTTAAACTAAACTAATCCGCTTAAATATTCCTGTCACATTTCACACATTCATACTTCAGTAAAGGAATAAAGCAGGTTAATAATGGATTAACATGATTGCAAAATTAAGCGTATGTGGCGAAAGTCTAGCGGTGTCGAATTTTAGGCTTTCTGAAGACTTCGGTGCAGTTTAAAACAGTGACGTTGACTTATTTCTCTTTTTCCTTTAGTTTGATCGGATGGGGGCAGATCAGGAGAGGTGTAACCATCACACCAACAGTCGACGATGATTGAGGAGTGACCACATCCTGTCAATGGCTGGCACTGTCTCTCTACCGGACATAATTATTAAACCATTTTCACACACACTCGAGCACAGGCCAGCGCGTTTTGCCATCAGCGCAGAGGGAAGGGAAAGGCTCTTTTTGAGGGGAACGCATTGGCCCTGTATTTTAAGATGTTCGCCATCCTCAGAGGAAGGATTGGTGTCATTTATATGAGAAATGCAATGAAAACATTATTCCTTGGCTTGGCGAAGAAATTGTCAACATCTTTCAGTGATGACAAATAAAAAAACCTTTTGGATCAAACCAATTATTGTGCTTTTTTCTGTAAATGGTGCTTCATTTCACAAAACAGCAGGTTGTTATTATAATATAATATTCTTCAGTATTTGCAATGAAGTTCAGGTATTTAAAACCTAGGCCAACCATTGTAAACATGCCTCATGAATTTTTTGTGTGGCATGAAGGTTTATTAATAGTGTGGGGATACTGATTCAAGACTGTCCTGTTGTTTTTTTTTTTTTTTTATAGTTTTGTCGCCTATTCAAGTTTTAGGAATAACAATAACTTGACTTCTAGTGGATCATTTTAGTATCAGAAGTGGCTTGTATGAAAGGCAAAGGCCTCTAGATTACACTTATTTTTACCAAAAATAAAATATGATCATGCCTTGCTTTTTTAAATTATTTAATTAGGACAGTAAGGTCTGACTTTGCTTAGACAAAAGTCTTGTGACTAAACAGAAATAATGTACAGTATAGAATATAAAGTCATGGTGGAGTGGAAAAAGAATTAATATTATGTATGACTCCCATGAGCTTGGAGGACTGCATCCATACATCTCTGCAATGACTCAAATAACTTATTAATAAAGTCATCTGGAATGGCAAAGAAAGCGTTCGTGCAGGACTCCCAGAGTTCATCAAGATTCTTTGGATTCATCTTCAATGCCTCCTCCATCTTACCCCAGACATGCTCAATAATGTTCATATCTGGTGACTGGGCTGGCCAATCCTGGAGCACCTTGACCTTTTTTGCCCTCAGGAATTTTGAAGTGGAGGCTGGAGTATGAGGAGCGCTATCCTGCTGAAAAATTTGCCCTCTCCTGTGATTTGTAATGTAATGGGCAGCACAAATGTCTTGATACCTCAGGCTGCTGGTGTTGCCATCCACTCTGCAGAACTCTCGCACGACCACATACTGAATGTAACCCCAAACCATAATTTTTCCCTCACCAAACTTGACTGAATTCGGTGGGAATCTTGGGTCCATGCTGGTTCCAGTAGGTCTTCTGCAGTATTTGTGATGATTGGGATGCAGTTCAACAGATCATTCATTGGAAAAATCTACCTTCTGCCACTTTTCCAAATGATCAACTGGAGGTCAGGTTATTATTTGTTGCTTTTGCAACTGGGATCGATGATAAGACTTTTGTCAGTGCATACTGAAAGACTGATGAATATGGTCAATATGCATTAAATAACAGGTTTTGAGGCTTTTGAATGAGTGGCAGTTGTCTTAAAAATCACCTTTAGCCAACCACACTGACTAAGTTTATCCAGAGTATTAGAAAACTAGGTAACCCTTTACAATAAGGATTTATTAGTTCATGTTAGATAACACATATACTAACATGAACAAACAATGAACAATACATTTATTACAGTACATATTCATGCTAGTTAAAAAAATACAGTTGTCATTTCGTTAAGTCACATTGGATTAACTAATGTTAACAAGCAGGAATTTGGATGTTAATAATGCATTAGTAAATCTTAAACTATGATTAATAAATGCTCTACAAGTATTGTTCATAATTAGTTAATGTTAGTAAATACATTAACTAATGAAACCTTGTAAAGTGTGACTGAAAAATAAATGCCTGAAATGTACACTCAGTAAATAAAAATGTATTGGGTTAAAGTGTTAATATGATTACCCTAATTTTGGCCATTTGGATCTCCTATTGTATCATTATATTACTAGCATTTGTCTTTACAATTTGTACATTGTTTTATATGTTTGCCTAGTTTTTTATGTGTGTTCTTTATAGAAGTATACTGGACGTGTAACTATATAGTAGAAGAAAAATGTTAGTTCAATATATATAACAATGTAGAATATATAAAATAAGGTATGAAAATGTTCATTTTGTTCTATAAAAGTCTAAGAACATTTCCAAATAAAAAAAATTAATTTAAAACAGAAATTAAAAGTAATTTAGGCTTTTTTTTACAAAGGAAAATGGCAATTGGTCAGAATAACAAACTACTTTGTGTTGACTGAAAATTAGGGTTCTTTAAGCAAAAAATAAAGCTTCAAATTGTATTTTTATTTAAAACTCCAAACAAATGTCATCAGTAGTTTACAAAATGAAACAAAACAAACCTATTTTACACAAACAACTATAAATCGTAAGTCATTTTTTCCAAGTCGTCAATTTTTTTCCATAGCTAAACGTATAATAAACAGAAAACGGTATAAACCATTAAATCAATAACCGTATCCGCATTGAACAGTGTAAATGTACGACTCTGCGATTTTTCTCCAACAAAACAGTGTACTTGTCATTTTAAACCATATTTATAATTGTAAATCCATAACTGGCTAATATCCCGAGCTCGCTAATCATTCTGCCTCATCCGCATCATTCGCGCACCACAAATTAAACTCCATAAACGTTCCTTCAAAAGCGCCAAACGAAAAACAAAGCAATTCGTCCGCTTTTATTACACACCGACTGTTTTGAAAACCGTAGAAAAACCGAATTTGCGGGCCTGCCAAAAGCGCCAGAACGCGGCCACTCGTCTGAGACTCCTTCCGCATTTTCCTGCGGCTCTGAGGCAGTGACGTGCGCCTCTGAAGGCGGTGTATGAGCCGGAGGAGCTGGAGGCTGCAGCGCCGCGGAGCGCATCAGACTCGGCCCCTCCCCTCCGCGCTCCGCCGCGGCCCGCCCTACTCACACAAGAGCCCCGTCTGATCCTGCCCGAGTCTGGGGGTGGGAGACGCAAACCCGCACGGCCTTGGGAACAAATCGTATATATACTACATCAGGTAGGCCCCGGGGTTTAACACAGTCTTAAAATACACATGTGTGAGGTTTTGTTGGTTTGGAGCGGAAGTTAAGTGCGTGTTTGTGCGTTTGCGAGATTAACGCCGCTCTAATGGCTCGTAGGCCTTTTGTTAGCAGCGAGCCACGGCCTGCAGAGGCCTAAAGTAGGCCGCGGAGACAAGACTCTCCCGACCTGCTTGACTGTTTTTATTTACACTAATAGAGCTATACGTTTATTTCGCGTGTATATTGACTACAGTTTGTGTTAGGGATTATATTTAGTGTTAGTTTGTTCGGACCTAAGTATATATTTATCAGATTTAGTGCATTATTTTAATGTATTCAAAATGGCGATGTTAGGGGAAAGGGGCGTGGCTGGTGGTTCATAACGATGGGCGGGATATAGTCAAGGCTAAAGAAGGGAACGCCCTTTTCACTGTAAACAGATGGGAGGAGGAGAGGCGTCAACACTACAGTATCAGATTATAGGAGGCTATTTGGGTTACAGTTGGTGTGCTAAACCTACTTTTTGAGCAGTTACTTGGACAATAATTGTGGATTGTTTGTGTTGTAATTGAAAGTATTTCTAATTCATAAACTCAGAAATATGCACAGCTCAAGATGAGGTACTTTATTTAATAGTAATTGGATTATTAACATACACAAGGGCATGCTAAATTAAAAAAAAATCTAGCAGTTTTAATTCATATATAATTGAGTTATTTTTATGTAAAGATTTTGTTTTTAAATTTATGCGCTGTGACGTTTTACAGTAAGATTTCATTTAATACCATTAGTTAACTACATCAAAAATACTTCTGAACTTTTATCTGTGTTGGTTAATGTTAATTTCCACATTTACAAACACTGTGCTTTATGCTATTTTTGTAATGTATTAGTAAATTTGATTTAATGCACCTAATCTAAAATAAACTATTAACAATGAAAAGCTGTTTGTTTCTTAGTTAACAGTAGCCTCTTAATAAAAATGTTTTGCTCGTTGTCTATTCATTAACACATAATGGCCCAGTTTCACAAACAGCGCTTAGATTAAGCCAGGACTAGGCCTTAGATAAATTAGGCTATTCAAGCCACATTTATAAAATGGCCTTAGAAAAATATATTACTGGTGTGCACCTGAAGACAAAAAAATAACACTGACGTATTTTAAGACATCTCACTGCAAGTTATTTTGAGTTGAGACAGCTCAAACATGCAATTTAATCTTGACTAGCCTTAAACCTTGTTTGTGAAACCGGGCGAATGTTAACTAAAGACCACTAAGTTAAAGCCTTGCCAACATTTATTTTTTATGATAGATTCTTTACAAAAAAAATCTGTAATGTTATGGCCTAAAAATGAAAAATAAGCAATTATAAAAATGTTGTCTGAATTAAGTGCAAAACGTTCACTTGATGCAAGTTCAACAAGTGCATTACAATATTCATTACAATAGTAATTTGCAAATCATTTTTATTTCTAAAAATTTAATTTGATATTTATAAAAAGTTTTATTACATTTCATTTTAAGTAACTTCCATCTTAGTTTTTAATTCTATTCATGCAGTAAATCAAGACATTATTGTTATAAAGTAATTATATAGTAGTTATAGTAATTATTATTATTATGTTTTGTAAAATATATCAAGACACCTGATCAGCATAAAAAAAGAAGATGCAATAAAGAACTACAGGAACACCTTGTTCATTTGTTTTGTGATGTTTTTTTTTATCTCACTGTATT
Organism: Danio kyathit; assembly: GCA_903798195.1. NCBI lineage: Eukaryota > Metazoa > Chordata > Actinopteri > Cypriniformes > Danionidae > Danio > Danio kyathit. The sequence continues at coordinate 19,811,525 of LR812542.1, forward strand.
GTTTTGTAAAGCTGCTTTGGAATAATATGTATTGTTAAAAGAGCTATAAACTAAACTTGAATTGAATTTTAAAAAAGACTTTTGTTGTTAAAGTTCTTGTGTTTTGTTCCTGTAGATCTTATATTATGCAGATGACCGGTGAAGACAATGGATGAAGATGTAACGGTTCTCTCTCTCCATTCCCACGAGCCCAAGATCATATTCCATGGAACAGGTAAACAAAGTCATTATGCTGAAGTCTCAGATTTGTTTTGTTTTTATGATCTTTAAGACATTAAAGAGATGAAAATTTTGTTATTAGTTACCCTGTCGTTCCAAACCACTGAGACTTTTAACCCTTTAGGGTTAGTCCACTAATAGTTAATACCAACAACTTATAGTCAATACCCTATTCCCCCACTTTATTGATTATATTAAGAATTAAAAAAATAAAAATAAAAACATTTCTAAATAGTAATGTTTAAAGGGGACCTATTATGCCCCTTTTTACAAAACAAGTCTCTGATGTCCTTAGACTGCATGTGAAGTACTGTATGTGAAGTTTCAGCTCAAAATACCACACACATAGGCCCAGTTTCACAAACAGGGCTTAGCTTAAGCCAGGACTAGGCCTTAGTTAAATTAGGCTATTTAAGCCACATTTATAAAAATGGATTTAGAAAAATATATTACTGGTGTGAACCTGGAGACAAAAAATGACACTGATGTATTTTAAGACATCTCACTGCAAGTTATTTTAAGTTGAGACAGCTCAAACATGCAATTTAATCTTGACTAGCCTTAAACCTTGTTTGTGAAACCGGGGGATAATGTTTTATAAGTATTTAAAACTGCTTATTTTAGGCTTTGTTCTAAATTGTGCTATTTTAGTGACTGTCACTTTAAAATTCAAATTAGACTGTGCTCTTTTCAAATAAGGGCAGAGTTACAAGCGAATACAACAAATTAAGAATTAATAACCATTAGAGGCTGGCTATATTCAATTTCACATACTGTTGCCACACAACTTTAAACCAACAGTTTAAACCACTTAGAAAATACATTTTTGCATAAAAAAATAATGTGCAATTTAAATATGCAAATAAGGCATTCCTTTTTATTAAATGTGTTCAAACTTGCATACATTTCTCAGATGAAGTCAGGTTAAAAATGATTGTTTTGGATAAAAAATACATTTGAGGAACCGTTTTTATTCTGTTGACATTTTTGAAAGTTTTCAACCAGATTTAGGTTGAAAGTTTTTTTTAAGTAATCTTATCTCGTTTTATTTTTGGAATAGCTGAACCTGATACTGATTATAAATATGGACTTTAGGAGTTTGTAAAAAAAGTAAGAATAGAAAGAAGACTGAAAAAGACAAATCAAAATTGGCAGGTGTGTGAAAAAAAAAACAATGTCTCACCTTAATGCTTTGGAATTTGTAACTTCTTTTATGAGAAGAGTGTGAGGGAGAAGAAGACGAGGTGGTGGTGGAGCTGCAGGAGTCAGTGCTGGTGTCGGATGTGGAGGGTGAGAAGATCGCTGTGCACGGTCTCACTCATGAGGAGCTGGTCATCCAGGAGGCCATCGAGGACGTGGTGGCGGAGTATGTGCCCTGCACTGATGAAGAGGACGATGTTGATGATGATGACGATGATGAAGGGCTTGGCACCATCGCCGTGGAGACCTGTGTGATGTCACCTGATGATGTGGCTCTGGAGGATGAAGGGCTGCAGGTGGATGTGGTGACCGACGCTCAGGTACAAGAGGATCCAGACACCTGCGGAGACTATCTGATGATCTCCTGTGAGTGAGATTGTAGCGGAAAATAATCTGTAAATATTTGCTAGCCCTCAAGTGGTTCTGAATTCATCTATGAGGGTTTTTTCTTCTCTTGAACACAAAAAGAATGTTATAGCCATTAGCTCTGTTTCCATTCACCTATGTTTATGCACATTTTAGGATGCCACATTAAAAAAAAAAGCTTAATGGAAATGTTGAAAATGTGATGAGAATAAACAACTGATGTGCACAACTCTGTATGATAAACCTTTTTCCCTATAAGAAAAAGCGTGCATATGTAAAGTGAATCAATTGCAGCATGCACATCACAGAAGTCATGTGATTTTTTTTTTATTTCTTTTTAGACCATGCAATATAGTTGGTGTAATGGTGCTTTATTCAATAATGTTTTATTTGACATTCCATTTCCATTTCATGTGTAAACTAATTTGGATCTTTGCATGGAAACATAGCTATTGACATCAATATCAGGAAAAGTAATACTATAGAAGTTAATAGCTGCTGCTTTCTAACATATGGATTAAATTTTTCATAATCTCACTCGCTTTCAGTGGATGAAGCTGGAAAGGTGGTGTCTGATGAAGATGCTAAGGTCACCATTGAGGGCACTTTAGAGGATTCAGAAGATGTGGAGAAGGATGACGAGGGTCAAGAGGTCATCAAAGTGTACATCATCAAGGCTCACCCAGGGGAGGATGACTTGGGTACGTCACAAATATATACATGTGATTTATCAATTATGATTTTTTTTTTCATGACCGATTCTCTATTTATTTTTGGAATAAAAGTAGATTGCATATGATTGAAACTCCAAGTCATTGTCCTTGCAATGTTTTTACAGGGTCTGTTCAAATGCTTCAAAATGTGCTCCACAGTTTCACTGATTACCTCTATTGTTCAAAACTATAGACTGTAAAGTTCAAAACACTACGTCATCTGTGAGCGAGCGCAGTGCCGGCCTGTAGAGTTGAGGGACCCTAAAGAAATAAAAGTAATTGGGCTTACTGGTGTAAAAGCATTAGGAAGAAAACACAAAAAATACAGTTTTAATATTTAAGTGTATACAGTTTTATTAATGGTAACATATTAAATCTGTAATACATTTGTAAAAATATTTACTAAGATTTAAACAAATAAGTTTGCAAGGATTATAAAGTATTGCAAATAAAAGTGCAAGTTTGTTGTAAAAACAAATTGTACATAAAACAAACTAAATAAAATAAAATGCATACAAATAAAGAAAAATGAAGAAGGGCACAGATGCTTGAATTATATGAACTATTTTGATGAAGGAAAACATGTTATTTGTGCATTTCTTTACTTTGAGCTTGCTTTTCTTCCTCTGCTCTTCTTTTCTTCCTTTTTTCGGTGCGGTTTGCACGCCATTTCATTTCAAATTAAAATTCAATTAAGAGCGATTAAAAATAGCAACGACGTCTTATATTACTTAAGATTTTAAGATGTGAGCAGTTTTGAGAGATATGTGGAATCTGTGTAGGAATACGTTACGTCATTCTAATCCACCCAATAGGCGATCACAGGCAGTATTATGCAAAATAGCGTGTGGTGCTGCTGGCTGTGTTTCTAATATTTTCTGCTTTATTCATACTGTTGTTGTGTATTTGCTATCGTTTTCAGCTATTTGTCATGTATGAATTATACAGAGCTATTCTTTTAATGAAATGTGTTTTTTTTTTTGTGTGTGAATTGTATCGCTTTTAATGCAGTTTGTGCATTGCTCAATTTGTATTGTTAATGATTTATACAGTACGTACACACTCTTCCTTGCGCTTACGTTTACAGTAAATATACAAAAGCAGCGTTTGTGGGGCCCTCCAGGAAACTATATTGCCTGTTGGATGGCCTGGCACTGGTGGCGTGACTAAAATGGACCCACCCCTGTCATTTGATTGACAGGTTTCCGTGAAGATATTGGAAATTCAAATGCAAAAGCATTTGCGATTCCGTTTTGGCAGGTTACATGCAAGACACAGGGAAAAAGAAAAAGCAAATGCAGCAATTAATATTGCTATTTAGATATGTCAGGCTCATGGCTTGTAAGACAATCGACTTTTGTGATTTTAATTTAATTTTTTATTTTTTTGAAATGTGGAAGTCACTGCATTCACGGAAGATGAAATGCTAAGTGTAATGCAGGATTTGCAATTGCATTTGGATTATATCACAATTTATGCATCCACATATTAAAAATGCATTTGAAAATTGTCGGAATATCCTTCCATAAAACCACTTCATATGTTTACTAGTGTAGTTTTTAACAGAGTTATTGGTTATTCACAGGTGGCACAGTTGACATTGGAGACGCTGAGCTTGATGTGGATGAAACCGTGGAGCTGGTGGATTCTTCTGGACTGCCCATACGAGAGAAGATGGTGTACATGACAATGGACGAAGCCAATCAAAGCCAGGATGACATCAGTGAGTCTCATTACCATCAGTTTAATATCAAGGTGATTCTGCAAAGGGGTAGTTCACCCAAAAGTGGTTGACTTGCTTACTTCAGTTGAGAACAAAACCAGAATGTTTGAAAAAAAATGCAGCCATTGATATCCATAGGAAGAACAAAAAAATGGCATGGAGGTCAGTGGCTGTATCCCCCAACATTCTTCAGTATATCTTCCTTTGACAACTCAAACAGCTTTGGAACAAATCCAGGGTGAATTTTGGCTGAACTATCCCTTTAATATGAAGAGCGCCTTTGTTGAGACTGCATGTTCTTCCCTAAACAGATGTGGCTAAAATCACAGATGAGGTCTACATGGAAGTGGTGGTTGGGGGTGAAGACCCTGGAAATGTTCAGAGGACACTTGAAAATGCATCGCTCAGCAAAGACTTCATGCCTGTGGCTTGGGCAGCTGCTTACGGTCAGTAAAACAACCATTGTTTATGGTTAATGCATATATTTTTTACAGTTAATTCTAAAGTAAATAAGCATTTGTATGTCTGCTTTTATCATTTATATTTTCCCTGGTATAGAATTAACATATTTGCTTATTACATTTATTTGAATAAATTTGTGAAAATGTGTTTAGATGGAGTTCATTTACTCTGCCGAACAAATGTGTTTGTTTATAATGTGAGAAAGATAATTGATGTAATGTCTGTCAGGTGGGGAAGAGAGTGAAAGCTGTGAGAACCGGAATGGAGCAGCTAGTGCTCTGCTGCATGTTGATGAGTCTGACATGATCGAAAGACTCAGTCGGCAACGAAACAAGAACAAGGGCAAAAAACGCTCTGAACTTCGGCACATTCAGACAGGTGCGTCTTTACTGCTTCATTGTGAGTTTTTATATTTTATTTTTATAGTTCATTGTTTTATTGCATTTATTTATTAACCTTTAACAGTTGTTACATATTATATGCAAGTATATGTGGTCAAAAAAAAAGTTTGAAAAAATTAAGAAATAAATACTTCTGTTTAGCTAAGATACATTATACTAATACCTTTAACTACAAAAGTGACCGTAAATGCAAAAACTGAAAAACCTCTGTCACAGTGTTCACAAAAATATTAAGCAACACAAATGTTTGCGACGTGTATATTCAGAAAGGGTCACGAAACACCAGAACACATTTTTTGAGCTGTTGACAGTCATATATGTAACCCACGTTGCTAAAAACACTATTAGGACACATATATTTCACAAAAAAGTGAAAATTGGTTGTTTTTGTGTTATTTCGAGCAAATTGACTAGATGTCTGCACCGGCAAATACAACATGACGTCTTTGAGCTTTCCACATTAATTCATGAGAAAGACTTTGTTCAAACCAATCAGCAAGCTCTACTGTGAACGAGAAGAAACTTCAGTAATATGCATGATAGCTTCGAAGATAGCTTCATTTTTACCTGTTACAGTGTTCAGACGGCAGAGAGACGCCACGTAATTAAACTGTAACCGTAATTAAAACAAGTGGAAGAAGAATTGTTTGGAGACATGGGTCGTCAGTGTTGCGTTTATAAATTTACCCCAACGTAGGTTTTGTTTCCATTTCCCCGCTATGAGAGTGCAGCTGGACTCACGTGTGGATTACAGTGGTCTGCTAACATTCGACAAAAATATGTTTGTGAAGACCATTTTTACCCGAGAGCTTTTCGCATCTGAAAATGTTGAAATCCGGATTTGCCGCTCGTCTCCTTTTAAAAAAAGGTACGGCTCCAGTTTGTGTTGATTGTCCTGTCTCTACAGATTTGGTAAGTGTGCGATCAATGTGCTTCTTACGGTGTGCGATATCAAATTCTATTAAAACTACACTCTTTCAGCAGTTTCACACCTCCAATATCTCGTTTGTCATGGGGGCATGCATGAAATGTTCCTGAATGAAAGTGAAAGTGCCAAACTGCAGTTAAAGTTGACAAATAAAGAATGACACACCCAAAATTACATGAAACTCCAGAGGAAATGTGGAAAGCGCAGTGTCGAATTATGTGCAATAACATGTAAAACGAGATCATAAAAGAACCATTCAAAAAGTAACTCATGTAAACACTTCAATCATATTATTGTCTTATTCAGATTAAGGCAAATAATTTGATTACTGATTTCCATGTAAATGTAGTCACTGTCTGTCTCCCCTGCGTCTGTGTTGCCGGTGTGAAAATCAGCTGGAGTTCACGTAATAAAACTCCCCTTATCATGCGAACCCTTCCCTCTTTCACCACTCGACACTCCCATCTAAACAGCTGGACTCACCCACTTTCCTGACTTTTTTTCAAACTAGAGGTGTAAAAACACCCTGCTGAGACAGGGGGGTTTCGTGACCCTTTAAATATATTATTATTAAGTGTTAAAAACACTTGTAATCATGTGACACTGAAGACGGAATAAATGCTAGCTGAATGTTCATCTTTGCGTTCATTACATTTAAAATGATATCAAAATTGAAAGCATTTATTCTGAATAACAATTCACGATTGTAGAGATTTAAGTTTTTTGACGAAGTGAAAGCAGCTTACTTAGTCTCTTTCCAACCTCAATCTTTCTCAGTGCTACTATATATTGCATTCATTTTTGTTACCTTTTTCAACTTCAGCAATCATCATCGGGCCTTACGGCCAGCCTCTTACGGTGTACCCTTGTATGCTCTGCGGCAAGAAATTCAAGTCACGTGGTTTCCTCAAGCGCCACACCAAGAATCACCATCAGGATGTCGTCAACCGAAAGAAATACCAGTGCACAGACTGTGACTTCACCACTAACAAAAAAGCCAGTCTCCACAACCACATGGAGATCCACACTCTCAGCAGTAAAGCCCCATTTGAGTGTGAAGTGTGTGGGAAAGAGTTTCATCAGCAGGCGGCGCTGTTCTCCCACCGTCTGCAGCACCACCACAGAGAAGCCAAACTTCAGATTTCACCACCAACCACCAAAATGCACAAGTGCAAGTTCTGCGAATATGAGACGGCAGAACAAGGACTCCTCAACCGGCACCTGCTCGCCGTTCACAGCAAGAACTTCCCGCATATTTGCGTAGAGTGCGGGAAGGGTTTTCGCCATCCTTCAGAGCTGAAGAAACACATGAGAACACACACCGGTGAAAAACCGTACTCATGCCTTTACTGCGACTACAAATCAGCCGATTCGTCCAATTTAAAGACGCACGTTAAAACCAAGCATAGCAAAGAAATGCCCTACAAGTGTGACAGATGTTTCCAGACGTTTGCTGAACCCGAGGAGCTTCTACAACACAGTTTGACGCACGAGGAAGCCAAAACGCACCAGTGCACCCACTGTGACCATAAAAGCTCGAACTCCAGTGACCTGAAGCGCCACATTATTTCAGTTCACACCAAAGACTATCCACATAAATGTGAAGTCTGTGGCAAAGGTTTCCACCGGCCGTCCGAGCTCAAGAAACACTCGGCCGCCCATAAGGCTAAGAAGTTGCACCAATGCAGGCATTGTAATTTCAAGATTGCAGATCCGTTTGTTCTCAGTCGGCATATTTTGTCGGTGCACACCAAGGAGCAACAGGCGTTCCCTGATAAAAAGGGTCTTAAGAAGACATTTGGACTCGGAGCTCATGGAGGTAAGAAAATATTGGGCGGCGCCGGTTTGTCGAAGGGTCACCGGGAGCGGAGGGTGTACCAATGCCAGTATTGTGACTACAGCACAGGCGACGCGTCTGGTTTCAAAAGGCACGTGATCTCCATTCACACCAAAGACTATCCTCACCGTTGTGACTTCTGCTCGAAAGGTTTCAGAAGACCATCTGAGAAGAATCAGCACATTATGAGGCATCATAAAGACCTAATGCCTACCATGTGACCTGCCATACCAACTCCAATCAGGAAACTGTTCATTCTGATATAGCTGTGGCCTTTTTGGCTGAAAGCTAAGTCAGATTGAGCGTTTTCAGATTGCAGATGGTATAGAAAGAATGAAAGCGGGAGTAAATGGACCATCTAATGTGTCCGATTACACCCTCTATAATGTTCAAGCGAATGTTTTGAAGATTCATTGAACTTTCTTTAGATCCTGAAGAATAAAAAGCTAACTATTGTTCTGACCAGCTGTAGGGTAAAAGCAAAACTAGATAATCTTGCATATTAAATCAAGCGTGGATGGCATTACATGATGTTAAAGTTGATATTGAGCATCTGGTGATACATTTGAATTATGACTCCTGCATTGCATGTTACACAAACTGTGTTTGAACAGCTTTGATGATTGTGGCGTGAATGTGCACATGCGTTTACTAGTACAAGTTTTGAGAATGGGCTTGAAAAAGTCTATTGGCGTTAAATGACGGTGCTAATGCTATATGTTTAGCTTCAGATGAGCAGAATGTCTAATGAAAACTAATTAGAAATAATCACCTCATGCCCAGGCTGCTGGAAAAGTTTTGTAACTTGAGAGCAAAGGGCTGATATAGGCTTTAATTTTGGTTCTAAAACCAAACCATGTCGCCACATTAATTTACCAATAACAGCTGTCATGACTTGAATGTAATTTAGGTTTTCTTGGTAATATTTACAAGCTTTGATCAGAGTGTGCCGTCATTAAATCAGGCTGAAATCTAAATTTGTTTTAATTTAGATGCTTGTATGTTTGTGTATTTCTCGAATGTGGCCATTTGGCTTTTGGTCTGTTTGTTGTAAAACTCACCCTCAAATAAATATTATTATTGTTATTATTAAGAAATTTAGGGTAAATTTTATTTTTTACACAGATACAGAAAATGTATAATTTGGAATAAACAGATTCTAAAAGAAGTTATGTTATGTGTATATGAAATATTTGTAAATACAGAAGTAATAAACAGTATTTTGTGTCCAAAGTGTTTGCTTTTCATTATGAAATTGAGCATTGGAATGAATCACACACACACACACATTAGTTTTTTGCGAACCTATTTAATCCATCAGCAGTAAACAAAACCAACAAAGAGAAAAAAGAAGGAATTCTTACAGGTGGTGTGCCATAATGGTGATCAGACATGTTAGCCAACTGTGGCACCTAAAAACATGACACATCTTTAAGAATTGAGTTCAAAACACATCATTTTGGTGTGGGAATACTTTGCCATTCTCTTCCCTTTGCTTGAGATTGTGCAGACTGTTTAAGGCACAAAGAAAAACAATATAATGTGAAAGAGACCAAAACCAAGCAGACTGTAAATTCCAAAAAATCAAATTAAATGAAACGCAGCTTATAAAAGTCTTACAGGTGGTGTGCTATAATGGTGATCAGACATGTTAGCTAACATTAGCTCTTAAAGAAATGACACTTCAATCTAGAACATGAAAAACTTGAGTTCAAAACAAGCCATTTTAGTAAGGAAATACTTTGCCATTCTCTCCCCTCTGCTTTTGATTACTCTGTAGTTGCAAACTGGTCTGTCAATATGAGCACACCATGATGTGTTCAAGGCACAAAGAATGTTTCCATACAAAGTGAAAGAGACCAAAACCAAGCAGACAGTAAATTCAGATCTGTTTTTGGCTGAAATGATTGGACCGGCTGAAGCTGTCTTTGTCTTTGCTTGATGAGGCGCTTATGCGGCAACTGAGCATTCTCCTGTAGAACACAAGTTTATGTTAGAAAGTGAATTAGAAATTACTGTTTCAACAGTCAGGTTTTTTTAATTAAATTTATAATGAAAAATCATAAAACATACCGCCTGGTGGAAGTATGAGAATGTTTTCATCAAGGATGCCAGTGTCCCGACAGAACTGCCTGAACTTTTCCTTCAAGTCATCAGCAATTTCTGGAGTGCGACCTGTGACCAATATCCCAAAAGAATCTCAGTTTTTGTAAAGCCAACTTCAAATTTGGAAAATAACTTGGTTAGATGCTTGACTTTGATTTTAGAACCAATAAAACTTTTTTTAAATTTTATTTTAGGTTGATTTTCGTAAGGCAAAACATTAATGAATTACAACCATTTAGGTTAAGAGGCTACTTGTATTGTATAAAAAATGTCCTTACTGAGGAGTTTGTTGAGGACATCAGATTCTCCTCCTTTGGTTTTGATGACATGAATAACAGCATACTTGTCAAATTTAGCATCAACCACGCGCATATCATTGTCATTTTTCCAACCTGAAAAACATTGCATTCGTATTTTAGCCCAAATAAAGCATGTTAACTAATAGATGAAAAATATGGAAAAGAAGAAGAAAACAGCAATCTTACGCTGGCTGTAGTAGACAAATCTTCCAGGAGTCTCGGTTTTCTTGGCGAGGTTCGTCATCGTCCAGCAGGTACCATCACTCCTAACAAACAAATTAACAAAGGTATTAATCAAATGGTAATTCATCAAAACTATTTCCTTTGACACCATAGAAGCTTATTCATGCTTACTTCGGTTTATAGCAATTGAGTTCAAGATCTCCCTCCTCGGTGGGCACCAGCATGGCAGTTCCCATCTTCATGTCAACCTTTTTACTTGCAAACCATTTAGCGTTTGTAGCAAAGCCAACCAGATACCACTTTCCTCCCATCTGAAGAAAACATATTAGCACAATTAACCCAAAAGCACTTCAGTTAAATGCATGGTATAAATGCTCGTATATTAGAGTAATTTACCTTTTGCAGGTCGAAGTCAGTCATAGGCATGACATCAGCCGAGGCGAAAACTGCACAGAGCAGAAGGCACAGCATCTTCACTACGACACTCGTCATGGTTGCAGAAGTGTTGCTTCTCTCTCAGTTTGCAGTTCACAAGGCAGAGTCTGGTGTGTGGAGGAGACGAATGGCAGCCTCTTTTTATCCTCAGACTGAGCCCCCCTACAGCCGAGTCCCTCCCTACTCGCAGACCCAGCAGGAATGATAATTACAGTCGTTACACAACTGCCAACACGCACGTGTGTTTTCTTCCCGATATACTGCACGTGGGTGCTTTTTATGCTTTATATATCCATATTTGACCCTCATAATACGTTTAACAAGTCTCTTGTGTTCACTCTGGTTACATTTATTTGATAATCAAAAATAATTTAACAAAAGCATGCACTTCATTCGCAACTGGGTATTCAGCCAATCAAAAAATATGAAAATACGGCCACTTTATTAGGTACACCTGTCCAACTGCTCGTTAAAGTAGGTTTCTTATCTGCCAATCCCATGGCAGCAACTCAGTGCATTTAGGCATGTAGACATTGTCAAGACGATCTGCTGCAGTTCAAACCGAGCATCAGAATGGGGAAGAAAGGTGATTTAAGTGACTTTGAACGTGGCATGGTTGTTGGTGCCAGACGGGCTGATCTGAGTATTTCAGAAACTGCTGATCTACTGGGATTTTCACGCACAACCATCTCTAGGGTTTACAGAGAATGCTCAGAAAAAGAGAAAATATCCAGTTAGTGGCAGTTCTGTGGGCGCAAATGCCTTGTTGATGACAGAGGTCAGAGGAGAATGGCCAGACTGGTTCAAGCTGATAGAAAGACAACAGTAACTCAAATAACCACTTGTTACAACCGAGTATGCAAAAGAGCATCTCTGAATGCACAACATGTCCAACCTTGAGGCGGATGGGCTACAGCAGCAGAAGACCACACCGGGTGCCACTCCTGTCAGCTAAGAACAGGAAACTGAGGCTACAATTCACACAGGCTCATAAAAATTGGACAATAGAGAATTAGAAAAACGTTGTCTGGTCTGATGAGTCTCGATTTCTGCTGCGACATTCAGATGGTTGGGTCAGAATTTGGCGTCAACAACATGAAAACATGGATCCATCCCGTCTTGTATCAATAATTCAGGCTGGTGGTGGTTGTGTAATGGTGGGGGGATATTTTATTGGCACACTTTGGGCCCATTAATAGCAATTGATCATCATGTCAATACCCCAGCCTACCTAAGTATTGTTGTTGACCATGTCCATCTCTTTATGACCACAGTGTACCCCTTTTCTGATGGCTACTTCCAGCAGGATAACACGCCATGTCATGAAGAGCGAATTATCTCAGACTGGTTTCATATACATGTCAATGAGTTCACTGTACTCAAATGGCCTCCACAGTCACCAGAGCATAATCAAATAAAGCACCTTTGGGATGTGGTGGAACGGGAGATTCACATCATGGATGTGCAGCCGACAAATCTGCAGCAACTGCGTGATGCTGTCATATCAATATGGACTAAAATCTCTAAGGAATATTTCTATTACCTTGTTGAATCTATGCCACAAAGGATTAAGCAGTTCTGAAGGCAAAAGGGGGTACCTAATAACATGGCCGGTGTTAAATAAAAGGGTGTATATTAGAATAGGTGACGACACCAAACGCTTCACATTAATTCACTTCAAAAAACTCGAAACGTTTAATGTTTTGAGCACACCGGTCCTTCATCCTGACTGGAACTCTTTTAAGGGTTTTAGGGTTGTCGCCTTTTCTTATTTATTTACATTTATCTGATAAATGCAGTAAACCACTTTAAATGGGTAATTCCTGTGATGACAACTGAATGTTGAAAACACTTGTTATCATATGAGACTGCAAACTGGCATAATGCCAGCTAAAATTCATCTTTGCCTTCACATGAATGACATCTTTAATTGTTAAAATGGAAAGCATCATAAATGATATTTTACAATAGTACAGTTCCTACTGTGTTTTTAATCAAATGAATGCAGCTCCAACCTTAGTCTTTGAATAGTAGCCTTTAGTTTTAAATGGAGAGTTCACTTTACTCCCCCTTAAGTGATTCCTGGGTGATTCCAAACATTGAGAAGCATTGTTCAATTTTAGCTTTAAGTGCATGGTGCTAATGCTTTATTCAGTTTGTTGTAAAAGGGTCTGTTTATTCTAAAACTCCCCCTTAAATAACAACTATTATTGAGAAGTTAGATCATTTTTTTAAACAGATACAGAAAATGAATCATTTGGAATAAACAGATTCTAAAAGAAGTTATGTGTGTATGAAAGATTCGAAAATACATAAATAATAAACAGAAGTTGTGAGTTGCTATTATTATTTTCATTATGAAATGGAGAATTGGAAAGAAATCACACCAACATTAGACTTTTGTAAACCAATTTAATGAATCAGCAGTAAACAAAACCATCAAATATAAAATGAAGCACAGCTTATAAAAGTCTTACAGGTGGTGTGCCATAATGGTGATCACACATGTTAGCTAACATTGGCACTTAAAAACATGACACATCGGTCTAGAGCAGGGGTGTCCAAACTCGATCCTGGAGGGCCAGTGTCCTGGAGAGTTTAGCTCCAACCCTAATCAAACACACCTGAACCAGCTAATCAAGCTCTTACTAGATATACTAGAACAGGCACGGGCAAACTTGATCCTGGAGGGCCGGTGTCCCTGCAGACTTTTGCTCCAACACTAGTCAAACTCAAGTTTGCCCATCCCTGTACTAGAAACTTCCTGGCAGGTGTGTTGAAGCAAGTTGGAGCTAAACTATGCAGGACACCAGCTTTCCAGGACCCAGTTTGGACACCCCTGGTCTAGAACATGAAAAACTGAGTTCAAAACAAACCATTTTGGTAAGGAAATACTTCTCTCCCCTCTGCTTTTGATTACTCTGTAGTTGCAAACTAGTCTGTCAATATGAGCACACCATGATGTGTTCAAGGCACAAAGAATATTTCCATACAAAGTGAAAGAGACCAAAACCAAGCAGACAGTAAATTCAGATCTGTTTTTGGCTGAAGCTGTCTCTGTCTTCGCTTGATGAGGCGCTTATGCGGCAACTGAGCATTCTCCTGTAGAACACAAGTTTAAACTCCAAAGTGAATTATGGAATAATAATCAGTTTGTTTAATATAGATGTATTCATTACAAACAACCTTATGATTAAAATCCTTTAAAAATGTACCGTTTTGTGGAAGCATGATAATGTTTTCCTCAAGGATGCCAGTGTCCATACAAAACTGCCTGAACTTCTCCTTCAAGTCATCGACCATTTCTGGAGTGCGACCTGTGACACATTCAGAGTCTGTTTAGCATTGAAACATTGTAGCCTTTCACTTTCCTGCTCACAGGTGGCTTATTTTGGCATTCTTTTCTGCCAATTTTTCTCCATTATATATTAGTTTAGTATTAGTTGGTTTTATTTGAAAGCTTAAACCTCAAAATGCCATTTTAAAATCTGGCTTTACATGAAAATTCTACTTTAAAATACTATTAGCGAGCTCCGCCATCTAGTGGGCGATATAAGTTTCACATGAATTTTATTATAGGTATACATGCATTAGATTTCATTTTCTTGACAAAATAGTTCCAACATATAAGAAAAAGTCTGATAGTTAAATTTCAGTGTTTGGTGAGAGAAAATATGTACTGTGATGGAGATTGATTGAGTTTTTGGTGTCACCTAGTGGATATTTTTCGTATAACTCCAAATTTCAAATTTGGACTAACTTGGTTAGATGTATGGCTTTGATTTTATAGCAATATTTATTGTTGTATAACCACAGTTGTGCAACAAATATCATGGATAAACTATAACGATTGCAGCAAAACATGCACGTTGATTTGTGGTTAAGCTACATGATGTAACAAAACATGTTTTTGTTTTATTTTTAGTTAAGCCATGGTTAGTTTTGGAAATAGAAATATTTAATTAATTACAACACTTTAAGTTAAAAGGTTAATCTATTGTTACAGAAATGTCCTTACTGTAGAGTTTGTTGAGGATCTCAGATACTCCTCCTTTGGTCTTGATGGTATGAAAAATAGCGTACTCGTCAAACTTGGCGTCAACCACGCGCATGTCATTGTCATTTCCCCAACCTAATAAATGTAATACACATTTTAGCCAAATTAACGTAAATACAGTAAAGCAATCTAATCAGAAAAATCTTTCAGTCCTTACGCTGGCTGTAGAAGACAAATCTTCCAGGAGTCTCGGTTTTCTTGGCGAGGTACGTCATCCTCCAGCAGGAACCATCACTCCTGACACACAAATGAAACCGTTGAAGTTATTATTTTATCAAAACTCTTTACATTTGGCACTATAATGAAGCTAATTTAGGCTTACTTCAGGTTAGAGTAACTGAGGTCAAGGTCTCCCTCCTGGGTGGGCACCAGCATGGCAGTTCCCATCTTCATGTCATCCTTATGACTGACAAACCATTTTGCGTTTGTAGCAAAGCCAACCAGATACCACTTTCCTTCCACCTAAAGAAAAGTTATTAGCGCAATTAACTCACTTAGATGCCTTCAGTTAAATGCATGGAGTAAATGCTCGTATATTTGAGTAATTTACCTTTTGCAGGTCGAAGTCAGTCATAGGCATGACATCAGCCGAGGCGAAAACTGCACAGAGCAGAAGGCACAGCATCTTCACTACGACACTCGTCATGGTTGCAGAAGTGTTGCTTCTCTCTCTGTTTGCAGTTTACAAGGCAGAGTCGGGTGTGTGGAGGAGACGAATGGCAGCCCCTGTTTTATCCTCAGACTGAGCCCCCTACAGCCGAGTCCCTCCCTACTCGCAGACCCAGCAGGAATGATAATTACAGTCGTTACACAACTGCCAGCACGCACGTGTGGTTTTTTCCAGGTAAATATGCGTGTTTGATGGTTTTTATGACCCTCATACCGATGTCCCTATTTGGCCTTCATATGTGACAAGTGACTCTTGCTTACTCAGGGATTTATGTATTTAAAAACAGTATTATATTAGTTATAAATAATGTATGTATATTATATGTAGGCTATATCATTTTAAAGTAACATGCAGCTTCAGTCAGTGTTCATATGTGGTGCACATTTAATAATTTTGGTAAAACTACAATAAGGTCACCTTTGTTAATATCAGATAATGTGTCAAGTAAAAATGTTGTTCATGTTTCACAATATATGAAGAGTTTAGATGCAAAAACCTCCAAATGCTGTTTGATATTTTCTTCTAAAATTAGCATTTTTGTCCGACTCTTGTGTGTAAGCTCAGAAATGTTACTTTTATAGTGACAAATAAGTTCTTTTCATTGCATTTAAAGTGAAAAACGTAAACAAACATAGGAGGCTGAGAAAAATGCTCATTTTAGGAGAAAAGTTTTTGCATCTGATCTTAATGTTAATGCAAATCATTATCATTATCATTGTTTGTCTAATTATTTCTCAGTATCAATCAGTGCATGTTAACTAACTAATGTGGTTAAATTAATATTGCATATTGTCAGAAACAAGGCTTTTTAAATGAAACTAAACCCACAAAAAATATTTGTTATGTAAAATAAATTACACCAAAAACAAATGCATTGATGCTAGCAATATTTTTCATTAGTTTAACTCAATGTAATCAAATAAGTACTAAAATAAAAAAATAAACATTTAAAAAAAGACAAATTAACCATTGTGTAATGGTTTGCATCATGCATAAAATGATTTTGCAGTGATGCCTACCTCAGACTACCCTTTTTTACATGTGTGTTTGTGTGTTGAGGTGTAGGAAGTATGGGGGGTTGGGCAGGGGGCAGCTTTCAGAGCAGATCTAAGAACTTTTTTCCTAGTATGAATGAAGAACATTTTTTGAACCGTTTTCTACTTTATGAAAGATGTGCACTTGTATGATTCCATGACTGTTTAAAGCACTGAATGTTATCTTCCATAGCAGATATTTTACTATTATTATTGTAATAATTTATTATTGTGTAAAAATAGATCTGTGTAGATCATAGATGGTGTTTATGAGACTAAAAGAAATCTGCAGCAAATTAAATAGCATCTAAGGTATCTAAATCAGTCTCAGTTTATCTAAACATGCACTTCCATCTTATAGCTTTTTATTTTCACCTCAGAAAGTTGTTTAGTGATGCAGAAACTCATTTCGAGTTCAACAAAGTTCATTTTCATGTTTGATATTTTTCCATAAGAAAATGATTTCCTCAGGATACTTTTTTTGTGGAATGTTGGATCATGTGCATCATGTTTACCCCGTTGTGTTGTGTAACTCTGAACGGGTGGGCAGGCAGAGTCCTGTTCTGACAGTTACATCACAAACCACACCAATTATACCAAGATGCCGTTACCTTGTTTTATAAGCTCTGTTTTGTTCCATAAAATGGCTTGAGGATAAACAGCTTTCCACGCTTTTACCAAGGATGCAACCATATCAAAGATTATAGAGGTGCACCTAGCAAATTAGTGCTAATGCTGAAAAACTCATAAAACAGTAAAATTACAAAACAGTTTTATTTTTGTACTCCTGGCAGGCTGCTTCTCATATTGCTCATGATTTATCAAAGATGTTGGCCAGTCAGTCTTAGGTCAGATCTGGGAGAAAAGCAATTATAGAGTTGTTAGGTTGTTGTTAGGCAAAAATAGACATTATGCAAAATTATACTGTTTTGTTACAAAACCAAATTCTGAGGTTGTGCAAGTTTTGCAACATGTGCCTTTACGAAAGATAACGTGATGCACACGTGGATTGATTGGCTCTTTTTGCAGGATGTAAAAGTTCTTTCAGCCAATCAGTAAATGTTGCTGACACCGAGGGGACAGAAAATGCTGTTGAGTAATCTGATTCATTTAATGAATCGGTTCGTTTATATGATTCATTTGAATCATTTAACAGAACTCATCGCGCGCGGGATTGTATTGTACATATTGTTGGAAGTAGGCTTGTCAAATTAATGTTCAATCAAACAATTCATCTATTTTGTATAATGTTACAAATGTTATACAAAATGATCTGCATTAATTTAAAGTATTTGCATACGCGAGATGAATCGGTTCATTTGGATCATTTAAAATAATTGCTACAATATTACGATAAATTCGCAGGTATTAGGCTTACTACACGAAGTTACCAGCTATTATTTTACTTCATCATTTTCACGTCGTTCTTGAAACAAATAATAACCTTCAACTTATTTATCAGAGGTAAAACAAAGGTCTTACCTAGAACTTTTTCTGCTGACTCACAGAAACCTGCAAAAAAAAAGGAATCGAGAGCCAAAAGTGTTTATTACTATTTTAATATAGGTTTACGAGTTAATTTGAATAATCTCACCGTAGTCAGGAAACTGGAAAACTACATCCAATCCCAAATTTAATGTCTTCGCCCGATCCTCAAATTTATCCACTATATTATCAGGTACTTCACCGGACCGACCTTTCAACAGAAATCATTATTTGCATTAATCAATTCACTTTCGACTACTCCAACACTATTGCGCTTTAAGGACTGTTTGCAAATTAAGCTTTTATAAGGCTGATCATAAACATAAAAAGATGCAGTTATGGCACCACGAGTGAAAAGTTTAAAATAGACAAAACACCTACCATACAGTTTCATAGTAATTTTCTCTGCTCTCTTAAAAACCAGCATAGCATAGGAGCTGTAGTCCGTCTCGAGCACCATTATGTCCACATCGTCAGACGGTCTCTTGCCTGTACAAGAACAGAATGAATAGACATGTACAGCAGCCCTAAGGATGTTCAAACTTAACATATTTAATACATACTGGAAATATACTGGAAAAATCTCTTTGATATACATCCTTTATTACTGTACTAGAAAATCTTACAAGCAAATTTCATTTAAGCCAAACCATATATATTTAAAGTCAAAATTATTAGCCCTCCTGTGAAATTAATATTTCAAGATACAAATATTTCCCAAGTGTTAACGGAGAGGTTTTTTTTTAAACATAAAAATTATATATACAGTATATATATATATATTTTCTGTATTTTCTGAATTTTTCTTCTTTTTAAAATATTTCCCCAAATGATGTTTAACAGAGCATGGAAATTTTCACAGCATGGAAATTTTTTCATCTCGCCTAGAATAAAAGCAGTTTTTAATTTTTAGCCCCTTTAAGCTATTTTTTGTTTCAATAGTCTACAGAACAAACCATCTTTATACAATAACTTGCCTAATTACCCTAACCTGCCTAGTTAACCTAACCTAGTTAAGCCTTTAAATGTCACTTTAAGCTGTACAGAAGTGTCTTGAAAAATATCTAGTCAAATATTATTTACTGTCATCATGGCAAAGATAAAATAAATCAGTTATTAGAAATGAGTTATTAAAACTATTATGTTTAGAAATGTGTTGAAAAAATGTTCTCTCCATTAAACAGAAATTAGGGGAAAAAATAAACAGGGGGGCTAATAATTCTGACTTCAACTGTGTGTATATATATATTCAGCTTAAATTGCGATTTAAAGGCCTAACTTGGCTATTATGAATGGAAAATGGGTTTGTTCAGATCGCTTCAGTTGCTTTGTTAAGAGGCTAATAATATTGACCTTATTTATTTTTTTATTTAAAACTGTTTTTATTCCAGGCAAACTAAAAGAAATAAGACTTTCCACAGCAGAAAAATAAATATTAAGAAATTCTGTGAAAATGTTCTCACTCTGTTAAACAGCACTTTGTAAAAAGATTAACAATTTCAAAGGAGGGCTAAAAAGTTTGACTTCAACTGTATGTATTTATTTATTCATTCATTCATTATTGCTAAATACACTCTCAAAAATAAGGGTGCAAAAGCTGTCTCTGGGATTGCACCTTTTCAAAAAGTTTGGATTTAAATTGCCTCCTTAAAGCTACAGATTAGTGCAGAAGTAGACGTTATGACTAACCAATTTTGCACTTTTGTATTTCAGAGAGTGTACATATATAGTCAGTTACAGAATATATCGCCAGATCAGAAAATATTTCTCAACCAAGAAGAACCATATATTTAGTGGGCCTTCGTCTGCACCTGCCTTTGAGGAAGAGCTGCCCGGGGGTTTTCGTTTTCATGTAGTTCTGCTTGATCTCCCAGCACACGAAATTGCTAACATTTGGAAAGAGCACAATGAACAGAAAGAGAATATGGTCAAAGAAAGAAACGTATTGTTATTCACGTTATACTTTTTTAAAAATAAAATGTCAAAATATGGGTGAAATTCTTTATTTTCATATATATATATATATATATATATATATATATATATATATATATATATATATATATATATATATATAATATATAATATATATATATATATATATATATATATATATATATATATATATATATATATATATATATATATATATATATATATGGGGCAACCCAGTGGCGCAGTATGTAGTGCTGTTGCCTCACAGCAAGAACGTCGCTGGGTCGCAGGTTCGAACCTCGGCTGGGCTGGGTCAGTTGGCGTTTCTGTGTGGAGTTTGCATGTTCTCCCTGGGTTCGCGTGGGTTTCCTCCGGGTGCTCCGGTTTCCCCCACAGTCCAAAGACATGCAGTACAGGTGAATTGGGTAAGCTAAATTGTCCATAGTGTATGAGTGTGAATGTGTGTGTGGAAGTTCCCAGAGATGGGTTGCGGCTGGAAGGGCATCCGCTGCGTAAAATCGTGCTGGATAAGTTGGCGGTTCATTCCGCTGTGGCGACCCCGCAAGGGACAAAGCCGACAAGAAAATGAATGAATGAATATATATATATATATATATATATATAGAGGTTTTTGCATCTGAACTCTTCATATATATATATATATATATATATATATATATATATATATATATATATATATATATATATATATGATACAATATATTTGTTCTGAGCTGTAATTATAAAAATATGTGAAAGAATAAATAATTATATTTAATGTTATTAGATGTTAAATTATATAAAATGTCTTGAAAAGGGGTAAAAGTATCAAGATGTTCTGATTAATCAATAGCGTACTATGTTATCAATACAGTAATATGTTCTCATATCATTTGTTTTAAATATGCCTGAGAAGATGCCTTAGTATTATTATAACTAAACATATAAATAACTATTATAATAGTGAATGATGTTTTTATTCTTAAACCATGTCAAAATGATAGTTAAAACTACAATTAAAAAGCAGACACTCTAAGTTAAGGTAGAATAATGCAACATTTATATAAATAAGTCAGAATAATGCAACATTTATTTGACAAAGCAAGTCTAAAATAGACATCATTTTTTTGCATGCATCATGTAAAATTATATTATAATGTATAAAATATTTAATTTTAATAATATTAATTTCAATCGTAATTCAGATTGTCAAATAATAATGCAAATCGAACAATAATAGGCTAATTGTTTAAAATAACAGAAGATTTTAGAAATAATACAATTAAAATAAACTATATATTTGTTAGCATTTGTTTTTATTTTGTTATATATTTCCAAGCATTTAAAAATGGCATGTCAAATCAGTCTGACAAAGCAAGTTGTATCTTGTCTCTCCGGTGCCTTTGCTTGCGTCAGCTGTAATGATATGATAGTCTGCAGCAGTTGCCAAAGAGAACTCTTTTGAGGTTGTGTAAGAACTCATGGTCTATACTTGTGCAATTTTGTACTCCTAATATGATGCACAGTCATCATATTTTTATATTATATTTATTATTTGAAGTATTGTTTATTATTTTATTTATGTATTTATTTTTGAGCAGAAAAAATCTTGATTTTGTTAGCTGTCATAATCAAGCTTTTATAAAGAGCCAATATTTGTAAAAATCGAACTATATTGTTGAAAATATAAAATAACTAAATCCTCAGCTCGCAGTGAGTAAATTGCTCCCCCTGGTGGCTGAAGCAGGACTCACAGTTTCCTCACGGTGCTCACAGTCACAGTGTCCCCAGTGATGGTCCAGGTGAGGCTCGTGCTCTCCAGTTTAAAGCCGCTCTCCAGGAGATTCTTACACCGAGAAGCCACAGTGAGCAGGTGCCACTTGCCACTCATCTAGAGAGCGAGATTTTAATCAAACATACCGACACGTGTAAATCATTCTGTCATAAACTGTGCGTGCATTTGTCAAGAACTATAAATGCCCTATTTTGAAACCACACTGGGCAAGATTAATGACCTAGTATGGCAAGCCGTTTTTACATTTATCTCAAATGTCACCTCACTTTTTGAAAAAAAAAGAAAAATAAGGGATACTCCCCCCCACCCCATTATTTGGGCTCAAGTCTCCTTCATTAACATGGAGGAGGCGGGCTTTATGACTTGTACTGCAGCCAGCCCCCAGGGGGCAATCTAACGGCCGAGACCTTCACTCAAAAGCATGCTTGTGGCACATTTGGGCCCCGTTTACACTAATGCGTTTTCGTTTTAAAACGGCATTTTAGATCAAAAACGATCCGCGTCCATACTAGCGTTTCATCTAGCATTTCTAAACATATCTCCGTCCACACTACTCTACCAAAAACGTATATCACGTGACCATTCGCGCACTCTGGGCATGCGCGTTCAAGTATATACAGGAAGCATGTGTCTCGCTCGGCATTTGGTTATTGTTAGTCAACAAACGCTGGTTGAACGATGAACGCGAGCGATTAGCGAGTGCTCGAACAATAGCTTGCCTTTTGCGAATATATGCAGCTGCTGTAGTAAAAACGATAGAGTTTAACTGCACAATGGTGCCTAAAACGGACAATAGTGCAAACAACGCTCCCATTTCTGTGTCCATGTTGTTGTTTACAGTGAAAGCTGGTCTGCCGTCTTCCGGTAGCATTATGGTCACGTGATAGGGGCTTGACGAATAAGGGAAGGATACGCAATGACCCAAAAGCCCCAATCAGGTAGCAAATCTCAGCAGCCACCCCTCCGTTTTCAGATGTCTCTGTTTTCCTCCATCCACACTGAGACGGAGCAGCAGCGTTTTAGAATGAAAACGGCCTCTCCAGCGTTTTCAAAACGCTCCGTTTTTGGGGCTCGAAAACTCCGGCGCAGTGTGGACGGATGGCGTAACCGTAGCAAAACTTATGCGTTTTAAAACGAAAACGCATTCGTGTAAACGGGGCCTTGGTTCAACTCTGCTTCAGTGTTATTTTGATCTGAGGATGATGTTAATAAATATTTGTGAAAAAAAAAAAAATCATTTTTAGTAACATGACAATTGCCTTTATTTGGGAGGGTTTGCTCCATTTTGCATCCTGGAATCAGGGGTAGGACGTTGAAAGCATTATGTGACAGGAAGAAAATTATTTCTTGAAATCTTTTATTTGGTTGTTTGCTTGCATGTAATCTAGAAATTAAACAAGGATAACATTTAGAAAATTACTTCTAAAAGGAAAATGACAACAATGAACTTCAACATCTCAACTAACTCCAATGGAATGTTTTCGGCTCATGGAGCTTCTCACTAGTTCCCCATGGTTTTGCATTTTTGAAAGGTACAAAGATTTTAAAAATAAGATTGAATACATTTAAACGGTATCTAAGATTATTTGAATTAACTATGAATGACTTCCTGGAACTATTTGAGTCTATATTAATCAGGTGACAATCGAACGTCTTGGACTTCCATTGTAGCAACTCTCTGGCTGCGTCTGAAATCCCCTACTACAAAAAAGTATGTTCTATATAGTATCAATGGAGCTCAGAGATACTACATCCGCCATTTGTCATTATCATGAAACCCAACCTCATCAGTTGAGTCGATTTACTCCCATTCATGAATTCTCTCGAGAAGCATTATGAGATAACGTAACATCCATCAGATGCACACTTCAGAATCTCACCGGAAGTAGTAGGTCATCTGGGTATTTCTTGCATGCTGTTTTTTGAATACTAGTCTACGAATTCTGACATACTACTCGACTCACATACTGTTTTTAATGTACTATATAGTATGGAAGTCACCAGAGAATACCTGCCATTTAAGAGTGCAAGCAAATTGTTATATTTTGACTAAAAATATCAAAACAAGCTGTTTTCCCCCAGTGAATTAATTATTCAGTTTAAGACTAACAATGTGCTCTTTCAAAATACACATTGTAAAATTTAATTTCATGTGGACTTAGCTACAAGTAGCATGAAATATACACCTAAACGTTAAACTGGCTTGCCACAGGGCTATAAATGTGAATATCGTTCTTTTAATTCAAGGTGCCAGAACGAATTAACTTGATTGCCGTGTCATGAAGGATGTCGAAATTACCTGATCAATGTTGATGTTCTGACCTGGAGCCAGTGTTTCGATAGCTTTCTGTGTCTCGGTTTTCTTTGGCTTCGGAGGTACTGGTTTATATCGCGCTCTTCGTGTCTCTGCAGGTTCACAAAGACACGCGAGCACAAAGAACAAATACAGCCAGAAGCGAATCATCACAGCAATTTTTACTAAGAAATAATTTCCTTAGCGTAGAGGATTGCTTATAAGTGTCAGTCAACTGTCCAGTTTCCACACACAGATTAGGATAATGACCCTCAGCTCAGGTTTATCATTAACTCATCAACAAACCCAAACAAATAGCCCACTGTAGGCCTACTGGTAGATTCATGGCAATGTTTACTTTATTACATTTGTTTTCACACTTTGTTTTGTCATAAAGTGTGCACCTTATGCTTGATTATAAATAAAATACATTATAATAAAATACATTTTAATTAGGAAGAAATGTCATCAAAGTTTTACAGAATAAAACACAAATATGTGTACACAAACATAAATTTGCCATTTAGAGCATTTTTTGCATTAAAATAACAAATGTTTTCATATATGTTTATATTCATTTTTAAGACCGCACAATACCAATATTTTACCTTCAGGAAAGTTATGAAAGCCAAAAAAATGTTTGTTACTCTGACTAATTGTCATTTTTCAAGAAAAAAACCTTATATAACAAAAATATTAACATTTTGCTCAAACCTAAATAATAAATTCAGAGAAACTGGGAATTTGTTTTGTTCCATATATGTATCTATATTAATATTTATAATAATAAAAATACATTTTTAAATAATTTTCTTATATTTGTTATTCATTTCTATTATATCTTATAGCTGTAATATTAGTTATGACGTTATAACTTAATAATAACTACAATATTATATAAGTATTAACATTTTATTAAAATATTATTTTAATATAACCATACATATCATTTACACACTCTTTGTCATGTTTTCTCAAATTTGTAATGTCTCAGCAAATAATGTGCAGTGCCACGCAAACCCAATATATATTATACAATAAATCACACCTTTTTGAAGTGGTACACGAGGGTGTTTAATTAAACATTTTCACAAACACACAGCCTGCAAATATATATATATATATATATATATATATATATATATATATATATATATATATATATATATATATATATATATATATGATATAAGTAAACATTGTAAACTAAATGCACGCTCAGACCAAAGATGATAACTATAACAACAATATATTGTGTGTAGACTTATATATTTTATAAGTCTACACACATCAACTTGGAATAATTAAAATCACATTCAGGGGTTTTTCCAGTTTATGAATGAACATTGACAGCCACAATCAGAATCCACCCTGCTTTAAAGAGTTGAAGCATTTATAAATCAAATGACAGAACTGCAGTACACCTTATGGATGCAGCATGCTTATAGGACTGTTGCTACTTTTCTCAGAAAAGCTGTTAAGTACACAGTTTTGTACCTTTTTTTTTCCCGGATTTTCTGATTCTTGTTTGCTCAAAGTTTGAATGCTGTGATTCTCCTCATAGCTGAACAGTTTGGTTTATGGCTAATATTAACTCTTTAGCAAAGACTTAAAAATACGCAGATCCCTAATTAGACGTGTCAATATGATACAATATATCACGATAATGAACATGCATAACAAGTATGTTTACATGGACACCAATAATCCAATTTTAATCGATTGAGACAATACTCTGATTAAGAGTCTATCATGTAAACAGCCATTTTTGATTCATTTATTCTGAATAAATTGATAATCGAACTAAACAGAAATCGGATTAAGACATGTGGAGTATACTGATTTTAGTCGCAATATTGAAGTGCAGTACAGACAAACTACACTCAAATTATTACCATCATGCAGGATTTTTTGCTGTGTTTTGCGACAGGATATTTCATACACACTCGGCTGTTTGACACTATTCTCTGCACCTAACGAGTCAATAAAGGACTACACACACCCCCATCGTGAAATGCGGAGGTTTTTTTCCAATATGGCATGCGCTATCAAATTCTATTAAAACGACACTCCTTCAGCAGTTCATACTCGCATCCAATATCTTGTTTGTCATGGGGGGCATGCATGAAATGTTCCTGAATGAAAGAGAAAGTGCCGAACTGCAGTTAAAGGTGACAAATTACAAATGAAACACCTGAATCACCCGATCAGGTCAATAGGTGTTTTTTAAAATACTATTGGTTAGGTTTAGGGAAAGGGGTGGGGGGTGGGGGAGGGGGGGTTGGTTGCTCAGTCAGTCAGTCAACAGTGGCCTCTGGTGGATTTACATGAGAAGAGCAGGCGCGAATGGCACTCGCAAGAGAAATTTGTAATCTGAAAAAGCATACACAGTGGCAGTGGATTTGAGAAAACAAAAACTGCAAAAAAAAAAAAACCATAGCTTCTGGGACGTTTTTGGCGCTCTCCAGAAATGTATATAGGGGTATGTAATTAGAATGAGCCTGGGTTGAACGCTATTGCTA
Source organism: Danio kyathit (assembly GCA_903798195.1). Lineage (NCBI taxonomy): Eukaryota > Metazoa > Chordata > Actinopteri > Cypriniformes > Danionidae > Danio > Danio kyathit. The sequence continues at coordinate 19,838,188 of LR812542.1, forward strand.
TGTCTTTAATATAACGTAATCACCCCAGGGGTCGCAACAAAAATAATTATCGAAAAGACTGGTGACTTTTTATTTGCATGTTATTTTTTAATGTTTATAATTAACATTTTACATTATTAACATTCAACCATTTTGGAAATCGCCAAGCAAATTGTCTTGCGACCCCCACTTTGGGAACCACTGCTTTAAGCCATGCCTGAAAATGAAGAGTTCTGTTTGTAATTATACATGTTAAAGTAACCTTTTTTTGCAGCAATGATAATATCATCATATCGTATATTGTGATAAAAGACAAATACATTTTACAGTGTCATGTGCTTAATTCCTATTGAAAAAATGAATGGGAAAAATAAATATGGAAACCAATGTTGCAGAAAAAGTAGGCGGTCAATATAAACTCTATGGTTTGTTGGTGTGGATGCTAATATAGTTATTGATATAGTTATCATTCTTGGAGTGAACAGGCTCGATTCATAGCACAAAACAATGGACATTTGTTATTCCAATGCTATTTGTTTTTGTTATTTGCACTACTAGATTTGTTGGCATTACTTTTCTCTGGGTTTAAAGTTTAGTGCTACACTGTTGATGCAGAATCGCTGTCCGGTTGGATCGGGACCATCCTCAAAGACATGTCCAAGGTGGGCATCACACTATAAAACAAAATCAAATGTTATTCTGGGAATCAAATAAATAAAATAAAAACTGACTATATAATGAATACAAAGGAGACTCACATGTTTGCAGATAACCTCAGTTCCTGTACTGCCAAGTGAGTTATCAGGGCGGCGCACAATGTTGGCATGACTCTCATCTTTTTCCCAAGTCCCATGAGCCTCACGGAATGAAGGCCAGCCAGTTCCTGCATCATATTTTGCTTCTGAACTGTCCGAGTCAAAGGCAGAATCATATTTAATTAGTTTAAATTTATTATGATATGCAATTATGCAGTCACATTTTACATTAGGGTTCTATTAATGGTAATAACAACTAAAATCAACAAATAACCATCAATGCTTTTATTACATAAAGTTGTTTGTTGTTTGCGTTAACTCACAGTGCATTTACTAATGTTAGCAAGCACAACTGGATCATAATAATGAATAAGTAAATGTTGAACTATGATTAATAAATGCTGTAGTATTGGTCATTCTTTTGCTGGGTATTGTGTGGGTATTAATTTGCCCTTTATTTCCACATTTGCATTGACTTTGTATTTAATTTATTCATGCAAATAATTAATTCCAACCCAGGCTCATTCTGAAAGTGTACTGCTATATTTATTTCTGGAGAGTGCCAAATATGTCGCAGGAGCTACGTTTTTTTTGTTTTCGCGAATCCACCAGATGCCACTGTGTACACTTTTTGAGATCTCAAATTTCTCTTGCGAAAGCCATTTGCGCCAGCACACCTCACGTAAAACCACCAGAGGCTGCTGTCGACTGATTGACTGACTGACTTACCGATCGACTGACCCACCCTCCTCCTTCCCTACACCCAACCAATAGTGTTTTCAAAATCACCAATTGACCCGCCCACCTAATTCACTAAACCCAACCGACAGTTTTAAAAAGCAATCCAGAAAAAGAAAAGCCCTTGTCTGATATTTACTACAATTTCAGATTTCACCACATTCTCTCCCTGTTGTTTACTTTTGCAATTGCGTTTATTTTATTTTTTGGCTTCTGTTTTTGTCTTACCCCCTTCCTGGAACCATTCTTCTCCTCAAACCCCGTCATTGTGGACAGCTCCTCTCTGCATCTCAAGTCCGCCGACATACATGGCGAGCATCCGAACAAACTGGTAACAGCAGGAAAGCTGTCCATACAGAGGTAAGCGGTCAGCTGGTAAGCGCGAAAAGGAACTATATATTTCACGATCTCCAGAAAGGTATATAGGGCTACGTTTTCAGAATGAGCCTGTGATTATTAATTCAGTGTTTGGTGTGAAGCCAGCATAACTGGTCACATTTTTATTTCAGTTCGTATTTTTTACTTTTTTTATTCTTCATTCCACTAAAAGACAAATGTCATTTTAATCTGTATAAGGCACTGAGATAAACCAAGGTCCATTTCACCATTTCACCAAGGTCCGCTCAATGTAAAAGTAACCCACTGTTTCAAGAGCTATATGGTTAAATACAGTGTAATTAATATCGATAACTGAAACATGAAGTAAAAAAAAAGATTTTATATTATTATTTTATATTATTATTATAAAGATTATTTTTTAAAAATTCATCTCTGCCATTATTTTGCTGTGCAGTATTTGAGGTCAAATGGTTGCTCTTGATAAGCTACTGGTTGCTTTCCGTTGCTATATTTATGACACCTCAACTTGGTTTTGTTTGTAGTTTTCAGTCGAAAGGTAACAAAAGAAGCAATAACAATAATAGTAGGTTTTATTTACGCAGTGCATTTCCAGAGCTCAAGGACACTTTGCAGTGAACGTCCGGTAAATGAAAATGACATCAAACATTTACTGTAAGTCTTTCCTGGTGATAAGGATAGGGTTGCTCTTGCTGCTCAGAAGTTATTGCATAAACTGCAGTGTAAAATCCACACTAGAGGCTTAGTAACTATTAGCTAGTTTGTAACTAAATTTGTACTTACTTCAGATGCACCACATGTTCTTAGAGAGTTAGTTCACCCAAAAATAAATGTATGTTATTATATAGACCTTCATTCATCTTCTGAACACAAAAGAAGATATTTTAGATCCATGAGCTCCCTCATCCTCCAGAGACAGCAACAGTCCAGAGACATTAATTCAAAGTCCAGAAAATAATCAAACTTAAGATTGAACATTGTCACAATGTTGTCACAACATAATCCCTGACCCAATGATAGCCATTTTTGGTTGGTCAGGTTTTTTGGAGTCTCTCAGACCATGCTTTCTTCAATATGGCAAAATTACAGCCAAGAAAGCCTCTTTTCTGACTGGCTGCTTGGGCTTACCTCCACAAACAAAAAATACAGACCACGGAACCCTGCAATTTTTTTTTTTTTTTTTGTAAATGATTTCGTGTTTTCCTGAATGATTTCCTATCAGTGTAAGCGCAGTTTTTTTATTATTTATTTATTGTTTTACAATGTAACAATCAGCACAATTATCAAAAGGAATGTTCAGCATAAATAGCATCAGAGTATACAAATACAAAAACATATACAACATCAAATTCAGTATAACAGAAATCAAGTAACAGCATATCACTCGTATGCTGTCAGTGTGATAACATACAGGCAGTAGGCACAGAATGCTCCAGGTTTCTAAAAATATGTGTGTTTTGTTTTTTTAACAATATGTTAAACATTTCAAATGCAGTTTGTCATTTATAATATTTTTAAATCATTCAAATGTTTTAGGGTGTTCCGTTATAACAGAATACATTTTCTAGATACATAAGAAATCAGACCTACCCTTTTGGTAAATAAAGGGTCTGATACTTCATTCAAGTCCACCCCAAGAATATATATTAAAGGAGTCTTGTGATATTTTTTTTCACAGGACCATCACGGAAAACTTATGTACAGTATCCCAAAACTCCTTTAGCTTTTCACAGTTTCAAAAAATATGCATAATGGTGCCCTTATGTTTCTTACATCTGTTGCATAAAGGCAATGCAGCAGGAAATATCCTACTGAGGGGAACTGGAGTCAAGTAAATTCTTTGTATATACGTGTAATTTTGTTCAATTATTTTGTAACTAGAAAATGAAAAAAAAAATACATATTTGTATATAACATCCCACTGATGATCCTCAAAATTACAACCACAATCTTTTTTCCATACGTTTTTTAATGAGTTTAAAAAAGAATCAGCTTGATCTTTTAAGATTGCATATATCTTGGATATCTTTCCCTTAAACATTGAAGTATTTTCTAGAATGTTTTCAAATTTAGATAGTTCTAATGAAATATGATCCTTTCCTAGGAGGAAATCATTTATTAGGTGTCTAAACCCTGTAAAATTTGATAAAATGTGGGATCCAATCTTTTACTTTCTAACCATATGGACCAATCATTTTGTTTAATTTCTGAAGACTTTCTGAAATGTTTTCCCTTAACATGTATTCCAGTGTCTTTGTAGGTCATATTTGTCTTCGTCTTTGTTTTTGGTCTTTTTCATGCTTTAGTTTACATTTTGCACAGATTATTGTTATATGAAGGGTTTCTCTGTCTGTTCTATGTTTTTTCATGTTTGCAATAATCATAATAAAAAAAGCATATTGCCATTAGAGTTAGCAGTGTGACGCGTAAGCATCATAACGCCCATAGTAAACATGCACAAAGTCTCTTTTACAGTTTTTTAGCACACAAAAATTGTCTTGTATAATTAAAGTTGAACCACTGAAGTCACATGGAATGTTTTGACAATGTTTTGGTTCCTTTTCTGGACGTCTCAAACCCTTGCTATCCATGACGGATGAAGGAGCTCTTAGATTTAATCTAAAACATCTTAATCCAAAACACTCCTTGAGAAACAAACTGGAAAAAAAGGACATCTGAATAAATAATTAAAATATGCAAAAGACTGTGAGCAGAAGTAGATGAAGGACTTGTGGTTCTTGAATATCAGTCACGAGCTCATCAATGTAATCTAGTCTTGCTCTTTTAGTTATTCGGGGAGAGGCTTTCGTAAATATTTAGTTGGAATGTAAAGTTACATTTAAACAAAGTTCAATGGTGCAACAAAATGCTATTTAGTAGTGCTAAGTTAGTGCATTTCTCTGTTGTAATTAAGCTAAAATTTAGCTTATACACTGCTGGTCCAATCAGCCCCTTAAGAGTAGAAGAAAATAGGAAGTTGTCTGTGGATGAATAAAACTTTTGTTCTTGCCATAAAGCCACATCTATATCAAGTATTTCTTGTTTCTGGCATTTTTTTTTCAATGGATGTTGGGCTTTTAGAAGGAGGAGAAAGAAAATACATTTTTGAGAAGAAAAAATAGACAGTATTGAAGACTTTTGCCTCTTTAGTTGCCCTTCAGCTACAAATTACAATAAAACCTGCACAATGAGGCATTGTATGTAAGTATTATATATTTTGAGTTGTGTTGCTAAACTTAGCACCAGCTCACTAAGTGCAACAATTTGATGTTTTTTTATACATGTATAATGAATCTTTCATGGGTTTTCAACATATTCAGTAATAGACTTCATGGTACTTAGTGTTATTATATCAGTTAAAAAAACTCATAGTGTCTTCAAAGGGGAATTGCACAATTTGAATTTCATTTAGATTTAGGGTTTTAAAAAACTTACCTAAAAAGAGGCGAGTCACAGCAAACACAGTGGTACATGCCCACCTCATTGTGATTCAAGTAGATGCCACTGAACGGCTAAAAATAAAGACATACTTACTCAAAGAGATGAATATATCCAGAACATATTTGAGCTATACAATGTTTATTTAACTTACCACCTCTGTGCCTTTTTCTCTTGTAACAACATATTGTTCTGGAGATAGTTTTCTCTGCCAGTCTGTGGACTGGTCATAGCGCGTCAATGACTGCAATCCTGTAGGAACAGCCAATTCATAAATGAAGTAAATAATCACATATTTCGTGATACATTAATTAACATATGTTGTTTATGATTTGTAAAACTTCAATTTCAAGTTTTCCAAGTTTTTCCCAACTTTCTATAATGAAAATGTGTCAAACCAATTATATTGTTTTAATAGTAACAGTTTAAATGTTGCCCCATTGAAGTTGATTTTATATAGCATATTTAATTATTTGCAGTGTACCTATAACAATTGTAATCTTTAATGGCATCATACTCTAGGAAGTGTCATAATTATAGAAATACATTTTTTTAAATTATGAAACCTCTAGAAAATGTTTCCTTGAATTTATTATATATAGTTTGAGTAAAACCTAAAATATTTATTTTATTCTGTAAACTACTTATGACATTTCTTTCAAATTTGAAATTAAAATGCAGTCATTTAGAGCAGAAAACTATGCATAAAATGAAACTTGTTTGTCTTGATTTTTAAATAAAAAAATATTAATGTTAATTTCAAATGAGATGAGAAATTAATATTTGGTAAATGTTAATTTTCTCTAAAGTTGTTGAATAGATGTTCTAGATAGATGTTCTAGATAGATGTTCTAGATAGATAGATAGATAGATAGATAGATAGATAGATAGATAGATAGATAGATAATGTTTTATTTAAATAATTGTAATAACATTTTTTTTTTCGACTTGCATTTTAAACAGTTTATTTTACAGGCCTTGTGCACTGCATTTGTGTATTCAGGTCATGCATGTTCTAAACGACATGACTAGTACTGCACTTTGCACCGACTCACTAGATAAAGAAATGTAATTGCAAAACGTAAATTCCACAAACAGAAAAAATTACAAACAGCAGAAAGACTGCCTGATGGTAATACAAGTTTAAAACAAATATAGATTAAAATAATCCCCTACCCGTAGACGAAGAAATCAATCGAATCCCAGCGAATATCCTCTTCTGAGGTAAAACTGATTTGACGGTCGCTCCGTTGGAAACGATAGTGGTGAGGCGAACTAGAAACCGTGACATGCTTCTCGACATACTATTTCATGCACTGGCGGGACTTTCTCCACTATTAGTTAAGATGGCCAACCCAATAGACTGAAAAGAATTGAGCTCAGTTGTCTTCATTCCACCCCTCACAGCTCGAGCAGCGGAAACCGGTCACAACTCACAGCTTTATGGGTCACGGTCGACATGCAACTGAAACTGATCAAACTTTGCACCTTTTGTCAATGGTCTAACCGCTCATGAACGTCGAAGTTTTTACTTATTTGATTTTGGGGTTTCTTGTTTTCTGGCTTATCGGCATGCCTTCGCTTTTATCATCAATGTAGACTTTGAACTTCATAAAACACAACTCTGACTTGACCACAATTCACAGCATTTTATATCTCACGTCGTTTTATATCAATATAATACTTTATTAGGATTGAATTCAAATTTCGTTTTACAGAGTATAATTTATATATTGTCAAATTATTGACTTTATCCCACCCCTCTTAGTTTCCCTATAGTGAGATTGCGTTGCTATAGACACACACACACACACACACACACACACACACACACACACACACACACACACACACACACACACACACACACACACACACACACACACACACACACACACACACACAAAACACATATCTGCATTAAATGGTCTGATATATTTGGGCTGCTGGTGAGTTGCTTTTCATGAGGTTTCCAGGTTGATGAATGAGGTCTATGATATAGCTTTCAGGCTGAGAATAACCATAAGCTTTCTTTGGACCCATGATGAGAATTTCATTCCAGGCACGATTGTATTCTCCTCTGATGAGACTACAACTCAGCCCAATTCGGTCAGCAAGAACCTAAAATGAATTGAAATGAATCTGTTAAACATGACTGGCTAAAGTCATCTGTTGTAACTGAAGCTGCATTTGTTTTTCATTTGTTTATGGAGACATATCACTTGTAGTTCAAATTTAAATGTAAAAGTCTTGAAGTCAATGTTGAATTTTTAAATAGTCGAGCAGAAAGACCCTGCCAAATCCCAGCAAGCACAGGACGTCAACATGGTGTCAGATTGACATTGTACCCCCATGTCTTGGGAGGTTGCATTTTGTTTGGAAATGAAAATTGTCAGGCTGACGTCAATGTCCAACCAAATATCAAAGTCTAATGATGTTACAGCTTGACGTTGTGTGGACGTTACCACTATGACGTCTATCAGACGTTGGATTTTGGTAGCCATACCTGAGAAAAAAAGTCAGTATTTGACATCAATATGACGTTGGTTTAAGATGTTGGCTCAACGTTGAATTTTGGTCACTTTCCAACACAACCTAAAATTAACTAAATATCAACATTATTTGACGTCATTATTGGATGTCAAAATAACGTTGTCCTTGGACGCTGGCTAGACATTGAATTTTGGTCACCTGATGTCACGACCTAAATCTAACCTAATATTAATGTCTTAGGACATTGTGTGCCTGCTGGGATAGCGCACAAGAATGTATGAATTACCTTAAAAAGTAATGCTCTGTGAAAGTATGTGCCCTTTTTAATCTTTCCAATGAGAACGATGTTGGAACAGGCTTCAAACTTCAGCTCACTAATATGGAGCTCCCACAGAAAGTCATGAAGCTTCTGTGGCTCAACCTGACCGCCCATCGCATCACATACTAACCTAAGAGAAACTCACATCATTTGTCATATTTCAGCCATGTGGATGTTGAATATGGGATGATGATGATGATGAAAAACTCACATGGCCAAAGCCGTATACATTTTGACCTCATCCTGAAGTGGCATTATGGATTCTGCAGCGTCTTTGACAAGGTTGTGAAATGCAGTGTCATACGGCAAACTCCATGTTTCTTCCACCATCATCTCCTGCTGTGGCTTACACTCATCCTCTTCTTTCTTTTTCTCATCCTCCTCTTTGTGACCCTTACCCTTTGTTTTACTTGAAAAAAGGGAGATGAGACCAGGAAAAATGATTTACAGGAAACCCATTTATAAATATACCCAAATCACACACACAAACCTTGGTGTTTTGCTGCTTCTTTTGTTGCTCAAAACAGAGGAGGCGGTAGTTTCTGTTGGACTGTCTTGCTTACCTTCTTCTGGTCCTTTGGTAATAAATCTAAAGTAGAATAAATGATGAGGCCTTTTAAAACTTAAAAGGATTAAACAGAAAAATAAAAATTAACTTATTATTTATGGTATTATACATAAATGAAGGTTTTGGAGGAAAATATTCCAGGATTGGGTCAAACTATCAGTCTAATTTAAAGAAACCAAATATGACAGGAATTTGTGCAATCTATGAGATTCAATCACTATAACAATTGACCTTAATTTCTTGAATGTGATCACACATTTAAGTCACTTAAAAATAATTCACACAACCCAGCCAACAAATAAGCTTCATTTTCAGAAAAAAATGTATTAATATGAATTTGTAGGCTGGATTTTGGACCATCAAAAAAGCCATCAAATCCCCACACATTTGGATTAGATAGAGAAAAATCCTCCAAAATCTTAATATCTATTCAGTCAGATACATATTAGATGGCCTAGAGGGGCTTTTCCTTTAACATCCACTATTTACAAAAAGTAAGCTCCTTCACAAATATATCCTAGAGCTCTGAATCAAATGACCTTTGTGTTCACTTGGCATTCAAGTTTAAAACTCTGTCCACAAACGCCAAGATCAAAACAAACACAAAAATATAAAAGTGGTCAAGTAATGTCCTGTTTGTAATTAAGAATCTTTAAATGCAATTAACTTGTACTAAGCATAAATTGTCTTGCTTGAGCCTCAGTGGCAGAATTCCTAATTCTCCTGTGGAAGCTCTAGGCATGATTCCCGAGCCAATGCAGGCAAAAGAATTTCCCTCCCCCATGGGGGGAAATCCATCTATCTACATCTATCTGTTGCGCAACAGAGGTATTTAATATTCAAGTGTGCTGCTGGAGAACTAATGCTGTGGAATAGGACGGCCTCTGAAAGCCTTTATTCTCCACAAAGAGAATAAAGGCTTTCTCTCTAAAGTAAGATTAGAGAAGAGATCTAAATACTGGTCAAATTAGATGTTTGAGTAAAAGTGCCCAAAAATGACTTGAAATACACAAAATTAGCACTATTTTTGACCCTGGATCACAAAGTCTATCATTAGTGTGAATTTTTTTATTGAGATTTCTACATCACCTGAAATCTGAATTCATTCATTCATTTTCCTTCGATTTAGTCTCTATTTCAGAGGTCGCCACAGCGGAATGAACCACCAACTAATCCAGCATATGTTTTATGCAGCTAACCACTGAGCCACTTTCCCGCCCCCGAAATCCGAATAAATAAGCTATATTTAAAAAAAAAAAATATATATATATATACAACTCAGCAGAGATACAACTATTTTAATATCTAGAATCTAAGTGAGAAATTCCCCTTCTAAATGAAGTGCTTATCAATGAACATTACTAATCAGAAATTGAGTTTTGATATATTTACTGTAGGACATTTTTAAAATATCTTCATGGAACATTAGAATGATTTTTGGCATAAAAGAGAAATCAATTAGGACCCATACACATTGTATTTTAGGCAAAAATAAGACTTGTTTTTTGGTCTGGGGTCATATTTGAAAAGTTGTTTGGTACAATGTTTGTTCAAGTTTCGTTTGATAAAGTAGTTTTGGACCCCTGGCCTTAACATACTGATTCAGAGGTTTCCCATTAACCACAATGGTGGCTCGATGCTGGTTGACCACTTGTTTTGATATATCCTCTAATACAGGAAACTGATGACCCATTCTTATCTACAGGAGGAAGACAAAACAAGAGAAAAGAGGGTGACTGATTGATTTGTGCAGCCTCGAAGATTGAAGATTTAGTTTGCTCTTGAGAAACGTTCACATTTAGACCTGTCCAGGGTCGTAGAAGCCATCAGTGGTGATATCACTGGATGACAGGTGTCCAGTCAAACTATACTTCAACGATAGATTGCTGTCCAGAAGCTTCTGTAGTGCCAGCTGACTGAATTTGTTGCTACGATGTGATGACAGGCTGATTTCCTGGAGGATCTCTAGAGCTCTGTAAGATTGATGAGAACAAAGCCAAATGACAGAGCAATCAATGAGCTGATCCTTCAAGTGCTGGTACACCCAACAGAATGAATCTCTCAAAAACTGTCAGGAATATACAGTGCATCCGGAAAGTATTCATAGCGCTTCACCTTTTCCACATTTTTTTGTTACAGCCTTATTTCAAAATGGATTAAATCCATTCATTTTCTCAAAATTCTACACACAATACACCATAATGACAATGTGAAAAAAAGAGTTTTTGAAATTGTTGCAAATTTATTAAAAATAAAAAACCTGAAAAATCATATGTACATATGTGTTCACAGCCTTTGCCGTGAAGCTTGAGCTCAGGTACATTCTGTTTCCACTGATCATTCTTGAGATGTTTGCAGCAATGTACAGAGACATCCTGAATGAAAACCTGCTTCAGAGTGCTCTTGAGTGGCCCAGCCAGAGCCCAGACCTAAATTCTATTGAACATCTCTGGAGAGATCTGAAAATGGCTGTACACCGTCGCTTCCCATCCAACCTGATAGAGCTTGAAAGGTACTGCAAAGAGGAATGGGCAAAAATTCCAAAAGACAGGTGTGCCAAGCTTGGGGCATCATTTTCAAAAAGACTTGAGGCTGTAATTGCTGCCAAAGGTGCATCAACAAAATATTGAGCAAAGGCTGTGAACACTTATGTACATGTGATTTTTCAGGTTTTTTATTTTTAATAAATTTGGAACAATTTCAAAAAATCTTTTTTCACATTGTCATTATGGGGTATTGTGTGTAGAGGAAATAAATTAATTTAATCCATTTTGGAATAAGGCTGTAACATAAAAAATGTGGAAAAAGTGAAGCGCTATGAATACTTTCCAGATACACTGTAATTCCCCAAAAAGAGAGAGACTAAAAGAATGAAGCCTATTTTAGAACTTTATTTGTAGTAGTATTATTACATTGCCATTTAATAGTAATGCGTTTCCCAGTTGTCATTTACAGTAATATGAAATTTGGGATAAATGTATTATTTTAATTGTAAATTATTCTTATATTATGCTGGCATTTGTTTTATTTCTTTTGATTGATTTGAATGAATTAGAAATCAATAGCAGTACAACAGATGCTACAATTTCACAAGAATATGAATTATGAATTACTGTGATTAGATTGTAATGAAAATGGCTAACAGAATAATGTCAATTGTTTAAGATGCAAAAAAGGAAGAAGACCGTATGAAATAATGCATGACATTTTTAATCGTTATAAGGCCCGTAGCCAAGGGGGGTTCGAGTGGTTCAAAAGACCCTCCCCTCACTGACAAAGGTCCAGAATTTGTTTCACTCATTTGTCCTATTTTGACTGCTATGCCATTATAAATTGTGAAAATAACCCATCAAAAAAGGCTTTAAGCGGAATCATCGGCTGTCTCTTTGATGTGACTAAAAATATTTTTCATGAGTCCAACATACAGCTGTGCAAGAAAACATATAATATAATAAGTCATCTTTCACTACTGACCTACTGTATAGTTTTTAAATAGAGAAAATATTTTTCAAGTAACTTTTATTCTAAATAGGCTTAAACAAAAAATCACCAAAAGTGGCCCATATTAAAATGAATTTAAATATTCTACGTAAATCTTTAGGAAAAATTTTTGGTACATCAAAAAGTGTGATTATGATGACCATCCGACAAGCTAATCCAGCAAAAAAAAGTGCTTAAAATGTCACTAAAAAGTAGTATTTAAATCTCATAATAAAAAATGAGGGTAATAACTGCAAAAAGGTCCACTTTTTAAGAAAAAAGAACCACCCCTTTCATCAGGCTGGCTACGAGCCTGGTTATTAATGCAATGTCTCAAATGAAAAAAACAAATGGTTCAAAATATGCTGAAAATTTATTTTTTCTACATGTTTGGCACTTGTGATCTGCTGCCATCTTCTGGTTTTATTTTCACAGTTCATTCTCCAAATGTTGTCAACGTCTTGGTAAGAATCCTTTTTTAATGCTCAAATAAAAGGCTAATGCATCTGCTAAAGGGTTATACAGTGGCCATTTTAATAGGTACATTTAATGCTTGATTCTAATCATCACAAGGTAGCATTTCAGGTTCAAGATGATCTGCTGAAATTTAAAGGGATACACCTAAAAATAGAAAATTTACTCACTCTTCACTTACTCGGATATAGCTCCAAACCTTTTTGAGTTTCTTTATCCTTTTGAACACAAAAGAAGATATTTGAAGAAAGCTGAAAACCTATATTGACTTCTATAGCAGGAAAAACAAATACTATGATAGTTAATTGTTGCAGGTTTCTAGCTTTCTTTAAAATATCTTCTTTTGAGTTTAACAGAGGAAAGAAACTCATAAAGGTTTGGAACAAGTAGGGTGTTTGAATGATGACAGAATTTTCATTTTTGGATGAACTTTCCTATTAAATTAAGCATCAGAATGAGAAAGAGAACATTTTAGTGACTTTTAACTGTAAAAATCTGTCTCATACTTACCCAACATTGCACAATTCTAGGGCTGTTATTTCATCGTTTGCACACACACTAATTGCCCAGGAAGCATTTCTGCGAATTTCAGCATTGACCGATTTGAGCAGCTGAACTAAAGCCGACAGACCTCCAACATTTCTCAGCTGCATGTAAAGAAAACAGCAAAACAATCACCAGAAATGACACATAATGCACTTCACAACATTATCCACTTACGCCCTTCACACCCCTGACCCAGAAAAAAGTTTGTTAGTTTGTCCAGCGCTCAGTTAGCTGATAAGCTGTGGTGATTGTGTAGACCTTTGAAATTGACTCTTTAGTGCTTGTTACCTCCTGCCTGGCCTCTGCATCACAGGTCAGCGAAGCCACAGCCTGCGTTGCACTGATGAGAATGTTGTTGTCAGTGGAGTGAAGCAGCTCCACCAATGCTGGCATGGCTTCATGGGCCAGAATGCTTTTCCGCAGCTCCTCCTGCGATGCCATGTTTGTCAAGGCTGATGCCGCATACACAGCTGCTCCAGTGCAGCTGTCTTGCAGCTGTCGCACCAACAGCCTGTCTCCTTCTGCATCGTATATAGCACTGAAAATGGGGACAAAGAAAGGTGAAAAGTGTCATTTGGACTATAGAATCTTGACCTGGGCCAGACCGAATCTGCAGACTTGTTTGTCATTTTTGCGCAGAGTTTTGTAAAAAAATCAACAGGTTTATGCAGAATGATTTTGAGAGTATAGTGACTAAAAACTTTCATTCATTCATTTTCCTTCAGCTTAGTCCCTTATTTATCAGGGGTCACCACAGCGTAATGAACCGCCGGCGCCAACTATTCCAGCATATGTTTTACGCAGCAGATCCAATTATGGTAAACAAAGCTATAGGAAGTCTCTCATATAATATATCTACTAAAAGACAGAAAATATGACTATAAACTAAATTGTACATAAAGCATTTCCATATTATTCAATAATATTACTAAAATCAATATAAAATCTGAATAAATATATATTTACACACATTTACATAAGTAAATAAATAGACTCAATGATTTCTGCTGGCACAAATTCTGTCTGGGCCTAATAATGACTCACTAAGCGTTAAGATTGTTGCTGTTGGTCAGTCTAAACAAGGCCTCTGCTGCAGCCTTTCTTAATTCACTTCCCAGTGTGCAGCACTCTTTATCGTGCAGCTGAAGGCAAACGGACTGTTTTAAGAATGGTTTTTGGTACCTTTCTTGATTTTGATTTCATCTAAAATTACTTCATTTGTGCTCTGAAGATGAACAAAGGTCTCAGGGGATTGAAAAGACATAAGGGTTAGTAATTTATAACAGAATTAAAATTTTTGCGTGAACTATCCTTTAAAGTTGCTGTAGGTGATTGTCTTTAGAAACTTGTTTTGTTGTGCTTGCTGAAAGTCTCTTTACATTCCAAAAGTAATGATTAAATTAAATGATCTAAATGTGTTTATATGTATTTTTATATTCTGGGTAAGTCATAAGACTAATAAATGTTCATCCAGTTAAAGAAAGTCAGGCGGATATTTCCCATAATTCTGATAAGTAGCCCAGACTGTCTGTCAACAAATGTAGATTTGTATATCTGCGCACCACTGTTCAAGCAGATCCGCCATTAGCACGTGCACGTACAGACAGCGGTAAAAACAAATGCTGATTCAAAAAAATCCTGAATCAATATTGGAGTTACTTTTGCATGCGGGAGGAAGGACGACACCATTGTAATGTTATGTTTTAAAACTCTTTTAGTCACACAAAGCTTATGTACATTTTGTTGCGTTACAAATGGGTGATATGCACGGAAGTGTTGTTCAGGGACTGAAATCTCCCAGCGAAAGATTGATGTGACTATTTTCAATTTCATAAGAGACCTTTTTCAGCATCGATAATGTAGATTTTTATTTAGTTTAACAACAAAACATAAGTAAATAGCGCTATTCCACCTAGCCTGCTTTGCTGAGCTGAAGTTGGTTTTATATTCACATCACATTAGTTCATTTTTGAACAATGACAACGTGTGACGCGCTCACTATGTTGTTTACCAAGCTACTTTATTCAGTCTGAAATAGCATGTAAGTATGGCTTAGTAATGAGTGTAATTCCTGCACCCCGCCCGCCAAGCACTAAGCATACGGTAGTCGCTTGAAAAGGAAAGAATTTCTAGATATAACACAGTTTTTAGTTCAGAATTGTAGTATTATAGTATAAGTACTTTGAAGTTTTTGAACGGGTGAATGACATGATCTAGTGGGTCTCTGTTATCTTTAATGAGCACGTTCGTGATTTCAGGAGGCATGGCTTTGGACAGCAGGGGAGCTATTGTGTTTCAAACATATTATGCTAACGAGTTAGCATTTAGGCAGATCACCTACTGCACCTTTAAGACAAATGTGCAGAGAATATACCAATAGAATGTAACCGGGGATGTACATCTCAAAACTACATTTCTGCTGGCACAGATTGTGTGTTGGCCTAATAATGACTCACTAAGCATTGAGATTGTTGCTGTTGGTCAGGCTGGACAAGGCCTCTGCTGCAGCCATTCTTAATTCACTTCCTTCACTGTTCAGAAGCTGCACGATGGGTCTGATGGCATCTGAAATGCATGGACATATAAGCAATTGAATGATACAAAAAGAGTGATAATGTTAACTGAATTGAAAAAGGAAATAAAAGAGTCCTGGATACTTGATGTAAATGCAATTACCCAGACATCTGAATGTGTCCCTGCTGCAGAGGTTTTGGCTCACTGTTGCCACAGCCTGGCACACAGCAGTGCGTACACTTTCATTCTCCAGCGTGAGAAGGTCAGTGAGAGTTTTTTCTATATTCCGCTCATGCAGAATTTTTCTGTTCTCACCTTTATGACAGAAAGAATTTGTAAATAAAATTTAAAATGATACAATCTAATTTTGAAAGAACAGTTTCTACCATTAAACAGTGTTAAAATGATAATTCACCAATACATTTAAATTCTGCTATTAATTACTCACCCTCATGCCACAAAGCCCTGAGACGATCGGTTATTTGGAAAACAAATGAAGTTATTTTAGGTCTGAGATCTCCTTCATCCTCTATAGAAAGTGACAGTCTCGACTCATTCAGAAAGCTACCAAAAAACATCCTCAATACAGACCATATGTCTACAATGGTTCAATTAGAACCACGTTCCTGGGGGACCACCAGCCCTGCACATTTTCCATGTCTCCTTAACCAAACACACCCGATTCAGATCATCAGCTCATTAGCAGAGACTGAAAGACCTGTAATGGGTGTGACAGACAAAGGAGACATCCAAAACATGCAGTGTTGGTGGTCCTCCAGAAACATGGTTGAGAAACACTGAATTAGAATATTATCAAGCTATAAAAATACTTTTAAAAACCAAAATAACTTTATTTTCTCATAACTAACATTTTCTCCTCTGTGTCAATATAGGGCACATGTTTAAAAAGAGTGCTGGGCTCTTTATGCATGCTGTGCTGCTGAGGTATACCTCAAAGGAAATCACACATGGGCATCCAGGGTGCACATCAGTGCACAGAACTCTTTATGGGCACACAAATGTATTCTTTTAGCTTCACAATATTCCAATTGGTCCACAAGACAATTGGACTTTTTTATGGTTGTCATTTTATGGAGTCATTTGAGGATGATGGAGCTCTTGGATTTCATCTAAATTATTTAATGTGCTGTGCTCTGAAGATGAACAAAGGTCTCAGGGGATTGGAAAGACGTGAAAGTGAGTAATTAATAACCAAATCTAACGTTTTTAAGACAAAATGTGCAGACAATGTACCATTAGCATGTAACCAAAGATATACACCTAAAAATGACCCTCATGTGCCCCTACACTACTAAAATATCCCCTGTAGTAAATGTTAGTAAAATTATGTACTCTTGATAAACTAATATGTCATTCTAACTTATTAATACATTCTGTTAAGATTTAACATATATATTCTTGTAAGAAGGAATTTAAAGTGTACAAATCACTCTTTAGGTACCTTGGAGGTAGGTGTACATTAGATTCTTGAGGCGGTATATGTACCATAAAAATATAAAGAAAATTTTAATATTGCTAATATGTAATTGTAAGGTTTAAATTCAGGTAAAAGGTAAAAATGTTGGGGTCAATATTATTATTCCCTTAAGAATTGGTCCTTAAAGGGGTGTTCATAAGATGAAATCTTTATATATATAACCTTTACAATTATGAATTTGAATATTATATTATACTATTTTAATATTATTTGAATATGTCATGAATGTGAATAAGATTTTATGCATGCTTATGACAACTGTTATTATGTGTCAATTGCTCAGTTATGTCATTTTGGCAAAGTTGACATTGTTTGTTATGACAACTTGACATAAACAAATACATCACAACCTGTTTTTGTCTTTGTCATGACAACTTGACATTACCAAGACAACAAAACATTGTTTCGATTGTCTACAGAACAAACTACTGTTGTCTGATAATTTGCCTAATAAACCTAACTTGCCTAGTTAATCTAATGAACCTAGTTAAGCCTTTAAATGGAACTTTAAGCTGTAATACTAATATCTTGCACAATAACTAGCCAAATATTTGTACTGTCATTATGGCAAAGACAAAAGAAGCTAGCTAACATTACATGTATATTAGCATTATGTTTAAAAATATGTTGAAAATGTTTTCTCTATTAAAAAGCACTTGGGGAATTTGTTTTCAATTTATTGTCATGCATTTTGTTGAATTTAAGTTACATTGCATCTATATGTCAACTAATTCTCAAGATTATAAGTAGACTGTTAGTTTGGGGTTGGGATTAGGGTTAGTGTAAATTGACATGTACTTGCAAAGTTTCTTATAGTCCATTAAATGTCCGTTGAAGGAGCAGTATCAGCAGACATTAAGCAGACAGTCTACTAACACTCAAATGAGAAGGAATTGGCTTTTGGATTTTAGTCAAGTAATGTTAATTTTTGTCAAGAAAATATGCTATAGGGACCATCAAAATAAAGTGTTACCTAAAATTTAACTGGAGTGCTAATCAGTTTGCCCTATAATAATTATAAAAAAAAGAATTATCCCATATATATATATAGGTATGGGCTAAAGGTGATAGTGTATTAGACACAAACTGTCAATTGTCAAAAAAAAATTTGCTGTAGACATACTGCTCTGTGCCATCTTGGCTATGGCTTTAATTGCATTTGCCTGCACTTCAGCCACTGTGGATGTGCCAACACACTGCAGTAGCTGTTCCAGGCCCCCCATTGTCTGAAAAAGCTGCATGGACTCAGTGTCCTCCAGACAGTTTAAGATAACCCTGAAAGCCCCTTCATGCAGGTCACTAAACTCCTGTCGGGCGAGAAAAAACACAACTGCCAATCACATGCTTCATGATTTCCATTAAATTGCTTAAATTGTCCTTAACCTGCATGCAGACATATGATTTTACTAGTAATAAATGTGACTAAAGAGCGGATTTGAAAGTGTTTATATGAATAATTGAGATGAGTATAATTAGCCTACTTTCATCGCCACAACCTCCAGCATTCTCTCAAAGCCCTGTACATTCCTGAAGGCCGCACAGGTTTTGGTGTCAGTGGTGATTTTCTCTATAGTGCGCAGTGCAAGTTGCTGAATGACTGGGAACTCTGAGCGCAGCAGGTCCAGAAGTGGAGGGAGTCCATTCAGACGCTGCACAGCCGCTCTATTCTGGACGTCCTGAGTTTACACAGAGCAGCAGAGAGCACAAATAATTGATGTGAAATTTGTCCTTCTGGAATACAAAGAGTTCTGCTTTTAAAGGCAAAGTTCACCAAAAATTTTCAAAACCAGGGTTCATACACATTTTTTACATTAAAATTCCATGACTTTTCCAAGACTTTTCCAGAACTTTCAAGTACATTTTCATGACATAATGTTACATGTAATGTGTACATATACAGTTGAAGTCAGGATTATTAGCCCCCCTTTGAATCTTTTTTTCTTTTTTAAATATTTCCCAAATGATGTTTAACAGAACAAGGAAATATTTTTTCTTCTGGAGTAAGACTTATTTGTTTTATTTTGACTAGAATAAAAGCAGTCATTAATCTTTTAAAAACCATTTTAGGGACAAAATTATTAGCCCCTTTAAGCTATATATTTTTTTCTATAGTCTACAGAACAAACCATCATTATACAATAACTTGCCTAATTACCCTAACCTGCCTAGATAACCTAATTAGCCTAGTTAAGCCTTTAAATGTCACTTTAAGCTGTACAGAAGTGTCTAAAAAATATCTAGTAAAATATTATTTACTGTCATCATGGAAAAGATAAAATAAATCAGTTATTAGAAATGAGTTATTAAAACTATTATGTTTAGAAATGTGTTGAAAAAATCTTCTCTCCGTTAAACAGAAATTGGGGAAAAAATTAAACAGGGGGGCTAATAATTCTGACTTCAACTGTACATGGTAAATAATAAGAAAAACAATGACGTTCACATTTTTTACAGCATATCATAGAACACGCAACAATCTATTTTGTTTAAATTTGTTTTTATATCTATGTAAAACTGATTTTAATCATGCTTACACAGCACTAACAATGTGAGAGCAAGTTTTTGGCCAAGGACTGAAAATAAGTAAAGACAACTAACCTATATTCAAGTTAGGGCTGCACAATATATCATTTCAGCATCGATATCGCAATGTGTGCATCCGCAATAGTCACATCGCAAGATATGCAATGTTGGGATTATAGTTTAATATAGAGCTTAATCATAATGGAGTAAAAGTTTATCATCTGCATGCATTTTTAAAGAAATAGTTCACCCAAAAATTGCTTACCATTTTCATTACACCCTTCGCTTGTTTCAAACATTTGTGAGTTTTTTTTTATTTTATTAACACAAAGAATATAATTTAAGAACTCCTATAGTGCTGAAACAAGTGAAGTGTGAGTAAATAGTGAGTGCATTTTAATCTTTCAGTAAACTATGACATGTGACTGTGTGAACATTGCAATATTTCAACGTTTAAAACACAAGAAATTTTTTGTAACTTAATATACAATGAAGACTATGCAGTGTTGATTATTTAATATCTGTACCTGAATAGTGAATACCTGAAAACTATCATTCACTTTTGTCTTTACTATATTTTATTTATCTATGCTTGTAATTGATTTGTTATATATTAATCGAGATTCACTCCCCTACAAAATTCCCCCAATCAATCCAAATAAACTTGATAAATCATCTGGTGAAATTGTATTCACATCGCAGTTTTTATCACAGAAATACAAAATATCGTAATGTCAGATTTTTCCAATATCGCGCAGCCCTAATTCAAGTATACAGATATTTGTTATACTAATTTCCATGACTTTTCCAAAACTTTGTGGGTTTTTCTGTTTTTCCAAAACTTTTCCAGGCCTAGAAAATGCCATGTCAAAATTACATGACTTTTCCAGGTTTTCCATGACCGTATGAACCCTGCAAAACAGTACCCTGCAAAAAAACTTTTTTTTTTGTTGAACAAAAAAAAAGATACTTTGAAGAATGTTAGAAAATGGTAACCATTAACATCCATAGTAAGGAAATTATAAATTTCTAAAATTCTTAAAACAAAATCCTAATATTTATGTGTGACAGAGGAAATCTCAAGCAAGTTTGAAATAAATTGAGGGTGAGTAAAAGAATTGTCATTTTTGTGTAAACTATTACTTTTAAGCTGATCAAACATATAGTATGTCATTTAAAACCGATTTGAAAACCATCCTGACAAATGCCTTTTAGTCTAAAATCGCAGCAGCCTTCCTGACTGACACTGACTGATCTGTTGTCTTACTTGCACTAGATTAAAGATGCACTCCACTGAGTTTTTCTTCACATCTGGATCTGGGCTGGACAAGAGCTGAATAAGAGGTTCAAGTCCATTGCTGTCAAATATCTGGATCTTGTAGGAGAAGTCCACTGACAATGATGTCAAACACAATGTGGCAAATTCATGGATCATAACATTCTCTGAGGAATAGATGGTGGCAAGTTAGGTGTGTGAAAAAGAAATCAAACATTTACAAATAATTCAAGCAGGGTAAATGTACGTAAAGCAAAACTGCATTAGACATCAAGACTTATTATCAGAGAATATGTATGTTAATAAATACTTTTTTCCAGAGTGTGATATAATTTTGACTTATTTAAATAATAATTTAAATTTTAATAATAATAACAGTAGTAATAATAATAAACAATAACAATAATCATTAATAATAATCCATATATTTTAATATATAATAATATACTGTATTAATCTATTAGTGTATAATCATAATAGTATTCATTCATTCATTCATTTTCTTTTCGGCTTAGTCTCTTTATTAATCTGGGGTCGCCACAGCGCAATGAACCGCCAACTTATCCAGCACATGTTTTACGCAGCGGATGCCCTTCCAGTCGTAACCCAATACTGGGAAACACCCATACACTCTTGCACACACTCACATACACTACGGTTAATTTAGCTCACTCAATTCACCTGTACCACATGTCTTTGAACTGTGGGGGAAACCGGAGCACCCAGAGGAAACCCACGCGAACATGGGGAGAACATGCAAACTCCACACAGAAATGCCAACTGACCCAGCCGGGGCTCGAACCAGTGACCTTCAGGCAATTGTGCTACCCCTGCCGCGCACCACCACTGCACCCCCGCACCCCTTTAACTTTCTAGATCGCATCAGATGTGGGCTGACTGTGCCATAATAGTTTTTATTATTCTTATTATTATTATAAGCATAAACATACCTTTCTACATAAAACAATACAAGAAATAAATGCCTATATTTCATAACAATAATTTGCTTGTAATATAAGAAATATTATTCTATTTAATTTATAGATTGATAGACAGATGTAAAACATATTGAATAATGTAGTATTAATTTGAGCCAAGTATTATTATTATTCAGATGAATAACTGCTTTTATTCAAGGTATATATTTAAAAAATACCTAGAGAAATTATTATTATTAATAATATTTTTATTTGGATATGGAAAACTAAATGTATTCAAGGCATTTCTCTCTTTTCATTTTAAAGGTGGATGGATGTATTTAAAATTTAAGAATTATACTTTTTACACAATAAAAATAGAATAGTCCTTTATGTAATATAATGTACTATTATTATTGTTATTACGTAGTGCTTCTTGTTGTTGTGGTTGCTGCTGTTGTATAGCTTTTTTATATAATATGAATAGTATGAATTATAATAATTATTATCTTAACTAGGATATATATATATATATATATACACACACACACACACACACACACACAAACAGTTGAAGTCAGAATAAAGAGGCTAATAATTTTGACCTTAAAATTATTTTAAAAAAATTAAAAACTGCTTTTATTCTAGCCGAAATAAAACAAATAAGACTTTCTCCAGAAAAAAATTATCAGACATACTGTGAAAATTTCCTTGCTCTGTTAAACATCATTTGGGAAATATATATATATAAAAAAATAAAAAGTCAAAGGGGGTTTAATATATCTGATTTCAACTTTATATATACAGGATATATTCCATTTATTTATGGATGGGTGAATGGATAAATGCACACTCAGTTTGAAAATGAAAAAAAGAAGAAGCTAGCAGTACCTTCACGAGACAGTTTGCTGATTATTGCAGGTATCACATCCAGAGACTTCAAGCGCTTTTTAACTTCATCTGTTCAAATGTGACAACTAAAATGAATACTTTGTTGCTAAACATCTTTTGATTTACTTGCTGTGCCTATTTTTACATCCTACGTACTGTTAGAAGCCATGACGCCTAAAGCCATGACAGCATTCCTGCGCACAATCTTGTCTTCATGAGATACGAGATGAGAAAGGGGTTCAAGCGCTCCCAAACACATCAAACAAGTCTTATTCTCATCACCTAAAAATAGCAGCAGACAGCAAAAACACACACAGAGAAATCAATGAAGTAATACCACATGAGGGAACACAGTGGACACTTACCTCTGCAAAATTCTCAATGACCTCAGATTGTAAGACTAGATGACACTGTTACCTTTTTCTGCAAATTTGTGGATGGCCTCGCAAGCTTTGGCCAGCACTTCTTCTTCAGGAGAGCTGAGCATCAGAACTGCTGTTGCTGCAGTTTTGCTTTCGATGGGTAAAGGGTCGAACTAAAAGGATTATATGTGAATTGAATTAAAATGTTGGAATATAAAATCTGAAGTCTTATTTTCA
The DNA here is from genome assembly GCA_903798195.1 of Danio kyathit. Lineage (NCBI taxonomy): Eukaryota > Metazoa > Chordata > Actinopteri > Cypriniformes > Danionidae > Danio > Danio kyathit. Next base: position 19,861,553 of record LR812542.1, read on the forward strand.
TTAAACTAGTACCTACAGTAGATGTTAGTATGTTTTTCGTGAAGTACTGGTATTTATTCATTAGTCAGTTCAGTAGTACTAAATTAGACACACTGAAAAAATATTCATAAATTACTCACTATCCTTCAGCGGAACCTGTTAGTTCTTATTACTACTTGTACTTGTTTCTTTAGTAGCTAATCTGTTGTTACTAACAAATATTTAGTTACTCAAAAAAGTATTCAAAAATAAGAATTGTTTTCTGTAGTAGTTGCAAAAGATATCAAACGAATGAGTCCTAATATATATTTAATAGGTATGAGTGCACAATGATTAAGTACTAGAATATAACTATTATCTAACTAATGATTATTAGTATGCAAAAATTAGGGCATCACGGTGGTGCAGTGGGTAGCTCTCTCGCCACACAGCAAGAAGGTCGCTGGTTCGAGCCTCGGCTGGGTCAGTTGGTATTTCTGTGTGGAGTTTGCATGTTCTCCCTGTGTTCGTGTGGGTTTCCTCCGGGTGCTCCGGTTTTCCCCACAAGTCCAAAGACATGTGGAACAGGTGAATTGGGTAAGCTAAATTAGCCGTATTGTATTTGTGTGAATAGGTGTGTATGGATGTTTTTCCCAGTGATGGGTTGCAGCTGGAAGGGCATCCGCTGCATAAAACATATGCTGGATAAGTTGGCGGTTCATTCCGCTGTGGCGACCGCAGATTAATAAAGGGACTAAGCCGAAAATGAATGAATGCAAAAATTAAAAACTAGTATATATTTTATAGTTAAAATGTATCCAATAAATTAGTAGTATAAAATACAAGTACATAATGATTAAACATATCACCAAAAAAAGGTAGAGGCTACTATTATATAATATATGCTGGTATATTAAAAAATGTAGTAGTATGCAGAAATAAGTACTGGTCTCGAAAGAATATTTTCTAGCATCTAGCATAGTTACAGTGCTCAGCATATATAAGTACACCCCTCTCAAATCTATCTTTTAAACTCATATTTTTAATCGGAAGCTATACAATATTATTCATTCATTCATTCATTTTCTTTTCGGCTTAGTTCCTTTATTAATCTGGGGTCGCCACAGCGGAATGAACCGCCAACCTATCCAGCACATGTTCCACGCAGCGGATGCCCTTCCAGCTGCAACCCACCTCTGGGAAACCTCCATACACACCCATACACCATGGACAACTTAGCCTACCCAATTCACCTGTACCGCATGTCTTTGGACTGTGGGGGAAACCGGAGCACCTGGAGGAAACCCACGCGAACGCAGGGAGAACATGCAAACTCCACACAGAAACGCCAACTGACCCAGCCGAGGCTCGAACCAGCGACTTTCTTGCTGTGAGGCGACAGCACTACCTACTGCGCCACTGCATCGCCTATATAATATTATATTTGTGGATACATTAGATTAGTCAGTACTGAAACCAAATATGGAGCTTATCTAACAAAATAACTTACGATAACGGTCCAAAAACGAGTACACACAAATTTATATGTTATAGAAAAATATTAAATACAAATTATGAAAAATTGAAAAATTTAGTTGAAATTTTGTGGTTTGTATTTTTTTTTTTTTGCAATATTTTGCATGAATTTAATTGTATTATCTTTCAATTTCTAAATATGTTTGGTGACTAAAATATTGTTTTAATAAATATATCTGTTTAATAAATCTGTTTTGTTTAAATGCACAAAAATACATTGCCTATATTCACTGAGAAATGGATAAAATATTAATTTTCAAAATGAGGTGTACTCAATTATGCTGAGCACTGTATAACGTTATTGAAAAGGTACTATTGCTTAAGTAACGTTAAAGTATAAGTACAGGAATCTAAAGAATAAAACACTATAAGAAAATGAATATGTAGGCCTAACTTTACTAGTACCACTTCATGGAAAGGATAATTGTATCTAAAAATAAGTACTAGTAGCATGAAAATAAACACTAGTACATTTTATTGATTCAATGTTGAAACGGTCTGCCATAGCGAGGAAGTCATGCAAAATGTCAAGGGTCAAGAAATACGCTCTCACCACATCTTTCGGGCATGTCTCAGCCTCTTTTTTGACTTTTTTCCCCATCTAGAAGACGAACACTGCAAACTACATGTGAGAAGGTACAATGTATCAGAAACGAAGAAAGAACCTCTCCCAACAAGATGAGAATAATAAAATTTTTATAAAAATGTATAAGCACGTCTACAAAATGTACGTTACCTATGCTTCACCGACAGTGTGTTTCTGTTTAGCCTGCTGCTGTTGCTAGGTGACATATTTAATTTCCCGCGTCACCTGTAGGTGGGGCAAGAATCACTGGATTCATACTCTGCCATTTATTTATTTACTTATTAGTTTAAAATATGCCGGTCATGGACCGTTAGGTGGCTCTGACGTAATACTTCATTAAATTATACACAATTAAATTATTGAAGGGATGAGAAAGCATGAAAAAATAATAAAAAACAAACAACATGTTTTTTTGTTGATAATATCACCCAATTTAACATCAAATATGCAATATTATATTGTGTCCATGTGACATATCAGTCATTTCACTGTCTTACTTGAGGTTCTAGAATAGTCCTAAAGTTTTGGACTATATTTGTAGATTAGCCTATATTAGCTAACAGCCTAAGTCAATTAATCTGTCTGTCCATTTATATTTAAGTCATGAATATTGGTTTTGATGTAATCATTTAATCAATTATAAACAAAACACAATATTAAAATAATGAACATGAGAAATATCAAAACGACAGAAGTTTTATAGTACATCGGTCTGTGTAAATCAGTGCCACTTTCATAAATCATGCAATGTTATATCCGTTCTTTGTGACATCACTCTATTTAATGTCTAATTTGTGATTCTAGATTATTTTAATGTAATTTAAATATTATTTATTTATCTATTTATTTGTTACTTTGTTTATAAAATGTTTCTATTGAACTGTTATGTGTCTAGAGTGGTTTATTAAATTAATAAAATCATGCACAAAATAATTAAATAAAAAAAATATGGAAAAATTCTAAAAGCAAACCAATAAAAGAACACCAACAAACACATAAGCTTTTCTATAGCAGATAGCTATTTATCAATAATCAATGTCAAATGTACTTGATCTGTTAACGTCTTAGAAAAGCAGCAGTCAGTGGAGGAGCCCTGGACGCTCTGGATGAGGATCATGCCCAGGCTCGTGGACAACAGCAGCTTTTCCTCCCACTCCACAACATGGCTGGAATGAGGAGCATGTTCGGCAGTGGGTGATCCAGGCTGGGTGGAACAGGGAGCGCCACAGTAATTTGTGCTATAAAACTGCAGAACACAAAGACACACCATAAGTTAAGCCAGGGGTTTTCAACCTCTTAGATGTTATAAACCCCCAAATATGAAAACCTAAGTTTTATTATTAACTTCAATTTTATATGTATATTTTTAGTTTTATCAAAAAAAAAATTTGATTATCTATTTCTTTGAATTTTTTTGCATTATTATTTATCTATAATTATTAAATGTCATGTTCTTAGATTATGTGAATATACATTTTATTTAATTGTTTATTTGTTTTATACAAAATGTTTATTTATCCTAACATTTCTAGTTTTATTTTCAGGCTTATTTTTTTTTCTAAAATTAATTATTTCTTAATTATTATTATGATTTTTAATATTTAATATTTTTCATAATTGTTCTGTAAACAGCGACCCCTTATTTAAGTACGTTTAAATAAATATATCTGCCATTGTTCTTTTAAACAAGAAATCTTTCTATTTTTTAATGAATTGCAGCCATTTATCCTTTTTTATTATTTCAAATGTGTGTGTATGTGTGTGTGTGTCAGTGTGCGTGTGTGCGCGCGCGCTCGTGTGTGTAGCTGTCAGTCCGTCAGTTGGGCAGTGCGGATGAGCCGGATACGCCAACTTCAAGCAATATCGCAGACAAAATTCACACCGATTTCAGACTCGGACACCTTCCACACTCGGAATACTGGCTTCGTCTAAAAATAAACACCTTTTCGGGGCAGACAAGCGGCAGAGAAAGAAAGTGGGAGTGGGATTTTGCTTGAGACATATTTGAAGGGTTGTAGGCTTAGCCTGACTGGGGCGAGCTAGCATGCTAATGGGGCAGCGCCGCAGTGGATCCCTCTCCACCCGCTGTTTTTTCCTCAAATTACACTGACGCCGTTCAGATAACATTTTTATTCGTTTCCAGCGGTTTCCGTCAGTATTTCTTCTAATTTACCTTAAACGAGGTGTTAAGGGGGGCTGGCTTGGGAGGCTAGCTAGTTAGCAACTAAGGAAGGCTTACTGATGAAGTCTTAAGGGGATTTTTCTTTTTACGGATGAGAACTTACAAATAACACCGCGTTTTGCTCTTAACTTTCATGTTATATGTAACGGCAGACTGTTTTAGCACATTTGGCGAGTTATTCTTCTGTCTAGAGAGCTAATACTTGAGTTGGTACAGCTAGCTGGCTGCGGTTAGCTAACTGAACGTTATGCCAAATTATATTTTACTAAGAGACAGTTAGGACACCACTAGCTTAATTAAAGCACTTGTCACTGTGTGATAGTTAATTTATTGTTATACAACAAACAATGGCCTCGGCTAGTAACACTGTCTCATCGTTTGCGAGCAAAACAAAAACGAAGAAGAAACACTTCGTGGCTCAGAAAGTGAAGCTGTTTCGTGCCAGCGACCCTCTGCTCAGTGTTCTCATGTGGGGAATTAACCATTCGGTGAGTGAAATCTGCAGCCTTTTCTTTGTGTTTGCGTCCATTATTGATCAGTGCATTAGAATTAAGAGGGAAAGAAGTTCAGGGTGTCTTTTAACCCACAATTGACACCATCTGTTTGGTACATGTACTTCATGATCGTCAGAGGGCTGCTTTGATTCTTTTCTGTTGCTTAACCCTCAGTTTAATGGATAACATTTTGTTTTGCTCCTTAAAACAGTTGCATATTCTTATGTGTTTATGGGAAGTTCAATGGTTATAAAACAATTGCAAAAATGAGGTGTAGTTATTAATTTACGACTCTCCGGCTCTCTATGATGTTTTATATATTTATTTTTAAATAGAACATTCAACAGTCAACATATACTGCCAATTTTAGGGTATATATATATATATATATATATATATATATATATATATATATATATATATATATATATTACACAGTTGAAGTCAGAATTATTAGCCCCCTGTTTATTTTTTTATTCCAATTTCTGTTTAACGGAGAGAAAAATAAAAAATTCTAAACATAATAGTTTTAATAACTCTTCTCTAATAACTGATTTATTTTATCTTTGTCATGATGACAGTAAACAATATTTTACTAGATATTTTTCAACACACTTCTATACAGCTTAAAGTGACATTTAAAGGCTTAACTAGGTTAATTAGGTTAACTAGGCAGGTTAGGGTAATTAGGCAAGTTATTGTATAATGACTATTGAAAAAAATATATAGCTTAAAGGGGCTAATAATTTTGACCTTAAAATGGTGTTTAAAAATGAAAAACTGCTTTTATTCTAGCCGAAATAAAACAAATAAGACTTTCTCCAGAAGAAAAAATATTATCAGACAAATTGTGAAAATTTCCTTGTTCTGTTAAACATTCATTCATTCATTTTCTTTTTGGCTAAGTCCCTTTATTATTCCACATCAGAATGAACCGCCAACTTATCCAGCACGATTTTATGCAGTGGATGCCCTTCCAGCCGCAATCCATCTTTGGGAAACATCCACACACACTCATTCACACTCATACACTTTGGAAAGATTAGCCTACCTAATTCACCTGTACCGCATGTCTTTGGACTGTGGGGGAAACCGGAGCACCCGGAGGAAACCCACACGAATGTAGGGAGAACATGCACACTCCACACAGAAACGCCAACTGACCCAGCCGAGGCTCGAACCAGCGACTTTCTTGCTGTGAGGCGACAGCACTACCTACTGCGCCACTGCGTCACTTCTGTTAAACATAATTTGGTAAATATTTAAAAAAGAAAAAAAATTCAAAGGGGGGCTAATAATTCTGACTTTAACTGTACATACACCCTAAAATTGACAGTATATGTTGACTTGCAATCTTGCAAAACAAAATTAATTCCTCACAGTGCATGGAGGACTTAGGAAGTGAAACTGTTGGTCTGTGCAAGAAACCAAACATTATTTTTAATCTTATTAACTTTTATAAATATTTTGCCAAGTGTTTTCGAAACTTTGTCACACAATGATGTGTGTGTGCACAAACTCTGAACTTGCACGGTTTGTTTACATCTTATATAGGTTGCAGGCTTGCAGCATCCAGGATAAGTACATGCAACCCTTTTGATGAACAATACAACACACCCATCCTGAATATCTGTTGTAAATAAACTGTTGTAAACTCCTGTGCGAATTTGTGCCTGCACATACATAATGTATGTGATGATGGATGATGATGGATGTACGGCAAGAAGCTTAATTCTCTAGATTGTCGTGAGTCCGTTTTCTAAAACTGAATGAAGGTTGATATTGCAAGTAATGTTTAGTTTCTTGCACAGAACCAATGTATCGTAGTGTGCCACAAGTGCTGTGTTTTTTCTTTTTTACTTTCAACAACTGACTTAATTTTTAAGAATCACTACAGTTTTTGGCTAATATATTCTTAAATGTTTTTCTAAAAAAAAGAAAAAAAAAAGTGACGTGCATCTTGGATGGCCTGAGGGTGAATAAATCAACAGGAACTTTTCATTTTTGTGTAATATATCCCTTTAAGGCTGTACTGCCTGTCAAATGACTTCTTCCTACATGACAAATTTTATTGGCAACAAGTTTTAAGCCTTCATGTTTGGTATGTAATGAATCTCTTTTGTAATGTTTCTATGTCCTTTTACGTGCATGCAAAGAAGTTGCAAAATAATATCTGTATCACTAGTGGAGTTGTGGGTGAGTAATCATTTCCTGTTGGAAGTTTTGGTTGCAAGATGATAAGCTTAGAGGCTTGCTGAAGCAAGACTCATCTCAGATGACTACTGACTCTTCTACTGGTTGCAACATTTAGCTGTCTTTAAAGGAAAAAAATACTTTTCTCATGTATTTGTATTTGCGCATACAGTTTGAAATGATTTATATTTGTTGGGGGCCTGTTTGACTACTTTGCGGTAATGCATAGCAGTATTTTGTCTTTACAGAAATCAGAAACATTCGGATAGTCCATATACATTTGGTGTGACAAGCGGTCACCCCCTTCAGCTGTTTCCGATGTTGCTCTGAATGAGATGTCACAAACCAATCATACTGCATTTTTTTATTGTTCAACATAAAGCTTTCTTTAAATGTCATTCTTTAAAGTTACATCTTGTTTGCAGTTTTGTACTTTTTCTACGCCATCTGGTGACATCTTCCAAATGTTTAGATGTCTGAGACATTAAATTTTGTTATTTTCCAGTCACACATACCATTCTTAAGGGTCATTTTCTGCTTTATTTGTATATTTACAGAGGATAAATGTAGCCTACATGGATGGTTGACATTTAAGAAAATGTTCCAACAGACAAGGCATGAAAATAACATGGCTATTTGTATTATACTTAAGGCCTCTTGTGAAAGCCTTACCAGCCTGTCACAAGAAAAAAGAAAAACAAATGTAGGAAAGTAAGGGTAAAATTCTTCACCATCATTCTGTGCACAGGTATGTAAAAATAAAATATACTCATTCTTGATAATACAACATTTGATTTTATAATTAAATATTAAATTATTTACTGTCAGATGGGTCAAATCTAGTGATCCTAGTAATTCTTTAGTACTTGAACTGTTGTTTATTTGAATGCCAGTGGTTTTCATGGTCATAAAAAAATTAATGCTGAATGTTTTGTAGCGACTTCTACATTTTGTGACCTATTTAAATGGATTATCAAAAACACTAAAAAAAAAACATACTTTTGGGGCAAGTCTAACACTTGTATGAATGAAATTTACATTTTGATTAAAGCTAAATTAACAAATAAAAAATGTAATAAAGTTTAAACCTAATTTAAAATGTAAAGAAAAGGCATGAATGAATCTTTCACAATAACAGGCATTTAAACGAAAGAACAAATTTCCATTTCAAGCTGAACATAAGCTGAAAAGGTTTTGTATTATGTAAACGTGTTAAACCACAGCGGCTTGTTAGGTTGTTTTGCATGATATAAACATCAACAGAGAGCTGTGGTGCTTTGTGCCATGGGTCATAGCGGAGGTCAGTTCTTGGTCTTGCAGGACTGGAATGGAATTGGAAAGAGGGGGAGGCCAAAAATCACAAGAGACAAGCGGAGAACAGATCCCTCCTTATCTGTGACAGCCCCATCAGTTAAAAACATTGTCTGCCACCGACCAGAGCTAATGGCACCACTACATTTCTGAAGGCTGCAAATGGGGTCTTCAAACCTAGTACTGGAAATTTTAGATATCAAGCAACTCATGTGGTCAAAAAAGTTGAGGGTGGAGTAGTTGGTGCAGCTCTCTGGTGCTTACTCTGCTAATGAATCATGCATGCAGCTGCAGGCCCTCACTGAGCTCAGACTACTAAACAGAAAAGCAGCAGCTCTTGACCACTAAGGACCACAATGCTTGAATTTGATTAGCAAACCAGTGAATGGGGAATATAATGTAACCTTATTCGATCTCATATTAAGGAGCATCTCCGCTTTTGTCTGTCTAAATTGTGTATGCATTGAAATTGATACGAGAATTAATGCTTATAAAGAGGATATTGAGATGATTACAAAGGCAAACAGGCAGTGGGAAGTGGTTGTTTTATTCACTCACGGCTGTTGGATTACCCTCCCCTTTCTGCTTACTCAGTACAGGTCTTTACGCTCTCTTAATCTCTTTATCGCTTACTTTTCTCTTTGTTAAGCCTTCCAAGCTTCCCAGACTCTCCCACCCTGACCAAGAGTTGCTCTGTCTATGTCTGAATTGCATAAGGAGTTTCTAAAAATACTTGATACAGCAGCCGATCTGTGGCACTGGGAAAATAGACACACTATTTTATTTTTACACCGCCTAAGGCAAATGCTGATCGTCTTCAAAGTCTTTAAAGCTCAAATCAGAACACTTTGATTAGATGTTTTTTTACACGTTCTTCTCAGTAACGTGCATTTCTGCTTAACTGCTTGTGGGATGCTATTTGCGATTTTCTTTGCTGTAGGCGTATCAGGTTCAACTAAAATCATCATGCTACTTATCTGTGTAGCCTTACTAGTAAGAGAAGATAAACCAAAACTATCAGTTCATTCTGTTCTTTGTTACCTATCAGCACCTATACACAAATTCAGTGTGCCCGAGTTTGTTATTTGTAGGAGGGCAGCACAGGTGAATGACCTGGATAACAGATTTACTTTAACCTTAAGTTATAGAAGATCAACATTTAGCTCCGATCTGATCACGCACATCCTAACTGCTACCTTCCAAACAACCTTCAGAAGTTATTTATTTATTTTTTCCAATACAGGGCTCAACAATAAGTAGACAGGATCGCTACTGGCGTGATCAGTTTAATTTCAGAAGTTTAATTTGTCTCAGACTATTTGTCAATTGCGTGCAAATATAAAAAAAAAATCAAGAAACGGTTTGTGCTTTCAAGCCATTAAATGCTATCTTCTCTGTTATGTCATAAACACCATATTGCTTTTTGGTTCCTCTTATCTGATTGGATGTTGTGAGCATGTTATTTTTTTCTGTAACCTGGTAACAACCTGTACAGCGAAGAGACTGCAACATGGCAGCAACATCAAATTATGAGGCTCAAAGAAAACGTCTGTTTTTAACATCTTGGAAGCAGACATTTACACAGATACAACACGACGAAAAAAATTAAGTGATGTTTTGCACAGTTTGCCGTCAGTTTGGCAGGTCAGCCACCTTTGGTTCTGTAATAAAATACCTGCACATTTTATATACTGCTATTTTTGTTTGCATAACACTTTGGATTTTGCTCATTATACATTTATTAAGGGCCTGTTTCTACTGAGTGGTACAGTACGGTACGATACGCTATGGGTTCCCTTTATCAGGCTTGCAATTCCAATGCTAAAAGGGTACCAATGGTACTCTTTTAGTGGGCATGGTGTACGACAGAAAGTTTCAGTTAATGTGATCATATGAGAAGCACTTCTCACAAACCAGATGCTTTATACACATAAATACTTTTGTATAAATGTTCATTACTAACCTTTTTATGAACATAATTTGATTATAACTGCAGATCAATGCAAAATAGCCTACTGTAATGTCTGCGATTACATAAAATAAATAAATGAACATATATGAACACGTACACCCCCTTACAGTATCTGATATGTTACTGATATAATTGATATAATTACAGAAAAACTACACACAGCGTACATTTAGTTCTTATTTGGCTTCAAATATATTATTACTATGTAATGTCTCGGCTGTGTATCCAAACATGGCGGTTCCTTTGTTTTCATTCTGGCTTGTTGCACGAGTGAGTGATGTATCTCTGTAAACCAATGGCGTTCAGTTGCGCATCTAGTTCCTTTTGGTACCCTTTTGTTGTGCTAGGTACTCTTTGCAAAGGGTACCCTAAAAGTGGTAAGGTATGGTTCGCTTTTAGGTACCTTTTGACAGTGGAAAGTGTACTGTACCGTACCGTATGCTCCAGCACAGTCTTCGGTCTGTTGCATAGTCCTCGCCGATGCTGACGCGCACCTCTCAAAAAAGTTAACTTTGTCGCAATGACGCGTAGCGCAAGCTCTGTAATTAGTTGGCTTGGTAGCGATGACAAGTGCCGTGAAGGAGGTCCATATGGAAACTTTTGTTTTGCGTTTACCTTATGATTAATGTTGTTGCACTTCCGCCAGTTCCCACCTCTAAATATGCGAGTTTTAGCTACTTGTACATTAAGTTATCGTTCAGAAAAAAACAAAGCACCAGCAAAGAAACTCAACAAAGAGGAACATAAAAACCTCACTGCCAGCTAGCACTTCGAAAGTATTATTGCAGAGCAACACAAACAGCGTGCAGAATCATAAATGCATGGCAATGCGCAAGGCAGGCACCATGGGTCATGACGATCACTTGATGCAGAAGTATAAATCAGCCGTAAGAAATAGCTAATAATTTTTCTTTTTTTTTTGGTGGGGCCAGTGAAAATATTGGCAGGGCAAGTACAAATCTGAACCACTGGCACGATAGGGCCAGTAGAAAAATCCTTAGTGTTGAACCCTGCAATAATTATTCTTGTTGCTGTTGCTATGTTTTAACAAAATGTGTCTGAGCCTGTGATGATGAACTCTTGTTTCAGATAGTCTAATGAAACTTAGATCTGAGGTTTTAATGCATGCGAGCAAACTATGAATAGCCTCATATGTGACCTTTCGGGCTTTTTCTTTAGCCGTCTACAAGGTTTTGAATGAGCCTTTTGGTTAGATGAATTCCTTCCTGTTTTTCATTGCACTTTTTGTATGAAAGTGCCCTTGTTATGGATTTTTAAAATTCACCTTTTATGCAGTGTGTAACACACCTCTACGTGAATGAAATCTTACAGCTGAGGTTTACATCTGAAAGTGCACTGTTTATAAAGTTATTGACTCAAAAAAAGAAAGAATTGACTCAGCGTTGTTAACATGAATTGTCCTTCTTACGAAGCTTGGGCTGTTTGGTCTTGATGAGATATGATGAAGAATAGAGCAATATGCCGTGTACCATCTTTAGTGCTTAATCAATACGTTTCTACATTGGGCTCACACATACTCTATAGCACGACTGCTCGTTTCTTCAACACTGTCTTGAAAACCATGATGGGCTTTCTGTTTCTGACATGCGCTGCACGCAGTAGACCAGACTGGGTCATTAGACCAATCACCACAGATTCGTGTCACATAAAGAATGGGTTTGGAAAAAAATTCATCGCTAAACAAATCGTATGGGGTCATTGGGATAATTAGGTAAAAATAAATGCATAATATAAAACAATGAAGGTGGCACTTTCACTCACATGGAAAGTGTAAAGAGCCATGGGTAATCAAACGGCATAGATCATTGATCTCAAACTCGATGGAGGGCCGCAGCTCTGCACAGTTTTGCCCCAACCCTAATCAAACACAGCTGATATAACTAATCAAGGTGTTCAAGACTACTAGAGACTATTAAGCAGGTGTGAGTTAGAGGTGGTTGGAGCTAAACTGCTGAGCTGTGGCCCAATTGAGTTTGAGACAATTGGCGTAGATCAGGGGTGTCCAAACTCGGTCCTGGAGGGCTAGTGTCCTGGAGAGTTTGGACACCCCTGGCGTAGATGATTTAACTGCTTTTATTGATTTCACGTGACTAATAAGCACATATAAGTATTGTATAATGATGATTTATTTCAAACACTTGACTGAAGTCATTAGGCGAGTTTGGAGTATAAAACATGTTATTAAATGTGGTATTTTCATGTGCTTTCAGGTAGGGCTGCACAATATATCATTTCAGCATCGATATCACAATGTGCTAGGGGTGTAACGATACACTAAAGGCACGATTCGGTTCGGTTCACGGTTTTGGAGCCACGGTTCGGTTTCTGTTTGCTGTGGGGTTAGGGTTGATGTCATCTTAACAGCAATGCTAAGGAACAATAGATTCACTTAATAACAAGAACAACTAAACTTTTTCTTTATTAACTTTGCCATCACATTTTAGTACAGTCAGGATACCGGAGTAAACAACAAAAATGAAATAAATACCTCCAATATTGACTAGTCAGAAAAAACAATTCTCTTTAGTGCAGCCATCTTAAGAAAGTAAACTCAAATTAAATAAATAACTGCAGTGTAGACTATAGTGAAAGATAAACAGGCTTGTCCTCTCTAAGAACATATGAAATCTTCAGTTAATTTCAGTTAAGATGAACACAGTTTCCATGATTATACTTAACTGATAAATGTCATTGGCTCTGCATACAATGACTTTATCTTGCTGGAGTCTATAGCCGCCTCACTCCACCCCAGGACGCGTTAATGTCGCAAAACGCACAAAAACGCACTAAATCGCACTTCAGCAGCGGTTATTTGAAAGCCCACATAAAGATCTGCACTTGAGCGTGTATATTTGAGGGTGTGCAAGAAGTTTTGCGCACGAACAGAGGAAATCGGCGCGCAAGCAAAGAGAATACACTGCAGTTTTGTCTGAAACTAATGTTACGGTTCTAGCTGGTTGTATTTTAGCCTCCCGTTCGCTCTCTCTCTCTCTCTCTCTCTCTCTCCGTGCCTGTCATTTCTGTATTTCCACCTTCACGACAGCTGATTGGTCAGGAGACCGATCTATCATTACTGGGCGACTTGGCGCGGGGATATAAAAAGCCCGTCAGGAAAAGCGGAGAAGAGCGCATCTTCCTTTGATCTCGTTTTTCGTGTATTTTGTCAGCATGATTATGATTTTCGTTGTTTTTGCTTAACTTTCGTTTGGGCAAAATTATTTAGCATTACTTTTGCCCACTTTGAGATATTTTGTGATTTTCGTACATTTTTAATTTGATTGATTTGTTTGTTAGTTTTTGGCTCAGCTATTGTTGGCTATTTCCCGTTACATTGAGCTATACCTCCTCAAGTTCACTCTTTTCTTAGAGTAAGGTGGATAGGGAAGATGTCTTACGACTTCCATTTTGCAAACACATAGAAAATGTATTGTTAAAGACATCAGGTAAGAGGTGAACGTCATATTTGTATTTATTTTATTCTACAGTTCAGTATAGGGAAGAATGCGGTGCACAGCGCTGAAAACTGCAATGTCAATATATTGCCTGCGCGCCTATTCTCTCCGTCCATGCACAAAACTCCTGCGTGCCCCCATATATACTCCGCTCAAGTGCGCCTTAGTGTGTTTATGTAACATGTATGTCTCCAACCTTCATTAGAAATATTTATGAATGTCTCCAATAGACCCAAGCGGCATAAATGCTCCCTGTAAAGTGAAGAGGCTATAAAGTCCAGCAAGACAACGTCATCTATACATTTTAAAGTATTATAAAGCATTATCTGTTATCTGTAAAGTATAGTTATGGAAACTGTGTTCATCTTAACTGAAAGCGGTCGTATTTGCCAGCCTCACACGCTGCATGCACCTGTCAGTCAGTTACTGATGCGTGATGCGTAAACACACTAAATCGCACTTCAGCTGCTTGTTTTTGAAACAAGTGACGTCAACCTCAACAATGGGCAGCAGGGGGCGTGAGAGTATCGCGGTACGCCACGAGAGTTTCGCGATTCGTATCGTAGTTGGTGTATCGCGATATTTCGGTTCGGTTCGAAGTATCGTTACACCCCTACAATGTGCACATCCGCAATAGTCACATCGCAAGATATGCAATGTTGAGTCTGAAGTTTAACCATAATAGAGTGAAAGTTTAGCATTTGCATGTGTTTTTAAGGCCTGTGACTGAGCATTTCAAGAGAGTTTAGAACGTTTGGCCACAAAAAAATTATAATGTTTGTAGGTGTAACAAAGATGAATTTTATTTAATTATTTGTGTGTAATTTTCCAATTTATGCAAAAAAAAAAAAGTTTCTTTTGTAGAATTTTTGTGTTCTAGTACAAATATCTACATTTGAAAGTGAAAGCAATATTATATTCCTTACCCCATTGGCAGATAATTTTGCTTGTTTTAAGGAAAAACTCTTAGTTTTGGCTTATTTCTTCTGACGTTGAAAACTAAATATTTTTACTTGCTCTGAATTTTTAGATATTTTGACTAGAAAACAAGACAATACAAAATAAGAAAAGCTTTTTTTGCATTGTGATTATTCAATTTCTGTACCCGAATACTGTTAGACTTCCCAGAAATCTGTCAAATAGAGCTATAAAAAACATCTTATGAAACAGCATTCATATCATTATTTATCGCAGAAAAATAAAATATTGCAATATCACATTTTTCCAATATCGTGCAGCCCTACTTTCAGGTAAACTTAACAGCAACACACTGAGAATGAATCGCAGAATGATTCTCCTTGATTTCTGGATCGCTCTGATTAAATCACTCATGTTTTTTGCATGGCTTGTCAGTGAGCTATATCTCTAGCTGTTTCTTAATATGTGTTTTTCAGCGATCTCGTGTCCTTATGTTCTCGGTAACGTCATCATCAACCGGCAAAATTTAGTTCCAAAACTCAAGACCGCAAGAACGGAGGACGCATGAAATTTCCTGGATGTGTTCTTGGTATCGGGGATGCACCCATGCAGACTTGAGCGCAAAACTCGTTCGAGAAGTCCCAGTAGTCATTGCGACTGAAAGGAGGTGGGAAGTGCAGCATTTTATATAGATTTATTATTAAAGTTCAGAGATATAACTTATTGGTCTCAAGAGTTTCCCTAAACGAGATGGTGGAAGTAAACATTACCATAACAATCTTAATAAAGGCATAAACACATTAAGGGTGTTTATTTGCTGAAATTCGTATTAAAATCTGTTTTATTTGTGTTGTGCAAAGTATATTTGTAAGGTTTTTGGTCACGTTATATATACATTATACTGAAATCGGGAAAAACAATAACTCATTGTTTGAATGTATATTTGTAAGGTTTTTGTGCACGTTATATATACATATACTGAAATCGGGAAAAACAATAACTCATTGTTTGAATGCTGTAATGTTTAAAAAAAAATTCGGTTAAAAATGCGTGAAGGTCATGTGACCATCAAGAAGAACGCAGCATCTCATTTCTCACAGGACGCGTTCTGTGTTCTCGCGGTCTCCTGAGTTCGTTCTTCTGTGGTGACCTGGCAAGACCGGTCTTCACAAGAATGCAAGTCCGTTCTCTGCGTTCTTGGAATTGAGACCACAGCCCCTGTGTAGTAAAGGCTGTCTTGGAGATTAACAGCTGATTACAGAGCCTTTGATCAGCTTTGATTATTTGTGCAGCCCTATGATTGGGTAACAGTTTTGACCAATAAAATAATCAATGGACTTTATGTAAATGAAATGTAAACAATATAACCCATGGTAAAACAACATTTAACATGGTAAAAACATTGTTACTTTTTTTTGCTGTTCATACTTGGCAGGTTTGGTTCAATTAAATCAAACTAGTGTAAACGTTGGCATCCAAACCTTGGTGTGCACTATAAGCAGACCAGACCCCTAAAAAGATGGGTCTCAAGCCTCTTCCAGATGAACTCTGGAATGGTGTGGTTTGACTGAATTGTGAACACATCATGGACAAAAGACGTCAAAACCAAGCAAATAACAGGACATGAGGTCACAAGATGTGACCCAAAAAGGGCAAAATACTTAGACATGCCTGTTTTTCAGTCTTAAGAATAACAGCTGTACACTATGCAAACAAGGACTAAATTGATTTTTTTTTTTTGGTCCCTCAAAGAAACCAAGTGTGAACACACCGATTTGGATCCTTGTTTTCAGTAAATGTGTTTTCGAACTAGCAATCACGTTTTGAGTTTTAAAAAAGTACAAGTTTTTTTTTTTTTTTTTAAATAAATATTCTCTAACCTCTTGTATGTCAAAAGATTCAGGAAAATCCCTCTAATGACCCGTTTCCACTGAGTGTGCGTTTCCACTGCCAAAAGGGTACCAATGCACCGCACAAATATTTGTGTATAAATGTTCATTACTAAACTTTCTATGAACATCATTTGATTATAACTGCAGATCAATGATGCGAAATAGCCTACTGTAACGTCTGCAATTATATAAAATGAATAAATAAATGCAACATGTATGAACACATACCGACCCTTACAGTGTCCGATAAGTTACCAATTGCAGAAAAACTACACACAGCATACATTTAGTCCTTATTTGGGTTCAAAAACAACAGATAGCCCAGTCGGTGCAAACCTCTCATCTGTATCTTTAATCTTCGCTAGCACATGTAACTTCTTGTGAGAAAGTAATTTCGTCGTTCCGAGTTCCTAATAGTCCAAAAGGTGATGATAATAGTTAAACATAGCAGCTTGTTCATGTTTGCTGAAAGAATCATTCGCTCCTTTTTCCGCGCTTTACTCTCGCATTTGTACATTTCTGAAAGGATCGGATGCCGAAGCACTTTAATAAACACACGCACTAGGGGTGTAACGATACACCAAAGGCACGGTTCGGTTCGGTTCACGGTTTTGGAGCCACGGTTCGGTTCGGTTCGGTTTCTGTTTGCTGTGGGGTTAGGGTTGATGTCATCTTAACAGCAATGCTAAGGAACAATAGATTAAGGGCCGGCGCGACCATTGAGGCGACCTAGGCGGCCGCCTAGAGCGGCATAATAATGAGGGCGGCAAACGCGCCCCGCCGCCCAACCCAACATACTGACTTTCATCCGCAACATCAACACAACACTGGCATAATAGGGGTCTGTCATAATAGTGAGGGCGGCAAACGCGCCCCGCTACCCTATCTAATGTAGAGGTGTAATCGGGCCATAAAAATTAGGCCCGATGGGGTCCGAGCCCGACAGAATTCAACCCGAGCCCGACATTTTGATTGACAGCTTTATAAAGCCCGAACCCGTTAATAACCCGACATTATTCAAATGTGCACATGGCATGCACACAGCTCTTTTGCCTTTTTTCAAGAATGAGTCATTTATATGTTTTAACATAATTTATTCATAACAAACATAGGGTATAGGTCACTTGGAAGTCGGAACAAAGAAATAAAATAAGTCCTCTGTAACATCGTAACATCTCAGCACTCTAAATAGACCTAGGTACATACACCTAGCCTTTAAATTGGCCAGCACACCAACGAAAAGAAGTCTTTCTTAACAAATTAAATTAAAATAAATTCTAAATTATGACTGGTATTTGGCAATAACGAAATTAAGATAAAGGCTCTGCGGGATTTCTTTTGCCACTTCTCTTCACAATCTGGCATTAAGGCGACGGGGAAGCTGAATAACGAACGAATAATGCCAACATTAGCCTGTATACTCTGTCTACATTATGATTTTATGGTTTAATAATATTTATTTACAATTTAAAAACCCTTTACTCACCAAGATTAGGCTATGTGCTTTTGTGCAGGTATTGAATTCACTGTAAATGGCTTTAGCGCAGTCCTGCGCTCAGGATGCTGCATACCGAACCTTTTACTGCAGCTGCTAGGCTGAGATGCAGAGTTCTGATCTGGCTAATTTTGCAAGTTTTGGGTAGGATTGTTTGTTCATCTTCTACCTGCCAAGAACATCCGTTTAATTTTCCATGACAGCAGTTTCAATGTAGCGAATGACCTCGTCCTCTTCCCTAACAGCTTGCTGTACATACGTTGCTGTTTAGCGCTCTACCGTAATATGCAGTGTAT
This sequence comes from Danio kyathit, assembly GCA_903798195.1. Classification (NCBI taxonomy): domain Eukaryota; kingdom Metazoa; phylum Chordata; class Actinopteri; order Cypriniformes; family Danionidae; genus Danio; species Danio kyathit. The sequence continues at coordinate 19,879,859 of LR812542.1, forward strand.
GAGTGACCGCCGAAATACCTTGGCGGTTAGAATAACCTTTCCTTCTGGACTGGCGGCTGACCTGACCACAGTCAAAAACTCGCTCTTTTTCACTTCTCTGTCATCATTTGTTTCACCTTTGCAGGGATGGATTTTAATGTTGTAACAAATGATATGATTACTTTCTCGTGCTAATCGAAATGCATCACATGACTATTAATTTACTGCGCCAGCTAAGCCTCAGCACTCCCGCTGGGTCCCGTCGGGCTCGGGCAAAGATCTTCAGCTCTAATCCAACTACTGAAGCGGAGGAGCGCATCTTCCTTTGAACTCGTTTTTCGTGTATTTTGCTAACATGATTATGAATTTCGTTGTTTTTGCTTAACTTTCGTTTGGGCAAAATTATTTTGCATTAGTTTTGCCCACTTTGAGAAATTTTGTGATTTTTGTACACTTTTATTTCGATTGATTTGTTTGTTGCTTTTTTGTTCAGCTCTTTCTCGTCATATTGAGCTTTACCTCCTCAAGTTCACTTTTTTCTCAGAGTAAGGTGGATAGGGAAGATGTCTTACGACTTCCATTTCGCAAACAGTAGAAAATGTATTGTTAAAGACATCAGGTAAGAGGTGAACGTCATCTGTGTATTTTATTCTACAGTTCAGTATAGGGAAGAATAAGGCGCACGGCGATGAAAACCTTTTTTTCTTTTCATCAGTTTCTAGCGAGGTAAGGGGTTAAATCCCTTTTGTTGGCAGTTCTGTTGTCAGTGTCTTTTGCGTACACCCTCACATTGTGAAATTTACCACATTTTTTAAATGTTATTCCTTATTAAGTTTCGTGAAACAGTTAGTTACGACAGATAGTGTGCGCTTTGTCTACGACACGAATTCCATTCCTGTACTCCACTGGAAAACCAAAATGTTCCCAAACAGGAGACTTAAATGTATTTGGGGGATCTGCAATCTCAATATATGCGAAGCAGCCGTCCTGCATATACAGTAGTAATGGAGTGTGATCGCTCACTCAAGTCACATGACATGACATGCACTTGGAAAATACTATTCTAAATTCTAAAACATTAGAATATAATATTTAGAACAAAAGCTCATCATTACTAATACAATTTAATCAAATGTGATAAAATAAAGATGTTTTGGTTCAATTAGAGACAAGTGACGTCAACCTTAACAGTGGGCAGCAGGGGGCGTGACAGTATCGCGGTCCGCCACGAGAGTTTCGCGATACGTATCGTGGTTGGTGTATCGCGATATTTCGGTTCGGTTTGTAGTATCGTTACACCCCTAACACGCACGTTATTATCATCAGCTCAAAAAGTTTGTTATTTGAAATATAGATGCGCGGCGAGAGATCGCGAGCTCTCTGGATAAAGTGAAACTGCTCATGCTTTAGACGGCCTCGTAAACAACATCAGGTTTATCTTCTTGGCTTTGTGGCTGTTCATCAAAACGATAAGGTTTGTTTGAGCTCGGGTCAACCAGAGCTCATTAATATAGGTGTACATTATAATGGTTTAATGTCTTGACTGTGTATTTGAAAATGCTGCTTCCTTTGTTTTCATTCCCGTGGCTTGTGTAAGTACTAATGACGTTTCTCTGTAAATCAATAGCATTCAGCAGCGCGTCTCGCTCCCCTATTTGGTACCTTTTTGTTGTGCTAGCTACCCTTTAGAAAGGTTACCCAAAAAGTGGTACAGTACGGTTTGCTTTTAGCTACCTTTTGACAGTGAACCTGCCATAAAAAGCTTACCGTACCGTACCATTCTGTGGAAACGGGCTATTAATGCATTTTCCTTAACCAGGAAAAATGGATTTTTGTAATTTTGTTATTATTTAGTAAGCCTCATGTACCAGACCTTAACAACTTTATTCTGAGGAACACCGTAAATATCGAGATGATGAAAGTTAGTTGAGCACAAGATATTTTTGACCCCGTTGCTTTTAATTATATATTTGAAAACAATTCCCTTTTGTGTAAGTGTTTTGTGTGCTTGACAGTAGAAAAGGAAGTCAGATTTGTAACAAAAAATAATTAGAAATGTCATTATTGAGTGAACTCTCCCTTTACTATTTCATTTGTCACAATACAATCTCAGCCTGCATCAGATCTGATTGCTGCTTTTGTTTTTACACTTATGGGCCCGTACGTAGTAAATGAAGGCATTGTTGACGTCAAAGGCTGAAATACCAAACACCCCACTACGACATCTAGATAGGACTGCACTGCTTAGAAACAAAGAGCTTTATAAACATCTGGTAGGAGGATGAGCGTTCTCTGAACTAGGCTTCCTGCACTGATGGAGTGCAAACTTGTCAGCTCTGTAGCGGAAAACCTGACTTCGCTACCATGGAGACAAACAGGAAGTGGTAGTGTGAAACTTGGCCGATGAGATGGGTGCGCTGAGATAAACGCTTAGTTCTTGATCAAATGAAACCTTTGCTGCGGGCTTGTAAAACACCTATAATGTGCCCTCAGGCCATGGCGAGTCTGAAGCTGTGAGGTATTTCTGTTTGAAGTATGAGGGAGCTAGTCCAGGAGATCCTGTGCAGCTGCTCCAGGCTTTGTTGGAAATGTTAGGCCACTATCCCTGGATTCTCAAAGGATCTAGCATGTAGGTGGAAACTGGGACAGTGGAGTATGTTGTCTACTCCAGTTTCTCTCAGTTTCTAATCTTGTGCAGTGCAACGTCTCTAAAACTGCTCACGCCCCATCACCGGCTCACTGAGTAGAGTTTTATTGGATCAAGGTTGCAAGCTCCAACAGTTAACTGGTTTTTAGGCAGATAAAGACACATTAGTTTTAAACCTTGTTCACTCACATGTATCTGCTTTCTGTGTAACGATGCAGTAGCTCAATGGGGTATATGCACACAGACTTTGTTTCAGTCAGCCAGCCCCAGGACTTCCGGTTAATTGTCATCCCATACAAAATCGCAGCGTTTAAGATCTGATTTCTGCCTTTTTAAGATCTTCACTGCCTGGCTGAGATACGATATAAAGTGGGTATCAGACCAAACAAGAAGCACTGCATTAAATGATATTTTTCCGTGACTTGTCTTTAAAATATGGAAATTAATTTTACCCCAGAATTTCTGAGCTAGCCTGCTTCTAATAATGCACCTGCGTTTAACCTGCGTTGCGTCTTTCAACTTTTTTTACGCTTTAACAACCAAATGGATGCTTAAGTCTATTTAACTGAATGTATTTGAATTACATTACAACATCGATGCTGTAAAAAGAAATCTTATGAAATTGAAAATCGTCACATAAAGCTTTCACCGGAAGTTCATCATTGGCTGAAAAACACTGTGCATATAGCCCATTAGAGAGCAATCTTGAATGAACAGTTTCAGTATCATTTACAGTTACTACTGAATATCTTTACAGTATCACACCTAAACAGACTCACTTAGACTCTAGTGCCTTCCTGATAAGATATTTGATTTATTCAGATTAAGCGCTGTGTTGGACTACCTCAAATGAGCTGCTTATCTTCTTTGGAGGACGCCTGATGCAAACTCAGTGCAGCTGTACAGAGAACACTCGTCCACCCCAACATCACATGATCATTTAGATACATTTAATCTCTTTGCTTGCGCACTGATTGCCTCTGTTTATGCACAAAACTTCTTGCACGCCCTCAAATAAACTCGGCTCAAGTGCAGATTTTCTTGTGCATGCTCAAATAAACGCTGCTGAAGTGTGATTTAGTGCGTTTATGTAGCAAGTATGTCTCCAACATTTATTAGATTTGCTAGGAACATTTATAATTGCGTCCGATAGACCTACAGAGCGGCATTAATGCGTACTGAAGTAAAGTGAAACGGCTATAAACTCCAGCAAGATAGTCATTGTATGCAGAGCCATAGGCTATAAAGTATAATTATGGAAACTGTGTTCATCTTAACTGAAAACTACGTCGTGTTTGCTGGCCTCACGCATCACGCACCTGTCAGTCAGTCAGCATGTCACTTTAAAGGGTTAAACAAAAAACGCACAGCACTATGATTACAGAAAAGTTTGCGCTGTTATAATTCACTTACCTTTTAATACGTTTTGGTGCGACTATAACCCGCTATTTAAAAAAAACGACTGTTGAATGAGAAGCTGTTATGTAGCCGTGGTGGGATGAGTTTTGGTGTGGCGCCCCGCCGTGGAAGAATGAATGTAGCGGAAACCATGCATTATGTGTAGCCTATATAGATATATAGCCTGTAGTCCAAATATATAAGTGCATAATATGTTGACCCTGCACTTCATGATTTCTCGTCCGCTTTGTCTTTCACTCATACATTCCTTTGCAAAGCACATTTCGAGATGTATTCATATCATGATCGTAAGCAAAAGACACAATCTTTCATTTAGATGTCTGGATGTTTTGTTTTCAATTTTATTGTTTGTTTTGAAGACATTTTAGATGTGTGTCCGCCTCTGCATGCGGGAGTGGTTGAGTCCCTGTCAGATAAAATGAGGCATAAAGTTCATTTCGACTTACAGCACTGATGACTTGTTAATATGACCACGTAATTTCAAACTAATATTAATAATAATAATAATGATGAAATAAATCACTCTTCATTTTCCTGTCTTGACTCCACATGATTAATTTGCCTATAGCTGCGCTTGCCGGCCCAGGATGCTTTAAGAAAAGGTTTGCACTGTTGTTATGCTTTTCAGTAATGTTTTAGCTTTGGTGAAGTGTGTTTGTTTTTCTGTCTAGAAATCTTTAAGAAAGTTTAGGTTCAACATAAATAATGAAGTTTATACAGTTGCAATCAGAATTATTCAACCCCCTGATTTATTAAGCCCCCCTGTTTATTTTTTTTCCCAACTTCTGTTTAACGGAGAGAATTTTTTTTCAACACATTTCTAAACATAATAGTTTTAATAACTCTTCTCTAATAACTGATTTATTTTATCTTTGCTATGATGACAGTAAATAATATTTTACTAGATATTTTTCTAGACACTTCTATACAGCTTAAAGTGACATTTAATGGCTTAACTAGGTTAATTAGGTTAACTAGGCAGGTTAGGGTACTTAGGCAAGTTATTGTATAATGATGGTTTGTTCTGTAGACTATTGAAAAAATATATAGCTTAAAGGGGCTAATAATTTTGACCTTAAAATGGGTTTTAAAAAGTTAAAAACTGCTTTTATTCTAGCCGAAATAAAGCAAATAAAACTTTCTCCAGAAGAAAAAACATTATCAGACATACTGTGAAAATTTCCTTGTTCTGTTAATCATCATATGGGAAATAGATAAAAAAGAAAAAAAAATTCAAAGGGTGTTCAATAATTCTGATTGCAACTGTAGTTTTTGCCTTTTTTTGCTGGCTGTTGGGAATATGCTTTAGATGCGCAGATGCCGGAGTGTTTATTTTTTCTGCGCATTATAAACTGATTACAAAAGATACCTGTGCCTGATGGACATCATTTTGTTATATGAAATCAGCTGAATGCAGAAGCATTCATTTAAATTGTATCTTGAATAAAATAAATACATTTACAATTATAGGACTATATATTTTCCATGCGGTTTTCTATTTCCTGTTTGTTGTTTTATTTCTTAATTAGCCAATATATTTTCTATTGCTTCTATACTTCTTTTTTGTATTTATAAGGCTAAATTAAATACATTTAAGTAACAGTGAATTTCTGAACTAATGTGCTTCATTAAAAGATATGCTACATATGCATTCGTCGCAAATCTAAAGGTAGAAGCAATTACTAGGCCAATTAGAATACAATTAAATATCAAGCCTATTATGCATTTTTCACCAATAATGATGATTAACCCCATGATAATTCAATGTCATAATCGATATTGGCTTGTTAGACACTGATAGACATTAATATGATATGATGTTATTGCCCAGCCATTCCTCAAATTGTATTAAAACATCGTAACATTTTTTTCTTATCTTTTCAAGATCAAAGATCATAAGCATATGCATAAAAGTGAAATGTGCATCACTTTTCAAGGCTGCTAACAGAACAGACGGTCTGGCCTGAAATCGGCCAGAAGACCAGCTGGTCCCCGATCTAGCTGATCATGAGAATATCAGATGACTACAGTCCCTGTCCAGTAAACAGATGCATCTCTAAAAAATATTTGGAAAATTGTAGTGTAACATAGTAGCCTCTGGATAAATTTCTCATAGGGCACGCACTAGGACCCAGCCAGAGGCTACTTGGGAGAAATATTGTAAAGAAAAGGTATTAATAGAGCAGATACTGAATTAAGCTCTGAATGATTGGTGTCATAGTTAATAATTCAGTTCTTATTTTTTCATATATTCTGACCAATATATCAAACAAGATTATGCATTTCATGACGCAACATCATATTAATTGTGTATTTTGCTTTAATTGTCCTACTCTTAAGTTTTGCAGCACTCTCTTGTGAATCAGTCATGTTACTGGACCAGCATTAGGAACTGGGGTAGGCTGTTAGTCAGCAAATGCTGTTGCACTACACAAGGGACTGTTTAACTTACTAAGGGATATTGTACACAAAGATATTCTGTACTCACATTCATAGTTTCAAGTCCGTAATCCAAAACACTTTATCTAAATCACATGTCAAATTTTACCAGAGTGCTGACCTTATTTTACAGTCAGCTTTTCACTCAGTCTCATGAGCAGTATCTTGCTCAGTCAGACTGCACATGAGTTAGCCACTCCCACTTATTTACATGTCACAGTATATAATTAAAAAATCTCTTACGGTTGACAATTTATTTCATAGTAACGATATATACAGTCATACCTCCCAGACCTATGTAAATAATAATAAAAATACTAGTGAATAATTGGAAGCACCTTTAGAATGACTTGGCTCACTTAAATTAGTTTTAGTTTTCCTTAAAATTGATTAAAGTTTTTTATTTTATTGATTTTTATGAATATACAAAAAAAAAAAAGAAACTAAATGTCTATTGTTTGTATATTTTTCTACTAAATGCTGTGTATTTATTTGATTTGATTTATTTTGAACATAAAAATCATACACAAAACAATTCTCTAAACAAAACACATTTCATCATGGTCGAATTAGAGCGGGATGAAGCGCAAGCTTATTATTGTTCCCACCCCATTACCACACATCATTCGTCTATTGCTTCAACTTCTTTGTTCTTTTACTTATCTCTTCTTTTTTATGAGACATACCCCAGCTTTACATGAGACATATTTCATCCTTTTGGCATCTTTGACATATTATATGGTTAATTAACCATTTGTACATTTACATTTTATAACATAAATCCAAAAAATATTGCAAACAGCCATTAACTGAAATTTCATCATACCAGCTTTCTCATTTTGTTATTTTATTAATCACCTTTATTCATCAACATATTTCTTTAATAACAATCTACTTTTTTTAAATAAAGTTTTCATGTTTTTACAATCACCTCTAATAATCATTATATTATTTTAATAATATACAGTTGAAGTCAGAATTATTAGCCCCCCCTTTGAATTTTTTTCTTTTTTAAATATTTCCCAAATGATGATTAACAGAGAAAGGAAATTTCCACAGTATTACCTATAATATTTTTTCTTCTGGATAAAGTCTTATTTGTTTTATATCGGCTACAATAAAATCATTTTTTAATTTTTAAAAACCATTTAAGCACAGCAAAAATTCCAGTGTTAAATATACAGTGTGATTTTTTTTGGTGTTGTTCAGTGTTAAAACCGGAGTACATTTTAATCCACGAGTGTGAAAGAGCGTATATTTAAGAGTTGTTTTTTCAGTGTTAAACTTTTAACCCAATATGCAGTATGCATCCCACTAGTGATGGGTTCTTTCAGACAAACAGATCAAACCAGTATGTTTCACTGAAACTTGAAACATGTCTTGTTGCATTTTAAAATGCAAAGAGTTGAATGTATCGAAATTATTTCTGAAAAAATTAATGAACATTTAATAAATTAAAACTATTTTCAACATGTTTGATCACTGTTATCTGTCACACACACCAATTGATAATATAGGAAAAAAAGGTAATATATTAACACTTTGAAGGGTAACACACACTCCAGTTCGATGTAAGAATAAACTCTTACTGTAATAAAATGAACTCGGAGTAATGTACAAATTTCACACCTTAGAAAGTGTTATTTTAACTCCAAAATGGAGGGAGTCATATGTACACCCAAGGAGTGTTAAGTTAAACTCAAATTGAGTTGAATGTACACTGATTTTTTTGCTGTGAGGTCAAAATTATTAGCCCTTTATTTTTTTTTGATAGTCTTCTGAACTAGCCACCATTATACAATAACTTGCCTTATTACCCTAACCTGCCTAGTTAAGCCTTTAAATGTCACTTTAAGCTGTATATATGTGTCTTGAAAAATATCTAGTCAAATATTACAGCAATGTGTCAGGGTCAATGGGGTGAAGTCATCTGTGCGTTCTAACAATATGGGAGTACCTCAAGGATCTGTTCTTGGCCCATTGTTGTTTACAATGTACATAAATGATCTTCCAGATTGCTGCCCAGGGGTTAACTGCCAGTTATATGCAGATGACACAGTCATCTATGTGTCTGCTAAAACACCTTGCTGGGCAGGTGAGCAACTGACTCAGGTTTAACAACATATTTCAAGATGGCTTGAGCTGTCTCATTTAATGTTAAATGTCAAGAAATCAGTTTCTATGTGCTTCTCCATAAGAAATAGGCCTGCAAGAGATACATTTGAGGTGGTGATTAAAAATAAAGTTATTAAAGAAGAGAATGAATTTAAGTATATTGGCATAACTCTAGACATTAGTTTAAAAGTTGATAGTCATGTTTAAAATATAAGAAAGAAGGTCAAGCCAAGTCTAAACTCTTTTCATTTTATTAGATGATTTTTAACATATCAAACTGCAAAATTATACATGCACACAATGATATTCTCTCACTTGACGTATTGCATTACGTCGTGGTCACAAGATTCTTTAACTACATTAAAGCCTATTGACTCGATATATAAACAAGCAGTTAAAATGATGGACTTAAAGCCTATGCGATGGCAGCGTTGTGATGTTTTATGTAAACATAACCTTTTTAGTTTTAATGGCTTTAATAAATTTAATTATCTTACATTGTTTTTAAATGTTTAAATAATCATGTTCCAATGCTGTTTTCTGAATTAATCAGTAGGCATTACAGAGACTAGCAACTGCTAATGGTGACTGTCTAGTGCCAAAGTGTAAGACCTCATTTGGTCAATCTGTTTTCTCTGTAAAGGAAGCCAAATTGTGGAATGATTTACCTGTTAGCCTAAAATTACAAAGTAATATAAGTATTTTAGTAGTGTTCTTAAAAAGTGGTTAAAAACAAAACAGCTGTGTTTTCACAAATAGTCTACTATAAGTTTGTTGGATCATGCCGGCTTTGTTTTTGCCTTGAATTTTATGCAAAGAATTATAATGTTGTGTACATTTATTTATTATATTTTCATTTTGTCAAGCCTCCTGGACAGGTGTTGAGAATTAGCAAGTCTGCTAAAACACTTAAACAAATGCATTTGGTTGTCCAGTGTAATTGTGAAGTCCATGTCAAATAAATAAATAAATAAATAAAAATATTATGTGCTGTCATTATGGCAAAGATAAAATAAATCAGTTGTTTCAAAATTACTTACTAAAATTATTATGTTTAGAAATGTGTTGAGAAAATGTCTCCGTTAAACATAAATTGGGGAAAAAAATAAACAGAGGGGAATAATAATTCTGACTTCAACTGTATATTTATACAACTTTTTAAATTGATTAATATCCGACAATGTTTGAGAATCTGTTCCAGACTATTCCATAATTTCACAACAAATACGCAATACTCAACATACAACAGACATACAACATACACAAAATGTCCTTGTTTTCAATCTCCTAAAATTTTGTTCTTCTTAAATCCCCCTTGTCTGTCTTCAAAAAAATGTTGTATGCATTTCGGAAGTAATTTATTCCCAGCTTTAAACCTAAATTGAGCTGTTTTAAATTTAACCAAATCATTAAACTTAAGTATATTCAATTTAAAAAAAAAAAAAAAAGAAAGAATTTGTATGCTCCAAATACCCCACATTTTCTAGCATTCTAATTGCTTTCTTCTGTATTATAAGGATTGTAAGTTAGATTTATATGATATTCCCCCAAATCTCAACACAATAACTTGTATATGCCAACATAAGTGTGTTATATAATACATACATTGATTTATTGTCCTAGATAAATCTTGCTTTATATACTATTGCTACATTATTTATTTATTTTTTACCAATTTTGATATCACACTTATTTTTTATTTATGCTAAAAGTGGCTAAAATGTTTATGGAAAAATCCAAAGGATTACACTGTGGAGCCACCCAAGAAATACACACAAGTATCTGTTGCATTTTTGTCACTTTCAGTGTCATTTTTGCCTTCACTCTTTGTTATTCACATGCACGTGTCTGACATAAGGCATGTTTCACAAAAAAGGAACAAATATAGTTCCCTATTTGTTCACGTGATATACCAAGCCCTTAAAAGGCATAGATTTGCTCTCCAAAATAAGCTGTAGCTAGCGAGAGAGTAACTGAGAAGACCCCCTGTTGTAGCTGACAGGGGTCGCAGGGAGCCGTTTCTTCACCATTGCCAGCAGAAAGACTTTTTATGAAAGCACAGTTCATACCTCATCCTGCTCGCACATGTTTCTGCAAGTGCCCATTGCCTCTTAACCCCTCACAGCACCGCATAGCTTTAATTGCATTTCAAATAAATACTGTATTAATCCTATCCTGCACGAAAACAAACTACGGCAAGGCACTAACAATAAAACATCAGCAGAGAAAGGTGTAAAGATGGAGATTTTGGTCCCTTCTGCTTTTGGTTAGCACTTTTTTTGGTTTGTGGGTGATTTAGTGTCATGTTCTTTGGTATGTGGCCACTTGCATTTCGTCTGCAGCCTGTGCCTCGCTTGATCTTTGATAAATAGTGCATATAACAACCTGGCGGAGGCCCAATGATTCATGAGTTATGTTTCTTCTGGTTAAGACAGCTCATCTGTTCTATAAAAAGGATGAACAGTTTATGTCAGCACAATCTAAAGAAAAACTAGTTTCAGTTTTAGTGATGAGTGGGCATAAACTTGAAATAAACTCATGAAATTTGCCTCCTATGTTCATATTTCTGACTTCCTCTTGTGACATTAGCAGTCCTAATTAATTCATTTTGTTGTAATATTCCTAATAACTATTCAAAATTGCCTAATTTCTGACCGTTGTCTGAAAAATGTGTTTACAGTATACAGTGATCTGTATATATTCATTATTTGTGCTGTACATTATAATGCTGGGATTCCTAAATTAACTTGCTACTGCATTTATAATTCTACATAAAATTATTAATCATTCTAGTGGAAATAACTACACATCACTGATAAATATGAATCATCATAATAATAATAATAATAATCAGTGTTGGGCACGTTCCTTAGTTAGAGTACTTAGTTAGTCTTAGAGTTACATAATTATAAAAGTAACTAATTACCAGGGTAAGTAACTCCTGCGTTACTTTAAACAAATCTAATTTGTCAAATGACTATAAAATAATTTTAAATCATTGTACACTAATCTACACTATTTTAATGTTATTGTAAGACAATGAGAGACAACGGCAGCATGTCCTCATTAATTGCATGCTCCTTAATTCTGAGTAAGTGTTTGCGGTGGAGAAAATTTAAGTTTTATTTGTTTTGAAAACATGGCCATGCCTCTTTCAATGGTAGCAGAGTTCACGTTATCACCTGCATAGCCACTAATTTTGTGGTGACATGTGACGCCGTGAGGTGCTTCATTAGATTAGAATCACTTGTCACCGACGCAAAGAGACTCTTTTTCCTGGGCGTAAGTTGCACAATACATAAACATTCTTGCCTTTCACCACAACGAGGGAAAAGTAGTGCTTAAATTTCCAGTTTGCAAACGCTACCTTTGAACCTTTGAATGGATTTGCCATCGTTCTGACTCCTGGTCGTTGGTGTGTGTGACTGACTTTGCGTGTGTTTGTGTGTGAACACCAGTACTACTCTGCCTCTGATTGGCAAATGATAGAAATGTACTCTAAGGCAATCAACACGTTCTCAGACACACCAGTCATCATCGGTGGTTGGTTATGTGTCCTGCCCCAGGCCCGAATACACACACACAGAGACGCTGCTCTCATTAAAACCGCTTTAGTGTTCTCAATTTTAGTAACGTGCATTTTATTGTCCGTAACGGCAACGGCGTTGTAACGGGGAAACAGTAACTCATTTGATTACTCGTTACTGAAAAAAGTATCACCGGTAGTAAAGCCCTTTATTTATAGCACTGTTATTCCCATCACTGATAATAATACATTAATTATTATTTGTTATAAAAAGGGTCAATTATAATTATATATAAATAATAATAATAAACATTGATCATTTATTTCTCTATTGGCCTTTATTCTTTAGCGAAGCCATTGAAACTTTATTGGCTCAAGACTTCCTGTCTCATTCACTTCTATTTATTTTTATCTGTAAAACAACAGCTCATTATGCTCCTTAATGTTGCAAACCTGTATTTTCTTATTATTTATATTTGTATTCATCGCCATAAACACAACTGTTTGCTTCCCCATATACAAACAAATCGGAAGTTCTTAATCAATTGCAGAAAAGAGCGTACTTACCCATTGTGGAATAGGGTCGATGCAAAGTGAGTTGACACAGGATCTATATGAGATACAAATTAAATGAAGTGAAACATTGTAGTTAGTTACACTACAGTGTACAAACTGAATGAAGGGATACATTGTTACAATACAGTACATTGTAACATCTTATTCAAGAGTAATTTCACTCTGGGGCATTTTCCCTATTAGTGCTGGGCAATTTGGCATAAAATCTAAATCTCGATTAATTGAACATTTTAACTCGATTACGATTAATGAACAATTATTTTATCTATTTATTTTGTCTTTTTGCCCTTATAGTTTACTGACATGTTTTGTACAGTAAGTACAGTATGCTCACATGTTACAAGGGACAGATATTTCTGAATGAAGGGTGCATTACTTGATTTAAAAATATTTAAAGGAAACACACACTATCTACTATCTATTATTGTTTATCGAACATCAACATTGAACAACTGAAATTAAAACACACATTACCTAAAACAAACTTTTTTATAAAAAAAAGTGAAAATAAATAACTTGCACTTTCAGTGTTTTTTTCAGTGTTTTTTATATTAAAAGTAGAAAATAAGCAGTATCTGTTCTAAATAAAATAACCATCATAAAATAATCATGCATATCCTGTAAATAAGTGTTTAAACTGCATTTCTTGGATCTTCTGTAAACAAATATTTTATTGTAAATAATAACTTTAATGTAATGGAAAATATGCCGTCTCATGACATCTCTGGTGCAGCTTCAAATCATCATCAATGAAGTGCAAAGTAAGGCTCAAGCATGGGTACATCATCTTACTTGACCAGACATCAGATGTGGCTGCAGATGTATAAACCAGCCTTAAGAGTGGGGTCACGTGACTCCACAGGTAGTAGGGAAAGTAATTGAAAAAATTGACCTGGAAAAATTAGATTGATTATAGGTTCTAAATGGCGATTTCGATTAGTTTTTGATTACTCGCCCAGCCCTATTCCCTATACACATTGGGGAAATGTCAAACTCCTGTTCCTTAACCAGTATGTTAGCTTTCTAAAGATATACAATAATCTGCCTCGGATAATGATAGATATATTGGGATCACTGTATTTAGATGGGGTGATAGAGTTGGTGAAGAAAGTTCAATTGACTCCGCCTGTAATTCAAATAGGATGTGATTCCTCAATTTAGATTTATCCAAATTTGACGCTTTATTATGCTATCTCATGTAAAAATATTTCAAGGAAAACTAAATTACTGACTCATTTTATTTTATGTCCTTGAACAATCCTAATGAATCATTTTTTTGTTGTTGTGACTAACTACATGGAGGTGCAGAAAATAATTTACTCTTCATACCTAGTGCTCAACATAGACTAATCTCTGACCACAGTCTGAAAGATAAGCTGAACTCGCTGAGCAGTAACCACAGCATGCATTACAGCCTCTTTACGCTTGCTTGTGTCAGGAGTGAGGTGTTTTAAAGGGTTTCAAGTGACCTTGTTTAAAATGCCTGACTTCCTTTCGCAATTTGCATTCGCGTAAAGGGCTTAGGTAACCCAAAGCCTACTCAGATCAGCCCACAGGTTTCCCCATGGACGGGTGAGAAGCCTACCAATGTCCTCTTTGACAAAAATGAACGGAAAACCTGGAATATAATAAGTCTGTCTTTGTTATTAAGAAGGTTGAATGTAATGGGACATTGCAGGGCTAATTCAACAAATTAAAGAAAATATTAATATTGTTTTAATTGACTTTGCTCATCAATCCCCTAAGAGTTTTGTGCATCTTTGGAACAAAGATATTTCCAAGAGTTTCTCCTTCCTCCAGAGACCAGTTCAGATACATTCAAACTCCAGAAAAGAAACCAAAAACTTTGTCAAAACATTCATTATGATTTCACAGGTTCAAATGTAATCAGTCAAAGCTCAAGATCAGTCTGTGCGCACAAATAAAAAAATAAAAAATGGTTCACTGTCTTCTCTCCTGTGTCAGGGTTTTTGTGTTTTTAACTACAGGCATGATGTATTGCCATTAGAGTCAGCAGCACAACATGCAAGCATGCCCCTGTAGTAAATGTGCATCCAATATATTCTTTCTAATAAATACATTCCAGCAATAAAATTAATGGCTGTTAGATATATTGTATTTTTCAGTAGATAACTCTAGCACATGACTATAAATTCCATCAAAATACTGTTGTTAAGAAAAAAACACACCAATATGTTGCATTGGTTAAACACTTTAAATTCATTCAGAAATAATGAAAAACAGGCTACTGGTAGACTTGAAACAAAAATCTTACCAACAAAATGTATTTTAGTTACCTTTACTCTATCAGTTTTTTGTGTCCACAGCAAATTATACCTTTTGGAAAATAAAATATTGGTGATATAATGTTCTGCTGGCCTTCGAAATAACATTAATATTTTTACAAAAATATATCACAAACTTGTACTTATTGACTGTACTTATTAGAACATAGAAAAGATTGTGAGACCATCAGGGCTCGAAATTAACTTTTTTTTTCTTAGTAGCACTTGTGCTCTCAACTTCAACAATTTAGGAGCACCAGCCAAAATTTAGGTGCACACACCTAAAATTAAGATCACTGCTATTACAAATGTTATATGGACTCTTTTCACAAGTCTGTTATGACGTCATAATAATCCTTAATCCTTGAAAGTTTTTAATCTTTAGATTTAAAAAAAAAACGTATGAACATTTCTATGCATTTATGTATGTATTGTATCAACTTTGCGCCAAATTACAAAAAACGAATTACCGCTTCTGTGCAGTGTTTCTAATGCAGCGTCTAAGGGGCTGAGAGTGAATTTGTCGTTATTCTCTCCTCTGGCTGCCGTCATTAGTCTCACACTATTTTTTCACTCTTTCTGAAAGTCTTGATAACACCATTGTGGCATTTTTCTTTTATTATTTTAGCAAATAGGATTGTAAAAAATTATTTGTTGTACTCTCCCATTCACTGTGCTCTAAGTTTACCCAGCTATGACGCCTTTCACTACTGAGCAACCCGGAAATGTGAAAAGGGTCTATTAACAGATTTGTTACATTTGAAATCAACACTAATCAAAACCTTTTTACAGTCTATATGATCAAAACTTTTTAAAAATGTTCATGTGGCCACCGCACTGCTTTACGAATTAACTGAGCTGACGGTAATCTAACTGTGCTGTTTCTCACGGGTGATGTCTGATATTGCACCGTTGATATTGGCATATGGCCTGTTGTTACATACAGTACATCGTGTTAATCGCAATTAGACATGGGCCGGTAAAAGATTCTGATGGTATGATCACAATTTCATGATGTTGTGATTGCTGCTCTAAAATATATTCTTTTTAAACTTTCTCCCTGTTGATCACAATATATTTTATTTTGAGAAACTTTTAAAATATTTTTTAAGAGTAAACATGTCAGGCTAAATAATTCAAATAAATTATAAACTTCCGCTGTTTTCATTTGTTTTAAAAACACAGATTTCTTTACAATTTAAAACTGCATCTTTGGATGGATTTTCTGCTAGAGATACTGTTGTCATAAAAAACGAAAACATAAATAAAAATAACCCTTAAACATACCATAGAAATATACCTTTAAAACGATTATCGTTCCATGCCTAATTGCAATAACGCAATAAACTGCAGTATTAGTTTAATCTTAGTGAATGCAAGCCCTTTTGTGATGATGTACGCGGTGCTCTTATTCTGACTTATTAAAATATATAAAAGATTAAGTGATCATACTAAATTGGATTATATTATCAACGATTAAAAACATTTTGCTGACAAATAAATTTGAACGAGAGTATACATATATAAAGAAATGAAGTTAAAATAAATTAGTATTTTAATGCTTAGTTTTACAGAAGATGCCATAATAATTGTTAAAATGTTAGTGTTTTTTTTTCCTCTGGAATAAAAAGAGCATTTGGCATACTCTCTAATTAACATTCAACACATACATTCAGCATAAACTTTAGCATTTAGAATTTCATGTCAGTGCATTTTATTTATACAAATAATTATTGTAGTGGGAGTAGCTACATCACTGATAGAATAGAGTTCATTTTTTCTATACTAAGCTAAAAATCCAGAAGGAAAGCCAAATAACTGACTGTTGGATGTCTGACGGTTTGCAAAATTGACACGCAGAACAAATGAGGTATAATAATCATATTGGAAAGACCAGCAAAAAAGATAATCTGCCTCCTATAGGTAGCACTGCTCACCCACAGTGCAGAGCTCAGAGACACCCTTCAAAATCCAGAAGCCTGGCATATGACCAGCCAATAGGAAAGTCTCAAGGGACCTCAATGCTCTCCATTATCTGAGAGGTCACATCACAGTGGGTTGATGCAATTTCTCCTCTAAGTCTTGGAAGACAACCTGTCTCTAACTTGCCTATGAGAAAACTCAGTTAAAAGGGTTTGACTGGCAGGCAGGCAGCCCCGTAATGCAACTTTGACCTTTGGTTGTTAGTAGTATGCATTTATGAGCAAATATCTGCAGTGCACACCTTAATTGAAAGCTATAGATCTGATTAGTTTATGCAAGTTGCTAAATGCATGACTTTTTTTGTTGTTGTAAATGTCAATTACGTTATACGTTATAGCTGTTTGGTTGCATTTTTTGTTTGTTTATTTTATGGCTTTTTTTATGTAATTGATTTACATTGCATAACATGTTTACAGTGATGCACAGTATGTTATTGGTGCTATAAGTTATCAACAGACATGCAATTTTGTATCTGTTACATGGTAAATGCTCAATCGGCCAGAGATTGGTATCGTCCAATAATCACATTTCATGACTCGATCAGTACTCTTTAATCTGGCCAATCTCATGAACTGATTACAATTGTTTGTCTACGAGTTTATAAGCAGAGGACATAGAAGTGTTTTACTTATCAGAACTCAAAGTTCTGTGTTTTCAACAGTATTGCAAGTTCAATAAAACTTGGCTGGAAACATTAGGGAAACAAAAAGAACAAAATAATTTTTAACTTATCTTTAATAATATAACTTATTATAATATACATATTGTAATAAACAGTAGTTTATGGACCTATTTTCTTTAAGTAAAATAGTAATGGATTTATAGGTGTGCATTATAACTTCTTATGCATCAAATATGCTCTCCAAACTTCTTCCATCATTTGCAATGTTTCCAATTTGCTAGTGATTTTTTTAAAACCTGTTTTATCTATTATTTTATGTAAAGCTGCTTCTGACCATGACATAACCACACTAAATGGTTATAAGAGAAATGTTTAAGGAATTGCATGCATCTTTATTTATTTTCTTAGGTAAGGAGATATCTCCACTCAAGTATGATACTGAAAATGTGCTTTATGCATTATAAAGCTTAAAGCATCAGAATTGGTCGGCCGATCACCATCACAAGGAATTGGTACTCGGTATCGGCTGCAAAAATCCTGATTGGAGCATCCCTTTTTTTATGCAATTGTACGTGGTGTATCCGTAAAATTTCCACATTTGGAAATAAATTAAATTCATTATTTTGCTCAAAATAAAAAAAATCAACACCTCATAATGAAAATTGACCAGAAAGAAGTTTTTTGAAATCTTTGCAAGTTTAATACGAATTTCAAAAAAAAAGTACTAAAGTATTCACAGCCTTTGCTCAATATTTGGTTGAAGCACCTTTGGGACCATTTACATCCTCAAATCGTTTTGAGTAAAAGGCTACAAATTTTTGTGATGCACCTTTTTTTGGTGCACCCTATTCTTCTTTGCAGTGCCTTTCAATGTCCATCAGGTTGAAATTTTAATAATATGTTATTGAAATGATACTGTTTGAATGATAAATTTAAGCTGTCTTTGCCATGAATAAAGAAACTGCTCCTGACACAGCATAAAATCATTAATAAACAAACAAATAATTCAATTCAATTTCATCTGTCTACAGCGCTTTTACAATGTGGATTGTGTCAAAGCAGCTTAACATAGAAGTTCTAGTTGATCGAAACTGTATCAGTCCAGTTTTCACAGTGTAAGTTCAGTTTAGTTTAGTTCAGTGTGGTTTAATTTCACTGCTGAAAGTCCAAACACTAAAGAGCAAATCCATCGATGCACAGCTCCACAAGTCCCAAAACCAAGCAAGCCAGTGGCAACAGTGGCTAGGATCAAACATCATCAATTGACGAAAGTGAAGGAAAAAAAACCTTGAGAGACTGTTATCAGTTTCACTTGCAGGTAGCAGTTGATTTAAAATTGTATTTTTAATTAAGTTAGCAGACTAGCCTGTTTTTAATACAAGCCAAAAACCATTGTAGGCCGTAATCGTTATATTGCTGCACCCATTACTTTTTATACAGCCAGGTTATGTATTTATTATTAACTGCTTTGCTTATTGTCTGTCACTGCCGAAAGTGTCAAACACAAAATCTTCAATCTCCCATGGTGCTTCATGCCTATTTGATTACTTATAATTATCCCGGTGCATGCACATCCTCAAACAAACAAATATATCACAGTAATTGCAGTCCTCTAGAGTTTTCTTAGTGCTATTGTTATTTATTTATTTATTTTTTAATAGAAGGAAAGAACCTATGAGTCACCAGCTCTCTTTGTTGGAATGAACACTGTGCACAGCAGTTTTAAATTCCTACTTTTTACAGAACAGCAGTGATTTCCGTTATTACGGTTTTATTACGAGATCATTTTAGTTTTTTCACAAGAGCAAACTGTGCAAAGCAGGAACCGATGACTGTTGAATGTAGCACATTGTTTCAGATCCTGAGCAGTGTAAAGCAGTGCATTGTGTCACAGAGATATCGCCCTCTGATGAGCACAACACATCACTCACACTGTACCAGCGCATCTCAGCACCTGCTGTTTGTCTGCATTTATTGGTTCGCTGTCACATGACTAATTATATTAATGGGGTGGTTCAGTCTGAAATGAAAATCGCGGAATCATTTATTAACCCTATTGTCATTACAAACCCAAAAGACTTCCGTTCATCTTCATCAAAAAAGAAGATATTTTTAAACAAAGATGAAAAATCTATTTATCCAGAACTCTGATGCTTCAAAATGTTTATGAAGATATAAATAAGGCACATTAATAAACTGATTTATTTCTAAAGAGACGCAATCTCTTCATATAATAAACCGGTTTTATTTAGCTTTTGATTTCCACATAAACATTGACCAGTGAACATATATAAACGGAAGCTCACGCATACCTACTTAACACTTGAGAAAAATCATCAATGGTTCAAAGCATCAGTCAGCACTGCTTCAGCTCCCATGACCAAATTAAAATGCTGTAGATTGATCAACCTTTAATTTCCTAATAAAAGGCTAAGGCCCAATCCCAATTCTATTTTTGTACCTCTTACCCTTTCCCTTGGCCCTTGAAACAGAGTGTGAAGAGGAAGTTTTTCAAAATCACTCCTAAGAAATGGGACACCACTACAACACCTGGACATGTCATCAAATGTAATCGCGATCTCTTGCTTCATATGAGATCGACGATTGCGACTGCTGTTGCGTTATTTTTTGGTTTTTATCTTTTGAAAATCACTGAAGGCAGCGATATCATGTTATCATAACGATATAATGTGGCAATAATTGAACTGTGTATTTACATTGTGGCCATATTCAACTATATAAACACATGAAAACAACATTAACATCATAGCAGACACTGTAAAAAGCTCATTCCCAGCCACTAGACTTTTCTGATGGACTATTTGAGTGTCATTGAGTGTCAGATGTGACAGTATGTTGTGGGACTGCTGTACAAGAGTTATTATTATGGATTATAGATAGCTAAATTTTTATTTTAGCATTTTTTAAAGCATGATGGTAAAACACGAACGCTGTTATAAATGTATTAAAATATATGCTTGTTTGTTGTAAAAATTCATAATAATGACAAAAAATACAAATTTGTGGATCTCCTGACTTCCATGTGCAGCCATCCTGCCATTGTACATGGTGTATACCCCTTGGTTTCGAGTGTGGTCCTGAAAAATCTTAGTTTCAAGGGCTATCTAGCTCTTCCCCTTAGTCCTAAGCCTTCAAGCTAAAGAGAATTGGGACACTCCTACTTCACTTGAACGTGCAACATGAGGGGTAAGGGGTAGAATAGGGATTGGGCCTAAATCAAATCTAATTAAATGATTGTGTCTCTTCAGAAGTGTTGAGGCCTGGACACACCAAGCCAATGTTCGGCCATTGAGCAACATCAAGCTTTCAGTGAGCGTCTGGTTGAGTTTTTTTGGTGTGTTCCACACATTGCTTCTCAATGGGCTCACATCATAAGGAGTTTGCCCAATTCAGCATGTAGAATCAGTGTAGGATGTCTGTTCAACTATAGCTATGTTTCCATCCACCTATTTTTATGCACATTTTGGATAGGCGCATAAAAAACAGTTGATGGAAACACAAAGATGCGCATAAATTTTAAAAATGCGCATAAAAACATATGCGAATAACTTTTTATTTGATAAAAAATGTGCATAAACTACGATGCAAACACTTTTACCGATCAAATTCCAGTAAAAGGTCATGTGATTTTGTGATAAGAGATCATGTGATGATAAAAATGTGTGTGAATGGACAAACCATCAAGCTGACCACATTGTAAAACATCTGAAATGTTGTTTTGGTCATTCTAAAACACTGTAACCATTTCAGTATTAGTGTTATTACATTATTAATTTCCTCCAGAACTGTCAAGAGCATCTATGCTCTGACCCCTTCAAACACCACTATGCGTTCATTGCGTGTCGGCATTTGTCTTCTGAGGCGCAAGTTATTTATTAAATAAAGAAAAGATTCACGCAGCTTCCCCTACCGCAGCAAATTCCATTTTTACTGTTGATATTTGCGGACAGTTAATCAGGAAGTGACCATTTTGTTCTCTTTGACTCATTGGATGGAAACGCTGCTTTTTTCGCTCATCTTTTATGCGATATTCCAGTTTTAGGCATAAATGTAATTCACAACTTTGGATGGAAACATAGCTTATGAAACAGAGTTCGAGAATGAATCAATTTAATTTAGAATTCATGCTGTTGTTTGATTATGAGCTAAACTTTACATAGAAAAAACCCACTGCATAAGAAAAAAACAGAACTAATGCTGACTGGAATAAAAGGCAGCACACTGAACAGCCTGTGCGCATAACAACTGAAAGGAACAACACATGTAAACACCACATTAGAATGTTTACACAGTCCAATAAACCTTTTAATCAGAATGATTTTATTCAGAATGACAAAATAAGTGTACATGTAATTGTTGCAGACAAGTATTTTACCACGGTTTGAGTGAGTGTTTACCTGAGAGAATAATACAATAGGGGAAGGGGAAGCAAAAGCAGAGAGCAATTGGATGAGCCTTTAACGTAATCGCCTGCCCATTATTTTAAAATTATACGTTAATTTTGCAGTCAAAACAGTGTGACATTTTAAAAATGTGAGTGTTTGGTCTCAGTCTGGAGCCCTGATGTCTATTTTATTAAGTTGTGTATTTATTTATTTTTCTATTGTTACATGTATTTATTTATTTGTTTATCTATTTATTTATACATTTATATATATATTTATGCATTTATAATATTTTTTATTTTTGCAAAAATGTGTTATTGATAAAGCTGTGTATTTTTAGTTTGTTCTGGTAGCAGGTTTATAGTGTTATGATTTTGTTACTCAGTAACAGTCTGACACAGTTTAATGAACTGATTCTGATCATTTGTTGTCAAACACACCCTCACTTTAAGTACATTCATTTTGAGTATATTCTCTAAAGTATATACATTTCATTATTACATTTCAATAGTATTGATTAAGCAACTAATAAAGTGTATTATACCCTTCTCTCTTTTGGTATTGGTCACAGATTTCTTTTCCCATATTCAGTGACCACCACATTTGACGCTCATTTGAAGACCCCAACACTAAACAAGGAATCATTAACTGAATCTCTCTCTATCTCTCTCCTCATTTTCTCCAGATAAACGAGTTGAGCCATGTTCAGATCCCTATCATGCTTATGCCTGATGACTTCAAAGCCTACTCGAAGATTAAGGTGGACAATCACCTATTCAACAAGTGAGTTCCTCTGAGACTTTTGACAGTGTTTTGATCCAAATAAGAACCTTTTTGTCTTGGGAATCTGTTCAAACGAATGACTTATATTAAATACATCTCTATGCTGAATTAGCTATATATTTATATCAGAAATAATAAAATAAATATATGCAAAAAAGTTAATCACATTGATTCCAATGCAAATTAATTTATTTGAATGATTTTCTTCTTTTGTTTTCAGAGAGAATATGCCAAGCCATTTTAAGTTCAAGGAGTATTGTCCTCTTGTTTTCCGTAATTTGAGAGAGAGGTTCGTCATCGATGATCAGGACTTCCAGGTAGGCTCTGTGGATAAGAGATCCAAGGTGTCACATTCAGTGCATCTTAAAACCTCTGTAAAACTGCAGTTGAACAACACAAGACACCAGTGTACTTACCACTAAACAATGCAAAACAGATTCAAGTCTCTGTGAGAAAAGCCCATGATTACCAAGAGGTAATTTAGTCATTAACCACTCAATTTGCTGTCGTAATGAAGACCATTATTCCCTATAATAACACAGTAATGTCAGAGCTGTCCTTCAGCCTCCCACGTACAAATGTTCCTAATTGGCCTCATATTCCTTTCTGTATATCCCTTTCATAGACAAAAATACCTTTTTAAGCAAGAATAGTTGCAATCAGTGTACATTAGGTGGAAAGCCTTTCCTCAACATTTCTAATTTGGGCTAATGAGCAAGATGGGCCTTTGCTCTTCACTGTAATCAGTAACTCAGGGTCTTGGTTAGAGCTTCTTGTCTGCTTGTGTGGGTTTAAAAGACATCACATTCTGACTGTAACGCTGACACGTACACAAAAAAACATCAGCTTCCCAGAATCCGTTGCTTATTTTACGGTTTTGATTAACCCTTGTGTGCTGTTGGAGATGTTTACATCCACTCTGGTGGGATTTTAAAGCCCTATTTGGCTACAACTTTCTCAGTGTTACAGCAAATGGAATGATTTTTTGGTGACGAATATTACTTTGACACATATTTTGGGAAAATGCTATGGAATTTTTCAAAAACGAACAACAACATTTTTTGATCGCAAAGCCATGACACCATATAATCATGTATTCTTTATTGTTGGTGGTTTTCTTTGTTGGAAAGAGGTCAAATTTGTAATTTTTACTGTAGATTATCAGTTACAGTGAAAAAAAGCTTAGTTTCTGGCTTTTATATGGAGGATAGTTTGTGTGTATGTGTTTGAGAGAGATAGAGAGTGTGAGTTTAAGAGAGACCTTTGCACACTTATTTTGATATGTTTGAGAAAATAAAACATAAGCACCTCTGCTCTCAGAACATAGTAAAGTGTTATTACGCATGCACACTGTAATTTGCTGTGTAACTCCATAGAACTCCGTATAAAAACCAGAAAGCCTTTTGCTCATGCCTATCTAAAGGGTTAATGGTGCCAACAGATGATCAGTGGTATTAAAAATATAAATTTGACCTCTTCCCAAATGGTGTCATGGCTTTGCAATTAAAATAATGTTGTTATAATAGTCAATGGGTCAAAAACAGCCACCAACATAACGAAAGCGGAGTCAATTTGAACAATACACAAGGGTTAAAGACATTCAGTGAGAGATGTTTACTTGTGGTTTGCCGTTGTCTAGGCTTCCTGCATTGTACATCAGAGAAGAATGAAACCTCTTTTTCACTAAGACAAGCACATTTTGAAGTGTGTAGAACTGCATATCATTTTTATGCTGCCACTGCATGAATGCACAATCAAGGACGGGAGGTCTAAAAGAGACATGTTTTTTATTTAAAAAACAAAAGATATCCAAGAAAGGCGATAATGGTGAATGTAGGAGAAACACGTAAAAGCAAAAACATTGGTGATTAGAGACTTCACATCACAGATGTGAATTTCCAAATGGATTTTTTTTTTTCAGAATTTGTAAATGATTTTGGGAAAATAAATATCTAGATGTTTCTTTCCAGTTTCCTTGTTTTTATCTAGATTTGTTTTAAATAAATCAGGCTCAGGAAAGTGTATATCACGATTTGCATTTTGTAGCCTATGTATCAGTATAGAAACAAGGACAAAACAAAGGAAGACATGGTGATGCAACCTATAACTCCATAAAATGCAACATAAAAGTGATGGTATGTTTGATATGTTTTTAAGCATGACAGCCTGTTAAGCACTTTACCAATAGCAAACCACAACCGTCAAAATCAAATCAAATCCTGCATTTTTTCTTGTTTAAGGAGGTGTTTTACTTGTATATTTATTGCAGCGTGGATGGAATAATACCTTCAAATCAGTTTAATACCTTCAGATCATCAAATTAAATCAAAGGCCACTTGAAGGCCTCAGCAAAAGACAAACTCAAGATTACTTGAAATGACAAAAGAAAAAAAAAGAAAAATAAAACAAAGCAAACGGCTACCAATCAAGATATTACTTTGTGTTAGTTGCTTAAAAAAACCTGCATATATTGGCATAATTTTAAAAGTGGATTTTCTAGCACTGGCAAAGTTGTGTGAATTAATTTAAAAGTCTATAAAAATCAGATCTTTATTCGGTAAATAACAAAATAGGAGGGGAACTGCGGGCCTTTGAACATTATTATGGACAATGGAGTTCCTTGGAGAACCTCAGCCCTATAAAATGAGGCTAGTGTAGGTCAGCTTTTCATGTCGGTCATAAGTGGGTGGCAATTTGGACCAGACATTATGCCGCAAGTCAAAAGTCTGGCTATGCGAGTCTGCCTGCATGATAACAAAGCTTTTTTGTAACAGATCTAGAGTAATCCTGCCATGACTTCCTAACGGTGTAGTTTCTCAGTCCGGCCTGTGTCCTCTGACAGTCGCCTGCCTCATCATCACTATTTTCAGCCCATCTTCGCACAGTCTTCCCTGCGGAACGAGCCGTCAGCTGAACAGCTACAGGCCTTAACCCGCATGACTCCGCTCGGGAAGCCTTGCGGAATCTCATATCCTGCTTTCTGTGTTGCGTTTAATAACGTACTTGATGAATATGGTGTATGTGTCAATGAGGAAATCCAAGCACAAAGACTAGAGGAAGAGAGACACACTGATACATTGTAATCATGATCACAGAAAATAATCGTCACTTCAATCATGCTCATCTGGCTTGAATGCGTCAGTGTGATTGTATCTTCACAGAACTGTGCATTACTTTGTATATTACGATATACAAATAAACTTGCATTGAAGTTCTTTTTTATCGTATACTCAGAGGGAGGTAATGGGGATATGTGTAGATTGCGTAGATGTTTGAGCTAGCAGACATTGGCAATGGATATAGAGCTGCACTGAACAGCTGTGTCCGTCACTCAGCCACATTGAGCAGACCTTCCAGTACTTTCAAGTGCATCATGTGTCCACCATGAGCCTTTTTTTTCTCCCCTGAAACTGGGACATACACAAGGACAGAGCACTTCAGTTGTAGAGACAAAAAACAAAGTGACCATGTATTTGTTGACAGTAATTTCTGTAAATGTTCTGTGCACAAAATGTTGTTATCATAAACTCACATCCTCTTTTTCCACAAGAGCCAGTGTTTAGTCATGAGATATGAGAACCTCTTTTAGATGTTGAACTTCAGAGCCTTAAACTCGACAGCTGAGCTATGACATAAGTCAATAGAAACCAACCAAACAAACATGCATCATCAGAGTTTTGATTAAAAAAACTTTTATTCAGCGTGTAGCATCAAATAAATAGCTTTACAATGTTACAGGAAAATGTCTGTTTGAAATACTGTATAACCGATAACCGTTTTCAAGGTATACCGTGCTTTAGAAAAGTCAAGGTTTTAAAACCACCAAAATTTTCTGCTATACCGTTCCTACGGTATATGTAAGATTTTTTAAAATGTTTTTATTAGTTTGTTTTTTATAAGAACAGTATCTCCTGCCGAAAAGATATCCAAAGATGCCATTTTAAATTGTAAAGAAATCTGTGTATTTGAGGCTAATGAAGACAGCAGAAGTCAATGATTCATTTGAATTATTTAGCCGGACATGTTTACCATTCCAAAATATTTTAAATATTTCTCAAAATAAAATATATTGCGTTCAAAGGGGAAACAAAGCTTTATTTTTTTTTTTTTACCCAGACATTTAAAAAGAATATATTTTAGAGCAGTGATCACAGTACCTTCAAACCGTGATATTTTTGTCCAAGGTTAACATACATCAGAATCTTATACCGGCCCATGCCTAGTTCCTAAAAGAATGTTGAACATAATCTATTATACAGTTTTCACTAAAGTATTAAGCAGCAGAACACATACACACATGCACACAGAGAGGAAAGATTATCTCTCCTACAGGTGGTTTAGCAAGCCCACTCACATGCGTGAAGAATTGGTTAAAAAGTTTTTAATTGCCAATCAGTGTACTAGAAGGGTTCTGGAGGATCATGTGCTGCAGACTCTCAAAATTTTGCACTGGAATAAATAACCTTTTCTAAATGTATTACAATGGAAACAATACGGTATATGCACAACTAGTGTTTCTTTCCATGCCGATAAACTTCCGGTGAACAGTTAATGTGTTCATTTTTTTTGTTAATGTGATTTTTACACAGTTGAATTTTATATGATTCCTTTTACAGCATCGATATTGTAATGTAATTAAACTACAATCAGTTTAATAGACTTCAGCATTCATTTAGTGCAGGGGTGTCCAAACTCGGTCCTGAAGGGCCAGTGTCCTGCAGATTTTACCTCCAACTTGCCTCAACACACCTGCACGGATGTTCTAAAAAAGCATAGTAAGAGCTTGATTAGCTAGCCCAGGTGTGTCTGATTGGGGTTGGAGCTAAACTTTGCAGGACACCGGCCCTCCAGGACCGTGTTTGGGCACCCCTGATTTAGTGGTTCAAGCTGAAAACAAGATGAAAAGCCGTTTACACTCACGCACTGTCAGGATCAGTAGGTTAGTGCAGAAACACCATTAAAAATACTGGAGTAAAATAAATGTTCATCTTTTAAAGATATGTCGCGGGGAAATTGAATTTAATGAAGTGCTTCTTGTACATTTTGACACCCATTTTATATCATATATCAATCAGGCAGTGGAGATTGCTGATTTTTAAAGAAAACAGACTTAAACGCGGCGATTTTGTAACTGCATACAGTTCACCGGAAGCGTTTAACCCAGGTTACTGAACAATTAAAAATTAAAAGTCCTTCTGCATATACCCAATTATTTTAAATTGTTGTATATTTCACGTTATTATTTTTGGTCAGATGCAGCTTTGGTGAGCACAAAACACTTTAATCAACCAAACATTTGAACAGTAATGTATGATGTAATTTTGTTAAGTTTAGAATATATAACACTTTATTAATTTATTATTTTCCGCATTTGTTAAGCCCAACTGATAACATTATATTGTTATCTAGATAATGACATTAGTGGTTCCTGGATTAAAACTAGCAGGTTCAAGAGGCATGTGTAGGCCTCATTTTCTGGCTCACATTCGGTGAAATAGGTAAACAGTTGCTACTTTTTAGATCCACAATTTTACTGTTAAAGAGCCCCTATTATGCATTATAAAAGGTCATATTTTGATTTTGAGGGTCTCCAACAACAGGCTGATATGCATGAAAGATAAAAAAAAACACTCTTTGTCTTATAATATGCATTTATTTTACCTAATTATCCCAATAACTCCCATATGATTTGTTCAGCGATTCATTTGTTCCCAAACCCCTCCTTTGTTTGAGGCTAATCTGCACTGATTGGTCCGATGACCCAGTCTGTTGTGATTGGTTGACTGGGTTCAGCGCAAGACAGAGAGAAACGCCCACCACGGCTATGAAGTAGCACACAGAGTATGTGAGAGCCCAATGCAGTTAAACACCAGCATATTACTCTACTCTTAAACCTAACCCCAAGTAATAACAACGACACACATTCAGTATTAATCCACGCAGTGGCAAAAGTTGAACTTTTTTGACTGCACTGCTCGAGTAGAAACAGCTGATGGTTGCCTTAACAAAGGCAAACGGCAGAGGATCGCGAGTCCAGAAACACATATATATTGGTAAAAGAAGCACGCGTCACGTTTTCAACGTGGTTTTGGACACAATATGTGAACAACCACATACAGATTTAACCTGGGAAATACAGTACAAGCACTGATCTGTAATAGATACATGATTACAAGCCACATTGAGTGATTACAACTTACAACACACAATTAAATACATATTTCCCAAACTACACAAAACGAGGTGACAATTTTAATTACTTGCATGTTATGATCCGGTGGAAGAAGAAACTGGTCCATATGAACTGTAACC
This sequence comes from Danio kyathit, assembly GCA_903798195.1. Taxonomy (NCBI): domain Eukaryota; kingdom Metazoa; phylum Chordata; class Actinopteri; order Cypriniformes; family Danionidae; genus Danio; species Danio kyathit. The sequence continues at coordinate 19,908,951 of LR812542.1, forward strand.
GTTACTGACAAAGTCCCTGTCAGAGTCTGACAAAGTCCCACACATATTAGTCTCTGCTGCTCCTTTCTTTAATAGCAAATGGCTGACAAATCCCACGTTGCAGCATAGGTTATTGTATCAAAAATCTGAAAAACGACATGAACAAACACAGCACACGTTTGGCTATACTGTGGTATTGTTGTGAAAATGAACTTTAACCGTTTATTCCCCACAGCCAAATCTCCATCTGTCAGTGATCGTCATCTTAGTTCCATGATAAGTCCCGTGATTCCCCACGCTTCACGAGTGTCTAAAGGGAAAGACGCGTTCACATTTTACCGGATCAGGCACTTCATATTTGGTGATGTACTGTATTGACGTCAATGCGTTCAGGCAAAAGATCGAAACCCAACACGATTAATTTATTCAACTCTGAGTTGACTTTCTTTAAAGAATTAATAGTTTTAAACACAGTGCACTTTCAGATTTAAACCTCAGCTGGATGTTTTCATTCACTTAGTGCTGTGTTACACAAGTCATTTTCAAAAACCCATAACACGGGCTCTTTAATCAATTTGCCTGTTAACATTGGGGAAGACAAACATCTGAGAAGAAAATGAACAGCGCATTTATATGTTGAGAGGTTTCTGGAAGTTTGCTAATACTATAATGGTGCTTTTACCCCTAAATGAAGAATGTAAATAATCTGTAATGCAAGTATATCATAACACTCAATATAAGTGTTCAAATTCTCTCTCAGTTTTATTGATTTCTGTATTCATTGTGTCATTATGTGTGTTTCTCTTTCCTAGAACTCTCTGACCCGCAGTGCACCACTTGTCAGTGAAGCTCAGGGCCGAAGTGGTGCACGCTTTCACACCTCCTACGACAAGAGGTACGTTATCAAGACCATTAGCAGCGAGGATGTGGCGGAGATGCACAACATCCTCAAGAAATACCACCAGGTATGAACACACAGGCTCATATAATCCCTTTACAATGGCAAATGCATGTAATTGCTGTTTTACCTTACATTAACTTCTCTCATTAGCCACATAGTTATATTATGTTTCTTAATTGCAGTATATTGTGGAATGTCATGGATCCACACTGTTGCCACAGTTTCTAGGCATGTACCGCCTCACTGTAGATGGAGACGAGACTTATATGATTGTCACACGCAACGTGTTCAGCCACCGGTTGTCTGTGTATAAAAAATATGACCTGAAGGTAAGGATTGTGGAAAAACTGGCTGGTAAAGTCACACTTGATGACTGATTGTGGTTTGTTTTGAGATATTTCAATTTTTCTGCTCTGTGTAGGGTTCTACAGTTGCCAGAGAGGCTAGTGACAAAGAAAAGGTCAGTTTCACCCTCAAACATTCTCTCATGTTTGATATTTTATAGTTTATCCTATTACTTTTTAAGTAAAAAAAAAGACAGTAATGCATGCCATGTTTTTTTACTTGTGTTTGTTAAAGATGGCCCATTTTGTAGTGGCTAATTGTTTGTCACTTCGAGCACCTTAATTTACTGGGAAAGAGTGTGAGACATGCTGAATTTAGAGCGTCTGTGTGATTATCGGGTGCACAGATGTAGATCTATCCTATACTTAGAGTGTCAAGGTGAAGCGGAGTCCATGGTGCTTTTTTAAGCTATGGAGATTAAACCAAGAGTCTGTAAGCTTCAGTGGCATCAACACTGGCACTGTAAACAAAAAGCATGATTTAAAGAGATAGTTCACCCCAAAATATAAAATTCATCACTATATACTGTACTTGCCCTCAAGTGGTCCCAAACAATTATGATTTTATTTTATGTTTTGTAAAACATAAAAGAAGAAGATATTGTGATGAATGTTGAAAACTGGTAGCCATTGACTTCCATAGTTTTTCCTGCTATGGATGTTAATAATTTTACTTTTTCAACAGTTTGGGATTTAAGAATTGATTTGCATCTGCAGTGGTTAAACAACATTGGATTTGGGAGGTACATGTAAAAGATCGATACTAAAAATATTTAATATTCTAATAAAAGCTTAATCTGATACTTAACTGCAGTGCAGTACAGAACGTAAATCTGCTAGGCCAAGTCAAAGTTCTTTTTGAGCTGAACAGCAGATGGCCTACTGGTGGTCTGAGGGCCATGAGGTTACCCGACTCCTACTTTAATCTTTTTCTTCTGTCAAAGGGCCATAGACCCTAATCCCGGTCATATTGTTGGACACTTTCTGGATGTAAAAGCTGTTTTCCAAAAGCCATTTTGTAGGGGGATAAAGCTACATACAGAAAAATGTCCTACTGACTCAAAAAATCAAGATATATAACAAATTATGTCATTATGAAATAAAAATGTTTAATGTTAATGATATTTTAATAATATTGATTCTTTAGAACAAGTCTCATCACAACAAAAACTTGTATTCATTTATTTGTAAAATAAGACCAAAATACAACATTTCTGTCTTTCCTGTGCGATATGAAATAAATGTAGTCATTTTTATACAGGTCAGATACATAATGTTTTACCTATTTATTTAGATAGACAAATGCCAAACCTCATGTTGTTCTATTAGAGTCTAAAGGCAGCTTTTCACATGACTGTTGAAACAGTGCCAATCTAAAGTCGATGCTTAGCCTGGTCAGCACCAGAATGGGAGACCACATGGGAAAACTAGGTTGCTGTTGGCAGTGGTATTAGTGAGGCCAGCAGGGGGCGCTCAACCTGCAATCTGTGTGAGTCCTGATGCCCCAGTATAGTGAAGGGGACATTATACTTGTCAGTAAACGCTGTCTTTCGGATGAGATGTTAACCGAGGTTCTGACTCTCTGTGGTCATTAAAAATCCCATGGCACTTATCGTAAAAAGTAGGGGCGTAACCCCAGTGTGCTGGCCAAATTCCCTCCATTGGCCCTTACCCATCAAAGTGGATGCTGCACATTGGTGATTGAGTGGAGAGACCCCCCTCATGACTGTGAAGCGCTTTAGGTCAGGCACGTGCACACATAGGGCTCAACCTGTGCAGTGTACATGCCCCTTTGAGTCTGGGATATAAAGTGCCCTTCCAAAATGTAAGTGCCAACTTATTGCAGAGCAACACAAAATGGGATGCAGAAGTATAAATGCTCACAATGGCATCAGGGATAAGGTTCTCTCCTTTCTCAGAGGGCTCACTGTTTTAGTGTCCATTTAGCTGCTTGTTATTTTGCCAGGTCATGAAGAGGAGTAGAAAAAAAGGTTATTTTCTTCACATGCTTGGTTAGTTTTCTGAAAATAGACCCTATTTTTTAAACTGCACCTGTACTTGTTGATACAAATTTAATCTTTGAAGTAGTTTTCTCAAAAATATAGCTTTCTTATTCCGTTTTTTTGTAAAGGCTGTAGATGTTTTTTTTTAAGCTAGAGCTTAAAAAAGAGCTTGTTTCTCCATAATTGCACCTCAAATTATCCTCTCGTTCAGGTTTAAAGTTCTCCTCTCAAGCTATGGTATGTTGGCAGTCACGCTAAAAAAGGTTTACAGCAAATTATTTTATAAATACAATTGAAGTCAGAATTATTAGCCCCCCTGTTTATTTTTTCCCCCAATTTCTGTTTAAAGGAGAGAAGATTTTTTCAACACATTTCTAAACATAATAGTTTTAATAACTCATTTCTAATAACTGATTTATTTTATCTTTTCCATGATGACAGTAAATAATATTTGACTAGATATTTTTTAAGACACTTCTATACAGCTTAAAGTGACATTTAAAGGCTTAACTAGGTTAATTAGGTTAACTAGGCAGGTTAGGGTAATTAGGCAAGTTATTGTATAATGATGGTTTGTTCTGTAGACTATTGAAAAAAAATTTTTGCTTAAAGGGGCTAATACTTTTGACCTTAAAATGGTTTTAAAAAATCAAAAACTGCGTTTATTCTACCCAAAATAAAACTAATAAAATAAGACTTTCTCCAGAAGAAAAAATATTATCAGACATACTGTAAAAATTTCCTTGATCGGTTAAACATCATTTAGGAAATATAAAAATAATTCAAAGGGGGGCTAATAATTCTGACTTCAACTGTATATTATTTTTTATCATATTTATATTATTTAGTTTATGTCAGATGTTTGAATGTTTTCAATGTCAGTATAGCCCTAGAAGCTGACGTGCACTCTAAGAAATAAAGGTACAAGCTTTTTTTTGGGTGGTACCTTTTTTAAAAGGTATGTTTGTATTTAAAGGATCTAAAATTAATGTTGCATGTACTGTGATTCAGTCATTTGGTAAAAGGGTCTTCCCTCTTTTAAAGTAAAATTGTAAGCACAGGTGATTTTACTTTTAGGATGTGTCATATATTTAAGAATATTCACTGAATATTACTTATCAGGAAATAAATGACTCATAAAAGGTTGTGATATGAGTTTGGAGGGTATTGGCTGAAATGAGGAAATATTGAGTAAGAGAGCTTGGTGACTTTTTATCTGCTGTTTTGGTTGGAGATCCCTGTCTTGAAATGTCTGAATAGATTAATCTGGCATAATTAAACTCATTCATACTTGAGGTGTGTGATATTGACAAAAATTCAACCATATATTGCAGTGTTTTTGTGACTGTACACTGGCTGGTCTGTCATGCATGAATGACATTATGATTCATTCAGAATTACTAAGCAAGTGGCAGTCATTTTGAATTGATGATTGAATCATTGTCTCACTTATTTGGTTTACCATATAAATTAATGAAAGAAACAAGCTAAGACGTACAGATGATCTGTTTAGTTTGAAATGCTTTTTTTTTCTCCAGCAAAACCAAAAAATAAAGAGAAGATTGTGTCTTAAATATATCTCACGCAGTTTTAGCTTGTTTAAATGTTGGAATTGAAAATTGTTGTGTTTTAGTATCTTTAAGAGCTATCACTCTTGTGAAATTTAATAAAGACAGCATATGTTGATCTTTAGTTGATTCATAATGTTTAATCATTGCCCTCCCATGGATGTCTGTTCACTTTAAATGCACTTTCCTCAACCAGACCCTCCCCTAATGCTCTTCACCCCACCAACAGGACACACTTTGGCTATCAGTGACCTAGATTTCACAACAACATAGGTGTATGTTTGCGCTTGAAAGTTGTGAAATCTGCAAATGTTCAACGCTGTTAAAGTCCATTAAAACTGCACTGGAGTCTGAAGCAACAGTACCAATATTACAAAGAATCACTAGAGTAGGTTCAATCTTTAAATCACCACGGAGGAGAAATAATTGCCTGCAATCCTTTTCAATAGTTTGAACGAGCCATAAAAAGTTGTTACGTGGAAGTCATATTATTTAAAGCTGAGACACTATGTTTGTATTCATTTCAGTGCCTTGTAGTTACATACAGGCATGGGACAATAACCGTTTTCAAGGTTTACTGCGGTTTGGAAAGTTAAGGTTTTAAAACTGCCAAAACGTTGTTAAACTGTTCCTACGGTATATGTAAGTTTTTTTTTTTTTACAACTATTTTATTTAGTTTTTTAGAGCAACAGTATCTCCAATAGGACCCCCCACATCAAAAGCTACTGTTCCAAAATATTTTAAATGTCTCAAAATAAAATATATTGTCTTCAATGAAGGGAAAAAGTTTTTTTTTTTTTTACCCAGACATGTAAAAACAACATATTTTAGAGCAGTAATTACAATACCGTGAAACCGTGATATATTTATCCAAGGTTATCATACTTTCTGAATCTTATACTGGCCCCTGCCTAGTTACATGCACCTTAAACTCTACTCATTTCCTTTGTAGGCCATTCTGAGTATCTCTACAGTATATACAAATGTAGATCAGCTAAATCCGCCAGTTTCCTCATTTGTTCGTTCGTGGGTCTCTTGACACTACATGCAGCTGAACACAGTGAACAGCCTCTTATTTGTGAATCTAGAGCACCCCCTGCTGCACCACATCATATTACTGCATTTGTTTGAATGTTAAAGATGAAGCACTTAGAGTCTGCCAGTGTGAGCATAATCGGCTAAATATTGTCCCTTTATTCAAGCAGGCTAAAGAACTGCCTACGTACAAAGACAATGACTTCATCAACGACGGACAGAAAATATACATCGATGACGAGAGCAAGAAAATCTTCCTCAATAAGCTTCAAAAGGACGTGGAGGTAAATAATTTAGCATTTGCTTTTGCACTGGATGAGTCATTTGTCTTGTGCACTTCCTCAATCTGTTGTCTGTTTTTCCTCCCTCGTCTCTCCGTTCAGTTCCTAGCCTTGTTGAAGTTGATGGACTACAGCCTGCTGGTTGGGATCCATGACGTAGAGAGGGCAGAACAAGAGGAAGTGGAGAGCGAGGATAATGAGGGAGAGGAGGAAGGAGAGAGTGATGGAGGGATTGTGGGCACTCCTCCTGACAGTCCCAGTAACACTCTGGACAGCACTAAACCACTCTCACCGGGAGATTTCGACCCCAGTATTGACGTCTATGCCATCAAAAGCCATGACAGTGAGTGGAGCTAATGTATTGTCTTAATGGGGCCTTCCACAGTTTTTGACATATGCCATAGCTTTATAACAAAGCACTTTTAATTACCAAAACACATTTTCAAACAGCTTTTGTAAATGCTGTGTACGTGCATCATGTCCTTCAAGATTATGCTTACAATGTCTTACTGTTTATAGCATTATTTGACATTTTGGCAAATCTTCAGATGTTGCACTTCTGTAATGCCGAGTTCAGACTTTTAAAGGGCCATGAAACCCCCTGTCTCAGCAGGGTGTTTTCACACCTCTAGTTTGAAAAAAGTCAGGAAAAGTGGGCGTGTCCAGCTCCGTTTAGCTGGGAGTGTCAGGGGAGGGAAAGAGGGAAGGATATGCAAATATGGAAGTTTCTGTTTGGGCACGCAGACGCAGGGGAGAAAGACAGTAACTGTGTTTACATGGCCATCAGTAATCGAACTACTTGCCAAATTATTAATTTGTCGACTTTAACTGCAGTTTGGCATTTTCACTTTTTATTCAGGAACATTTCCTGCATGTTGCCTGTGACAAACGAGATATTGAAAGCGAGGAACTGCTGGAGAATGGAGTTTTAATCCAATGTTTGATACCGTACGGTGAATGGGAGGAAAAAAAAAATCCTCCGCATTTCTCGGTAACTTAGATGACTCGGTAGGTAGCGTCAGAAAGCCGTGTGTATATAGACTATATCCTGTCACAAAATGCGGCGAAAATCCTGCACGACGGGAAAAGTTTGATCATGTTTACATTTGGAGAGCAGCATTTACAGCGGATCTTTCAGTCTATAAAATTGGGCTATAATATTGCAGTGATATTAATACTGTAAACTTGGTAACTAAATCATTTTGACTGAGGTATGTCTTTAAAAACTGAAAGAGCTCTGCTGACCACGAACTAACTTTGCAATCTGGGTAAAACAAAGGGCACTGCACTGCAAACACACTTACCAAATCTGTAGACAGACAATCAAACTGGAGCTGTGTCTTTTTATTAAAAGGAGACGAGCGGCAAATCCGGATTTCACCATTTCCAGATGCGAAAAACTCTCGGGTAAAAAATGTTCCTTACAAACGCGTTTCTGTCGCGTGTCGCGTGCACTGTAATCCACACGTGAGTCCAGCTGCTCTCTCATAGAGGGAAAATGAAAACAAAACCTTGTTGCTGCACACCGACGACCCATGTCTCCAAATTCTTGTTCTTTCACTTGTTTTAGCAACACAACGTGGCGTCTCTCTGCCGTCTGTACAGTGTATACAGTCTCCGGAGGTATCATGCATATTAATGAAGTTTCACGTCATACACAATAGAGCGCGCTGATTGGTTTGAAGCACGTCTTCTCATGAATTAATGCCGCACACTCAAATACATCAGAATGTCCTCAAAAAGACAGACAGCCACTCTCCAGGCTGGATTTACACCTAAGTATCTCATGGCCGTGACGCAGCTTCAAAAATTTGTTTCAAACCGGAAGAACGAATTTGCTCAAAATAACGCAAAAACAACCAATTTTCACTTTTTAGTGCAATATATGTGTCCTAATAGTGTTTATAGCAGCGTGGGACACATATATGACTGTCAACAGCTCAAAAAAAGTGTTTTGGTGTTTCGTGACCCTTTAAAGTATTCGTGTCTAGGCATGGGCTGGTATAAGATTTTGACGATATGTTAACCTTGGATAAAAATATCACGGTTTCACGGTATCACATTATTTTGATTACTGCTCTAAATACATTCTTTTGAAATGTCTGGGTTAAATACAAAAACTTTCTCCCTTTTGAACACAATATATTTTATTTTGAGAAACATTTAAAATATTTTGGAAGAGTAAACATGGCAGGCTAAATGAATTATTGACTTCTGCTGATGTTTTTAACAATTTAAAACGGCATCAAGATACTGTTGTCCTAAATAAAAAAACATAAATAAAAAATCGTACACACCTTAGGAACGGTATATTGCAGAAAATTGACGGTTTTAAAACCTTGACTTTTCCAAACCGCGGTATACCTTGAAAACGGTTATCGTCCCATGCCTATTCGTGTCACAGATGTTTTCACATGACTATCTGCGGTAGCCTTCCGTCGATGCTGTGTTTAACTGCAAGATAGATCAACGACAGGGCTTTCACATTGCATGACTTTACAATCGGAAGAATCGCCAACAACTTTGTCTCAGTCTGCAAACTCCATCTCACAACCAAACACACATGAGAAGTGAGATGGAAACAACGCGAGATCACATAGTATATCTTTTGTTATCAACCACATAATGAGAAAGAAGCCTTTAGTGAGGTAGAAAATGTTTGTATTTTGCTCACCTAGATTTTGAAGGGAATTAGCAATTTCTCCTCAACTTTTTTCTTTTTCGAGCTGGGTGTGGTATTGCTCAGATGACACGTCAAACACACACGGATGCTCCTGCCAAATTTCCACTAGTTTTTCCTTCATTGTTCGGGTCCAAATAGACTGAAAAGAAGCGCTTTTCCCCCAACCTCCCGCTGGCCTGCAGATACCCACACTAGTGGATGCTGCTCTCTCAATGGCTGTAGACAATCACAGATGTTATTTTCAATCAGAGCACATTTCACACAGCATGAATCGCCAACAAATCCCGATATTTAGCATGACAAAAGAGTCGGCGGGTGTCGGCTACTCATCAGCGATTCTCTCAGATCGAGTCTGATAGTTCACACTGTGTGATTGTTACTCACATGAACGAGCACCGATTTGCCTGTGATTTCAGGTATTTGTCAGCGATTTCTCAAAACCTGTCGGCCAAAATTAGGGCTGAAATCATGCAGTCTGAACTCAGCATAAGCGATACTAAAAAAATTTTCCCACATAAAACTTTGGTCATGGTGGACGACTCTTAATGTTCTGATGTATTCTTAAAATAAACGTCCTCTAGGCTATTATCACAATCTAATAAGCTGACCTTATTAGAGAGTCAGATGATGAAAATAATATTAATAAAATGAAACATTCTGTTAAATAACAGCCAGCTTTCACACATAAGGCACTTACTTTTTCATTGTTGAATAACCTATTCATGTATCCTATGATAAAAGCCTGTCATAAACCTCCCCCCCCAGATTCTCCAAGAAAGGAGGTCTATTTTATGGCTGTTATCGACATCCTCCAGCATTATGATGCCAAGAAAAAGGCTGCCCATGCAGCCAAGACAGTAAAGCATGGGGTGAGTGCTTTTTCTTTGTTGTTTACATTTAAATACAATCGTTCTTAATATTTCGAAAATCCCATAACTCTTTATAGCTATTACACCAAAAATATCCATGCATGGTCAAAAATGGCAGCAGTGGTCACCATCATTTTCAGAACAAAATACTGTGACAATGTTTCTGATATTATGTGTACTTTTACATCCTGTATTCCACTAGGTTATAAGAAATGTGGAAGCTAAATAAACTACCAAAAGGTGTTTATATCGATTACTAGGGCTGCAAGATATTGGTAAAATCCGACATTGCAATATTTGTTTTTCTGTGATATATATTGCGATATACTTTGTGTATACTTGAAGAGAATTTTGGGTCACTTTTTATTTTAAGTTACAGTTCTCACTCTTAGCAAACCGTTTTGACGTTGTGTGCTTCAATAAACTTCTAATGTGCTCCTTATTAATAGTTATTAAGGTAGTTTAGGTATTGGGTAGGATTAGGGATGTAGAATAAGATCATACAGAACATGTGCTTTTACTAATAAGCAGCCAATAAAAGTAGTGTGAATAATAATAGTGAGAATTGGTCCCTAAAGAGTTACCGAATGTATTAACTTGATTGACTGGAATGATTGTGTAGGAGATGCATAACATGTAATAAACAAACTACAAGCAAAGATAAATGCAATAAAGCAAAGATAAAAGGGAACTAAACAGTGCAAGTGTTTTGTATATGTAAATGTAAAAATTACTGCAAAGATCAACTCAGCGTTGCAGATCTATGCGATGTGACTATTGCAGATGCACACATTGCGATATCGATGCTGAAACAATATATTGTGCAGCCCTACTAATTACTATCAGAACAATATAGGTGGACATGGTGACAGTAGTTCTGTGTGAATTAAGTCATACAAAGACAAAACGCCATCAGGGTAACAGAAATGTCTCTAAAATAATGCAATTAATGCTCACTCGTTAATATAAATGCAACACAAAACCACATAACATAATGTACATAATTATTGTTTAACAATTTTAAAAACAAAACTGTTTAAATATAAATCGTGCCATATACCATTCAGAAACTGTTCATTACTGGTTTTCTCCATAGATTATATTGGAATTTGTAATAAACAAAGACTGTCTCTTACAATGCAGTACAAATAATCTTTATTTGATATATATATATATATATATATATATATATATATATATATATATATATATATATATATATATATATATATATATATATATATAGAACACTATATATCTCACCACATTACCAGTCAAGAGTTTGCGGTCAGTAGCATTTTTAAATGTTTTTAAAGAAGCTTCTCCAGCTCACCAAGGCTGCATTTATTTTGTAAAAAAATACAGAACAAATTGTAAAACTGTGAAATGTTATTGCACTATAAAACAACTGTTCAAAAGGAGTTTATTATTTATTATTTATTCAAGTGATTTTAATGATGCATTTTCAGCTTCATTACTCCAGCCTTCAGAGTCACGTGATCCTTCAGAACACTCTAATATGAATTATTATTATTAATTATTATTAATGGTAATAGTAATAAAAGCAATAATGACTGAATTAATAATTTCATTTGAAACTACATACAATAAGAAAGCAGGTATTTAACATTTTAATAAATATTTAACCATTTATTTTACATTTACATAAATGCTGCCTTGATGGACAGAAGCATTTTCTTTAAAAAAAAAAAAAAAAAAACAACATTAAAAAAACTAACCCCAAACTTTTGACTTGATATATAAACTTATTACTTTTATATATAAACACTATATTTAGGTAAATATCCAAATAACAGTTTTTATTCTTATTTTTTGCATATACATCATAAATATTTGTACAATGTGTAGAAGAAACATTATCAAACTTTTATTATGAAAGAAGAAAAGGGGTTTTAAGTATCAAAAAAAGTATAATTAAAAAAAATAACATTTCATACATGAGAACATCTTGTTTATTAAACAAATTCTGGGCAAAAAGGGGACTTTTTATATCAAGATTTACTGAAGAAACTTTACTGAAATGTCATTCAGTGTAACAGCAGATTATATATGGAGACATATTTACAAAAAGAGTTGTTTCTTATTACTTCAAATATTTTAACAAGCCTAGCTGAGAATAAGAATGTTGTTTAATTTTTACATGAATGTACATCTCACACTCTGACAATGTGATATTATATTTTCACATTTCAGGAAACATTAAAGTAGACTCTTTCAAGATACCTGCTACAGTGCTCAGCATAATTGAGTACAGCCCATTTTGAAAATGAATATTTTTATCCATTTCTCAGTGAATATAGGCAATGTATTTTGGTGCATTTAAATAAAACAAATTTATTAAACAGATATATTTAATAAAATAATATTTTAGTCACCAAACATAATTCGAAATTAAAAGATAATGCAATTAAATTCAAGCTAAATATTGCAAAAAAATTACAACCTACAAAATTTCAACTAAATGTTTTCTTTTTTTGCTTTTCTTGATTTTTCCTCTTTTTTTAAATTTGTATTTAATATTTTTCCATAACATAAGTTTGGGTGTACTAGTTATTGGACCGTTATCGTAAGTTATTTTGTTAGATAAGCTCTAGATTTGGCTGCAGTACTGACTAATCTAACGTATATGCACAAATGTAATATTGTATAACTTCCTATTAAAAATATGAATTTAAAAGAGAGATCTGTGAGGGGTGTACTTATATATGCTGAGCACTCTATGTGTGTATATATATATATATATATATATCTACGTTCGTAAATTTAATTTTAATTTGGTGAATTTGTATTCATCAAAATGGGAGGTTTCATCTTTGACCATTTACCGAGGACTATTTTGAAGAATTCCTCTGATGCACCTCATTCATCATTTATGCTCCAGGACTCATGCATGACTGAAACCTTTTATAGCTTTTATAGAAGCATCCACCCTCATGCTTTTTCATCTTAGGCCGGGGCAGAGATCTCCACAGTGAACCCAGAGCAGTACTCGAAGAGATTCTATGATTTCATCACTACCATCCTGCCCTAGTCTGAAACAGCTGAGTCCACTGGGGGATGAAGAGAGGGATGCCAGCAGAGGGGTGCAGAAAACCTGCTCTGCCACAGGGGGGCACCCCTACCGCAGCTACAACCACCATTTGTTTACATTTTGATTTCATTTATTTGTTCTTTGTTTTTGTGGGACCATGAGAGTGATGGAAAAGGACAACAGTAGAACTGTTTTTTTGGGGGGCTGGGCTTTTTTTAACTGCTTTCTTATGCATGCCCCTTATTCTCATTTTTTGTTTGTTCCAATTTGATATTTTTCTTGCCTTTTAAATTGCAAGAGGATGGCTGGCGAGATGAAAGAGAGCTCATGTGATGGTCTGTGGCACAGTTGGTAGAAAAAAAAAAGAGGCCAAAACCAAACGTTGGTCTCACTGAATCTTCCGTCATCACACACCTAGTTCATCAAATTCTAACACTCGGCTGCAGGAGTTGCTTTTTCCACCAGTTTTGTGGACACCCACAGCAAACGCTCGCTAACTTTCTTTGCTCTCAGTTTTTTTTTTTGCTCTGGACAGAGTAACCAGAAACACTCTTTGAGCCATTTACAAAAGGATGACCCATCACCCCCCACTTGCCTTGTGTGGACAGACATGAATCTGTTTTGCATGTTCCTTCAGTGTTCTGAGGCTAAAGCGTTTGAAATTGAGGCGAAGGTTCTGGTAGGTATTTCGTTTTTTTTGTGTTTATTATTTTTGTTTGTTTGTTTGGTTCTGCAGCAACTTGACAGGAGGGAGAATGAAGACACTGAGGCAGCAGGATCGATCAGTGCTTTTGCTTTGGTCATCAGTGAATTCTGTTACATTAGTGATTCAGTTGCCATCAGCACCTTAAACTGTTGCACTTTTTCTTAGGATCACTCGGTCTGTTACGAGCTGCAACGATAGCACTATGAGGCACTGTTCAACGCAGCCTTGCCATTTCACGTGTTCTCGCGCATACGCTTGTTCTCAGCAGACAAAACATAGTTTACCTCTCGCATCGTACCAGGACACACCGTTTTGTTGTGTTTCAGTATTCCATTGAGGTTTGGGGAAGGGGTGCTTTGTGTATTTTTTTTCTGTCTTTTTAAAACATTGGTTTTGTTTGAATTTGTGTGTGTCTTTTGTTCGCAGTTCTTTTGAACGTTCAAATTGGCAGCAAAAGATGAACTGATTTTGCACATGATGAATGGAACCAAAATGTTCACGGAGTTTGTTGGTTCTGCAGTGGTATTTACAAGGGAAATTTAATACATGTAACAGGAGAATACTTTTGTAAACGGCATTCAATTAGAAGCAGGTAATATGACTTAGAGATTAACATTTGTTTTTTTAACTTCTCTAATTGAAAGAGAGAAAACGCCTCATGTTTCTGTTGGTCACTTGCACATATTTTACATTGAATTTTAATTAAGCCGAGTTTTAAAAGCACCACTCTGTGATTCGCTCAAAGTGTTCTGATAAATGAAGAATGTTACTATTTTAATTCATTCAGCACAAGTACTGTCTACAAATGAAAAAGAGGAAAAATGCATGTTGCATTGTTTTAGTGTTCAGTCTGGACGTGTCCAGAGATGGTCTATATTTCATGCTTTTTCCCCCCCTTGCCCTAATCCCCAACCCCAGGTCTTTTATTTGTTTTTTAAGATGGTTCCATACCTGCTTTATACTGTGTTTTCAATGTATACACTGTGCAAGAGTCGTGCCTTTTTACTCCAAATTATTTAATTCTGTATTTTTTAATCTTTTTTTCAAACAGAAGTAAAATGTTATTTTCTAATATTTAGGGGTGGTTGAAAAAAAAAATCCAGATATTTTCAGTGTTTCTTTTCAGTTTTTTCTCCTCTGGTGTTTTGATGTTTCTTCTGATGCTGTTGCTTCAAACGGACACAAGACATTACACGTTCTGTTCACAACAACACAGCACTGAAAAAGGTCACAATTTCTCCTTGACGGGCTAATTCTATGTGCAAAGCCTTTTGGACAAGAGTGTGCATTGTGAATTTGTTGATATGAGTAGGTGTGGCTCTTGTTATAGTGTTAATTGTAAATTGTGTTCAGGCTTTTCGACGCATTTTTATCTGGAAGTATTATCCGGCACCAATGTTACGGCGTCCTTGGTTAGTGTTTCATTTTCTTAATAAACTGAGCGCTGCTTGTGCCCTTGGGAAGCCATTGCACAGTGGGAAAAAGAAGCATTTTTTATTGTTCTCATTGGGAAGAAAACAAACCCTGGTCTTGGTTGTATTATTCACAACAGAAAAAAAAACTAATCTCACAAAAATGGGCATGACAAAAGAGGCTGTTTTAGCGTCAGACTTTGATAGTGTCGTCAGAGCATCGCTTCAGCTTCTGATACTGGATCCACACGCAGCGATATATATGTGAATTTCACTAAATGTGAAAAGTGCTACAGTAAGATACAGCTTCACGCCTTCTCAGAAAGCCCTCCACTATGTTCTTCGTTTGCCAAAAGCATTCTTAGCTCGATGTGCTCACTGATGGATTACTCATCACGTAAGCTTTGGGAAAAATGTAATGTACTTTTTAGCAATTCGATTTTTACTTTCTAAACATTTACGAATACCGGATGGGTTGTGTTTGGATATGCAGGTTTACACGCGTGTCGAAAGAAATAAAGAACAATCACATCGTCTGTGACTCTTCATCTAGAGGGTGAAGGTAACAGGAGTGAAGGGGAAGCGCTGCATCATCACACTCACAGAAATGAGTCTAAAAACTTTTGAGAGTAACCAAAGGGGGAGGCTGTCTCATGTGTTATGATGTAAAACGATATACACTCCATTCCATAAGCATTGCTCAAAACAATAAAGCACTTTGTCTGCAATTTGTGGTGCAACGTGTCATGTTTTCTCATCTTTTAAATATCACTAATGTCTATCTGGAATAACAAAGAGAACTTCGTATTATATAATAAACCGTTGCGCATAATAATGATCATATTGTGTGAATTTAAATGACAGCTGTGATGAACAGGAAAAATGAGCTGAACGCAAACGAAGAATGAATGAATCCCTCTGCATGTGGTTACTTCGATCATATAGGTATTCAATTTATAAATTAATTCATATATAGAGAGAGAGCTATAGCTCTGATTACACACATGTGAGTGCATATCTATCTATACATATACACGTATATTAATACACACGCGTTTCCCAGTGATGGGTTGCAGCTAGAAGGGCATCCGCTGCGTAAAACAAGTTGGCGGTTCATTCCACTGTGGCGACCCCGGATTAGTAAAGGGACTAAGCCGAAAAGAAAATGAATGAATGATAATACACGCGCGCATGTGTTCAGAGTGTTATCTATATTTCTTTATTAATTTCAGAGTATATGGCCGAAGTATTAGTTGACCTTATGCAGAGTAGGCGCCATGTTTAATTTATTCACGAATGAAAAAGAGGCCGCACGGGACAGACGTCTTGTCCGGTTCAATGATCGTACTGTTTTTCAAGAAGCAGAACTGAAAATGAATTGAAAAAAAGGCGTCAAAATTTAAGAAAACCTATTGTACAACGGGTGCGATCTGTGAGTTTCAGACAGTCCAACATGAGTGATTTGTATATTTATCTGTAACACATGGCGTCTATCATGAAATAGGTTTATATTGCCTTTTGCGCCCAGGACAGACCTGTTTATTGTAAAGGTATTTCAGACTTGGCTTCAGACACAGAAATTAATATTTTTGCATTTTCTTTTTTAAATAATAGACTACTTACAATTTACATTCAGTATAAATTTTGCAGACGCTTTTGTCCAAAGCGACACGAGGACGGCATCAAGCAGTTTACACAGGCAATACTCAAATTAAGTGCTACTATGCATGTTTCTGGCGTTGTTAGATCAAAGCTAGAGCAAGGGATTAAGGAAAAAAGGTGTTAAACAGAAATCTTGTCAACTAAAACGCGTTAAACAGTTTCAAGAATCTGTAGGCTACTGGCAACACTGATTTAAAGGAAGAGCATGAAGGAGCCTACACACCAGAATGTTTAAACATAAAACATGGTCAAATCCGTCCTTGGAAACACCTGACATTTCTTCTAGATGTTAGTGAGGTAAAAAAGATTTGTCCTAAATTCCATGTTCATCTAGGAAAAGTTACAAATTCATCACCTGACAAACAATTTTTAGTGGTTGTTATTTCTAATATTAGAAATATTATTAAATATCTTATTTATCTTATTATCTGAATTAAAATTTGAAGACGTATATTTTTTACTTAGCCTACATATGCTGACATGTAGAATATTATTTGGGTTTTAAGTGATGATAGGGTCAAAAGTCAAATATTTTAAATCGTTTAGATAACAGAGTTTTTCTAAATGCTAAACATACGTTCAATGCACAGGAGGAACAGTTGATTTACCGTGTTTCACTGAGGCCTGTAAAGCCTCGTCAGCTTGTGTAAATGACGAGCCCAGTTGCTCATGTGGCTACAGCTTTTTTTTAATAGACCTACAAGATATGCTACATATTTAGTAATAGATACATGTCCAATACTTTTTATGCATACTTTTAGAATTTAGTTTTGAGGTCTAAATTGAAAAAATAAAAGTTTTTTTACATATTACATTGATGTCGTTCCCTCTGTAACAGCTGTGGTTTATTTTTCCTATTCTTCTGGAGCGACTTTAAAAATCATCTTTAAAACAACACTTGGCCTACTGACAGGTTATGGGCCTGCAAGGCTATTTAGATTGCTCATTTAGCCTATTACTGTTCTGTAGAAATCTATAGCCTATTATATTGCTCCTACATTCGGTAATTCACTATGCGTTTTTAATATACACGTTTCACGTGCCGTATAGGCCAATCATATGCGTTAATAAAATAATGGAAGAGCGTACTCCTTTAGTTATGCACTATTCTTTCAAAAATTAAAAAAAATAGGCCGAAAGACAAACCACCGTTTTTTCCTCCACAATTAGTGCTTTATTTTAGAAGTATAGCCCACAAATCATGTTATTTATTCTAGGCCACATAAAACAAAAATACAGCTATAGGGCATTTCCCAGTAAAACCTTCTAGCATTTAGCCTACTTTTATCCAATTTTAGGCATACAGCCTAACAATACATGTAAAGGGACTAATGGAGAGACTTCTATCCCTTATAGTTAACTAATTATTTAATTGTAGGCCTAGGCTATAGGCTATTTCGCAATTTTATGAAGCCCAATTATTTATCATCATCAAAATATAACTAATCTAGCTTGGGGACAAAGAAAATCCAAATGAACAGTGAGTATTTAATTAACACCATTGTTTGCCGGGGGTCAAGATCGCTGGGTGTGATTTGTTCGTTCCACCTTAAATCCTCCTGTCCTCCCCTTTAAGAGAAAAATTTTCCACACGTTCCCGCCCGAGCGAGGGCGCCAAATGCACGTGTAATGACGAGGCGCTCGACGAGACGAACTGTCACTTGCGCTTCTGTTCTTACTCAAACATGTCGGGACCACGGCCGTTTTTTATCATTTATGTTCACACAGTTCATGTATATCTAACGAAGCAGTTAGTGAGAAGTTTTTTTGCGTATGAGTATACTGTTTTTATGTGATTATTCCCACCCTGACAGAGGCTACACCAACCATTTCGTCTCCTCGGCATCGGCTTTTTCCACAACTGCTTTTTCTTACCTGTTTACAGTATAAGACTTATTTAGTCAAATTGTGTATGGATAAAGAGAAGTTAAAAGCCGATGTTAGCTTAAATAATATTAATATTATCTTTAAATACAACAAATGGCATGTTACAAATTCTTCAGCGAAATGAAACACGATCATAACGTTATTGGTCTTTTTCCGTTGTTTTTCACTTTTGCACCGTTCAAAGACACATCATTAGGGTTTATTAAAGCAGTGATTTGTGTCAACATTAGTCGGTATGTCAAAGATTTGAATATTATTTCTGGCGGATATTTTGCACCGCCGTGAAAATGCCTTAAAGCTATTTGCTTTTGGTATTATTGAATGCATAAACTTACATCCAAGCCTTAAACAAAAATTCACATTTTAAAAATTTGGCCAACAATACAGACCAAAGGAAATGAACGGAATAAAGGCTATTCTGTCGTAGCCTGCTGTACGGAAAACGATTCGACCATGTGGCTGCAATTCAGGATAGTTGTAGACTAGGGATTTCTTTTCTTTTTTTCATACGGATAATTTTTGACAAACCAAACAAAGTTGTTTTCTGATAAACACATACACCTGAATCTAAAGATTTTGAAGAGCCAGGCAAGCGACGGGTTAAATGGTAAATTGATTTTACTTGCTGACATACAGGTAGGGACAGGTGATTTTTTTGGAGGCTGTTCTGTTTTAAATGTGGAAAAAATGAAATTACTTTATTGAGCACTTTATTGGAATCGGTTAAATGATGCATGTCTCCCACAAAGTGGTCATTTTAACAGAAATGCTCAATTTAAGTCCACATTGCAATAAAATCAAGTGTAAGATTACGTTGTGCGGTTATTCAAGTATGTTGTATGTATTTACCGTGAATAAACCTCTCCGCTGATGTGTTTGGACGGTGAACTTCTAACGTGTGGTCTGTTTGGAGTGGTCAATCATGATAGCCTGGCTCAAAGCGGAATATATTACTGACCCACAACACATTTTTCATCAGTGTTATGAAAGACGCACGTCACCCAATGAACAAGTGTTTTGGGAGAATGCTGTTTTGAATCGGTGCTTGTTTTTACAAGTGTTTCTGGGGGGAAAAGACGATCGAAGGTGCTCATGGTAGAATTGGAATTAAGGCTTTGTTTCGCTTTAGCCAAATAAGTTACTAATTATTTCACTAATACTATCACCAAGTCCTTGACGCCTAAAATATATTGTAATACTTATTGTCCTTAAAAGTAGTTAAAGTGCTTTAAAAGGCAGGACAACACACAGCAGGTTTCGAACATGGTTTTGCTTTAGGTGAATTGTCAGTTTCATTTAAGTTCCTTTCTCAATCATCGTCCTCAGTCATACACCCATTAAAACGCAAGAGACAATTTTCGACTTAATGACTTCGGCCTATTTTTAAGAAACCTTACCAGTCACAATAACAAAATTGGTTTAAAATATTTGATACAAAATTCTTGTCACCTACACCCCCAAACGTCTTCTGATATTAATTAAAACAGATTAATTAGACATGCAATGCTTTTAATCACAATCCTAATTTTAATTTCTATGTTGTGAAAGTGCACTTTAGGCCTACATCTCTCTTTTTAAATAACTATTTCGGATGGAAACTTTCTTCAAACCGGTAAGATCATATAAACCCTTTAGGATTTCAGGTGTTGGCCCATTTATGAAAATTAGAAGTCTAAGAAAACTATTTTTAAAAAGTGAAAAAAAAAACAATCTACAAATTAACAGTTTCTGGAGCGTTGAATGTAAAAAGATATGTATATTTAAACTCGTGAATTGAAGATTCACGCACGGATCAAAGGGTCATTTATTTTTTCTAAATAGGCCTATATTGTTAAAAGAAGCAAATTAATCATTAAAGATTCTTTGAGCAAATAAACTTGGTGACTTTTGATAATCGTAGAAACTGCAAAAAAAAAAAAAAACACTCATTCCCTCTATGGTTAAAGAACTGTCTGCGTTTTCAACAGCGTGCATATTCCGAGAATAATGGCTGATGATCAAGCAGAACAGAATTTAAATACAATGTATATTTTGTCTTAAGCAAAGAAGCAGTATCCTCTTCAGTTTGTGTGGGGGCAGGTCCTTTCAGGATATGCATTCAGTTTATGCAGATAACGTATAGGAATCTCTTGCCACGAGGCCGATGAGGACCTTACACTCTTAAAAATGTTCTTTATTGACCTCGATTGTTCCACAAAGAACCTTTAACACCCACAGAACCTTTAAATTGCATAAATAGTTCTTATGTGTATACTTTTCATTAGAGCATTAAAATGTAACAAAGACAGTTATTTTAAAAATGATTCAATGGGACATTCTTTGAGGAACCAATGATGGTTCTTCTATAACATAATCTCATTTTGGAAACATTATGCAATCAAGCAGAATAAAAGATATGCGGATTTGCAATTGCTTTGAACGCCATCACGTCTCCTCCTTAACTAAACTAGCTGGTTACAATAGCCTATGATATTAATCCTGTAATAGGTCTATACAAATTTCATTTTGTCTTCATTTTCCTTAATATGTTCCTCAATCTATTCTGTTAGCGGGTTTAGAAAACATGCTATTGATCCATAACATATAACTTTATTTTTAAAACTATTTGTCTATTTTGTTCTCTCTCTCTCTCACTCACTCTCTTACACACGCACACACACACGCTTGTTTTAAGACGCTCTTGAGTAACTCGGTGAAGTAAGGCATTAAATACCGACAGCTCGAACTGTTTTTGTGGGATTAACAACATGGTGATGAGTTTTTTTTTTTTTTTGCTGGTCACGTAACAGCATTATTTTCCTCCCACGTCCTGATCCCATTACAAAAGAAGCTTCCATGAGGGCGCTTATCCTGTTGGTTAAACCACGTGTCTAAATAAGAGCCGTACGAGTCACTAAATGAGACAGTTCATCAAAATTTTTGATAATACTTTGTCTTTATATTTTTACTAAATTTACATAACAAGTCCCATGTGTGCCTCATTAAGAATATTTTTGTAATTGCATTAGTGATTTAATGGCTACTGTTTGCGATAAACCAATATTTGCTGTTTGTTGCCAAATTAATAGGCCTATATTTGACGTCGTAACACTTTTTCAAGGTGAACGCAATTAAAATAAAAAGTCATACATTTATAACCAACTTAAAAAAATACTTTATCCGCAAATACTTTTCTTTCTCCCAGAGTGCAGATCAACGACAGGTTGAGCAGAAACTTGTTAAAAGACAGAAATATATTTTCCTGTTGAATAGACTAATGGAGGCGTGTTGAGTTCTGTGAATGACGCCTCGAGTCCTTTCGATGAAATCAGGCCTCAGAATTAGCCAGCCAGTAGGCCTACGTTAGTTGTACAGGATCCGTCTCGCTGTGCAGTGTGTTCGCCGTGCTATAATTAGTTCATTACCATTTCTAATTTCTCCCTATGTATCTAACACAGGCTCGTGATATGTCCGCGTTGGTTAAAGCAGCGCAGGTGGTGATGTCTAAAATCTGACAGGCATTTTTGTACATACATATAATTTATGACAATATTGTTGACTTAAATGAACCAGTATTGTCATTAAAGTCCTCACACATTACGCTATATACACACTTCACAAGATTACTAAAGGACTAAAGTCCTACCGCTACCGTGTGTGTTTCCATTGTGTGACAGATTTATTGCCTTCAACTGTTTTGGGGAGGGCTGATTTTCTTGTAGACGAAACAGCTGTGTATGAAAGCATCAGCAAAATTTTGTCGTACATATTTAGCTGTAAAATATTTATTTACTGTTGTTGCAACATTATTGTATTTCAATTATTCGTATTATTACTATTAATATAGTACTATTATTACTATATTTTATTATTGTTATTATTTTCTGTTTTGTGTTGTCTTTTTGGCCTAAAGGCCTGAGGTTAAACAAATATGGTTCCAAGCACAACCGTATGCTACAGAAAAGTACAAATCATCAAAAATACAGACTTGTTATTGCCGCAGTGTATTCTGGTTATCTTAGAATACAATACGTGCAAAAGTATCTTCCTTTTTACTAAGGTCTACTAATAAGTGGCTACAGCCACTAGTTTATCATTTGACTTCGTATGAAGAAATTACCAGGTTTAATTTGTATCTTATTTTCACCGTTGATAATGAACTCTGTTGGGATGCATTTACGTTCTGTTTGCGCATTTAATGTCTTGTTTTTTTTTTTCCAAAAAATGAAGCTTTGTCCTTCTTTTCTTCCCCTGCTCTTCTGTTTTGTCCAGTTTGGAGAAAATAATGTAATCTTTAACCTAGCTCACCGTAATATGTTAAAAGTTATGTCTATCTAAAAACTAAACCAAAAACATTATTCAGCATTTTCTCTTTCTCACATACAGATTAAACTGTCCTGAAAACTACGATGTATGAGATGGTAGTATAACAAGATAGTAGACGTCTTCATTTGAAATGTACTGTTTTTTGATAGACGTACTCGCTTTTTTCTGTTATTATAGCTTACCTCAGCGCGCTCATGTCTATAGGAGTACACAGAGAGCAGGGAAATATTCTTTTTCTAGGCCTCCCCCACCAACATTTATCTTTACAATAAACAACTTACAGTTTGACCTTACATTTGCTTGAACCACATAACACCCCAAGAATCAACCTCAACGGTGAAAATTATAATAACAATGAATATCAATGAGCTACAAATGAACGATGATCATCTCATATCACACTCACATGTATTTAATGAACAGTTTCACCATAAAAAGAAAGAAAGTGCTTCAAAATCCACCTCACGTTTTCAAGTTTTCATTTCGAGTGCATTTATCCTACACAACAATGGTATACAAAAACAGGAAAAAATCACAAAAATAAATATGCATTTTTATAAACAACCAGTGACTTCAGTTTAAGAAAAAATCATGTCAAAATCTGACCTCAAGTATTGTGGCAAAAGCAGAAAGATAACAAAGTCCACCATGACCAGATATAGCCTATCATGATAACATTGAGTCACCGCCCATTCGCCCATTTCTGTTCATTGTAAAGATTATGAAACTTAATGGGGCCGCTACATTCTGTTTAATTTGGCTAGTTTTTAATTAATTCCTCGGAAGATGAAACGGCATTGCAATTCTGTCAATCCGCTGTGCACTTTGACACAGAATGGAACAGAAATTTCCTTTAATAAGCACGAGAGAGCGGGCATTAAATAGTTGCGTTACAAAAATATAGAACCACTATTTTTAATCATTCACCTGTCAGAGTGTCACACTATATCGCACATTGGAACATTCACAAAGCGAAGCAGTTTCACTTAATAGGCTACATGGTGTATATCCCCAATTGTACACGTTAATCAAAACACATTACACGTAAAGGGCCCATACCTTAATACGTGATATACCCTTTAAGTCTTTTACGTGTTGGGAATGACGTGAACCCGGTAGCCTTCCTTTAGCCAAATCTGCATAGTCTATGCCTATTCATTGATAACTCACAGGCTTTGTATTTTGTGTGTGTGTGTGTGTGTGTGTGTGTGTGTGTGTGTGTGTGTGTGTGTGTGTGTGTGTGTGTGTGTGTGTGTGTGTGTGTGTGAAATTAGAATGCAGAACATGTTCACTACTTGGCAATAAAATTAAAAAAATATTAATTTAGTTTACTGGCCAATCCAATCACATATTTTGAGTTTAAAGGCCTGCTTTTGAGGCAGTCTGCTTTTGCTGAAGTAAACAAATGTGGTACGTCACAGTACATTCATCACAAGGCATTTATATGGAGCAAGGTACTCTAGTGGAACACCAAGTTAGCACTTGAATGTTTCTTTTAAGTTTACTCTTTCGAGTACCAAGGCAATTCATATCCTTGGAAAATAGGCCTAGTTAAGAAAAACACAATCAAAACACCATACGAAAAAGACAAGGCTACTTGAGTCAAAAAGAAATAAACATTTACTTAGCATACCCTGACCAGATAGTGTTTAGCCTATTCCACTAAGCACCGAGGTCGTTTTTCTTTGATTTCGTTACGTGTGTAAAACAATGTTGTTGCATTTATCGGTACAGGTCTCCGCGATTAAACCGCAACATTTATAATAAAAACGACAAACAAAACCTCTCAAAATCAAACAAGAAAAAATGGAAATAGCACCAAGTTAATTTGTACTTATTTGAAAATGTTTTTGGGTTAACTTGCGATGGCTCTTTTGCGTAAGACTAAAAATAAAAACACATCACTAATCCACATTAATAGGCATTAGCAAAGTGCAATGCATGGTAAATTTGTGCTTTAGCTGTTCTATACCTTTAGCTAATGTGCTACAGAAGGAGTTCGACTTGGTGTTTTTCCTCTATTACATCGTGCAAATCAAACAGCTCTTGATTGTCAGTTAGAGGGCCATTGTGTTGGGCCTACCGTGGGAGTCATGGTGTGCTGCTTGTGAGTGACACAGCCAGACGCCAACAATTGGGGAGCACCCTTAAAATGAATAAATAAGAAGGGTATAGATAATCGGGCTACAGTAATTCAGAAATACAGTATGTAGATAAAGCATAAAGGGGAATTACAAAACATTGGCCCAAAATATACCGACAAAGATGTTTCAAAAACAAAAATCAGCATTTAAGTTGACAGACCTGATAATCACATAATGCCATCCTTACGAGAGATGGCTAACCCTGCCCGTAAAATAAGCCAACATTTGCTCTGTGAGAGTCTAGTCAGTCAGGTCAAAAACAGTCAATAATGTATTTTTCCCCTATACCAGCTTATTAATAATACCTCCGTATATTCCCGAGTTCTACACCTCAATGCATAAAACCAGCCTGCGAGATATGAAGACAACGTGTGTGCTACATAACAACAGGCCAGAAACGTATGCATTGAAACAATAGTGAAAACATAACAACTAACGGGTATCAGTGCTTGTCACATTTTTAAGACATTTCCCCGAAAAAACAACAACAGTTCAAGGGATAACAGAGGCTTTCCTGAATTTGTGGCTTGGAGGGGGAGGAACAACTGAGTGACCGAGCTGCCATCTCCAAACTGGGTGAGAACGATGAGGCAGTTGGTTACTTCTTAAAGAGTTCAAAGAGTAAGCGGGACTCAAATCTCCATCGCTGCCAATAAGAAGGGCCGGTGGAGACGGAAAATTCGCCATGAACCTGAAGGGCTTTTTCAGAGATGCTACACTGGCACTTGCCCGTTTGCGTTTGTTCGCGCTAGCACAGTCTCCACTCGATATTTCACTGCTAGCGAATTTTCCTGCAGAACGGGGGTTCCGGTCAACTTTTGAAGCTGATTTCGCAGATGTACTCGCACTTTCTGCTTTTTTACCCAGAAGAATTGACCTGTAGTTTTTCCGGACCCTTGCGCCGTTCTTGCATTCCCCTTCCTCAGAACAACGGGTGTTTAAAGTGCTTTTTGATTCCTCGTTACAGGCAGGGTGTTTTTGAACAGAGCTCTCCGAAGCTTTCCAGTGGTCAGTTTCCTTGAAAGGATCGCTGATGCACTGGCCATCAGCGTCATTATCCTTACATTGATAATCCGGGGGCTGTTTTGCATATTCATAATCGTCAAAGGTGTCCTCAACTTTAATCTTCACGTTGTTGAGTAAAAATGGTGGTGTTTTTACTGCCCTGTTGGCCTCATTGTTGGCACTGATGAGCTCCTCGGCCTCAATTTTGATATGTTTTATAGGTGAAGGCAGTTTGAGGGAAGTTTTTGCTTCCCTCTTGGAATTTGCTACTAATGAAAGATTGCTGTCAGAAGACTTACAAACCGTTATTTCTTTGTCCGGAACACAGTGGGAGATCAAGGCTTGGGAGCATTTGTTTGCAGAAGCCGGTATTCTTTGTTGGGGAAACGCCTTGTTTCCATGTGTATTGGGTGTGAGCCCGATCTCCTTAATTTTGTTAGAATCTGTTGTCTTTGGATCATTTGAAAATTCGAGGCGTGATGGTGCTTCGGAATCCTCCTTTTCTCGCAAATCTGGGAAGCAAGTCCTCGCCGGGCAGAACTTCTGCACATCACCATCCTTGTGTGCGTCACCGAAGTCCGCTTTCTGAGTTTTGCCAGTTCTTTCGCAATCCAGTATAGTCGTTAAACCCTGGTTAGTGGCTATGGTCTGCACATTAGGTCTGTAGTGAAAAGTTGGCTGTAACAGCAGAGGTGCTTTTGTGTTGAGACTCGAGAACCTCGCACGCCTGAAACGAATACTCTGCACTGAAACTTGACTGGACACAGAGCTCGAGTCAGACTGAGAGGAGCTCTCCTCATCGCTACTGACATCTGAAGAATCCGACAGAGAGTCATCCTCCTCCTCCTCGTCGTCTGAAGTCCCGGAGTTGCTGGTGGTAGAGAAACTCGACCCGAAATCTGAATCGTTGTTCACCCGTTCTGAGATGGTGCTTGACTCCGTGTCGCTGCTACAGCTTTCCTGAAAATGCACAGTGTGGCGAGGATCGACGTAAAATCCATGTTCGAGGTGGTGAAACTGGCTCAAAGATCCGTTAGAAACTTTTGGCTTACAACACTTCGGGACGACCAGAACCGGATGACTGCGTCTGCTTCTCGACCAGAGCTGCCTCGCGCTGCTCTCGCGCTTCCTCTTCCTTTTGTAAAGTAGGTCTGCGTTGCCTTGGTGCTTTGCCTGCGCTGCAATGGCGGACTGATAGAGCAGCGGCTGCCGATTTACAACGTGCCGAATAAACGCGTGTTTCTGATTAAAAGCCACAAAGTTGTCAGGTATTTGATCTGTTTCATAGTTTTTAAAGGGTGTAGATGCCGACTTCGCGACCGGTTGAAAGTCACGGGCGAAGGATTTGCTATAAATTTGAGGTAGATTTGAGTGACTACGAGAAACAGTGTCCTGTCGAACAGCTTTATTTTTGAATGAGAAAGTCTGTGGAACGCCATGAAAACTTAGCCAAACTTTCTCTCTCCAAAAGTCACTTTTGGCAGATGTGTGATTTTTGCCGTCACACATTTTCTCTGAGGAAGTTTTTGTCTTATCCCTTCTTTTGTTTGATTTCAACACGCGCTCAGTTTTACATGAAAAATACAGTGCCTCAACGTCCTCTCTTGAAATGAGAGTGCATTTAGCTGCGTGGAAAGCTATAGAATTTATTGCTTTGAGCTTTCGTAGTTCCTCCAGGTCACAGTGATGCTTCTTCACGTTTAAATGGTCCATTCGTTTGTGTACAGTAGTCCGCGGGATATTTTTCAAGAGGTCGGTGAAGACTTGAGAGAGAGCAAACATTTGTTTGCCTTTGATAATCAAATAGCCAAGCTTTACACCCTGCATTTCCTCAAAACCGGATTCCAAGTCCCCCATTTTCTTCATTGCATTAATTCCAACATTTAGCGTGATGGTTGTCCTTAAAGCTTTACTGCTGCTTCTTTATTTCAAGGCATTCAGCTTACCGGTTCAGCATGGGCTGTGACATGTCCACACTGCGTGATGAACAAAGTTCTAGTCTAAATAGAAAAATAAAAGCAAAATGGCCTGTTTGAATTAAAACAATCAGTCCATTGACCTGAGCACTGCATGATCGATGGAATGTGTGTGATGTTGCCGACAGGCTGGCTGCTGCCTGTCTGAGCTCCTATACCTGCGCTCCCTCAGCTCCCTTCCCATTTGGCCATGAGGAAAAGAGGAAGGTGAACAGCACTGCCAGTGAGAAGGATAAAAAGCGAAGAGAGTATGGAAGGGAAAAGGAGAGGGAGTGAGAGAGAGAGAGAGAGAGAAAGAGAGAGAGAGAGAGAGCAAGGAGAGAGAGAGGGGAAGAGAGAGAAATAGAGCCCAAAAATGCAGCTGCTATTCCCGTTGCTGGTTTAGTCGCAAATAAAATGACAGTGGGAACTGAGCAAGGCCGGAGACACCTTCATCAATTAATGCCCCCAAAGTCGACGCTGATTGGACGTTACTGACAGGTGATGCAATAAAAATGGATATTCCACCCATGGCCACCCCCACCCCCAAGCAAATTACCATATTGTTGTAATCCCACCTCTCTTAGAGCAAATAATTTGCTCGTGATAAGTTCATGCTTATAAAATTAATACTCGTCATTTTGTTGAAGTATTTTTTTTTTAACAATTTGGTGTTGTTTTTGTTGTGAGAACTTATCGATGGTGACAGATGAGTTTGTCTGACTCATCATATGCGCAGCTTAATATTTTTTATTTATACAAATTAAACAGTCTTATTTCGGTATTACGTTTCCTTTTAGAAGCGTTTTACACCACTTTATATGTTCAGCATATATATGTTTTTTTCAGTAAATTAATTTAAGCGAACATTTGACCAAAAAAAGTTAAATAAAACCAGGAATTGGTTGGCAATTTAAAAGCCGATTAAAAAAGATCGCAATTTACCAACATAAAGCTCGTTTGTATTTAGATAAAAAAGACATTTGTTTATAGTGTTTATTTTATATTTCTTTGATGGGATATATTGTATCAATAAGATATAGCATACACCACAATGTGTGTGTCCGATCTGTGTGTGCGCACGTAGGTTAAATGCGCGTAGAAAAATTTAGCCACGTTTGGAGAATCTTCATGACTTTTTCCGACTTGATAATTGATCCATATTTAAATTCTGAAATTAAAACTCATGCATCAAGCTATAAGAAATATATAAGCAAATAATGCAAGATACAAAAACTAAACGAAGGATTTGTAGGTCTGCAGGTAAAAAAGCAAGCTAGACGTTAAAATATTAAGAAACAAAACAAAAACTACACTGTATGATGGTGTGTGAGTCAGAAAGATTATTAATCAGACATTTTTTGAGGTCGAGCATTTCTTTCACAAATCAGGCAGGCCTTCATCCCACTTCCTACTAACGTGAAAGAAAAAATAACGGGTCTTCACAAGTAAAGACTTCCCCCCTCCCCCGTTTGTGTCAGTACAGACATATGCCGTTTTACAATGGTGAAGAAAGAGAATAAATAGAAAAAAGTAATGCAAACCACAACCAAATGCATTTTTGTCAGGCATTGCAGTATGTGGAACTAAATTCTTCCGTTATTCTTAAATGCAAATGCACTCGTTTTTACTTAAGAAACTTACAAACATGCTGTGAAACACTACACACTCCTGGAAGAGCATTCAGCAATTACATTGTGTTCATTGTAGAATGCATGCTTCTGAGGAAGAATATTATAGGACAGGTAAACAGGACGAGTGTTTAAGGCCTTGCTTTTCACGCGTTTTTTTTCTAGACTCAAAACGCGATCGATATTTTTCTGCCTAATGTTTGTTCTATGGTGCAATGAGTAAAGAGATTACGCATCAATTTGTGCAGCTTAAATCATTCCAAAATTTGAATGCAAATCTAGTGTCCTCGCTACCACCCTTAACACCTTGCCTGCTATGAAAAAGCAAAGGAGTCAGAATACTAAACCCTCTTGGCCGTCATAGTAAAGCAGTTGATGATTCATTGTTGTAAGTGCTAGCTTGTTGCAGCGTTATTGCGTCCGCCTTTACCTGATTATTGCGTGCAGAGTGCTATGCATGGTGGGAATGGATCGTGATAATCACCACTGCCCATTTAGTGCAAAATTCAACATTGGTATTTGTAAGAATGTACACGTCCTCACCACACTCGACGGGCAAGGGGTGGCAACGTAAATAAACTCGAGTTCATAAAGATTTTCAAGGGAGTGTGTCTCCTTCAGGCTACCTTTAAGTGAGTCTCCGTCCTGTTGATTCAGAGCAGTTGCACTCTTGTTATTCCGTCCAGCGTTGAGTAGTGCAGCTCCTGGTACAACTGCTTGGTCAAACAAACGGATAAACAGATACCAGCAAATATTTAAACAACACTGATTTTTGTTGACAAATATCGCCAGCAAATATACACGTTACATATCTACAAAATAAATATAAGCCTGCTAATTTTATAGATTCATAAGATCGTTTTATTTAAGCTCTATAATTATTACAGATGTTTTGACATGCATTATAGACATTCTCTAAAAACCGTTGGATTTGCATTAATAAGCCATGTAACATAATAGTTTTTTTTCTCTCTCGCAAGTATATAAAATGTTATTTGAATGTTCTGCAGTATAACAGTCAATTTTTATCCCAACCTCCGCTGAACTTTTTTCTAAGGGGCACACATCATTTGAAAGACAACACGCAGGTCCCGGTCCTTTGATTCTGAAACCTCACAGCTTGAACAGCCCTCAATTGTGACATGAGTGATAATGATTGATCTTCGACCCAGTGTGCATTCATCGTCGTAGGTGAAGAGTTGAAGGGTTTGTAGAAATGTTTTGCTGTCCAGTTTTAATAGTCTACTTATTTCAAAGTTGATCACTTTTTGAAAAATCACGTTAATTAAGATTATCCAGTGATTAGTGAATGCACGTGCACAACTTTGGCATTTATTACATCCAATGTAGGCTAATTCACTGGAATAGCGTTGAAAACATTTATATATAGGCTTATAGCCTGTTTGTATCTGTTTACTTTAGGCTATATCATATGTGTTGTATGGCATGCAAGTAAATTATTTAAAACATGGCTACATCATATAACTTTCAAACAGTTAATCTGACAACAAACCAACTCAATTTAATTTTGATTAAAAGACGAATAGGACAGAAGTCAGTATAGTTAATGTGGTGATAAATAAGCGTTAAATATTTATATAGCCTACACCTTTAGCCTATATAATTAAACAAAGCAATTGATTTCTGACTTTTTCCACATTTTAATAAATCGATATGGTAAACTGTGTTGAGTTCACAAGCGTATTTTTTGGTAATGACGAAGTTATTAAATTTACTATTTGATTGCTTCTAATATCTCTCTGGGACAGTTTTAAATTGGACTTATTTATGCAGTGAAACCAGGATGGGCCCTGGATCCGAAAACGTGACGGACTCACCAAGTGGGGGTCCGCATGGGCTACCTCACTACAATGTGCGCGGAGCCTCAAACAGCATGGGAAAGACGTCCGGTGACTAATAAAAGCGCATTGCAACCATTTTTCATCAAGTTAAAGCAATCAAATGTGCACTTACTTTTCGCAAAGGATCGTGAGCTCAAAGTTTGATGAAGAAGATTCTCACTTTAGAGAGTGTGAGGTAAGAGGACGTTTGTTCGTCGCGCTTTAGCTAACAATAGGAGAACAAAGAACACATTTCTTTTGGTTTAAAGTTGTGTTGTAAATTTAGACGGGGACGCTTTAGTGTTTCAGCGATTTCTAATGAGAGTGTAGTATTTATTTAATGGCATTATGCCAGTTTGTACATTACATTTTAGTACAATATTTTATTTTCATTCACGATAAATTTGCATAACCTACATACAATCACGGAGGAAGTAGATAGATCCCGTTAAAGTTCTAACACAACCAAAACATTGCGCAACGACTCCGATAAATTATTGTTGTCTGTAAGCTTCTTTCAAGGTGACGTAGTTCATGTATGAAGCAACGTCAACATCACCAAATGCCGTTTAAACCTAAATAGCGATTAACATAGCCTAGCCTATATCTCTTACACACGTGTAGGCTACTCAGGACACTTTCAAGCCTGTAAGCCCAATGTTTCTATCGCGCCCATAAAATCACGAGACGCTTGAACTGGCACTAAACAACCCCGTTTAACTCAAATAAATACACGTTTTTAAAATCAAACATTAAAAGCATTTAAGTGTTATTGTTATTTCAATTCTAGGCTATAAATAGTTCATTCTCATCTCAAACACATTCTTCTTGTTGGACGTATGAGTTGGTACATGCAATCTGAATTTACAGAACGAGCTGGTTGGGGGTGGGCTGAAATAACCTTTCACCTTGCCGTGTCATATCTGCATGTGTATGTGCCTGCCCCTGAGTTAGTTACCCACAAGTCTTTGCGCAATAGAGCAGTAGTGCCACAGGCAAACTCGTCCTAGTACTTATTAGGACTCAGGATCTGGAGCATCCCTGCCCTTGAAAGAAAAAACAAAACAAAAACACGTCGTCTATATCACCCTGTCTGTTTGACATTTGTAACAGACCTTAATGTCCCCACGGAAGATTATTTAATCATAAAACCTGTGTGCCCCTTTATGTAAAAAATAAGCCAACATCACCTATCCCTGAATATAAGGTATGATAATGATAAGTATTTTCATTAGACTCACGGGAGGTTTGTTATAGGCTACGTTACATTTTAGGCTAAAGCTAATTCCTGTAACCATATCTCGGGCATAAACAGCTACAGGCACTGTGCTTTTCTGTATTAATCGTAAACCAATTTAATACGGGATACGATAGGTATGCCCTATTTGTACATTACAAGCCTCTCCATATAATAAACCCGATGAACATAGATTTGGTTTAGATACCTTTGTCTACGTAGCCTAAACGTTTAATAAATAATAATAATAACATTGATAATAGGCCTAAGAATCATTACATTTGATGATAAGCTTTATAGTGCAAACTATAAAAAAAGCTTAACCTCTAATGAAAAATACATATGTCTAATAGCTGATTGTAAATAATAGGCCTAATAATAATTAGGATACATTTGATAAGCTTTATAGTGCATGCTATAAAAAACATAGCTTAACCTCTAATGAAAAATACATAGGCTAACTGTATGTGTAACTAGGGTTGCCACCCGTCCTTTAAAATACGGAATCGTCCCGTATTTGAGAATGAAATTGCGCGTCCCGTTTTGAACCAATACGGGACGGGTTTTGTCCCGTATTTTTCATCATTTTTTTTTAAAGTAGCTTTTCATGCAAATCAGTCCACACGCATTTTATGCAGATGCCTCATTTCCTACTTTTGATTGGGTAATACTTGAGGCCATCGTCAGTTTGATTGGTCTTTGTCCAGTGAGGAGGGCGTGTCTTTTAAGCAGAGTCTGTCAAGAGAGTAGCCTAACAGCAGATGCTTCTCCGGGTAACCCCCCGCGTCTTAAAGTTTCAGAGTTTAAACGCAAGCGGCTGCAAAAGTACCGCAGAGAGTGGGAGTAAACAAAAACCTGGCTGCAGAGTTTGTAGACATTGTTATCAAGCCAACTTCACGATTTGTCGGAGAGCGTTCTCTATGGCTCATGCGGGACGTGCGACAAATGCCTCCAGAGAGCAGCATTCCCGCAATGACAGAGCTCACAAAAATCAATGCACAGTCAGACACAGACAGTACTTCGTACCCCAAGTCTCTCCCGAAGCAGACATGGTAATGACAGTGACCCAGTATGTGGAAATCTTTTTTTTTTTGTAATTTACTGTTTACTATATGAAATAAAGAACAGTCTGTGAAAATAATAAAAATATATGTGTTTTAATATGAACTGAGTAAAACCATATCAACAACTGAAATCACAGTCAAATGAATGGTTACAGACTTTCTCACAGAATTAGATTTGGCCTGGTTTTCACACACTGGGTCACAAATTGTAATTTGTAAAAATTCTGTAAATACAATGTAAGTGGATCACGGTCCAATGTAATATTATGATTTGTTTGTTAAAGTTGAGTCAGACACATAACCATTAATTTATTACATGAAAAATTACATTTATTACATTAATAAACAACATAACGCCCATGTAAAGAAAATAAACTAATAAATTGCAATTTCCATATTTTTAAATTAGAAATAGGCTATTTAAAAACTTTACTAGCTAATGTTTGTAGCTAGTTTATGTATGTGCTGTTTACATGTTTGGATATGTGTTACTACAAATAATGACAAATATTTTAGCCAAAATCTGTTATCAATACCACCCTTTAAAATTAGGTTCATTAGTATTTTCTCCTCTATGTTACAGCAGCTGAGGTAACACAGGTGTACCACACTATTAAACATAACATCAGCTATAACAGTGCTGCAGAGTTGTAAAAGAGAAAGACTGACTGCATCTGATCTGTTTACACAGATTTCAATAAAAGACAGTTTATTTTAATGTCCAAGTGTTCATACTTTCCTGAAAACATTTTAAGTTGCAATTTACAACCACTGGCATGCTATTGGGCCTGTCATTGGGGATGTGGCCCCCGCTGCAGTATGCGTCCCTTATTTTTTTGTATTAAAAGTGGTAACCCTATGTGTAACAGCTGAATGCATGATATCAGCTATTAAATCTCGTCGTTTATTCTAAAGCTAATTTTAACTGTCTAATGCCTATTAATAGTATATTTGTGTGCGGCAACGTCACAACCATAATGCAAACTTGTTTGTTGTGGCATATCTATGTCAACATCTGCTGCCTGGCTTAGTGGTGATGAAGCCACCACAAGGAATTGCACCGACAGTGAGTCTTGCTGATCACTCGCTGAAAAAAAGGACTGAGAGGCAACTGAATCAAATGTTTAGCCTACAACAAATTGATTTTACAAAGGAACATTTCATATAAAAATTAAGTGTTTTGCATTGTTAAACACTCAACCTTTTTCTCCATCTGTACATATAAATATTTAATCAATTTATTGAAAGGGTTGCGTTGATATTAGCAGCCTAATTTGCACAACAAGCATATCAATGAATTCTGATCATGTGTAAACTAGTTTAATTAGTCTTGTCAATAGAGGCATACAGTAGCCTATAGCAGAATAGCAGTAACGTTAACCCTAATAATTGATGGTGTTAAAGAATAATGTGTAGTGATTGTATTGACGGTCACGATTAAAAACACTAAACTTCAACACTAAAATGAAGTAAAAATCTGTCATAAATAAGAGTGAGTCGCGATGTAAGGGCAAAAAAATAACGTAACACGGAAAGGCTTCATTGTTGTTGTTTTTTTAACACAATTAACACACATGACCATACACCCTTGACATTCAATACACCCGAAAGCTACCAAAACATTTGTTATTTTAATTATGATAACCTGTAAAACTCTCTACTCACTATTAAAGTAAGTGACCGGAAGTTATAGGCC
The DNA here is from genome assembly GCA_903798195.1 of Danio kyathit. NCBI lineage: Eukaryota > Metazoa > Chordata > Actinopteri > Cypriniformes > Danionidae > Danio > Danio kyathit. The sequence goes on from LR812542.1 coordinate 19,944,212, forward strand.
CGGTCGTTTAATAGGCGGCAAACAGCTGTGGGGTAACGTTAAAATATTATATCGCCATAGGCAACTGAAGTAGCCTAACGTCAAAATGGGATGTGGCCATACTCCTTCAAAATTTCCCGGGATATCCTATGCTTTCAATAAAATACATAATAAGATCAAATCTTAAAGTTGAGGGCATACGTCCACTGTATGCAAAACGTGTTTTATCTTTCATAAAACCGGTACCATAAAATGTATGTTTTTAAAGATTACATAGTTGTTAACTTTTGAGGATTAGCTGGTTATTATTTAAGAAAAGTTATTTCGCACCTTAATGGCATAAATACAGAATTGTATTAACATAAAATCATATTTTAGGTGTCATTTACCTGAACTAAAGACGTTACTCTGTAAAGTAACGTCTTTACAGTGCAAAACACAACTCCCAGATGATGGTACTTAGCGCGAGAACACTGTATCTCGCTCCCCTGCTCCCGGTAAAATTCAATGGCGCCGCGTGTATCAAGCCCCGCGAGGCCCTTTTCAGTCCACTGCCTCCCCGGTTTGGCTTCTCCGCGCATGCGCGCACACGCGCCTCTACATCCCGGGAGCCTTCAGTACGGGGTTTATGTGTTCAACAACAGCGTAACTGAAATATGGAATTTAATGGAAATGGGACTTAAAATACAGCTTTCATGGGAGATAGGGATTCGTGAGACAAACGCCCGACTGCCTTTTTGTTGGTCTTTGTGCGCTGCTGATGGTAGATGGTCTCCAGCGAGCTGTATCTGGCAGAGGAAGACGACGATTCGGCAAGTAATATGAAGGAGATGATCGGAGGCTGCTGCGTCTGCTCGGATGAGAGAGGCTGGGCTGAAAATCCCCTAGTCTACTGCGACGGCCACGGCTGTAACGTTGCCGTCCACCAAGGTAAATATAAGTGTCATCCTCTTTCTTGAGGGACGGGGTTATTTGAGGCCGATGTTTTGAAAAGTTCCCGTGTGTTGTGGTGAGAGAGCTAACGTAGCATAGCATAGCTCACCTAGCTTAGCTTAAGCGAACAGGCAGCGTGACCTAAGTCTAACCGATGGCGGTTATTTCTGTTATTGGTATGACAGTTGGGATATTTTAAACACGTGAACAGTCGGTTTGTTATGTTTTCGCGGTCTGTTGGTTGTCGTGAAGCAAACGTTTGACGAAGGCCCGTTGGTGTGCTAGTGTTGTGTTAGCATGAGCGCTATTCGTTTCTAACAGCATGTCGCTCTTGACTGTTCATTATCTCCACTGTCTCAGTACCAACAACGTGTCAGTCACAGCTATGGAAACAGAGATGAGTCACACTCAGTCTTTGTAGGTCATTACAACTAACATTAGGCTGATAACACTCATTTATGGCTAGTCAGCAAAGCTGTCAGCTGGTTCTCCGACTCTTCACAGGATCTTAAATGTTTTTCCCGTGTGTGGATTGAGGTAAAGTGTGTTATATACGTTATTTGCACATTCGTTCAAGGACAACTTGCGACATGCTCTTTATATTGTTTAACGTGCTACTTTGAATATTAGGCCTGAAATCACTTGCAAGTATGACTTCAAAACAACATTAGCACGATTTATTTTACTGTGAACAATGCTGTACTTTGATAGTTAATGGCTGCTAATATGATTGCAAATAATAGGCTACTTTTCTGAAATTATGTTATTAATGAAAAAGTCCGAATGTGTGAATATAAAAGCAGTTTTACCTTAATCACGCGTGGTTTTTTCATTTCAGGTGACACAGTTTAGACAAATGTCCCGTTTAAGGGAATTTTCCTTTTAGGAAATAAGCCAACAAATGAGAAATTCGTTATGTTGTTAAAGAAGTAACTTACACGAGAAATCTTATCTGTCATTATTTAAGCTCTCGTCCATGGTTTATTTTTCTGATTAAATCCTTAGGGTGTTTTATTTAAAGAAGTGTTTTATCATTAATCAGTGGAAATATTTTTTTCTTTGTTAACATTTTTGTTCTCTTTGCATTATACTACAGTTAGCAGTTTGAGTCTTTTTAATTTCTAGTGTTGGTGCTTGTTAAGTCAGTATTACAGGTGTTAAATTTAGTTTTTTATTGTTTTTATTAGGGCTGGACGATATGGCAAAAATGTATATCACGATATATATTTTTTATTTCGGTCGATACGATATAATTCCGATATCGATATGGACAATATTAAAAAGAAAGGAAAAACTGCCAAGAACGAACACAATGGATGTCTGTACCTACAAATGTCTGCAAAGTAAATTTGCAAAGTCGATAATACCTCCAGACTCTTATAACTTTTTAAAAAAATAAAAACAGTACAAAAAAATTGTTCACTTTTTATTTGTATTTAGCCTATACAAACAAGAAATGTGAAAAACTATGAAATAAATAAAACTCTCAGACTCAGCTTATAATATATAGACAGTTTGTGGGGGTTAGCTTGACCAACGTGATGAACAGAAACTTTTATCAGTGTTTTTTTTTTTTTTTTGTATATGCTGAATATTTAACAATCAAAATAATACCAAAATCTCACAATTATGACATCCACATCGTAAAAAACATAGAAAAAGAATAATAATTATAATAATAAAAAATCATAAAGAGTAAAGGCTACATTAATATTTGCAATAGAAGAATTGTTTGAGTATATTCATAATTTTAATTGCTTTTCATCTTGAACGTCCTTTAAGGGTTTTATCTGTCTATTTATATTTGTGTATGTAATTACCTAATTAAATTGAAAGGTTTAACATAAATATCTCTTATATATTTTATATAGTCTATTTATATAGACTAATATTTTATATAACACGTTTTCATTATTTAACAGATTTAATAGCTCTATTGGTCACATTTGTTCTACTTCATCAGCTTTGCAATAACCTGATTCCTGATAAATATGTTTGTGAGTTTTATTTTGTAAGTGCGCGAGTGCTATATGCCAGCATGCAGCGAGTTTGTGTATGTGAGTGTTAATTTTGGTGTTTATGCAAGGGTCGAGTTTGTTTGTGCGTGTGTTAATGTGGGAGTATATGCAAGGATCGGCGAGTTTATATGCATATGTGGGTGTATGCATGCATCAAGTTTATATGTATATGCGCAAATTTCATACATGCTTTGAACATTCAATAGTATAGGTGTAAATGCGAGTGATTTATAGGTGCATATGCACGTGTTGATAAGCGAAGTTTGAATCCTACACGGAGCCTCATAGCCATCTGTGTTTGCTTTAGGGATGCAACGATTAACCGGTTTCACTATTAACCGCGCTTTAATTCGTCACGGTTAATTAATCGTAAATGCTTCTCAAAACCGCATTTCTGCACAGAACAAAACTGCAGTCACTAAACAAAGTTATGCCAGCTGTGCGCTAGTTTGTACACCGAGACTAATAACCACGCACACTGCATTAACTATGACTGAGGCTATTAACAAAGACAAGCTCGTGTAAGTTCATTATTTCTAATGGAGGGACGCGCATGCGACGCAACGCGCTTTTCAGGCGCACTAGTTGAGATGGGGACTTTTGTGACAGCGGGAACTGCAAACGACTGAAGTAAGGAAGAAGCAATGAAAAGTACACAGGTTTGCAAGCCAACTTAAAGTGGCAAATATTGGCGCCAATGAGAGCGATCATGCGGTGAATGTTGATCTGCCAGCCGAGATCAATCGAGTGATTTCGGAGAGAGGGCTAAAAGACTCGGTGGATCAGCTGATTAATGGCCCGAATCTCAATGTGTTGCATTCACTGCGTGTTCAGCACAAATGTCCGCTAAATGTAAAATCTAACAGTGTATAGATCTCTTTGCCAAAGAAGCTCGACATATATATTGGGTCGGCTCTCGGCTGACTCACCTGCTTTTTTCCACAAACACAGAAAAATGTAAATCAGCGCATAACAAGACTGATCATTTAAAATGACACAAACCCAAACCAAAACTTTTAAAAGAGTAGTAGAAGTAAGACTTTTCTTCCTTTCTTTTGTCCGATTTTTCTGGTTATTAAATTGACATGCATATAAAAACAATAGTGCAAAATCTATATTTCTTACTGCAATGCTTCATTTTTGTTTGATGCAAACCCTAGATTTTTTTTCATAATGTAACAGTAGAACTTTTAATAGCAGATAACTCTCATTCAAGCGCATTCAGGGCAGCATGATAATGTTATTTATTGTTAGTATATTATTGTCGTCATCGACATCATTAATATTTTATATTCATTTTGGAATTATTGCACAAATATCAAGTGATTACAGAATTAGTTAGTTGTTTCTGGTTTTTGTTAGTCCTGATTGATGTTGTTTTCAAATACAATAAATCTGTAATATACAATTTGCAGTGGTGATCATTTATTTTTGGTGGGTGCTCCTAAATATTTTATGGTGCTCCTAAAATTTTGGAAGTTTGAAGCAACAGTGCTACCAAGTAAAAAAGTTAATTTCAAGCCCTACATTAGACAAAGGCTATTTTTTATTTATTTATTCATTGTTCTGTCATTTATTTACAGTGTCAAAATTATGTAAATTTAAATGTCAAAATTTTACTTATTTTTAAGCACAAAGAGAGAAATGGGCTATTGTTTGTTTTTAATATTATTTTGTGCTGTATTAATTGGTTACTGAGCAGCAATAAATAACACTTTAAAATATGAGTTTTCATGTGATTTTCTAAACTAGTAGTGTTTTGAAATTAATGAATGCATAATAATCGTGATAACCGTGAAACCGTGATTATTTCTCAGACTATAATCGTACAACCAAAATTTATAATCGTTGCATCCCTAGTTTGCTTCATTGCCTTCTCTTCTGACACCGCTGGTTTCAATGTCGGGTAGGTGGATGGTGGTGATGGTGAGGCCACAGGTTGGCTTAAACTTTTATGTTGCCTTATCTTCTGACTCTCAGTATGTTTTATCGGGTGGAACTGCTTCAAACGGTGAAACAGATTTGATGTGTTGCCGCCGCTAGTCAGCTACACTCTCTGGCACACTTTGCAGAGCACCGAAACTAAGTTTATCGAAACTTAAAAAGCCGAACCACTTTCACACCACTGCATTAGTCTTTCCTTTCTTATCAACTATTTCGTCTGCATTCTTACTTGTGGAAGCTTGTTCATTCTCATCTGTATTCAGAGCACTCATTTTGTAGCTAAAACGTTCTGCGGCGCAGCTTAACCAACTGCTGTGCTAAGCGCTGGCAGCGTGTCTGTGTTGTTCGTCATCACGCAAGTGACATCAGATCACGCTCTTTCTGACGGCTGAGCACTGAACGTCATTCAGTGACAAGTGATACATGTATAAGATCTTATATAAATAATAATATATATTTTTATATATGCAAATTTATATCGGAAATGGGTTTAAAAATTATATCACCGTTATTGAAAAAAAATCTATCGCGATATATATTGATATCGAATTATTGTCCAGCCCTAGTTTTTACATTAGCTAAACTTTTGTGACATTAATAGAGCAAAACTTGGCCTAGTTTATTGTCTGTCATTGATATTTTCTGATCAGCTGAATCACATATGCTTTTGCTTTTGCACAAAGTAACTAGAAAGCAATAATTTCAATACAGTTGAAGTCATTTCTTGATGTTGTGAAATGACTTTTTGTCCAACCTAAGTTGAATGGTCAATGATAGTTTTGCATCATTTGTTTTTGATTTTACTTGAATAAAGAACATAATATATACAATTTCTTCCTGTACTTGAAATTATTTGAACTAACATTTTTTAGTGTTTGATCAATTGTATTTGGTCAGCTTAGATTTTCGCAGTTTTTTTTTTTGTTGCATATTAGCAGCAGCAGTTCCTGCCAATTGTCAGTTTGACATTTTACAACATTTCCTGTCAAACATCAATGTGACATGTGTTACAGCACTTTGTCAAACATTGTGGTGTTTTACATCATTTCCTGTTTGACAGGAAATGGCGCCACTTAAATGCAGTTGATGATACACATATTTTGAGAAATAGACACAACAAAATTCAGAAAGAGAATTTTGCAGAACAAAAAAATGTGAGAAGTTTTTACTTTCTGTTACTGGCTATAAGTTTATATGTGCACAGGCATGTGGTTTCTTTACAAAGTCACCTTAAGAGTTGTTCACAAATGTACAGAGTTACTTTTTATTAGCAACTCTGGTGTTGTTGCACTAGAAATATAATTCACACATTTAAAAAAATATATTTATTTAACATTCTCACAGATAGATCACAAAACCTGACAGGATGAGACTCAGTGAAGTTGTCATATTTACAATAGTCAGAGGACAGTCTCATCAACTCATCTGTCCTTCATTTCTGTTGTTTCAGCCTGCTATGGAATTGTCCAGGTCCCCACAGGCCCTTGGTTCTGCAGGAAATGTGAATCACAGGAACGTGCTGCCAGGGTGGTGAGTTTCCTCATCTTTATACCAATCTTTCATGCTATCTGTTTGCTGAAGTACACATTTACTTCCTCTTTTATAGATTGCAGTTTCCATTTGAAAGATGATATATATTATTGATAGTATGAACTGGTAACTGTAACCTGTCTTACAAGTTGAATTCTTTGGTAGCCAGGATGAGGGACATATCACAGTAAACATGGTTGAAGGCCAGGCAAAGGACATTGAGGCTGTGTAATTGTTAGTTTTATCCTGTTAGACCAGTGGGTGGTTGTTTAAACTGCTTAGGCTAGTTCTAGTAGTTTAGTCATGTAATTATTTCTTCAAGACAGGTCATGCTTTTCTTTAGCAACAGGTACATAAACAGTTAGATTGAACTAATTTGTATACAAAATGTTGGAGCTGTTTTGCTTCAGAACATTACAAAGTTCTAATATAAAGGCTAATTTCTCACAAGTGACCCCAGATTTTATTTGAAATAAGTTCAGTCTGTTCATGGACAGACTTCATCCTTTATGAAGTTTTGTCTGAACTTTTGCTGTAATTGTAAGATTCATCAATTACATGGATTGCAGTGTTTCCTCTAGGATTTTTTCCAGCTGTGGCGGCAGGTCGTTTTTACACAGATCTGCCAACTACCTAAAGCGCAGTATTACAAGTCGAGATCGCATTCATGTAATATGAGCATGCGAATCTCTTTGCTTGCGCGCCGATTTCCTCTGTTCGTGCACAAAACGTCTTGCACGCCCTCAAATTTACACGCTCAAGTGCAGATCTTCTTGTGCGCTCTCAAATAAATGCTTCTGAAGTGCGATTAAGTGCGTTTTTGTGTGTTTTGTGTGCGTTTTAATGCGTCCTGAAGTAAAGTGAAACGGCTATAAACTCCAGCAAGATAAAGTACTGTATGCAGAGCCATAGACCTTTATCAAAAAAGTATAATTATGGAAACTGTGTTCATCTTAACTGAAAGCTACGTCGTGTTTGCTGGCCTCACGCATCACTCACCTGTCAGTCAGTCAGTGTCAGCATGTCACCTTAAAGAGTTGAACAAATAGCGCACAGCACTACAGTTACAGAAAAGTTTGCGCTGTTTTAATTCACTCACCTTTTAATACGTTTGGTGGGATTATAACCCACTATAAAAAAAACACGACTAAATGTTTTGGATGAGAAGCTGTAATGTAGCCATGGCGGGATGAATTTTGGTGTGGCGCCCCGCCACGGTAAAATTAATGTAGCGGAAACCCTGTATTGTTTATGACGTCATATGCTGTATTCACATATGGAACATTTTTTAGTGCATTTGGACAATTAAGGGGATCGTTCATCCAAAAAAGGAGAATTTACTCTGTTTACTCACATTGAAGTTCCAAAATTTTATGATTGTCTTTTTTCTGTTGCACACAAAAAAGATATTTTGAAGAAAGGTCAAAACCTGAAATTATTGACCTCCATAGTAGGAAAAAACTAATATTATGAAAGTCAATGGCTGCAGGTTTTCTATATTGTTTAAAATATCTTATTTTGCTTTTAATAGAAGAAAGAAATTCATTCAGATTTGAAACGATAAAGGGTGAGTAAATGATGACAATTTTCATTTTTGGATGAACTATTCCTATATGTAATGGGGATTTCAAAAGTACTGACTTTGATATGAATTTATAATGAAATATAAAAAATATGTCACTATACCATCATTTCCCGCTTGAGTACTAATGAGAGGTCTTTTGAGCACAGCTGATTGACTTTTGCCTTCACATGCTCTAAAGATATGACTGTGTCTGCCTCCAATGATCATCAATTGATATTCCTCTCTGAGATAACACAAACAGTGGACCGGAACATTTGAAAGTTGTGTCTGTCAGAGGACTTTCTATGAGCTGAAAGACTTAGCTCCTGTGTTTGTCAGGGCTCGAAATTGCAACCATTTTGGTCGCATATGCACCCGAAATTTTATCCATCTCAAACAGGCTTGCACTGACCTCAAAATATATTTGGGAGCATTTGTGCGAGTGCATAAAATTGTTGTGTGCGACCGGTTTTTACTGCAAAAGGTTTACCGCATGCGTGGATTTACATTCATGCAGAATGCATCTTTGCACCTAAAACGCAATACGCAGCGCTCAGGAATAGTTTAAAACTGTTGTCATGTCAACTTACTGCAGTAAACAAAGCCTGCAATGCTTGCCCCACCTTCGCGCTCTTCTTATTGGCCCACTGCTCTAGAACTGAACGCGAATGGATTGGTTAATATCAGCTGTCAATCACTCAGTCAATGCCTTCTGGCTTGGGATGACAGGAAGCGACAACCGCGAAAATGTAAAGCGCTGAAGATGAGATTGAAAAGCACACTGACAGATTTGGTTTAAGAAACCACCTAAAGTTACAAATAATGGAACATCTGATTAGTGATCATGTGGTGAATGTTAATCCACCATCTACACTTTTCGAAGAGTGGATAAAAGGCTTCCATTGGATTCAAGTCCGCTATGAAAATAACTACAGCATTCACTCTAAAGTCTGTGGGATGGAATTTTCAGGTAGCTGTCTGCCACATCTAGCACAAGAGGTTCTGTTTAATCCTTCATTTAATCGCCAGATGCTGTCTGTCGAGGAAGTGGCACCTATATATGTAAAATTGAACACCACGTGCACCATCGCAAACGGGCTTGCACTGACTAAACTAATATCGCTACTCATGAAAAGACCGGTATTGCTGTTAACATGATGTTAATGTCAGCACAGTTATCGTTAACAGAATCATTCATGTCAAGCAGTGCGTGCAGGGCCGGTGAGCGGTCCGTCTATCTTTTGGTCACTCAGTTATGTTATAAAATATGTATTATGTTTGAAATATGTATTTTCTTGTGATAACGTGATTTTGTTGAGACATATTTTCCTCATGCTATATATATATATACACACATACATATTTACAGGGCAGGGTAGATTTTAGCTGTGGCGGGTTAGACAGCCACCTCCACTAGCCACTTTGGCTGGTTAAAAATAATTTTTAAATTGTAGTTTTCTTAAAAGCAGGGTTTGACAATAAGGATGGCCCAATATTCGTGCAAATGCGATCTTAGAATCGAGAAGCAGCATGACTGACAAATATAATTGTGTTCGTGCGGGCAAAAGGAAGCCGGTTGATTACCGAATGAGAGGATAATCACTCGCGCCAACAGCTGATGTGATGCTGTTTAAAACACATGCGTGCGACTGTTTAAAACACGTGCGCGCTCCCGTTTCCTTGCTTGAAACAACCTTGCCTGAAAACGCAACTTGTGTGATCGGTTCTCTTTCAAATAGACTAGACAAAACGTTGTTCATGAACTCACAGTCCTGCTGCTTTCAAGAGCTCCATATTGGTCTTTTTGTAAGCAGCACCGGTTGCTTTCGCTTTAACCATTATTTAAACAGGATATAGGATATTAACTTCCCATCTGTTTTTTTTTTAAAGAAATATTTTGTTAAATAAAATGTACAGTATAGTATACAGCTATGTTTTGCTTGTTTTGACACATTATTTAAAATTTGTGGCTAAGAAATATTTATTTATTTGTTTGTAGTGTGGTTAGAGATAAATTTGGTCATGTTAAATAAAAAGTCATGTTAATAAAAAAACTAATTGTAATACAACATTATGAAACCATGACCCATGTGCTCATGCTCACTGAGCAAGCTCATACACAACATAAACAAAAAGTGACATGAATGGGGAGGCATGTGGACATTCCACAAAGTCTAAATCAAGTAATTTTAGCATGTCAAAGTCATATTTATGCATATAAAATATATTTTCCCAACAACAAAATTGTGGCTAGTGAAAATGGTGAGTGGCTAGTAATGTTGGAAAACTACTAGCCACATTGGCTGGTGATCAAAAAAGTTAATGTCAAGCCCTGTATGTGTATATAGGTCATATGCTGTTAGTTTTGATTAGTGTTGATTTCAAATGCAATAAATCTGTTTGTATAAGACGTGTAGTAACGGTGCTCATAATTGGTGGGTGGAACTAAATTTAGACTGGTGCGCCTAAATTTTTAAAGTTAGGAGCACCAGTGCTACCAAGCAAAAAGCTTAATTTCGAGCCCTGTTTGTGTATTTGGGTTTACACTCTATTGAGTATCAAGTGATGCTCATTGGAGCCAATTACAGTCATATCTGTTGAGCATATGAACGCGAGGTACACAAAGCACTTTTGCCATTTTAAAATGTATTGTTGTGAAATTAAAGTACACTGCAAATTCTCATGGTCAGATAATTGTATGTCCATGCACACCTCATGATTTAGTTCATGTGAAAATCGTTGGGATGCAGTGATATATGACCCAGTTTTATTACTTGGCAAATTTTGAAGCGATTGCTTAAAAATTCTATGCCAAAACATGGACAGAGGAAAACACCACTTTCATTACTTTCAGAGCATCTCTCTCTTCCTATCATAACATCTATTGGCTATTCACAAATTCAAGCTAACAGCTCACAAACTTTGACATGTTTAAAAATGACTGGAAGCTTGTAAGTTCCTCTTACCCCATATGAGACATGACTGCACATTCAAAGCTTGTACAACAACACAAATTGTACCCTGTATGCCCACCTTTAATCCACTGAAAAAATGTTGTTTTAGTTGTCTTTAAATCAAAATCTGAAATTTGCTGTCACTGTGGAACAACATTTTCATTGACTGATTACATCAGTCTGAGGGCTTGGCTTTTTAACCACTCCATCCAACAACTAATGCAATTTACAGAGGGTGAGGAGGATCTGTAAACAAAGGATGAAGGATTAATCATTTAATTGATCTTTAAAAATAAAGTTGTTGTTACATAATTACTTTGCAATAAAGTACATTGGAATGCACAGTAGTAAATCATTACTGTCACAGGTTTTTCAGGTTAAACATTTAGTAAGGGTCGTTGTGAAGACTCTTAAATTTCTGTTTGTAAAATATATGTGAAGTGACTGATACCCCTTTTCCACCAAGATGGTTTAAGTACTGAGCCAAAGTCTATTTTCAAATCTGTTCTTTCTTTCGACACCCAAAGCACAACCTCTGAACCAGGAAAAGGGGTTGTTAAGTAGCACTAAAACATTGCTAGGCTAGAAGTAAAAACCACTGGTGTCAGGGGCTGGGGGTGGAGTTACCAAAACCAAGAAGATGAACAGAAATAGTTTTGAGCATCATATTTGATAAAGCAGCGGAACATATTGCTGAACACATGATCACTTCTAATCTCTGTGTATTCAAATTACAGCGTGCTGCTTGAACATCATCTATACAATTTATTGCGCACTGAATGTAGTTGTTTGTAATCTCTGTCTATAAAAACTACGGCATGCGGCATGAACACATTGGATTTGCGTCTGCTTGGACGCTGATGTAGGTTTGCAAAGTTAGTAATATTAAAAGCAACAAATCATTTATGTCAGATTTGTGTAGCTGGGAATGATGAGACTGACATCAGACCTGGATCTTCAATCCTCACTAGATGGTGGAAAAGTAAAGCAGTTCTTACAAGGCTCGCTAGACAAATCAGCTCCAAACTGGCAATAGCCCTCGCTCTAAACTAGCACCCAGTTTTCGCTGGTGGAAAAGGGGTATTTGTCTTTATCTTAGGGCCAGTACACACAAAGGTGATGCCAAACAACTAGCACTGACGAGACCCAACTGTGTTATCGCCTTGTGTTGGTTTATGTCTGGACCAAAAAGTGCACGTGAAGACGGCAAACGGATGAAAGCCGACTGATTCAATAGTGCATGTTCTTTACGTGTTCTTTGGGCAGTATCTGTTTTCTTGTTCAGAACTGCAAAACCGGCAAAAACCTTCTGAAGCATGCAAAGCATAAACAAAGCAGCGTTTAGTCCCAATCACCACGGAGAGCTTTGCTCCTGCAAATTTGTCTGATAATCTAATAATTCAGATTGTTTGCAAATATTTTGAGAAATGTAGCAAAATTACCCTGGTGTTTCATCTTGGCTTAAATTCTTTACTTGCTACATCACTTTACTATGTCACACTGACACTCTGATTCATTGCTGTATGACCAATCAGAGTTCTCTGTTCAGCCAATTTGACAATCTGATTCAGGCCAACATATCTTGATAAATATATTGCAATGGTTTGAAATGAGTGATTTCATGCAAAAGTATTTGTGTGCCTGCCTGCATTTGCACACCCTCTGAAAGACTTTTCACAGCATTAGGAAATGTCACATATCAATGCACATCTCTGAAAATGACAAAAAAATGTCTGATTTGTTTTATGCAAATTAAAACATGGCTTCTCAATTTTAGTAGTTGTAGTGTTATTTTTCCTGAAATAATATGATATATATTAGGGCTGTCAAAATTAATCGTTTCTTCGGTGCACCGCGATGCAGATGTGGACAATTCGATATCGGTTCAGTAATAGATCATAACCGGTTATTACGCACTGACGTCATTTATCCCCTATGGGCGATGTCGTGGTAGAATACTATGGCGAAGGAGGCAAGGGTGAGTGAATAAAACACTCCTACTACTTAAAAAGCAGATAATTGTGCACGTGTGAGTGTGCTGGACACAGTCTTTCACTGACACTGAGGAATGGTAAAGCACGAGCCGCTATTTCAGTACTTGGGAGAAATGATGTAAAACTCCATCTCTGCCTCTCTCTCTCTCTCTCTCTCTCTCTCTCTCTCTCTCTCTCCCCCCCCCCTCCCTCCCCCCTACACACACACTTAAGGCATTTGACCCATTGGCATGTTCGTGAGGTAAAGTTTCCTCTCCTCTCGGCTGTTAAATACTTGTGGATCCAGACACAAGCGTGCCTGTGGTGCGAGTTTATTGTATTTATTATATTACGAATTACCTGATAACCGCGTATTATGCGCATATAGACTGACCCGGGGCTGTTTTTCCCGCGTCACTCATGGGTGAGCAGTGTTTCGTTTCTAAAGCCAAGCGCAGCCCTTTCTGTTGAGCGGGTGAAGACAATGACCAATCATAGGGGTGTAAGAACTTGCCAGTGCTCAAAAAGCAAGCGAGATAATATTTACATTAGTTTATTTGTTATGAATGCTTGTGCTGTCTTCTGTGCATGTATTGGAGTTTTGTCTAAAACATTCACACAGTGTTATTTTTTTGAGCAGATTAAATTAAAGGTACAGTTTATATATCTGACTGCTTGTATTAAAGGACAAAATTGTTTTACAAGTAATATATAAATATAAACATATTTATAGATTTTAATAAAAAAAATTTCTTGTGTTGTAAAGAAAAAAATCTAACTATGTATGGAAAGCATCGTCAATGCACCGAGATATCGAATTGAACCGAATCGATGGCATGATAATCGTAACCGAACCATGAGACCAGTGTAGGTTCACACCCCTAATATATATGTTGGTTTTGACATTTTAAAAAAAATACGCATTCTACATATCAAATATTACGTTATTTAGCATGCTATCGCATACTGAATTTTTCTTCTAAATTGCGCAGCCCTAAAGGCTGATTTATACTTGTGCGTCAAGCGCACGCGTATGTCTGGACCAAAAGACTGTTGTTTTGTGTTTACCTTATGATTAAAGTTGTTGCACATCCACCGATTCCAGCCTCAAAATGAGTGAGTTTGAGCCACTTGTACATTAAGGTAGTGTCCAGAAAAAACAAAACACCAGTGAAGAATCTCGACACAGAGGAACATAAACACCTACTGCCAGCTAGCGTTTCTGAAGTGTTATTGCAGAGCAACACACACAGCGTGCAAAAGTATAAATGCACAGCTACGTGTATTGCATGCGCCGTGGGTCACGCCGATCACTTGACGCAGAAGTATAAACCAGGCTTATTGGACATTTCAGTACAGAACTCATTTACCAGAACTTGTATTTTCATAGGAAGTTTATAGTTCAGTAATTGTTTTTCTGCATGAACACTTTAGAGAATTTCCCAGTGTAGTCTTTAAAATATTTTCAGAATTACTTTTTATTTACAAACCAAACAACCATTCACATTCTAGTGCATGGAGGTGGGCTGAAGCACTTCACCTTAAATTGCATATTTAAAAAATGTGTGCTGAACAGTAAACGTGGGTTATGTATATAAAAACAGTATGACTGTTCAAGAACTATTAACCCTGTATGTTTACCACTGTTATCAGACTTAATGTGATGTTAAACTGAAAAATGTGTTTACTTGTCTGAATAGTAAGGATAAGATGTTTGGAATAGTAAAAATAACAGAAATCTTCTGAAAAAAGTCTGTCTGCTGTCTAGCTTTTCATCTGTTTTTCTCTCCCTCATTAATTTAATGACTCTTTTTGCCCTTTGTAGAGCGTTTTGTGTCATGTAGTAACAGTGATTGCTGGCAAATGAAAACTTGCACACTTGTCCTGTAATGTTTTAAATATGTTATTGTTGTGGATGGTGCCCTGAATGATGACTCCCTTAATTTTAAAACTAAAACCAGTGTTTTAAAAATGGAAAATGCTGATTGTTGTAAATGAAATGTGAACAGTAAAAGCAGTTTCTCTGAGAGCTCTTTTGTGACTCCTTTAGTGATGTAATGACTCGTATGAGCTGTCCGGTAAGAATGAAGCCTTAAGTGACAGTTTAGAGTAGGAGTATAGTGGTTTAGAGGGAGAAACCAGTTACAATTATAGCATTATCTGGCCATTTTTGTTGAAAGATCTAGATTCCTGCCAAAACAAGGCATTTGAGTTTAGAGATGTTATTCAATGTCAACTGGTCTTTTTCTAAAAAGAAACAGGAATTTCTTCCCTCTTTCTATCCACAGGTTTGTCATGCATTATCTTTGTGGCATTTGTTCTACTCAGAAACCAATGCAAATCCAAAGATTTGTGAAAATCATAGCTTGCCCTATCAGAAAGATTTCTAACAGGAGTTTTTTTTAAGGACTTTTTTTTTTTGTATTCCCAAAGCATAATTATGAAACCAAATTTCTGCATTTGTCCTCATTCCTCCACTTACTAAAAATAAGCCCATTTTTTTTTCCATTTGTGCCCTGCTCTGCCACTTCATTCTTTGAAGATTAAAGGGTGGAGGGGGAGAAAGCCGAGCTGGCAGACCCCTGAAGAAGGAGGACAGTCCACCACCTGTAACAAAGAGGAGGAGGACAGCAGACTGAGCAGAAGTTTAAAAACTTTGAACATAGTGGTATGTGGCAAGTAACGGCATGGTTCCAAGCACAATGTTATGCCCCAATATCTTTCTATCTATCTAACCCTGTTCAAGACTTTAAAGATGAGTCAAATGTCCTAGTGTCTATGCATGATATGCTGTATAACTGGCTACGTGACATGGTCATTTCTTTCAACTATCACTATTGTTTTGGTCAAGAGGGATAATAACTGATCATTCATCTCATATTCACAGGGCTTTGCTTTCTTGTTCTGTCATTTGTTTCAGAAAATGGTCGTCTAAACCTGTTTTTCCTCCTATAGCTGAACAGATTCCTATTTTATCCTTGAATATAGAAGAAGCTCCTCAGGGTTGCAGCAGTGGATGTTTTCCAGCTCCAGTCAACTATCAGAGGCTCTTGTCTACAGTTTCATTGATCAGTTTTACCAAGACACTCTGTTCTTTAGTTTCAAGGAAGAAAATGATGTCTAACCCTTAATCTCTGCTTTAGTTTGATGTCCATGTCAGAAGTAGAGTTCCAGAAAGCCCTCAGAGCTGTGTCTGGCCTGCAGATGGTGGGATGGAGTGTGCATTCATGTTTTTTCTCTTCTTTTCGCAGAGGTGCGAGCTGTGTCCCCACAAAGACGGAGCACTGAAACGGACAGATAATGGAGGTAAGATATTTCACTGCATGCTGACTGTTTTTGCACTTGCTCGGGACTAACCTTCGCCAGCATTAGACCCGCTCCAATTGTATGTTTGCACTCTCAATTAAATACTTTTGGTTTATTTGGTCTAGACCTAAAATAAATTATATTATTTTTTTGTTGGTTCACTTGGCTTTCACGCTGTCATTTTTAGAGAGAAACGTCAATGTGCAAAACAAAAAGAGCCTGCCTTTCCAACATGTATTTCCCCAGGATGAATTTAATGTCATTTAAAAAAATTTAACTGAAAAGTCATATATAATGTTTATAATGTCAATTTTTGTACAATTAATTAATTAATTAATTAATTTAATTCTTTTGTATTAACTAAATAATATATGATGTTATTATTATGTAATATGTTTTTACCTATGTTGATCCTGCCATGAAATGATCGTAAGTTGCTGATGTGGCAAACAAACAGCATGCATATTATCAAAGGGAATTTGCTTTGTGCTAGGTTGGTCATGTTGGGTGCCGCATTCACACTTATTCACATGAACCACATTAACAGGACAACTAAACTAGAGTTTGTTTTAACGGGACCAAACCTGCCAAGTGTGAACATGCCCTAAATGTTGACGCTTAGAAATTGGGTAATTTATAGGGTGTATATAGCACTGTATGTGGTTTTGTACTGCTCTGTATTTCACTTGAGTTGAGTGTGTTTTATAAAATCTTGGTTGAAGGTTAGAATTTTTTTATTATTATCTCTACTTTACAAATGCGTTAAATCAGCCCAGTTTTATTGTTAGGTGATAAAACCTGGAAGCTCTTGAGAGGAGCATATGCTCTGATAAGGATGACACCTTTCTATTTTTATGCCTCTAATGAAAGTCAATCTAAGACATAAAAAAAAAACAATGTATTGAATTGATTTTCTCCTCTGTGGCGTATTTCACTGATATCCTCTGGCAGTTTTAATTATCACAGAAATGCTGCTGTCAAAAGGATTTAATACAGCATCTCATCAATAAGCTGTTAATTAGTTCAAAGTATCTTCTCACCTCAGAAAATTTACATTTTGGATGTCAGATTTCAGAGAAATATAACAGTGAATAAATGCGTTGTAGGTTTTTTAAAATTAATTTATTTTTTAAATGCAACAAAAAAATGTACACCTATTGTTGGCACAAATTGATCTGATCTGCTTATTTATCAAAATAATTGAGCAAAAGGGGTTAGGATGTGTGCCTGTTTATCTCTCTCACCTTGTTTTTATGGGTGGGAGGTCTCAGCGGGGTCATTGTGAGGCTGAGCGGGGACTCCTCTTCTTCATGCTCCGGGTTCACGGCAAGGGCAGCTCAGAGACTGTAAACATGGCATGGGACACAGCTGCGGGACCATGCCCCATCTTTAGGGGTGGTTAGCTGTTTAACGGCCATGAGGGAAACATCATTGCCCCAGGCTTATGGTTTAGCCGTTTCAGACCATGCAACCTCTTTGTGAATTTGTAAAGCCGTCAAGATAAACATTCCACATTTTGGTGTTATTTACGAGTAGGAGAAAAATTTCGCAAACTTAAATTTTTGACCATACTTGTTTGAACCAGCAGTGATTTTTCAAGTCAAGAGAGATGTAGGTTTTCACAATTTGCTTTTGAAGAAATCTTTTCTCCTTAGCAGTGACCAGACCTGCACACGGAGAGCTTTTCGCAGGTGTTGCTACTGTTAAGTTATGCAAACAAAAGAATAATCCTAAGTGAAAACATGGACCTAACTAGATAAAAAAAAAATTGCAAACTCTTTAAAAAAGGAACATAGAGCTGTTTTTAGCTATTCTAAGTGTTCAGTTTTATAATTGGCTTAATATTTTGAAGGTTATTTGAATACTTTATACACAGCTGAAGACATCTTTGGCAAATCATTCTTTTTTTTTTTTTTAAGTGTGCCACCCTTCTGTTTGAGGGGTTTAGAAGTTCTTTGGGGTGTGCTTGGGTTTTATTGCCTGGTTTTATAGGCTTCTGCTGGATTCTTGGAGGGACTTCAAAACAACAAAACCCACCTCCCTGTCCCTTTAGGCTGGGGTCAAAGACAGTTCATGGGTTCACATTTAAGTTTAGGCCTGTTATTGTGCCCTCATGCTGGATAAGCAGAAGCCATTTGCCTTTTTTTTTTTTCTTTAATATCAACTTTATATGAGTGACATCTGCTCTCTTTACTACCATACCTCAGAATATGGTCATTTAATCTAAATCCACTAAGTTAAGGGCTTTTGTGGATAAAAGACAGTTGGTGTGTGGGAAAAGGTTTAGTAGTAGCCTGAAATTATGATATAATGTTTATGTAGTGTGCTTGTGGCTGACACTTGGTCTAGATGAATAGAGAGAATATGCCTTTTGCTTCTTCCAGTCCTGGGTGTTTCGTCTTTGTGGTCACACTCAACCCACATGCTTTAATAAGTGTTTTTCACACCGAAGAGAAAGCCAGGCGTGCCCCATAGGCTTGCCTATAAGCAAATAAATGACAATGGTTTCCAAATAAATAGACTCTTTGAAAACACTAAAATGGAAAATGCTTGTAACATAAATATTGGTCATAGTTGTCTTTTTAATTGAATTAACTTGTAGTTTTCTTTAATAATTTTTTTAATAGGTTTTTATTTTTATATTTTGTGACTTCATTTTAGTTGTATGTTTTTTTTTTTTGTTTTTTTTTTTTGTTTTGTAAAATAGTTTTTTCTTTTTATGTCTGTAGTCTTTATTTATATTAGTTTTAATTAGTTTTAAGTTAAACTAGATGAAAACCTGGAATTGTCTTAGCAAGTGGCTGCTTTTTTATATTTTATCTTTATTATTTATTTTATTATTAATTTATTTGTTATAATTTATCAATGTTTTATCCATAATAATATTATACACAGTTGAAAAATGTGATCATTTAGTATCACTTTGCAATTGGGTCTCAATAATAAACTACATTATTAAAACATTTATTAATCTTTGTTAGCATTCATTCATCATTCATTCATTTTCTTGTCGGCTTTGTCCCTTGCGGGGTCGCCACAGCGGAATGAACCGCCAACTTATCCAGCACGATTTTACGCAGCGGATGCCCTTCCAGCCGCAACCCATCTCTGGGAACTTCCACACACACATTCACACTCATACACTATGGACAATTTAGCTTACCCAATTCACCTGTACTGCATGTCTTTGGACTGTGGGGGAAACCGGAGCACCCGGAGGAAACCCACGCAAACCCAGGGAGAACATGCAAACTCCACACAGAAACGCCAACTGACCCAGCCCAGCCGAGGTTCGAACCTGCGACCCAGCGACGTTCTTGCTGTGAGGCAACAGCACTACCTACTGCGCCACTGGGTTGCCTTTGTTAGCATTAGTTATGTATAATTTTATGCATTCATGGTGCATTAATAAATGGTAACAAATACAGTTTATGTTAAATAATCAAACCTTGTGTTGTTTATATAAAAAAAAAAAATCAAGAAATTGTATTTCATTTATTTCTAAGTCACATTATTTAGCTCATATATTATTGTTGTTTTTATTTCATGCTGTGAAAACACTGAAAGTTTGCCATAGATATCCATATAATGATATAAAGGTATGATTTAATCTGCTTTAACATCTGCTGATCATATATTGTGTCTTGTTTAGGCTGGGCCCATGTGGTTTGCGCTCTTTACATCCCAGAAGTGGAGTTCGCCAATGTGTCCACCATGGAGCCCATTGTGCTTCAGTCTGTTCCCCATGAACGCTATAACAAGGTAAGTTCCCCAACCGCTGAAAAAACACACTCTGATAGTCTGCATATCAATAGGAAAGCAAAGGCTCCACATAGAGCCCCATTAATCAGCTCAACAATGTAAACAGTATGTGTGTAAGGAGTTTAGGTCTATACTGTGAATGTGTTTTCTTAAGGGACCAAGTGCTACATTTATCAACCCTGCATAAACATAGACTGTTGTCATTAATTTTGCGCTAAGGCTGATTGAACGAAAACTGAGATCCATGTTATGGAGATTTACACATACATGCGATCCAAAATGAAAAGAATCAACCATACTTATTTTTCAGTGGAAGTCCTTATCCATCATAGAAGTGAAATTTATCCTCTATTTGTCAGAAAGAAGTTGTAATTAAATTAGAAATTGTAATTTCCAGGCCTGAAAAAAGTAATAAATGTTGCCGTGAATATTAATGTAATATATTAAAATAGTTCATTGGTTACATTTTTTTTCTTGCAGTATGTTTATATTATATCTATAAGTGTATGTTTGGTTATTTATACAAGCTATATATACTTGATTATGTCTGTGAATAGGGTCAAAATAAATAGTTTTTTGTCCTCTGCAAATAATACTGACTGCTCCAAAATTTTGCCATAATTTACAGGAGACTCGCACTAAAATGTCCTTCAGTGTTATAATAATTTAGACCAAAATCTTATCAGTTATATTTAGAGCGATGCACTTTTTAGACTTTCTCCGAATATAGCAAGGTTATCGGGTTGTACTGCAAATGCCCTTGCATTTTCGACTCTGTTAGCAAGACAGTGTGTTCTTTTATTATGGAAGCAAAGGTTTTTTGACAACTGGTTGCAAGATGCAATGAGCTTCAACCATTTGAAAAAAAAAATCTGGTTTACAATAAACGGCAATTCTTAAACATGGGACCCATTTAGAATTGTCTTTTCCGAGCATGTCAGTATCTCTACAGACAGAAATCTTAGGGCCTTTCAATTGCAAAGCAAATGTAATTAAGTACATTGTATAAATGTCTGAACATTAATGTTTGTAATATTGGGTTACCAAGGTACATGTGTATTCTGTACAGGTTTTTTATTTTTTAATTTATAAATATTTATTTTTAATATTATTATTATTATTCTTTTCTCTTTTTAAATGTAATTTCATCTTGGTTAGAGGGTAGGGGTGGGAATAATTTTTGTTTAAATTTCTTTGTAAAATTACTCTGTTATACCTGTATAAGTTTAATAAACATATCAAAAAAATATTTAGAGCGATAATCATTTGAAGTTTAGAATGCTTTCTATGTATCTACTGTTTAAATCAGAATTATTAAACGCCGTTTGAATTTTATTTTTTAAATATTTCCCAAATGATATTTAACAGAACAAGGACATTTTCACAGTATGTCTGATAATATTTTTTCTTCTGGAGAAAGTCTATTTTTTTTTTATTTCGGCTAGAATAAAAGCTGTTTTAATAAAAAAAAAAAAACATTTTAAGGTCAAAATTATTAGCCCCTTTAAGCTATATACTTTTTCTATAGTCTACAGAACAAACAACGGTTATACAATAACTTGCCTTATTACCCTAACCTGCCTCGTTAACCTAATTAAGCCTTTAAATGTCACTTTAAGCTGTATAGAAGTGTCTTAAAAAATATCTAGTAAAATATTATTTACTGTCATCATGGCAAAGATAAAATAAATCTGTAATTAGAAATGAGTTATTAAAACTATTATGTTTAGAAATGTGTTGAAAAAAATCTTCTCTCCGTTAAACATAAATTGTGGAAATAAAATAAACAGGGGGCTAATAATTCAGGGGGGGGGGGGGGGGGGGGGGCTAATAATTCTGACTGAATTTTTCTTTTTTTATTTTCTTTTTTTAAAATTGTTACTACTAATATTATTATTATTATTATTATTTTAAGTTTACATTTACATCCACAAAATGGGACATCTTGTCTTTCACCCGTGTGTAGCTAATATGTTTTCATGGGATTTGGGTTACTTACAGGTGTAGGTTTTTACTACCGGTTGGATTCCTGTGCATCAGCGTAACTCTGAACTAATTGCAAAGTCCAGATGTTTAGACGTTAGCTTCAAACTTTTCCCACCCAACCGTGAGGGTAAAGAAAACAATGTTACATCAAGCACTAATGGGATATGCCATCATGACACCACTCTTTCATTTTTCATTTGAAAACCTAATTAGGTTTTGTTTTCTATGGATGCCCTTCAATGCAGTAGATAAGTAAAATACAATCAGTTTGCGTTCTATGATTTGGCTTCAATACTGTGTCTGATGACTTGCAGGACTAAGGAGGCAAGTTTAATCTCATGCTTGAAATAGTGGGTTTAAAATCTGGGATAAAATAGATTCAGCTCTGTTGGTAATTGAGTCCTCACTGTGAGCCAATTTAAAATGGCATGGTTATCACTTGCCTAATAATCGAGGCGCTGGGAAGGGAGGCTTCTGAGAGACTTGTTAAATTGGTAGAGCCTTCACGCTAAACAAGCTGTTGGCCGTGCAGCAATGCATTATATACCATAATAACGGCTTTCTGTATGTGAGGAATCACTTTGGTGCCTTTTTTTTTTTCAAGACATGCTACATCTGTGAGGAACAGGGTCGTGAGAGCAAAGCTGCTACTGGAGCCTGCATGACATGCAATAAACATGGCTGCCGACAGGCCTTTCATGTCACATGGTGAGTTGCTGAACCCTAATATTCCAGTTAAATGTTCTTATAAGTATCCTTAAAGGGATAGATCACCCAAAAATCTAAATTTACACAGCATTCACTCACATTCAAGTAGTTCCAGACCTTTATGATTTTCATTTTTCTGCTGAACAAAAAAAGAAGAGATTTTGAAGAATGTTGGTAGCATTGATATCCATAGTAGAAATGTAAAAAAATATATATGGAACTACTTCAAACACAAACAAATATAGGGCGAGTCCATTTTTTTAATTATGCCTTAAAATAAATTTATAACAGAATTTAATACGGTAAACCTAAATTAAATTACTTTATATGTACAAACGTTGTGTAAATGTCATTTATTTTAATATGCATTGTGTACAGTCTTTTGAAAGGTCTTTTTTTCTCTGTCTTTGAATGAATGTAGCGCTCAGTTAGCTGGGTTGTTGTGTGAAGAACAGGGTTCAGATGCTGATAATGTGAAATACTGTGGATACTGCAAGTACCATTACAGCAAACTGGTAAGAATTAGTTTTTTCTACTGTTTACTAACTATTAACATCCTGGCAAACAGCGCTGCTGCGACTCCTAAAGCATTCCTTCCTTTTATCACTGACATTAAATAGTTTTTAAATGAAGCCATAATATATTCAGGCTGTGTATGAATAATTTGTGGTTTTGCAAATGTTCGTAGTGTCTGGAAATGTTTCTTAAAATATTACAGTTTGCTTATACTTAAAGATGCACTGTGGGTCAGAAGTTTGGGGTTAGTAGTTTGTTAATTTTTTAATTGTAAATAAATGTTGATTATAAATAAGCGCTAATTGTCTTTACATTTTTTTCTCTCAAAAGTATTCTGAATAAAGGCCTGTAAAAAGATATCAGATCAGCATATTAGATTGTTCTCTGAAGAGACTACTGTAAAGGCCAGGGGATATTCAGTTTGGCCTGAATAAGTTGCATGAATAAGTTAATTTAAAAATATTTAAAAAAAAAAATAAAAAAGTTACTTTAAATTGAAATAATATTCCATGATTGTTATTTTTTAACAGAATTTTTTGATTGAAATAAAGCTTTCTTGAGGATAAGAAACTTCTTTATAAACAAAACATTGCTGACCACAGACTTTTGTTGTTTTCCCTGTAAGTTACATATGTTTTTGTAGCCAATTAGTATGTAATGGGCATGGTTTCTGTATTTTCTCATAAGTGCTCTTCATATATTGTGGTATACTTCATATCTCAAATGCATTTTTTCCAAAACACTTGATCTTCTGATTTTTACATTCACCGATACATGAATCACATTGAGCACATCATCGTGTCCATGCCACCATCGTTTAAGCCGTTATTGCGTGTTTCTCGAATGGCACGTGAATGCTTTGGAAAAAGACACTCCCTCATCTGGAATATCTCTCATTTCTTCACCGTCTCGCACTCCTGGTCCAATTACAGCTGCTGAAAGCTGAGCTGTGGCATAAGCCCCCCACCATCCACCCCGAGTGGCCCCTGCCGCCCCCACCTCAATCTCCCTCAAACCCTTTAACCCCTTAATCTCGTTGACAATCAACAGCAACTCACTGGACCTTTGTCTGTGGCTCTCCTTTCCTCTCCTTCCCATCATCCCCCACCTCTCTCCTGCATTTCCCCCTTTAATACCCCTCTCAGAAACAGAGGGCTAAGGTTTCAGAGAGATACAGCGACTGCCCAGTGGCGGCTCTTGGTGACAGCATAACGGCCTGTGGTTTTCCGTCCAGCTTCGCTTCGGCCTTAGTGTGTGTGTGTGTGTGTGTGTGTGTGTGTGTGTGTGTGTGTGTGTGTGTGTGGCATGGGGCTTTACTCACTCCAGCCCTAGAGCTACACTGAGCTTTAGAGCCACAGCCCCCTGCTGCTTCTCAGATTTGTGCATGTGTGCGTGTGTGTATGTATGTGTGTGTCTATCCTCCCACTCAACAAAGGCTTCTCAGATACTGCTAGCCCTCTACAGGTCTTCTGAGTGTGGGGCTGGAGGCATGGCCAGAGCTTTGTGATGTTCTTGTAGGGGATTGTAATGAGTTGAGGATGGAGGAATAGTGATGTTTATTTATGTGTACTGGGTTATACTTCATTCAGTCATTTATGGTGACTCTGGTTAGCGGTGATTTGATAGTCTGATTTGTTTTTTAGTTGTTGTTTTGTTTCCCATTTATTTTTGCTATGATATTAGTTCTTGCTGTTTTTCTTCTGTAGTATTTTTCCTGATATAAAAATATATTTGTAAAAGAATGCTTTAAAATATATGAATATCCATTACTGTAAGTGCATTTTTCAGGAAGGATTAATTAAATTGATTTAAAATGACAGTCAAGACATAAAATGGAAATTTATGAGATTTAAATATACACTAGTAACAATATTGTTTAAAATATTTAGGGTAAATTATTACTATGTAAAAATATTGGATTGAGCAAAGATTATTTTTCTTTAATAATAATTTAATAATTCTTTAAGAAAAGCAAGGATTAAATCACTTGTTAAGAGACGTGTTACTAAAATTTTCTTTTTCAAATAAAATTATATTTTATGAAATATATAAATATACACAATTCAAATGTTTACAATCAGTAATTTTTTTAATGAAAGTATATGCTTGCATTATATTGATCAAAAGTGACAGTAATAAAATTTACAGAAGAGTTTTATTTGTATTTAATAGAACATAAATAAATACTAATCTAAATTTTTTTAAACATTTTTACAAAACTTACCAATTCCAATCTTTTAAGTAGTAGTGTATTTTCTTGTGTGTGTGTGTGTGTGTGTGTGTGTGTGTGTGTGTGTGTGTGTGTGTGTGTGTGTGTGTGTGTGTGTGTTTGGTCATCTCCCATTCTGAAAATGGTCAGAATAAAGTGACAATACATTGCTTGTTTGTTTTGTTGTCATCCACTGTAGTGATCGCACTATTGTAAATGACAGCATGATGTTTCAACAGAATGTACCATGTCTCCCTGTCACCATGTTAATGGACTGACAGCCTCAGCACAGTCTCTTGGATTAATAGTTCAATAGCTAGCTGCTAACCCCTGACTTTTCCATGTAGGCCTTTGTTTCAGTGGGCTTCTGGTAAACAAAGGCTATTTTGTGACCTGACTTTTTTCCTTTTTTTTATGTGGCATTTGTCGACAATAGCAGCTTTGAAGACATGTGGCATTTTTAACCAGGATTTTGAAAATAAATGTTATAAAATTGGAGAATAAAATGAATTATTCTGTGAGGAAATATACTACGGTTGGTCAGTTTGAAGGTCAAGTTCATGTCCCTCAGCACTTTCTGTTGGTGCAAAGAGAATGTTGTTGATTTGTACGTACCAAAGAAATCAAATATAATTGAAAGGTTAAAGTTATATGTTGGCTCTTCCAAGAATCGTTTGCGTAAGAAACATTCCCGTTGGTTGACTCTGAGCTCATGCAAGTTGCTTTTGATGGAGTCTCTTCTCTTTAAAAAAATCCTGATTGCTTGTAATGACAATGTCTTTTTTTTCCTCTCCTCTATCCGTAATTGTCTTGTTTGTTTCCTTTGACTCAGTAAGGGCTATTTTCTTTGTAGCTACAAGAGCGAGAAGTGAGAAGTAGGAAGAAAAAAAAAAAAGTAATTGGACAGACTTTAAATGGTAACTCGAAGTTCCTCTTTCACCTTTTAGAGAAGGAGCAAAGGCCGTGGTAGTAGGGCTCAAAGCTTAAGTGATTCTTCTACTCACTCTTTGGATAAGCACCATGACAAGGAAAAGAAGGTAAGGCAGCCTCCAGATCTACCTCACTTCCTGCCATGTGTGATTGATGCCCCCCTCCTCACGAATTCAGACTATGAGGTGAACACATGAACCCCAAAAACTCCAGTCCGTCCCGAATTTTGCCAAGCAGTGATTAGTTTTGTTTAATTTACACAAGCCCTTGTGCCATGCCGTCCCTCACGCACCACACTTTTCATATCCCACAAAGCTTTTAAAGCCACAGGAGGGAGAAAAGTGCCTTTTATCACTCAAAGTGATTAGTATTTTGGTGCAGCCACAAATTATCAACGTAAAGAGTGCTGGATTCATAGAAAAGCATCCGTCATGGCCATTAGTTCCACAGAGTATGCGTAATCAGTATTGATAGGTAGTGTAGTCATTTGTTCCACTAATTTTCTATACGCAGCCATACCGAATGAGACGCATAGCATTATTAGCCCTGCTCGCCTTCCCATCTAATTCAATTAAGCGCAGGTCTTGTAACATGGCCCTGTATCAATAAATGTGTACGTAGAAGACTGTTCGCAGTGCATGCAAAAATCATTTGATTGTGCTTTTGTCTGTGTCCCCCCCCCCCCCCCCCCCCCTCTCTTTTCTTACTCTAATAACAGTGGTTTCTGAAATACTAATCCAGCAGACCTCATAGTGTGAAATGTGTGGAGGAGCTCATCACATCTATCCATCGTCATTGATAATTTTTCTCCCTGTCCTTAGCAACTCCCACCGGCCACATATTTGAAACACTCAAGCCTCTGTTCAGCCATCTTAATCAGCAGTAGCTTGCCTTATCTTTTATTTTTTTGAAGCAGGATATTAAAATGGCTCTTAGAGTTGATTAAAGATTTATACAGATGTTTGTTGACATTTTTGGTTGGGTTTTTTACGGTTATGCATATATTAATTATTATTATTTGTTTAGGATATTTGCCAGTTAATTTTTATGCTTGTGATATATTTAAAGAAAAGTTTGACATTTTTCTTTTTGTCCTCTTGTAAATAAGAAAAAATTAACTTCTTTTGAAATAAATTGTGTATATTTACTAATCTAAAAGCTTGCCGATACATATTGTGTTAAACCACTTGAAATGCTACTTGAAAATTCTCAGTTTCTGTGGATTAAATTATTAGCGAAGCGTTTTCTCTGGATTACTATGTGTAAAATGTAATGTTTGTTTTATTCTCCTCATGACATATCTTCCAAAAGATTTACATTTGCGTTGCTCTGATAATGAAAAATCAAATGAATGTTCTGAATGACCACTAATATGACATGTTTTCATACCTGCATTTATGCCAATATTTTAACTTAAGAAGTTTTATGAAATAAATATCTGGTGGAATTACCCATATTTTTAATAATGATGGATAAAAACATTTGTTATTGTGACCATGCTATTTTCGGAAAAATTTAAAATATCGTCATTTAGACCTTTTTGTTTGAAATTTTGAACAAATGTTATCAGACCTTTTATAGAATCAAGCAAAAATCAGCATTTACTTTACTCAAGCTTATTCCTAATATATTCTGTAAAGCCACAGAAACTGAAAGACCAAGTAGTTTGAATTTTCAAGTGGTCTTTTTTTTTTTGAATAGCAGACTTTTTTTTCTTTTTTTTTTTTTTGAAGCTGTGTATGTTTTTTATGTATCTATATTTAGTTTTTTTTTTAGCAAATTATGTTATTTGGGTGCACTTTATTTTAGTATATTCTTGTTGCGTTGTAACTATACCTTTTAAGTATATAATAATAATAAACTACATGTACTAACTATATGGTTTGGGTTAGGATGAGATTTAGGGTTAGTTAATGTGTAATTATGTACTTATTACTGTAGTGACTACATGTGTAGCAAGGACACCATAAAAAGTGTTACCTGTCATTTCAATCATTATAAATCATTTTAGATTGTGGAATTATACTGCATTTTAGGAATCATCTTACATTGATGTATTAAAACGTACACCTGAAAGCACACTGATGAGCACTTACAGCGGGGAGTGGAGGTCAGACATTGAGGCTGTTGGTTATTTGACACAAATTCACTAATTATTTGAATTGATTTGAATGAGTTTGCATTGGAAATGCATACCAAAATGGAGTGGATGGTGCTCTGTTAAGCTGCTCAAAGACAGACTGTGTAATCTAGGTCAGTGAAAGATTAAATATGAGATACCATTTAAAGCCGTTTCTCCCAGAATTATTCTGATATTTAACTTCTTCGCCTTATTCTGCATTGAGAGGGGTTGACGTGAACAATGATTCGGGTTGGAGCTTGTATTCTTGAAGATCGTGTTGTGAAGTACTCTGTGCTCCGCCGTGGCTATTGTTACCACGGCTGATTTGCATTAGCAAAGGAGGCCCTTCCCCCCTACTCCACATTCCCAGGTCAAAGGTTGGGGGGCTCAGATGTATACCTAGCTAATTCCAAACCCCAGGGCCAAACAACAATAGAGGCTAAAAGCTTCTCAATTTGCAGCTAGTTCAGATGTGCACTGAGAGGCCGTTGAGAGCGGCATCTGGGAATAAAATGATGTTTTCAGTCTCTCTTCTTCCTCCTGTCTCGCATATCTTAAATCCTGATCTGTTTGGGATTTTAGCTTTGTTTTCTGGATGATTAGTTTTTTTTCTGTGCGTTTAAACTTTTTTTTTTTATACTTGAAAATGTATTGTATTTATTCATTTCAGTAGTTTAATTTTAATACTTGGCCTGAAGCCTCAGGAGTCATTTCTTTGTTCGTCCTGAAAGAGATTTGCTACATTTCACTAATCTGCTGAAGGCATTGATGAATTATGATAAATGTCTTGGCTTTTTTTGTTCACTCTGTTTTTGCAGTCACCTCTGCCTGAACTATTCATCTTTGTGTAATTAAGATAGCTGTCGTCTTATGTCAAACTCTTGCAAGACATTCATGTCAGAATTTTAATTAGACCATAAACAGCAGTTCAAAGCTGCTTTTTAGCATTACATAAGACTATACATGTAGATGGTTTGGATCTATTTTTTGAAGAAAATTAAGTTAAAGTGTTTTTTCTTTGTATTTTTCATTCATAAACAAGGAAGTGTTGACAATTATTTTTTTTTTCTCACATCAATGCTCATCCTGTCAACACCTTTTAGGAACAGTGTTAATTCAGAATCTTGTTTTTGCATTCATTTGAAATGAGCACTTCTACTGCAGAGCCAATATGGCATTATAAAGCCTTTTAATTTCAGTAATTGTTATTTATGCATTTTGTCTATTATTCTACTTGTCATTTTGTTGCATTTGCTTGGATTTAACAATTCAGGATTTGAAACAAATCAGTTGTCAGCATAACAGGAAAATGGTGACATTTGTTTTGGGTTTGAAAACCAATAGCAATGAGTTTTCAATACAAAAACAATCTCTTGCACCCACTTAAAAAAATTCCCAGGGTGCTTATTCAAAACCCTCATTTCAAAGTGTGTATGAGTTTCCCATTCGAAGAAAATGGCATTTAAAATAGAATATGCAGCAAAATGGTAAACAGCGTAGTGGAAGCGGAAGCTCATTTTCATTTTCATTGAAAAACTTGAGCCTGAGGGCCTCTGGAATTGTCATCGCCACTTGCACTGAGAAGTAGCATAAACCGTTATCATGTTCAGAATAATTGTCAATTCTAACTGAGACAGTGGCTGAAAGATGACATAAAGGGTCAAAAAAAAATAGACGTTTGTATATTGCTCCAGTTGAGAATGTGTAAATATTCTCTCTGAATGGTTCAGGATCACTGCATATTTTTACAGCCACGCTCTTAACAACAGAAACGGAGAGGTTTGGAGGTGTTCGATTGGAGTGCGAGGTGTAAATTTGTTCGCGCTCCCGTTTCTTGGGCGCAAATAGAGCTATGTGGAGCACGGCACTAGACCAGGGTGTAAATTAAGCTGCAGTAGACTCTGGTCAGGCCTGCAATATGAATCCTTTCCAATCCAGACATAAAGGCTTTCTTTTACTTTACGTAAAGGCCTTCATAGGCAGCACAAGTGACTCTCCTTGCCGCATTTGAATGCATGCAAACGATTGACATTCATTATTTCAGCTTTTTGAGTTTCACATCTTTTCTCTCTTTGTTTTCAGAAATGACAGTTCAGCTGAAGTGCCTCCCAAGTTTTTTTGGGCATCAGCAGAGTCATTTTCATAATTGATTCATTTGTGTTTTCATGACAGAAGCATAAAGAAAGAGATCGGCATAAACCAAAGCACAAAAAGTCTTTGGAACTGTCGCCTTCCCTGGTGCCAGTGCTGATGGTGACATCTGAGAAGGTGAGTTACACAAGGGTAGATGAGGCCTGAGGACACTTTACTAGGGATGCTACGATTATAGATTTTGGTTGTACGATTATAGTCTGAGGAATAATCATGGTTTCACGGTTATCACAATTATTATGCATTCATTAATTTCAAAACATTACTAGTTTAGAAATCACATGAAAACCTCTTATATTTTAAAGTGTTATTTATTGCTGCTCAGTAACTAAATAATACAGCACAAAATAGTAATAAATAACAAACAATAGTCCATTTTGCATTGGATTTAAAATCAAGTGGGGAAAAAAGAATTTTTGAATTGAAACAAGTAATTTTACACTGAAAATAAGTGACAGAACAATGAATAAATAAAAATAAGTATAAATAAATAAAATAGTTTTTGTCTAATGTAAATCTAAGCATCATATTAGCTAAGTATTTCCCTTTTAAAGAGAACAAATGTAATCAAAAAGGATGCTGAACCTGTCTGAAAGGCGCTTTGAATTAACTATAGTATGAACTTTTTGGTCCGGTTTCCCCTACAAAGTCCAAAGACATGCGCTATAGGTGAATTGGGTAAGCTAAATTGTGTGTAGTGTATGTGTGTGAATGAGAGTGTATGGGTGTTTCCCAGTGATGGGTTGCAGCTGGAAGGACATCCGCTGCGTAAAACATATGCTGGATAAATTGGCGGTTCATTCCACTGTGGTGACCCCTGATGAATAAAGGGACTAAACCAAAAAGAAAATGAATGAATGAACTTGGGGCGCACTCACACTATGCTATCCGAACCATGCCCAGGCGCGTTTCCCGGTTCGTTTAAGAAGTGTGAGTGCTCTGAATCGGGCTCAGGCGTGGTTCAGTTGGCCGGCCCTGGCCAGGTTGGAAGAGGTGTGCTAGTGCGGTTCACTTGGGCTTTGGTGCGGTATGCTTGTAGTGTGAGTGCAAAGCGCACCTGAGCCCGAAACTGAAGACGAAACGTGCCTTTTAAGGGACTGTTTCATATGGATTTATTAATCATTCGTACTGTTCAATGAATGCAAACTGTCGCAGTTTATTAAAGACGCAAACCCCTCACTGCACGACAGCTGCACCTTCAGCAAACCTCCTAATACCTGCAGCACAAGGACTTTTATGATTATTTATGAGCATCAAAAGTGACTAATCTGTTAGGCGAATTATATGACTGTGTCGCTGCATATCAAATTAAAATGATATAACTAAAGAAATCTCCACTGTGCTGAGCGAGAGCTCTTCTGTTAAACTGACCAGCGCATCATCGATGACGTAAGTGTGCTTCGGCTCGGATGCAATGTGAGTGCAGGCGTTTGGGGCAGAGGGAAGGGGGGACAATCGTGCTTCGGCACGTTTCAAGGCAACTGTACATAGTGTGAGTACGCCCTTGTTTAGGATTTTTCATTTAGTATTGTTTTTTTTCTCTTTGGAGTAGAAATGTGTATATTCCATACAAAGCATGAAGCTGATCCGTCAGGTCTTGTCACGTGATTCATGGTACGCTTGAGTCATTCTTTCACCTATATGTGCCTGGAAAGAGTGCACCTGTACCCCGTAAACACGGTGTGCACGTCATTCCCAATATGTGCACAAGAAAAAAATAAGAAACTTGTGTGCACAAAAGACGCAACATGTGAACGGCCCTTAGTTAATAGCCTCAGCCATAGTTAATCCAGTGTGCGTGTGTATTAGCCTCTGTGTACAAACTTGGAACTTTAAACTAGCGCACAGTTGGCATAACTTTGTTTAGTTGCAGCAGTCTTGTTCCATGCAGAAACGTGATGTTGAGAAGCCTTTACGATTAATTAATCGTGATGAATTACAACGTGGTTAATAGTGATTTTGGTTAATCCTTGCATCCATACACTTTACTCTTGCCATTAAGATACATTTTGGTCAAGTGGATGACGCTAAATACAGCTCCCAGAAGTAGTTGAAAATTATTTTGATCTGCCTGCTATAATATAGTGTGGTTGAACACATTTGAACCACCAGAAAATATAACCTAGTTTCCGATTATTCACCTAACAGATGAACTATATGGGAGTTGAGCTAGTCATGCTTTGCTGCACTGTACAGAAATGCATGAATTACAGTCAAAATTAAAGTTGCCATCAATATCTTACACAAAAGAGCTTGTGTGTCACATTGAGCGTTCCCTTAAAAGTGATGTAGTAAAGGCTAAATAAGAGGCAATTGTCTCAACAAAATCCAAACGCAAGTGGCCACATCGCCGTTAACCACTTGTTTGGATAACTGTCAATGCATGTTAATACCAGGTGGAAGCAGGATCTTTGAGTTTATTTCAAATGCTCAAAAACACACTCTAAATTTGTGTGTATTTCCCTTTCAGAGTTACAACAACAACAACAACAGCAGCAGTGGCGGAAGTGTCTCCTCCATCTCCTCCACTCAGAAGCGACTGGACGACAGCGGAGCCCGTTTCACCAATGCCAACTTTCAGGAAGTTCCACCTCACTCCAGTTCCAGCTCCAAAGATGGTGGCTCCTCCGATGGCAAGAGCTCGGACAGCAAAAGCAAGAAATCCAGCCACAGCACTAGCTTAAGCTCGGGTTCACGGGGTCGCAAATCTGCGCCAGGCAAACCCCACGGCCCTGTGGTCACCACAGCTACTTCATCCACGGCCCCTTCCTCAACCAGTCCTTTTCAGCAAGGTAAGGCTTCCAAACATGCCAACTTCACTTTCACTTTAGATTAGGGATGCACCGCGATGCAGACGTGGACAATTCGGGACCGGTTCAGTAATAATCATAACCAGTTATTATGTACTGACGTCATTTATCTCATATGTGCTATGTCGCTGTAGCTTACTATGGTGAGGGAGAAAAGCGCAAGTATTTACAACGCTCCATCTACTTAAAAATGCTGGATCTGTGCACAATTTCACTGACTTTCACTGACACTTACAGCAGAAGCCCCTATTTCACTGCGATTGAGAAAATGAAAGTAAACTCCATTTCTCCTTTTCACTCTCACTGTGACCCATTCGACCTGCTGACATGACTTTTTCTCTCCTCTCGGCTGTTACAGCGATACTTCTGGAAACAGACACGGGCGTTTATAAAAAATAAACACGGGTGTTTATTTGCTATAAATGGTCGTGTTGTTTAAAGGTACAGTTTATATATCTGACTGTATTAAAGGACAAAATTGTATAACAAATAATATATAAATATATTTATATTTATACATTTTAATACAAGAATTGCTGTGCTGTGAAAAAAATACAAAAATGTATGGAAAGCATCGTCCATGCACCGAGATATCGAATTGAACCGAATCGCTGGCATGATAATCGTAACCGAACCGTGAGACCAGTGTAGGTTCACACCTCTACTTTAGATTGTTGATGAAGTGAATTAGTAAACACCCCCTCCATGTTTTCAAATTGACTGAAACAGCCAGATTTAGGTCTCTTTGAGCGAGTCTGTTGTGACATGGCTGGATGGAAGCCAGGAGTTGTAAGCTTGGCGTGTGTGTGCGATAAGGCTGTCGTCTGGCTGGCTGCTGCTGTAATGCGGATCGGCGAGTCTTTCTGAGTCGGCTGGGGCTTGGGTGGCGTCTCTTGTGTGTGTGTTTATGTGTGTTATGAGGGAGGTTTGGGAGTCAGAAAAGAAGCATGCTCCTTTCATTTCTCATATCAAGCCATGATGGAGGAATTGAAGCAGAGGTCACGTCTGGAAAATTCAGACTAATCATTAATGTGTCAAATTGCACAGGAGCCTCCTCTCTGGAGTTACATGCAAACTTCAAGGAACCATTGAAGAAGAAACAATGCTGTGTTTTCTCAGCAATGAGATCAAAAGATGTTGAAGATTAACCATGGAGTCTCTGAGAATGTCATATTGTCTGGGCTGTTTTGACAACACCTGACACAGACCTGGGGCCACTCTGTGGTTCTGTTCGGCCACCATGGTGTAATATTCCAAGTATATGAGAGATTGCAATCTTTTATTAAATTGAGCTCTTTGCGTTTGACAATAACAGTGAGGTGTAGGAATATGTAGAGGTTATTTTCCATAATGGTGCACATGTGAATCTTCTTGTTGACTTAAGAAAAGCAGATAAAAAGTAATATTCTTTGAGGCAGGTTTTAAGATTTTTTGTCAAGTCGTCTCATCTTCAGGCATTAAATGGACAGCAGTGCTTAATCTAGCATCCAGCGATAAGGTGTAGCCAAACTTCCTGGATGCGTTTTGGAAAGAATACAAAATGCGTTCGTTATCTTGAGCAGTCGTCAGACCAGTTGTTTTTTTGATATGGTTTATCTTTGAGAAATTTAACTGGCCTCCTCTGTTTTTTGCATGTTTGAATGTTAGTGGGAGGCTTACAGGATAAATGATGTAGTAATATTGGGAGGTAAAGCCTCCTACAACAGCTGTAAAAACATGGATGGTTTCTCTGGCATTGGTTAAAGGACGAGTTCTTCCCTGAGGGGAGGGCTTGAATGAACACCTAGATCTGGGTCACCCTTCTTGCCTGCCTGCATACCTGATTGTTTGAATTCCTGCAAGTTTGTCTGGCCCAACTTGGAGTGGAAGATGATGACTGACTGACTGGTTTTAGGTTGGGTTGTTTCTTTGATGATTTTGTGAAGATTTTAACCTTTTTAATTTTTCAATAATTTTAGGGTTTATTTATTGTCATTTGAAAAATTGAAAGGCCTTTGATAAAAAAAAAAATGAATTAATCAATTGTCTAGTTGAAACCCTATTTTGGCTTTAAATGATTGTATGGTGTTTCTCTGTTTACCTTTAATCTTATGTTGTTTGTTTAAAGATCTTTTGAACTATTTATTCATCAGAATATTTGACAGCACAAAGGTTTTGAGCATTTCAGTTATAAAAAAAATATATCTTTTGTAGTATGCCAGAACATGTACAGAGTTTGATAATGGTGTATGTTTGTGTGCAGGATTGCAACCTGTTAGTAAAGTTGTTCAGTTCAGTGCTAAATCTATTCTTTTCTGGGCATTTAAAAAGTGGAAAAAATAAGTAGTACTGTTATAAACGCATGTCATCCCACCAGTCTGTCGGTTTATGCCATCTGTCTGTTAATACTATATTAAGGTGCATTTTCTTTTTTCTCTCTCTCTCAGGTCATTTATTAGGAAGCAGCAGCAGCAAATCAGCCACCACTGGGTCTGTGGTTCAGCCCACGTCTGATTTCCTCAGCTTCTCTGATCCCAGCCTAAGGGCTGGCGACTCCTACACGCCTCCATCCTTTGGCCGCTGCCACATGAAGGGTGGTGCAGAAAGCGGAGCTTCTGAAAGCATGGTTGCTCTCAACACCTTCAGCATGATGTCTCTTCCCCAAAGCTCCAGCTCCAGCTCCAGCAAGCATTATGAAAACTGTCACACGACTGGGGAGCTGGGCAGCCTGGCCTCAGCCGGCTACAAACGACCACAGCCCTCCTCGTCCTCTTCTTCTGCAACATCGTCTTCATCTACTGGCGAGGATGGAGTAAAGAAGAAAAAGAGAGGGAACTGGAGGAACCGATATGGTCCTTGCTTCACCACCCAGGACAGTAAAACCACTGATACTGGAGAGCACGTATCCACAATGCCTTCATCTACTTCCCCTTCGCCATCCTCTATGAGCAACATGGTCTGCCGCGGGAGCACTGTAAGCAGTACTGCAAGTGTAGGAGCAGTGGGTGCTGGTAGCAGTAGTCTGGGGATTCAGAAGTCCCCGTCCCTCCTCAGGAATGGAAGCTTACAGGGTATGACTGTCAGCTCCCCACCTGCTGGACCAGGTGAGCAAAAACATGGGTTGCTTGGCAGAAAGTAGTCAATAGTTTGTGTAGATGAGTTTCATATTTCATTTGATTTGCAATGTCGTTTGGTCTTAAAAGACAACGTCCATCAAATTCGAGTCTATTTGTTTTTAATTATTCAATGGTGCCGTTCCTTGGTTCTGAGTTCCCCCTATAGCTCTTTTATTAAAAGCATTTATTTTCAGTGCTATATATGAATTTAGCCATGTGTGATAAACTAATATTTAGAACTAATGGTATCACTGTTTTGTACCAGGTGTTTCAATGTGTAGTTACCAAAGTCTTTCAACTAATGTCACCAACATTTGTTTTTAAAGCGTCATGAAACCCCCCTATTTCAGTTCAAGTTTACCTCAGAATCTTTTGCCACTGCATAAGGGAGGGGAGTGAGCATGACCGCCAAAGCAGGGGAAAAAGAGGAAGTCGAGCAACTGTCAATTGACTCACCAGTTCAGACTAAAACTTAGACACAAATCATTTTATTCTTGATTGATTTTATACTTTGCTAACATAAAATGCAATAAAATACATTGTCTATCTTTTATAAACTTTACATTACATATATCATTTGTAATTTCATAGACGATATAAAATACGGTCCCACTTGACATTAAATGGCCTTAACTAATATGTACTTGCAACAAAATTAAATACATTGTACTTACTGTGTTAATAATGTATTTCAGAACATTTCTGGTGCTCTTGAGGTGGCATACGGATAGGGTTAGGGACAGGTTTGATGGTGTGGGTAGGTTTAGACATGGGTTAAAGCAATGGTCTCAAACTCTATTCCTGGAGGGCTACAGCTCTGCTCAATTTATCTCCAACCACCTCCAACTCACACCTGCTTTATGGCCCGTTTCCACTGAATGGTACAGTACGGTTCGGTACAGGTCACCTTTATCAGGCTTGTGTTTTCACTGCCTGAAGGGTACCAAGGCTACCCTTTTGGTGGGTGTGGTGTACGACAGAAAGTTTCAGTCGACATCATTCTCGCTTGAGGAAATGTCAAAGTAAAGCTGTAGGTGTCGTTCACATATCATATGAGAAGCTCTTCTCACAAAACCGATGCTTTATATACATAAATACTTGTGTATGAATGTTCATTACTAACTTTTCCATGAACATGATTTGATTATAACTGCAGATCAATGATAATATGCAAAATAGCCTACTGTAACGTCTGCAATTACATAAAACAAATAAATGCAACATATATGAACACATACAGCCCCTTACAGTCTCTGATATGTTACCAATTACAGAAAAACTACACACAGCGTACATTTAGTCCTTATATGGGTTCAAAAACACACAACATATAGCCCACAGTCAGCGCAAACCTCTCGTCTGTATCTTTAATCTTAGCCAACACATGTAACCTCTGTTAGAAAGTAATTTCGTCATTCCGAGTTCATAATAGTCCAAAAGGCGATGATAATAATTAATGGCAGTTTGTTCATGTTTTAGGATGGTGAAAGAATCATTCGCTCCTTCGTTTTTTCCGGCTTCTCTTTTGTTTTTTCATGCTTCACTCTCGTGTTTGTCTGTTTATAAAAGGATCGGTTGTCAGAACTTCAATAATCACGTGCACATTATCATTATCAGCTCAAGAAGTTCGTTATTTCAAATATAGACGCGAGACGAGTGATCGCGAACTCCCTGGAGATAGTGAAACTCCTCCCACTTTTAGACGGCCTCGTAAAACAAAAACAGGACACGGCAGATTTGTTTTTCTTGGCTTTGTGGCTGTACATCAAGACAACGACAAGGTTTGTCTGAGCTCGGGCCGTAAACGCAGATCGAAATGTACCGTACCACTCAGTGGAAACGGCCCATAATAGTCTCTAGAAGTCTTTAACACCTTGATTAGTTGGATCAGCTGTGTTTGATTAGGGTTGGAGCAAAACTGTGCAGAGCTGCAGCCTTCCAGGAATCGAGTTTGAGACCTATGGGTTAAAGTGAAAGGGATGGTGAACAGTGTAATTATAAATTTATTTACAGATGTAATTACATGCAGGTATTTAATCAATCATAATTACAATGTAAAAACACGTATTTACACAAAGTACATTGTAACAAATAATTTATTTCAGTGTAAGTACATATTAGACAAGACCACTTAATATAAAGTGGGACCTAAAATACTATATACACATAACCACAATTTGTAAAATCACTATAAAGATAATCATGTTTATTTGAACAGTATAAATGTGGATACGGTCTATGAATATTTCAGAATTTCAGATTATGCACCCACACCCCCAAAAAAACATGTACGTAGAATACAGTAGATTTACATGCCCACAGAGAGCACCCATAATAAAAGTGGACAGCGACACAGAAGCTTGTAGTGAAGAAAGTACGCCGGGGTAATATGGGAGATTTTAAACATGAACGAACACTGCAACATAGATGGGCGATAAGTAAATGGTAATGAACTGATAAATGATGAAGTCCACCATTCTCCAATTCTCGTAGCTCTCTCGACAAAAATGATTGCTACACACAAACAGTTTAGTTGTATTGGTAGCTGATGGCCAACCAAGCCCTGTCAGTATGAGAGGAAAGCCTTGCAATAAGCTCATACAGCACAGAAACAAACACTTACAACCATTCATGAACTGCCAACTACTGCGCACACACCGTCTTCCAGCTTGGCAGGTCTGTCATCGGAAAACACGTGCCTTCATAAACCATTAAGAAGCAGGGTGTTCTCATAGGATCCACTTGGTTAAGTGCTACGTCACCAAATTTGATCCCACTCCAATTATGATTTTAAACCCGGAAGATGAAATTAGCAGACAAAAGCTCAAAATAATCCAGTTTTCCCCACAATTAAAGCTAACTTGTGCTAACATTCTTAATATGATACCCAACACACATAGACCAGCTAATTTCTCAAAAAAAAAAAGCAATCAAGGGTTTGATAAACCTTTAAGCGTTTGCCTTGATGAGGCCTCTTTTCCTGATCCAATCAAATGCCGTCTTGCGTTTGAATATCCTATTCTATTTTAAAATGCATCAAATTACAAGAGTAAAAGGGGTTTGCAATTGTTGTTTTATGTTGGCTTGGAAGTTTATGGTTGCATCTAACAGGCTATCATAAATTGTCTTGTTTTGGCCAATCGGACGTAATTATTTTTTCAGGAATTACACATGGAGAGTCTTTTCAATATCGTATTCAGCTCAATTCCTCTAATTCGTCCTAATCTTGCCCTGAATCGCAATTTTTTCCATCTCCGTTTATTAAAAAAAATAAAAGGAATCCATTTGTGGTCCGCTCTCCTCGAAGAGAAGCCTGGGAACCAGCATGATGTTGTTTTGGTCTGTGCTGAAGCTCATTAGGGTAAAAGTGGATGGAGGTGCTCTCTAAAGTGCTTCCTCATTCCTACCTGATTGAGAGCTTAGAGTGGCCCGCTGAATCTCCATAGAGATGCACATTAACCTGTTGAGCCCGAGGGAGCTGGAGGAGGGAAGGAGCCCGTAACAGGCAATTAGTTAAAATTTTATTTGTTCCTCCCGATGTTGTCTTCGCTCGGGATCTAGAGTGAGCCGACATCACTTACTGGCTCAAGATAGTGTATAGAAATGCCCTGACCCCTACTGGCCTTCCTGCTCACTGAGCTGGAGCCAGAACTTGCACACATGGTCACACCGTTATTTCTCACTCATTTGCAGCCGCTTTCTCACCTGCAAAATCTTACCATTGACAAAAGAGCTCCACACACACATGCCAGCTCTAATGTTTAAGGGGCTTTATCTGTGGGGCTGCCCTGTTGCTTGGCAACCATCCAGCTGTTAGTTAGGTAGTTTCTGTCCTTCTGATTAGAACTTAAATTTTTCCCTCTGTCAGTTCCAACTATATGCAGTCCCACTGTCACCCTGTCCCCCCTCTCAAGGCCATATGGGTTCTTTGTTTGTTTGGGCTCATTCTCTCCCACCCATCCCTGCACTCACCTGTTCCTGGCCTTTGGCTGGACTGTAAATATTTAGCCATGGCTAATGCAGGGCTACAGCAGAGTGCTCCACCTCATCTATCTGTCTCGCCCTCCCTCAAAGGCTTCCAGCTTCTTTTTTTTTGATGGATGACTGGTTTATCAGGAGAAGCTGTGGGTGCCATTATTAAATGCAAACATCCATCTCAGGCTTGGATGGGTGTAGGACTTTATATGGGATAGGCTTGGTTAATAATATGGTATACCGTGGGATCTAAAAAGAGCAAAGATATCAGTTTCAATACCATTATACCGTCATAAAAACAATTAACTTACATGGGAGACAGGGATTAAATATTAAATATAATTTATTTAATGCCTAAAAATGCGTATGCATGGTTGTCATCACAGGACATCGTGGAGGAGAAAGAGAGAGGTTGGGAAAGTCACGCACCAAGACCCCGTTTACACAGTCAGGTCTTTACATTACGTTTACACTGTCAGATGCCCAATTCCGATTTGTTGCCTCTATCAGATTTTTTTGCCTGTCCATTTACACATTCTTTTAATTGTGACCCATATCCGATTCATGTGTTTACACTTGCTATACAATTTACAGCGTTGCACATGCGTAAAGGTGGGTTCTAGCATCTGCGCCACTAGCCACGATGGATGAAATAGTCTTGCTTTTAGCTCTGCGAAATATGCGAAGTTCGGCCAACTTTAAAATGATTTTGAGGCGGAGGAGGGAAAGGGCCGTCATTGCAGCTTGCGCCTATGGTTTATATAAAGTGTCCTCCACCATTCAGAGGACTTTGTGGGTATAAGAAAGATCTCAGGTCTGGTGGGAGCAAATTGTGGCGTCTGACCACTTTCCTTCTCCATGTTTCCTCTGTTGTTGTTTACCGCGTCAGCGTCTCCACACACGCTCTTCCTTCTACGTCATTAAACCGTGGAGAAGTACCACATTGTCGCAAGTTTAATGAAGTACAAAAGGGAATGCCTCAATAAATCCTATCTGCCTGTTGAGCAAAAAATCGGAATTGGGTCACATTTAACTGGTAGTGTAAACGGGGCCCAAGTGACCTGGCTCCGAAAAAAAAAATAAACATTATCTGCTGACCGGCTTTCAGCAGCTACTGTCAGCTTATTAAACCGGGCAAAAATTTAGATACTTGGAAAATTGTAGCCCTTAGCAACATTTCATGCATAATGCAATTTTGGAGATGTTTTTTTCTTTTAATCATGCTTCAAGGCTGATTTATACTTCTGCGTCAAGCGCATGCGTATGCTACAGCGCAGCCTACGCGTAAACGCATAGCCCATAGCTGTCGCTGATGCGCACCTCTCAAAAAATGTAACTACACGTTGGAACGACCCGTTGCGCAAGCTCTGTGATTGGATGGCTTGGTATCGCTGACGATTGTGCGCGGAGGTGAGAGCCGCACGAGCCAAATGCAGTGAGTGTTTACAAGTGTCGAGTCCCATGAAGGAGCTCCAGATAGAAACTACTGTTTTGTGTTTACCTTATGATTAAAGTTGCACATCCGCCGATTCCAGCCTCAAAATGAGTGAGTTTGAGCCACTTGTACATTAAGGTAGCGTTCAGAAAAAACAAAACACCAGCGAAAAAACTCAACACAGAGGAACATAAACACCTACTGCCAGCTAGCGTTTCTGAAGTGTTATTGCAGAGCAACAGAAACAGCGCGCACAAGTATAAATGCACAGCTTTGCGCATTGCATGCGCCGTGGGTCACACCGATCACTTGACGCAGAAGAATAAACCAGGCTTATTGGACATTTCAGTACAGAACTCATTTACCAGAACTTGTACAGTGCTTAATCCTAGGACTTTTTTTTTGCCCTTGTGCTTCAATTCTCTTAATAGTATTACTTATTTGTATGTTCATAGGAAGTTTATAGTTCAGTAATTGTTTTTCTGCATGAACACTTCAGAGAATTTCCCAGTGCAGTCTTTAAAATATTTTTTATTTTTCCATATCCTGCATGACACCAAAAATGTGGCATTCAGGTTAAAATAAGTGCAACTTAAAAAATAAATAAATAAATAAAGCAACTGGAGACCTTGAATTTCAATGTCCTGCATTGTACAGTGCATCTGCATGACTTTTTCTCCTGTTAACACGGTACTATATTGTAGTCAACATTTAACATTTGAACTACATTGGACAGACAAACAAAAAAACATGGAGACATTCTTCAAAATATCATAGTTTAAATTCCACTGAAAGGAAGCCGTGCATGTTTGAGGCAACATTAAAAAAGGATTTCATTATGGGTTCAATTGTCATTGTAAGCCTGGATTTATTACTCTGGATGAAACTATGCAGCCATCCTATCCATTCAAGTAAACATTCTTGAGCGATGCATGCATTTGCTATATTAACTGCAGCCATGTGCCGTAACTTATCCTCACTCTCGGTCGACATGCATTAGAAATGTCAAGCCAGACTGTTTGTTTGTGCTAGAACATATCTTGAAGCTAGAAACAAAACTCTTCAAAACATCCATCGCCACTCACAATACCACATTAAAATGAAAAACATCTGCCACATCAAAGGCCTAAATATGTTCTACTGATGTTCAACAATACCTCCGATCAGTCCTTGCTTGCTTCTCTTCGTCCATAAGGAAAGTGCTGTGGATCCTTATCAGGTTCTGAGCCTCGTCATTAACCTCCCTCTGAACTCGCATGGATTTTCTGCTGGAAGAGGAAACAGGGGTTTGACTTGAAATGCTGGCTAATCTAATTTGAAATTTCCCCTCTCTTCCTTTGATTTGATAAAGGGGGGGTGGGGAGGGGGGTGGGGGGTTCAGGAGAAGATGTTAAGTCCTTATCGATCAGGACCATTCGATCAGCACCAGATAACAGGATCTTTGTCCTTGCTTTGTTTGGTTGCTCATGTCTTGTAACCTCTAATCAAATGCTCCGTCGGTTAACCTTTCCCGAAATGTTAATTATTAACCAGATCACCAGATCAGCATGATGATTTAAAGATTAATCCAATCATTAATGCCTCAAGTTCCAAAACCATTGGAAGCTCCAAAAAAGTCCAACAAATTAAGATTAAATGCAAAACCATAACCGTAAAACCATGTCTGAGCTTATTTATACTATAC
The DNA here is from genome assembly GCA_903798195.1 of Danio kyathit. Taxonomy (NCBI): domain Eukaryota; kingdom Metazoa; phylum Chordata; class Actinopteri; order Cypriniformes; family Danionidae; genus Danio; species Danio kyathit. Next base: position 19,987,796 of record LR812542.1, read on the forward strand.
GTGGAGTTGGGAGCTTGGTACTGTAAATGCTTCACGTGGAATCCAACAATGTTTCCTTGTTTCAGCAGTGAATGTAGACTGCCGTGAGCCATTCATTCCTTTGTGTGGCAAAGGGGGCCTCTCTCGTTCCTGCAACGGGTCAGCCTGGGCCATCAGCTGGGTTTATTTGAAATTGTGGCAAGGGAGGAGGGAAAGAGAAAAGGAGAGAAAAAAATCAATAAAGCGACGGCAACAACAAACATCGTGCATGTCATGAACCAGCACATAAATATGAATGGACCGCACTCCTCCCCAGCACTCCAGCCCCACCTTAAAGGCCCTCAGTCATTTTTACAGAAGAAACAGTGAGTCGTCAGATTCAGGCAACTGTTTTCTGGGTCACCGGGAGGCCGGAGAGGAGAGCATGTTAAGAAGATTCAAAAATGCTTTGTGCTCACTCACGGTGTCTGCTGGTCAGACAGGCCATTCAAAGTCCACAAAGTTCATCTCAGGGGCAGCTCGAAAGATAGATGGATAACCAGCAAAGGTATATTGGAGGACAGAGGTTGCCCTTACAGCTATTAAAACTTTGCTTTTACCACTAGATTACAGGTCATAACCTGCGTTGATTTGTTTCACATCCCCCAGTTGCTATGCCAGATCTCCTGCTGATAAACAAGACAATGTTATTTTGGACTCAGTGGGAATGAAAAGAGAACATTTGGTGTGCCGATGATGCTGGTTTACAGTAATTGCTCTCTTTTTGCAGGGTCGTACCCCAGCAGCAGTGATGTAGCCTGTCCTTTGCCCAGCGCGGTGCTCGGAGGGTCTTTGTCCGCATCAAGCTCTGAGTTGCCGGCTCATCAGTCAGTTGTTGTCACTTCTATGCCCACGCTGACGTCACTTCCCCCAGCCGCCCCATTCACAAGCACCCCATCCACACACGTGAGTATTTAATACAGCTAGTGATGTTTATTAGATTTCATAGGACCTGTATGCATCATGTACTCACTCTCAGTTGGTTTAATTGCTGTTAAAATGGGTGAATAAAAAAAAAAAGAAAGGTTAAAATCAATGGACGCATTTCACAAGACATTATGAACATTTTTATACATTTATGATCTTTGCGTCAAGTTACAAAAAATGAATTACTGCTTATGCGAGGTGTTTCTAATACAGCGTCTTTGGGGCTGAGAGTAAGTTTGACATTATTCTGTCCTCTGACTGCTGTCATCAGTCTCACAGTATTTTTTTCTTTTTCTGAAAGTCTTAACACCATCATGGAGTTTTTCTTTTATTATTTCAGCAAATAGGGTTGCAAAAAATTATTGGTTGTACAGTCTGATTCATTGCACTCTGTTTACCCAACTATGACGACTTCCGCTACTGAGAACTACATTTATTCCAAAGTTAAACGGTAAAATAGTTTGAAAGTGAAAGTAAGGACATTAATTATTATGCAGTGTTTCCTCTAGGATTTTTTCCAGCAGTGGCGGCAGGACTTTTTTTTTTTACACAGATCTGCCAACTATTTTAAAGACAAATATTACACGCAGTATTACAAGTCGACATAGCATTCATGTAATACGAGCAGGTGCGATTATAATCCGCTATAAAAAACACGACTAAATGTTTTAAATAAGAAGCTGTAATGTAGCCGTGGCGGGATGAATTTTGGCGTGGCGGCCCGCCACGGATGAATGAATGTAGCGGAAACCTTGTTATGGTTTCTTTTTTATTATTATAATACATTTTTAATTTTACAAAATGAGCATATACAAATATTTCTGTTGCACAAGCAATTATATTCACAGTAAATGAAAAAAATAATAATAAGCAAAAGGAACAAACAGACGAGGTAAAGATTAATAACATGAGGCCTTATAGAAAATCAAGAAGGGCTTGTTATAGGTTAAGGTGCAATCTAGAGGTCTAGTCATTGCTTGTTCGAAGTAAATAACAATTGCCATTTCTTTGTTGTTCAACAGTTTTTTTAATAATGTTAGATCACACTCTGCATGCCAGATAAATAAGATCTAGCCCCGGATGCCAGATCCTGTCAGAAAATGTCTGTTTCTCTGGGTATCCAGTAGGCCTGCAACAACGAATCAGTTAAATTGATAAAAATCAATTACTTAAAGTGTTGGCAACAAATTTCATAATTGAGGCAAGAGAGATGTTTGATTATTAAAAAAAATTACTTTAGTTCAGCGCGGAGTGAACACGGTGCACTGATACACGGTGCACAGTGCACTCTCGTGCACTGATACAGAGTTCAGTGCCTCAGACAGGGATGAGGAGGAAGGGAGTTCAACAGCAGGGTATATCACTAAAGAATCCTATGTTAAAGTCCCTGGTGCTGGTGTTTTTACGCGTTATACAGCTTGACAACCATGACAAGTTCGCATCAGCTCGTTTACTCTTGAGCGGCAACTGAAAATTCAAACTGAGCTTTGGTGCGTTTGCTGGCACTGAGCCAAAGAAAGACATGTCATATTATCACAATTATGCAGCGTTTTAACTGTCTAATGCTTATTTTATGTTTTAGACATGTAAATACACACAAGTACAAGTAAAACAATACATTTAGAGTTTGTAAAACACATAAAGTCTATTGAAGTCTAACAATCCATTCAAATATAAATTGCCAATGTGTTTTATTTATATCAGATACGCAAAATTGAATCTATTCTTCTCCAAGTTCACCAGCCATTTACTTGCATGCATTTTGGCAGTAACTTGTTAATTTACGTGCTGAATCCTGCGTGTTCTACTTTTATAAATGAGGCAAACGCGCAGCCGTTTACATGTAAACATGGTGACGCCTATCTCACGTTATAAATCACGAACACTTACGTGTTTGTGTGAATTGGAATATCAGGTAGCTGATGACATGATGAGCAAGCGTGTGAATATGTTAAAATAAAATGGGGAAAAAACTAAATAAATGGGATACATCTGTCATACAGCGGTATTGTGTGTCACGTGACAAACATGACGCATCGCCACAGAAACGTTAAGGGTGAACGTTCTAAATTAATGATCGCCTAAAAAAAACTCACTCCTGGTTCCTGAATATTTTAAACCCACCTGCAAAAGGGTTAATAACAGGAGTAAAGCAGCGGTGGTATAGTTACTTTGCACTTTGCATTGCAAGACTAAAGACATTTTTTATTCACTCGCCTTTTTTGGATCATTCATTTTTCCATCTCTTGTCATGTATAGTTACACTGCAAAAAGCTTTTTGTACTTAGTAGTTTTGTCTCGTTTCCAGTCCAAATATCTAAAAAATCTTAAATCCAGATTACTAGACAAAAAAAAAACAGCATGAGAAAATTAAGTGATGCTTAACTTATTATATCTTAAGATAAATTTTCTTACCCCATTGGCAAATAATTTTAATCAAACAATTACTTAATATTGAGGGGGGGTTTTTTCAGAAAAAAAGACATAATTTCTTAAGCTACTTCATGTGTCTAGTATGTATCTTGATTTAACATTTTTTTAGATATTTGGATTGAAAACACGACAAAACTACTTAGTTTTTTATTTTATTGTTATTATTATTATTATAACAGCTCAGGGATGAGCTTTTTTGAATAAAGGGTTAGAAATGAATGCTTTTCTTGTTTTTGTTTTTTTTTAATCCGATTCATCGATTATTCGAAGAAATAATCAACAGATTAATCGATTATTAAAGTAATCGTTAGTTGCAGCCCTATGATCCAGACAACAAGCCAGCGGAGCCGCCTAATACCCAAACCTGTTAACCAGTATTCAACTGAATTAACAATCTCCTATCATTACAGTAGTTGACTGAGATAGCCAGAGAGGAGCAGAAGCAGGATATAAAGCAATGATGATAAAGGAAAAGCAGTTTATTGAATGATCTTAATTGTGTATGATTCAATGCTCAGACTTAGTCTGACCAGGATAAATCCAACAAGTGTTATTAAACCACAAGCAACAACAATGGAAAATTACTGGTTCACAACATTGTCCAGTGACAATACAGACCTTGAAATGGAGACATTCTCTTATCTCTTTATCCCTTGCTTCAATCCAGACAGTCATTAGATTTTAACAATATGGAAATGAAAAAAATTAAATAATAAAGCAATAATTATAGGAAGATATTAATAATAACATTTAAAAACATAATAAAAAGACAAGTAATAATCAATTATAATAATCAAACCAATAACTAATAATCAATAAAATGATAATTATATAAATAACTATAATTAAATGAAGAATAAATGAATATAAACAAATGAGAATAAAAAAACTCAACACAAATGAATAGTTGCTTTCTTGAAACAACACCCATAAGTTTGCTACAAGGATTCTCAGATCCTTAGTTAGATTCTTCAATAACTACTGTAATTTTGGGCACCAAATCAACATACTACAGCTTTATAACAAAATTGTTTCATTAATGTATTGAATTTATTAATTTGTTACCTCTAGCAAATAACAAAAATGACAATAATAATCATGTTATAATTCATTTGAGGATCATGTGACACTTGTTGTTGCAATTTAGAATTTTTCATGAGCCATTGCTACAGTTTCCACTGGAATAATAAATATAAAAAAGGTCTTTTGCCTGCTTTTAAAAACATTAAAATATCTGATGTATTGTAAAACTTTTTATGTATTTCTACAATAAAATCCATTTATATACTTCGTAATGAAATGTAATGTAAAAGCACACACGTCTGTAAAGAAAAATAATAGAGCTAATCGCACAACACTTTGAGCTTACACCTACTCCTAATACATCATCTCACACAAAATTAACCAATTAAATAGAATTATACTCATCGTCTTTGTACCGCGCTCTAATTTGCTCCAGTTTTATCAAGATAAATGCTGTTTGAGCATGTTCACGGCACAAATAGTAATTAACTCCTAAAAGGCTCGGATGTAAACGCTGGGTGTAGCTATTTATGCATTAAATAATCCACATTTTTCTTTGTGAAGTGATTTATTTTTTCTTTTCTACAGAATGAATGAGATTGAGTTTGTTCTAATGCAATATTTATGCCATTTCTGTAGTAAATTAACAGTATGAGGGGAAATTGTCTAAGGGCCACAAGTCTAAATAACATGTCATTGTGAGAAGTAAAGTTTGTCACTTCAGACCTCATTTTTCAGCTCTTAAAAGACAGTGTTTTGAGTCATTTAAAGTATTTATGACTAGACTGCTTAAGCGTATGGTTTTAACGGATGAACATCGTGGTGAATGTGATTGTGTTTGCATTAGCCAGTCAGAGCAGTGTGTGTGGTCAAATAAACAATGATATTGTGAGAAAAGAGCTGTAACCAGCTTTGTATTAGCTATATATAAAAGAGTCAGTAATTAAAGATTAAAAGGGGGTTTAGGCATCAAATTTAACCCTTTCACTGCTGCTCTACCAAACGATTGATCATATTTTGGCTCGTTTTAAATAATGACTGTTAAAGTAATTTAAAGAATGGCACACACAGCATTGTTGGTTTTTTAAAAAAAAAAAGCAAACAAACATAATCCTGTTGCACTACTACTCTTGAATTTGGTTTTATTGTAAAACAAAAAACAAAAATACAAGAAAACATGTTAAATAAGAATCTGAAATATTTTATGGCATACTTCCAAAAATAAAGATGATTTACTATTCATACATGTTTTATTTAGATTTTTTTTTTTTTTAATAAATTGCTCTTACTCTTAATATTTTCAGATTTTTCATAATTTATGTATTAATTTGGGTACTTTTACCATAAACTGACATATCCACCATTTGGGATGCGTTTAAAAAATGCATTGAGTGTGTTAACTAAGAGTTAGGAGTTGCAATCCAAACATTTTTTTCCTGGTGGGGGAGTTAAAGTACTTTGTACTATTACAATTTGTAGTTTTATTTATTGATTTATTTTTATTTTTATTTTTTTTTTGTGAAAAAACAAAACTCATTACTAAAAATACCACCAAAGTGTCATTCAGTGTAACAATAGTAGTTCATAAAGCAAAAAAGTGTCATGATCACAGCGCAATCCCAAAATATTAATAAATTGTCACTTTTTAACCTCATACTTCACCAATATCTGTTAAATCACTAGATTTCGCTTATTTGCTAGCAAGGATTAAATCATTAAAATTCAATACATTTGATGATTACTTATTCCTGTATTAACTTTAAATAATGGTCAGAAGGAGAATGATCTTTTATTCTAAGCTAAATATGAGGTTATCTAAACCTCAAAGGTTATCTTTGATTGTTTACATTTGCTCAGTATTTCTGTTGAGATTGGGTTGTATATTCTTTAAAAACAATTTGGTTTATGCAAAGTATGAAGGCACAGCATTTATTTTGTAACAAGTTTATTTTCGGTCACCTGTTCTCAATTTCATGTATCCTTTCTAATTTTCTCCAAATTCAATAATTAATTTCTATTATTAGTAAATAAGTAAATCAGTGACTCCCTTCACACACACATGACAGAACAACAGTAAACGCTTGGATAGCAATAATAAAGTAAAGTCATTCTAATCGGCTTCCAGCGCTGCTCCAAATGGGCCCTTTGGAAGCACACTAGACACTGAGCACCATCTCTGCCGCTCTCATGAGCATCTTTGTCTTGACTTGCGCTGCTGTAGCAACCGGTCGTTTCCAGGCAACAGGGCTTTGTTTGTGCAGATCTGCCCTCTCTGCAGGCAGGGTGGCCTTACATTAGGAGATGAAGTAGACCTACTGATGGCCTTAATGCTGCAGGGCTCTTGCGGTGGAGCCCCTCCTAACACACACTTGCAAATATCCCCCATTAGTCCAAAGCTTTATGTTGTAGCTTTATGTTTTTGTTTTTTTTAACTAGATTGTAGCAGATTAAATCATGTGCTAAGTTTTTTAGGGCAGTATGATTTTCGTGATGCAGATATAAAGCAGAATGTTATGGAATTTGTTTTATTTTGAATGAATAAAATAAAAGTTGGGCTGTACACCTAATCAAATCATGATGTGGGCTATTGTATGTGAATTTTAAACCATAAGAGACTTTAAATATGAGATCTGCACATTCTATGTGAATGAACTATTACTAGGCCCAACCGGAATCTGCAGACTTCCAACGATTTTAAGCCCATCATTGAGTCTATTTATTTATTTGTGTAAATGTTTGCACATTTATATTTATTCAGTTTTTAAATTAATTTTAGTAATATTGACTAAAATAAAAAATGTTTAAATGATTTATTTACAATACAGTTTGTAAAGTAACATTTTCTGTCTTTTACTTTGGTTACTAAATAAGTGGATCTAATTGGATTTGCATTGTAAACATTAAATAGAAGTTAAAAAGGTATTATTTTTTATTTTATAAAACAGGTTTTTAGTTATAATACTCCCAAAATCATTTCGCATAAATCCGCAGATTTGTTTTACAAAATTCTCAGCAGAAATAGCAAAAACTGTCCACAGATTCTGTCTTGCCCTAAATATTACTACTAACATTTAAAATATTTTGAAGCAGTAAACATGTCAGGCTAAATAATTCAAATGAATCATTAGTTGTTTTTTAAAACACAGATTTCTTTAGCATTTAAAATGGCATTTTGGATATCTTTTCTTTTTCTTAAATAAAAAATCTTACTTATACCGTAGGAACGGTATAGCAGAAAATGTTGGTGGTTTTAAAACCTTGACTTTTCCAAACCGCGGTTAACCTTAAAAATGAGGTCCTATAGAAAATCAAGAAAGGCTTTTTTAAAGTTTAAGCTGCAATTTAGAGGTCTAGTGCTTGTTTGAAGTAAATAGCAATTGCTATATCTTTGTTTCTCAACAGTTGTTTTTTTTAATAACAACTATTGTTTTTGGGAACCAAATCAACCTATTTAAACTTTATTATTATTATTACTATTATTATTGTCATTGTATTATTGTATTGAATTCCATTTATTACCTCTATAAAATAATAATAATGTTAATAATCATGTGAGAATCATTTAACATTTCTTATTGCAGTTTTGAATTTTCCTCGAGCCATTTCTACAGTTTTCACTGGAATAATTATTATTTTAAAAACGTTATCTGAAAATATAAATCAGTTCCTGCTTTTTAAAACATGAAAAACGTTTGCTTTTTGTGTAATAATGTAAAGGCACACATTTTAGTTATGATGCTCCCAAAATCATTCTGCATAAATCCGCAGATTTCTTACTAAATTATCCGCAGAAATAACAAAAACTGTACGCAGATTCTGTCTGGCTCTAATTATTACTTCTGAACCACGTTATGCCATCTTATTGTTTGAGGGCATGAACACACAAGCTTTATTTACATAGCTGATCTGAGAGTCACTTCACCTGCATTTTTTTATTTAATGTGAGAAACACATAGACGCTCACAACTCACCACCTGTCAGTAACAAAAGGCCGCTTTAATTGTAGTTATAGCTTTAATTTGGGAAAATCATCAATCATTTTATTATATGATTCCAGTAGTTTTGTTAAACACTCAATTAGAATTAAACGGATTAAAGTTCATGATTTTAATTAATCAGGTGTGTTTTTGGACTATTTGAGTTTATAATAACTATTAAATTGAAGCTTAGAAATATATATATATATATATATATATATATATATATATATATATATATATATATATATATATATATATATATATATATATATATATATATATATATATATATATATATATATATTTTTTTTTTTTTTTTTTAAAATCTACAAAAATTCTAATTTGTGAGAAATAAAAAATATTTCATAGCCCTCCTTTTTTATTCATTTAGCATTTTCCCCGTCCTCCTCTCCATCACTGACTCTCCCTTTGTGGATTAAAGAATGGTTGGACAGAAAAAAAATGTGTGGTTGCATGCAGGACAGCACTGACCTTCGACCCCAGCACACACCCCCTAGGCCCACCTCTGTCCCACTCTTCGTTAACCTCCACAATGGTGCTGAGAACCCTAAGCCTCAAACAATCCGGCTGTCCCTCTTTCCCTAGTGCGGGCGCATTGAGCTCGGCGTGCTGATGGGACGAGGGCTGACAGGCTGGACAGAGAGCTGTGTTGTGGGATGAGGGGTTCTGTTCATATGGCTCATGCTCCCTCCTCTCTTCACACAGCCTCAAAGACCGGGCAGAGGAATGGGGAGGGCCTCCGGGGCCATGAGGGGCCTGCGGAATACAGGATAGCAGTTTTTGAACATTGGGAATTACAGTAGAAATATTAAAGCACATTTTTATTTTATGAGATAAAATTTTGTAATAAATTACTTTGTTATTGCTATTATTATTATTATTATTACTACAAAGTTTAAGGTAAGGTAGCTCAAATTCAATGTCAGGTTTAAAGTTAAAGAGCATCTGATTTCATTTATGCCACATTTCATTCAATTTATGTTTATTTCTATAGCCCCTTTACAATGTAGATTGTGTTAAAGCAGCTTAACATAAAAGTTTAAGTAAATTGAAACTGCGTCAGTCCAGTTTTCAGAGTTTAAATTGTTAAACAGTTGACATAGTGCATTTTAACAGCCTTTAGATGTTTTCACTGGCCATTTGTAAAAGGTATTTCTAAGCCTTTAAGGAAAGAATAATTGTTTAGATTGAATTTTATTGAATTAAGCAGTGAGAAACAGGACAATTTTATTTTAGGAAACATTTATAATATGTATAATTTATACAGTAGTAACATGACTGGCTAACATGTCAGGCTAAATAGTTGTCTAAATAGTAGCTAAATAATTGACTTCAGCTTTCATCTTTTAAAAACACAGATTTCTTTACAACACATAAAAAATATGTTAAAAAAAACCCTTACATATACCTTAGGAACGGTATAACAGAGAATTTTAGCGGTTTTAAAACCTTGACTTTTCCCACCGCTGTAAACTATGAAACTGGTTGTCCTCCCATGCCTAGCTACATAAGCCCTTCGATTTTACTGTTTTTTGAAAATGTAATTTATTCCTTTGGCAAAGTTACATTTTTATCAGTGATGCATGATCCTTCAGAAATTATTCTCAGTGTGCTAATTTGGAGTTCTAGGGTTCCTTTTTATCATAAAAATGCCTAACATTCCTGTCGAATCCATTTATTTTACACTTTTTTTTTTTTAAATTAGAGCAGGAAAAGAGCAGCTTTAATTTACAATATAATTATTTTAGGGACCATTTAAATGTTTTTACTGTCACTTTTGATCAATTTACTAGTCATAAATTATTTACTTCTTGAACTGGAATAAGATCAAGCATCTCTGTTTTTCAATTCTTCAATTTTTCCCAATAATTTTATGTTATTTATAACCTTCCTAGAAAAAAAAAAGTGGGATTTAAATGCAAATCAGTTGAAAGTCTTGTGTGGTTTCTACTGTGCAACAAGTTTGTTGTCGCACATATGCTGCTACCTCAGAAGCAACACCACAACCAATCCCAACCATTATTAGGGAAATGGCTTAATTGGATTAAATAATTAGCTGCAGAAGCACATGGTCTGCATGTTGTTCCGAGCTGTAGATCTGCTCTTGCAGGCTCAGCCAATTCTCCTGGCTCACAGGAAATACAGCTGACATGGTGTTTTATCATCCGGCTTTTTGGCCAACACATTCATAATGCACGCGTGCAGAGACTTGCGTACCCACATTATTTGAAATTGTTTCCATCTTTTTTTTTTCTGACTTTATGCATGTTTCTTCTTTAGGCAAACTCGCTACCGGGATCCTTTAACCTGGCGCCATCCCATATGTTCGGAAACCGACTGAATCCAAACTCCGCCATGGCTGCACTGATCGCTCAGTCCGAGGGCTCCCCAGCAGGTGAGACTGGATTTCCCTTCCCAGATCCTTTCCTTTCCTGTGCTCTCATCTCCCGTTTCTCATCCTCCTTTTCTTTCTCCGCTCCCCTGTGCATGTGGAATGTGTGGTCAGCTGTACCTCCTCAGGTCGCAGAGAACAAAACTCCCCAGGACAGAGAGCCGAAAGTGTGCATACCTGTTAAATGAAGCATGCTTGCACTCAAACATTTCATTAATCTGCACAATGACCGCAGTGATGACACAGAGGGGATTGCCTTGGGTTTAGGAGGCAGGCATACCTTACACTCGGCCTCTCCCTCCCTCCCGTCCCAGGCCACTCAACACTTTCCCTGGACCCTGCCTAAACCCTGGGGGTCTCCGTCATGAGCGAATGAGCTTGCAGGACTCTGTTGTGGGGGTTGGGGTGGTGAGCAGTTGAAAGAGAGAGAGGAAAAAGAGGACGCAGCCTTTGAGGAATAATGGATCAGTCATGCCCTCCTCCTCAAACAGAGGTCAGGGGGTCATTTGACTAACAATAGGAGGAAGAACACCCGTCCTTAAAGAGACCACCGCTCGAGACTGCAATGCTTGCTTGCTTATCGCAAAATCCTGGCACCCGTTTGTTGATCATTTTTAATGCAATACGTTTGAAGGAGTGAGGTTTAATTATACAATAAAATTATTAAGCAGGATTACTCTAATAAACTGATTTGTTTTTAGAGTAATTTCTAAGGATCATGTGACACTGAAGACTGTAGTCAAAGGAGACAAAAACATTTAGTAGTATTTTAAAATATATTATAATAATAATTATAATACAGTTGGTCACAATAACAAATGTTTTATTTGTTTTGATTTAAAAATCAGGGTTATTCCATCTATTGATTCCACAAAACAAATCATCAGTCCAAGGCACTCAAAAATGGTTAAAAAGCCTTTATTATCATGGCTTGCATATTAAAAACTTGCCTTTATCAGGGTATAAATATACAAACATATTTGGAGTTCATTTAAACACTGACTACGTTTACATGTACATAAGTAATCGAATTATTTGCCTTAATTTGAGTAAGACAATAATATCAGTAAGGTGTATACATGAGTTGCTTTTTGAACGTTGCAAGTTGGCACTTTCATTCAGGAACATTTTATGCATGCCACCCGTGACAAACGAGACATTAGATGAGAGTATGAACTGCTGGAGGAGTGTAATTTTAATTGAATTTGATAGCACACACCATATGGGAAAAAAACCCTTCACATTCCGTGATGCAGGTGTCTGTGGTCCTTCACTGACTCGGTAGGTGCAGAGAATAGTGTCAAACAGCTGTGTGTGTATGGAATATCCTGTCGCAAAATGCTGTGAAAATCCTACAACCTACGCGATGGTAATAGTTTGATTGCAGTGTTTACATGTCTGTACTGCACTTCAATAATGAAACTGAAATCGGCATATTCCACATGTCTTGATTCAATTTCTGTTTAGTTCGATTATGACTTTAGGCAGAATAAGGTCCTCAAAAATCGCTGTTTACACGTTAGACTGTTAATCAGAGTATTGTCTTAATTGTATTAAAATCAGATTATTAGTGTCCATGTAAACATACTCAATGTCACATGAGAAGGTCACCTGATTACATCAAGCAATAAATATAATTGTTTTTAAATTCCAGTAATAATTTCACATTGATAATTAATATTGACATTAATAATTTCACTAGCAAAGCAGAAAAAGGAAAGAAACAAACACCACATGAATATTGAATATAAAGAATTCATTCACATGAAGATAGAAGGTAAACTCAAACAAAAAGTGCTAATTTAAAATGAGCTGAAACAACACAAGTATGGAGATTTTTTGGGGGGAAACTTAATTGTTTTATGTTCAGTCCACTTAAATTTGCTACGTTAATGCAATCAATTTATGTTGTGACAACATGAATAAATTGTGTGGAATTTGACATTTTTACAGTGCAATACAAAATATCCAGAAGTCAAACAAAAACTACAGAAAGGAAAAAAATTACAAAAAAATCAAACAACAAGAACAATCAAATTCTTCCTTTAAGTAGAGTTGTTTTTAAAGTGTAAATTCCAAATGTCTGTCTCTGTCGTAACATCTCATCTCCTTATAGATCTAGAAACATGCTCTATGCCCACTGTTTTCAGTGCACTGGGATTATCAATGATTTTTATCTACAGTGCAAACATTTTTTCGAGTACCTTGAATTGATAATTTGTTAGCTGATTTAAAAACTTAAAATCTTTCATCTAAAGAGCACCAATACACACTTTACCCCTGCAGCATTTTCTCTATTTTTAGATGTTTGTATTGTTTTTGCCAAATCTTTACTCTTCTGAAGTTAAAACATTAGCAATAAAAAATTGTATATAATTCAAAATGATTTCACCAAATGGCAACATATCATATGTAGTACAGAATAAAAAAAGAATAAAATATGGTTGTTGCGATACCATTACTATACCAGCTGAAGTGTTGTGATACCATATTCATATGGTGATACCATATTCATAACATATTCATAACTCAAATCTGTGAAATGAAGAAAATGGTCAGAAATACTATATTTTATGTTATAATAGGCCTACTTAAATTAAATTCATAATTCCCTCATTATTGAAAAAAGTATTTGCACATCACTTCACCTTAAATGCATTAGTTCTTTTTGTTTATTTTGTAGATAACTGACCAATACCAATAACTGATAAAATACATTAAAATAAAGATACAAATTATACTGAACAAAATTGTTACAAAAAGAGCAAATTAGGCTATATGAAGTGGACAAAAATTGGGTTTTCATCTGTTGGTTTTTTTTATCAGATTAGAATCTAAAGTATTTCAATTTGTGAGTTGTTTTTTTTTTTTTTAAGGAGATTGTCGGGTTGTTGTAGCTACTAAATTATATTGACAGGAACAGAAATGAACTCATTCAGATGTGCGTTCCATCTGTAGCGTCAGAAAACGTGCAACAGGCTACCTTAAAAGGCATGAATTCTACACAGTTTTGCAACCTTAAAGTGCTCCACAGACTATTTAAATGAAATGGTCTATTGTTGCACAAGCGTGTGAGCATTTTAGTGTCTTTCACATGCAATTTTATGTATTTCATAGATTAATGACGATACTACAGTTTACGAACTACAGTGGCACCGCCAGTATTTTGGAGCTATAGTATGAAGATACTACCATAGTACCGGTAAACCGTGAAACCCTAGAATAAAACACACATACTAATAATCAATCATAGGATTCATAAGGCTTTGGCTCAATTTTTGTTGATTTTGGCTCGTGCTTTTCCCTCAAACTGGTCACCTGTTGCTCATAGGTCTCCACTGTGTTGTTGAAAGAACAGTTCCTGCTCCTGCTCTTTCTGTCTTTTCCTTTTTTTTTTCTTTTTCATACATTTGTGTAAAGTGATACCCGATGCTTTTGGGTCCAGTCTGCACTGCAGCCTCAGGGCTGATCCAGGGTGAGCTGAAGGGTCACCAGCATAATAAGTCATACCAGACTTTGGGCGGCTCGTACTGATGTGCCCACACCCCCACTGGAGCCAGCCTGCGCTTGAGGTGCTAGTGGGCTGGAAAGTGTTAAAAAGAACAAGACGGGAGAAAAAGGAAAGGAAGCAAAAAGGAAGAGGAAAAATGGGATTGGCCAAGTTTGACTGGAGGGGGGTGGGGAGAAAAAAGAGAGAGAGAGCGAAAGGAGGGGAGGGGGTTGTGCCTGGCGAGGCGCATATGTGATTCATTACTTTCACTGCAGAAAATGAAAAGCAGTGTCTGGCATGGGGCCTGCAGGCAGGGCGATGGGAGCCTCCATGGGGAAGAAAGACGGGGTGAGGGAAAGAAATAAGGGAGGGGGAGAGAAAGAGAGAGAGAGAAAGAGGTGACTCAGTGACACACTTGGTGGTGTCAGTGTGCAAGCTGAGCCGCCAGAGAGACCACTCTACAGCCCCTAGATGGATTTCTATGAGGGAGATCTGATGGCTACCAGTCTGGCGATGGATCGAGCTGTTTCCCAGGCTTCTTTAGTGCACACATCTGCACACCGGCTCCTTATCGACTGCTCTCTGTTTACCTTTCAGATCAGGAGCTGGGAGACGGAGCTCTCGGCTTCTCCAGAAGAGGAAACTCACCAAAGACAAACCTCTCCCCTCGGTAAGTCTTATTTACATTCCTGAGCTCGACTTCCCCTCCTCCAGGCTCCGACATATTCCACTCACCCTCCTTCCCTCCCTCCCCCTCAAATCACTCGGGTTCCTCCCTTGTGCGCTTGCCTTATGAACAGCAGGCATTTTGAACACTCAGCTGTCGCCCGTATCACAGTTACAAACCGGCTTCAGAGTTTGACGTGGCAGTGATGTCTACATATGAGGGGAGAAATGCTGTATTTGTTACAAATCATGCTTTTTACGCTGTGACTGAGGATATAAAATGGATAAATCTTGAAAAATCTCTCAGAGATGCAGTTGTAGTTGAAAAGGTATGTTGTTTTTTGGAGTTTCGTTCAGGTCGCTCAAGTTACTCGAATTAACTTTTTTGTGTACTACTATTATTGTTGCTTTAGTATATATTTAATGTTTGAATAAAAGTTTGAAGCATGCGTTACTTTCATATTGATATTTTCAGATTAAGTTAATATATTTTTTGGTCATAATATGACTAAGACACAATTGTGAGAAGCTTAATATAGCTTTAAACTCGTTTATGAAATGTTTTGCATCATAACATTTTAGCATTGTACATGCCTTTTCTTTAATTCTTGGATTTGATTTACGTAAACGTGGACATATTTGACAGCTGAGTTTACATTTAGCATCATCTTCTTGCACATTACACCGCTTAAAGTTAAAAGCTCTTGTGTTTTTTGCATTAATTGACCCTGCGTTTTGCATTTTAAACAAATTGGGAATGTTTTTTAAAAATGTTATCAGCAGCAGTACCCTTGCGGTTAGAACGCAAACATACAGCACTACGGTGCTTGTGGTAAAACCTGTGTTTGATTCCCTGTCTTTTGGTGATCTTTTTCCCCTCTCTCTGCACCCAATTCTTTCCCGTCTGTGCTGCTGTCCTTTCAAAATTTAAAACTTGTAAACAAAAACATCATTTAAAAATAATGTTTACTATCTCAACAAATCTCTTTCACAGTCTTAGATGAACTGCAAATATCAGTGCTGTTTCTGTGCTTCTCAGAGAAGCAACCCGCCGGCGTGGGGTGATATGGCTTCACAGTCCTTTGCTGGAGATTTATTGCCTTGTGGCACTGATCTCAGCCCAGCTAATTACCCCAGAGATAGATTCACTTTTCCCCGAGAGCCCTGATGTAGAGCCCAGAGCTGGATGCATTCATAATAACACAGATCGCTGTCTGTCCAAACAAGAGCGCACTGAGATTTATGGTGTCAGAGACGCAGGCCCAGGCTCTTTCACTTGGCCAAGCTGTGAACTCTATTTGGCTTCCCTGAGAAGCACGTCTGTCTCTGAAGGCAGGCCGCCAGACCAGGAGTTCAGCTGTGTTGCTAAAATAGAAGCAGTCTAGAATATGTTTGTAAGCAAAAACTGGAGCATGGTTTTCTATTTTTAGTTTATGACTGAATGAGCTCTGTTTGATAAACGAGTGTGTGTATTAGCATGTGTACACATCTCATTTGCTGTTTATAAATGATTTCAGGTCTCCGCTGAGTGGGCTTCATATACGGTATGACGCAGGACCTATGGTTCCAGGGCTCGGGTCTGGTTCGGATACGCTGCCCCCTGCGGCCACCAGCATTGACCAGCTGCTGGAACGCCAGTGGAATGAAGGACAGCAGTTTCTCCTACAACAGGGTTCACAAGGAGATGGTGAGAGGCTTTTTATACATCTGTCATGATGCCTTAACACTCAAGCATTAAGCTGTTCAGCCATGTCTGCTTGCTGTGGTGGTATTGTTGAAGTTGTTGGGTTTCAGTTTAGTTGTAAATGACAGTTGATGAAACATTTGTGTTTCTGGGCACAATCCTTCCTTGGTCCATATTAGGGCTGCACGATTCTGGCTAAAATGGAAATCACAATTTGTTTTTGCTTAAAATCAAGATCGCGAATTTTTCATGATTCTGTTGATGTAAAATAAAGGTTAATATGAGTATTACGAGACTATTACTATTGTTATTTGCCAAACACGGTAAAACAATAGTAATATTAGGTCTATGTGTAGGTCTACTGTTGGTTAAAATGCTAAATTTTGTAAAGAGTTGGAATGGTGGACTTGAACAGACTTTAAATTTCTCCTGGTTGTTAATTCACAGTTGAGTGATGATATCAAAATTAAAGTTAAACATGAATTTTGAACTGTAGGCCTACATAAGCTTAAAACAGTGATTTTTGATTATCTTAATCCAACTAAAGTCATAACTGAACTAAACGGAAATGGAATTAAGAGGTGGAGTATGCAGATATTAGTGGCATTATTAAAGTAAACACCGCGATCAAACTATTACCGTCATGTAGGACTTTTCGGCATATTTTCCGACAAGATTCACACGCACGGCTGTCAGTAAAGGACCGCACACACACACACACACACACACACCGCGAAATGCTGAAGTTTATTTTCTTTCCATTTGGTGTGCGTTATTAAATTCCATAACACTCTCACCAGTCCTTACTCCTTATTTGTGTCTAATACCCCAGTTTGTCACGGGGGCATGAATGAAATGTTCATGAGTGAATGTGAAACTGCCAAACTGCAGTTAAAGTCACCCAAAATTACAAGAAACTCTTACATGAAAGCACTTCACGTAAACACCTTAATTATATTATTGTCTATTAAGGCAAATAACTAGATTACAGATGTCCATGTAAGCATAGTCAGTAGTGTCTTTGAAGTAAGTAAAAGATCCAGAAGGGAATCCTGCTGATTTGATTTAGAACGGCACTGTTTTGTCAGACAGCTCACCGGTCAGGTATACATCCGCGCTAAAATATCAAGGAGAAAGTCATCATAGCTTGCGTAGAATAGACCCAGCTCCCAACCCAACTTTGAGAATAGATTAACTGTGTTATTTTTTTTATCGTGCGATAAGTGTCTCCCGTTAACGCAGCACGTTAACGCCAATAACGGCCCACCACAAAAAAAAACATATCAAATGCTTGCTGTAATAACTCCAAAATGCAATATGGCCATTTGAATGTGGTGTGTGGTTTTGGTTTCACTTTAACTGCCGAATGTACCTCATGTCATGGCTGCCGTCACTTTGGGGGAAAAAAATACATGCAAATCATACTTCGCGCATGACTCCCAAATGATCGCTTTGTGCAATCGTAAAAGTAGACATCGTTCTAAGGTATGTGCGTCCTCTCTGTAGTAAGCATACAGCTCACGTGTGATTTTACAGCTGCGAATACATTTCATTAAGACAAAAATTACAATTTGGGGTGAATTTTATGAATTTGGGGGTGAATTTTATGAATACAGTATGTAACTCCTTCAACACCATTTGGAGGTATAAAACAATGTGAAGTCTTGTGTGACCGCCTTTATGCTTCTCTCCTGAACTTGAAAATATCTTTGGCTGAATCATAGAAATGCTGGAATAATTTTTCGATTAATTGTGCAGCCCTAGTCCATTGCTTTTTATTTTTGTTTTATTTTGCTGTGTCAAATGTTGTTAGTTATGTTTAGTCAATTACAATATTTTTTGTTGAAATGCTCAGCTTTTACTGATCGTATTAGTGGATATTTAAGTCTAATGCTGTCATTCTGTGCAAGTACGAGATAACTGATAATTGTGATCATTAGTTATTATGTAGAGCAGTATTTTTTTATTAAATATATTATTCTGGTAACTTTAAAAAAAGGTTAAGTACTGATTGTTACAATTACTCTTTGGTAGCATTGGGTGGTGTTATCTTATGTCAAGGTCTGTTTGGGTGACACCCTTTTCAGCTAAAAACTGCTTTCACGTCTTGGCTGTTTTTCGTGGCTTGAAAATGTGTTTCATAGCGTTATTATCTCAGTGTAAACTATAATAATCTATATAAGTTTTGTGTTCAGTCTATAGGCATTTCCAAGTACTTGACAACCAAAACAACAATGGTGAACTGTATATGTGCAGGAGTTACTCTTTTACGTGGACTGCTGTACACTGGGATCTTTTTGACAGAATTGTCTTTGTGAAACCTTCAAAAAAATGCAAAGAAAATGTCTGTTGACAATGTTTTTAGTCTTTAAGTTATGAAATGAACATTGGCCTAATAGGATGTTTTTTGCCTACTAAATTTTAGTGGTTTTATTAATGGTGTGTTACCCATCCATCACATTTGTGCAACAGACATCAATATAAACAATATCAATATAAAGTGTTTTTTTTTTTTGTTGTTGTTTTTTTTTTTTTGCCTTGAGATTGTAGTCTAGCAGATGATAAAAAATGCAGGTTTGAATTAAATAACAAATTAAATAACAAAGAAGAGCTGTATTTAGAAACTGCATATCATTGAGACATGAACAGGGCAGTAAGCACCCCATAGCACCTTAGTAACTGCAAAGGAAGATGCTAAAATGCACTTAAAACACTTTTGAAACCTTTTGGCAATGCACTGGAAACACACTTACCACATTCTAGTATCATTGTAACGATTTTTGCATGTGAAATTTATTTAATTCCCATTATATCAATTTCAAAGTCTAGCTAAGAGGGTTCATTTATATGCTAAAAAGGTTGTGCAGATATCAAAAGGCATTTTAAATTAATTTCTCAATACTCTCTGAAAGCCTTTATAAATTATGGTCATTGAAAATTAGCTCTTCTGATAAAAATTCTAAATAGAACAATTTGACACTTTCTAATCTCAGGGCACCTAACAATAAACTTGGATCTACTGCTTTTACTCCCACAATTTTATTTTATTTGAATAATTACTGGAACCATAAACAGTATTTTACAGCATGTCAATCAAATGGTATCCTTGTTTGAAGCCTGTAATTACATGCGTCCCTGTAATGCGAGTAATTAATGTATTGGTTAAAACCACAGTAATTATGAGCATCATTACCTGTTGGTTTTGTCTGTGTGTAGCTTATGTAGTTTGATAATGAGCTAAGTAATGTTGTCGAGCAGCAGGTAGCAGTGAATCTCTCTGTAGCAGCAGGTCAGTTTGTAGTGGCAGGATTGTGTGAATGAGCAGCAGCTGTTTCTGTTAGGATTGAGCCTCTTCTGGTGAAGGGGGAAGTCAGACAAATGCATGGAGATGCCTGAACAGGAAGCGGTAGGACGGTTGGATTTCTGTTCGCCACTGATATGAGACCAGTACTGCGGTTTTGGCGACAGTGCATCTGGTTTGAATTTTGTTCGGGGTTGCTGGCCTCCGATCAGTGGCATGTGATTCTTTGAGAACGGAAGTCTGTTGTTGTAGTTTCTTCTGGAGGTCTTGAACCACACGTGTGCTCATGTAGTTTTTGCACTTGTGGTATCAGGTTCGCTGCTTTTAAAAGGTGGTTTGTAACCACTTTTATTTTGTTGTCAAGTGAAATCAAGTTAGCTTTTTATGTAATGCGTTATGAAATGCAGATTGTCTCCGCTTAATCGTATTAAACAGGAAAATGCACTTTTTGAATAATAGGCAAATTCAATTATTGCTGAAAAGCAAGTCTATAGGATGCTTTTTTAATTTCATTCATTTATTTTTGTAAATGAAAGACTTTGAATGAAATATTAGCCAGCTTCACAGTCATTTCTAATGATGATAAAAGCACAAAAAAAACACACAAATGCAGTGCTTCTCACAGGTTTGAAATATACTTGCGGTGGTAGCCGGATTGAAACACACCTTTTACCCACGGCACATAAATGGTTAATTACATGCGACAAACAAAAATAATGTGATTTATTTATTTATTTTATTTTTTTTAACTATATTTTTATTTATTAAGACACTGTTATACAACTTTTCTTCTCAATGGGTTAAAGTTATTTAAAAAAAAGGCTGCTGAAAATAAAGAAATCCATTATTTCTCTTAATTTTATGCTATTTAAGAGCCATGTGCACCCACTGACAGGTAAAGGCTGCTCTCTCTCTCTCTCTCTCTCTCTCTCTCTCTCTCTCTCTCTCTCTCTCTCTCTCTCTCTCTCTCTCTCTCTCTCTCTTTCTCTCTCTCTCTCTCTCTCTCTCTCTCTCTAAAGTTGCTTTATTGGCATGACATTTACAGTATTGCCAAAGCATTTTAGATAGATGTATAAATTATGAAAAATATTAACATCATTAAATTAATAAAATGTACAGCAAACGAGAAATAATTTAAATTATTGCTAAAATTATAATTACTAGAATAAAAAGTATTGATTATTTAAATAAGGCAAATTAGTTGATTAGCCATTTCTAATGGTGTACAAATATTTTGCAGCCAGTATATTTTGTTCTCTCAGAGTATATAGTAAAGTTTATCTGAGTTATTAAATGAATAATTAATAATAGTTGTTTCTCTCGTGGCTCTGTGGCATGCAAAAACTCATACAAATAACGGCAACTTTAGAAAGCGAAAGTACAACCCGAGATGCATTTTGATGCAAAAGGTGCATCTCTGTGGGTCTGCAGAGGACGTGAGATTGTCTGTGTGAGTGTTGATAGTTCTTTCGCACACAGAACCAGCAGTAGGAAACGTGCAGAGCGAAAGGTGTTTTCCTCTGGTTATTCAATCGCGAATGTTTGGATTTTTTGGACCGATACAAAAAGTGTAAAAAGATGATAATAATAGTATTATTCATTTGTCACCACCAAATATATTTGGGCGGCCTTTAATATACCTGTGCGGCTAGCCCAAGTAAAGTCTATGTGTGGGAAGCACTGAAAAGCCCATGTCAGTGTTTTTTTTTAGAGCTCCATGAAGCGAGATGTTATCACTAGTCTTAAAGGGCTATTCACACATTTTGGCTTCATATTTGATGCATCTTTTCTGCAAAGATATTTAACAAGTAAATTAGCTTTTGCACTATTTAGACAGTTTACAATGGTTGTGGTGCACTTGGAATAGGACATTATTTAACCAGATGATTTTTGAACCAGATGATTTTGGAAGATTTTATTAAAAAAAAGAATGTTACTTGAGTCGAGTTATGTTTTGAAGTTTACTAGTTATATGTAAAAAAAAGAAAACTAAATTATCTTGAAATGAACAAACATTCTAGGAATAACAAGGTTCCTCAACCTTATCTGATGTTTTGTGTGTGCTCTTGTGTCCAGTTCTGGCAATGCTGAAGTCCCTGCACCAGCTGCAGGTGGAAAACCGGCGGCTGGAGGAACAAATCCGAACTCTCACCATGAAGAAGGAACGACTACAGCTCTTGAGCGCTCAACTCTCTGTGCCTTTCACCCCTGCAAGCACCACGGCCACCACTGCCTCCTCTCCAATGTACCCCAGCAACACTCACACAGGTCAGCCTTCTCCACCTCTTGTGTGCCCGTACAGTTTTCACACACTCCATCTGGATCGTCACAGTCTAATCCCACCCCAAACACCCCCCCCAATTCACATGTTCACACATATACACACACACAAGCCCACCTCTCACCCCGTCCAACCCCCTTCCTACCCTCTGTTCGGCTCACGGAGCCTCCTCTCCCAGCTCAACTCTAGCTAATCTGGTCTCCACATTCATGTCAAGTTGCAAAATCTCTCTCTCCTCCAGACATGCTGCACAGCAAGAGCATTCAGCTAGGCAGTGTTTTAACAGAGTCCTCTCAACCCTTGCCCACTCAGGTAACTTCCTCTACCCCTGCTCTGCAGATGCCATCTGCTGGGACTGAGCACCTCTTTAGTTGAGTCAAGTGTTATATATTATGTATATCTAAGTAGTCGAGAATAGGGCTGGGTGGTATGGCAGTATTTATATAATGGCACAATATAATATCAGATGTTAAAGATTTTGCTGTAGGATTTGTTTTGCGGAAAGAATATATCAACATAATTCAGTACTACTAAATTTATAGACACCTTATAGTGTCTAGGCATGGGGCGATTAATTGTTTTCAAGGTATATTGCGGTTTGGAAAAGTCAGGGTTTTAAAACCATCAAAATTTTATTCTGTACCGTTCCTAAAGTATGTGTACAATTTTTTTTATTTACATTTTTAAAAAAAATTCTAGGACAACAGTATCGCCCGCAGAAAAGATATCCAAAGATGCTGTTTAAATTGTAAATAAATTTGTTGTTTAAACTAATGAAGACAGCAGAAGTCTGATTCATTTGAATTATTTAGCCTGACATGTTTACTCTTCAAAAATATTTTAAATGTTTCTCAAAATAAAATATACTGTGTTCAAAGGGGAAAAAAAGTTTTAAAAAACGCGAAACCATGATATTTTTATCCTAGGTTATCATACCATCAGACTCTTATTCCAGCCCATGCCTAATAGTGTCAGAAAAATGCCTGAATAAGAAAATAAAGAAAGGGACATGACTTTAATTTTAAAAGTTATTAATAACAGCGCAGAACACTGAAAGCATTCCTTCCTGAATGTGTTTCTATTTGTTGCTTTGGGCAGTTGAATAGTCAAATACATGCACAACAATGTCGAAATGATCGCTGTGTGGATTGTTCACATAAACACAGTCATGTATGTCTTAAAACCTAAACCATGTGTGAAACGGCATGTGTATCTATATTCACGGGGTCTTAAAGTCTTAATGTCTTAAATTTCAAAAACACAATTTTAGACCTTAAAAAGTTTTAAATTCACTGAAATATTGGATTATTTGTAATTTTAAACGGGTCTTAATTATTCTTTGTTTATGCTACCCAATTGATCCAAAATGTATCCAATCAACAACAACACGTCAATAAAACTTCAAGCAAAACTACTCAAGTAATATTATAACTGTAGTCTGTTGTGCAAACATTTAGTCTTTAAAGAGGTTTTTTTTAAGTTATGTTGAACAAAAATGTATGTATACAACTAGGGTCTGCTTGTTTTGACACACTATTTAAAATATTTGGCTAAGAAATTGCTATTTTTTTTCTGCTGGGCCATTAAAAAATCCTTGGCGTCTAGCTCTATATAAGGCTAAAATGTATTCTTCGTGGTCTTAAAAAGGTTTTAAAAACTCTGATAGTGTATTCATGCATTTAGCAGCTTGGTGTACCTGCTTCTGTCTTTGTTAAACAAACGACAGGAAGAAATGCACTCGCTCTTGACTGAATTCATTTAGTGAACGTGCTGTAGTGTTTTGTTTTTACACAGATGTGTATCAGTACTTTTTTGTGTTAAACTAAAAATAAAAAAGCATAAAGGGAAAACTCTTACTTGAATAACTTTTGTGTTTTAAATAAGAAACAAATCATACATAATTCATGAAGACTCTGTATAGTGTTATTTTAACTGTGAATATTCAGTTTCTGTAGTATTGGAAGTTAAATCTGCTGTACTTGGAAAAATAAATAAAAGTTTAAAATAAAATCTGAAATGTTGATCATATCGCCCAGCCCTAGTCAAATGTCTTTCAGTGATTTGATGGTTTAACGCATAAATAAGCATTGTAATGTCAGATTCATGGCGTAATTGGTGGCAGTGTGGTGTTTTTTTTATTTACAGCTTCCTGTAATGTAATATCTAATTTATATGATGATGTATTTATTTGGCAGGACAGGTACAAGAGGTGCCTCTCTCATGTTGACCTCTCCCCTCTCTCTCTCTCTCTCCCTCTCATGCTCTTGTGCTTTCTCTATTCTCTCTCCTTCTTTCAGGATCCCCTGTCTGGTGGCCATAGTAGCGGAAGCAGCACGTCGTCTCTCTCCACCCCTCCGTCTGCAGCCCACAGCCCACCCCAGCAGCAGGTGAACGGAGTCGGCATGGCCGGGGTGCCCGTCCAGCCTGGCAATGCCAACTCGTCCCTGCCTGCCATAGCCGGGGTGACGGGTCTGATGGGCGCTCTGCAGGGCAACCACCTGGCCATGAGTGGCATCGTGGGCGCTTTAAACGGAGTAATCCAAACCTCCCAATCCAGCCTGACCCAGAACAGCAGTCCCCTGCCCCATCCAGCAGCAGCTTCCAGCGCATCTCTGCCCATGTCCAGCACTCTCACTAACAGGTAGGTGCTAATGTAAAATGAGAAAATGACGAGATGTGAAATGAGAGCCATTGTTTGGGGAAAACGATAACATGGATAATATTGAGGATGCTGATGATGTGGATTTTTTTTTTTGGATAATTATTTAAAAAGCCAACATTAAGAAGAGTAAAACGTGTTTTTGTAATCTGTGCATTAAGCAGACCCCCTAGTTTTTCACGATTTTTTTTGCTATAAAAATATTTGATTTTGAGATTGTAATTCCCAGAAATTTGCGGATATCTTTGCGATTAATAAACATGCATATAAATATTAAAAATGATATATATTATTATTTTATTTACCATATTAGGCAGCCATATTAGACATACAAAGACATGCATCATAAAAATAGAGTTTTTTAGAGTAGTTTCTCTCAGATTTCACTCCCCGGAGAATCTAACATCAGGTACCTCACTCAGGACAGGCGCTAGGGCTTTCCCTACCATAATACACCCAAAACACGGATTTCCGTAAAACTCGTCAATGGCAGGGAAGCGTTTTCTCTTGTCAACGACAGGGAAATAGTTAAAACGAAAACATGTATCAATTTTACTCACACCATAACACTAGCCATACATGTAAAGCACAAATAATGTCCTTTAATTTGGTCACATCCAGCGGCCTCATTGTAAGCTGTTGCTTTTCTGTCTGTTCCATTGCTCCGTTTGATAGATGTTTGCTCACACTTTATTTTTCAGTCTGACGCGTGTCAAACGCACAAAACGCCCAATTCGTGCCACAGGATGCCTAATCCAATCTTTGCATTGACTTCACATGTAAATCACTCGTGATTCATCTGCATCTGCTTACTGCACAGGGTGCAAAACAATTCTCCCGCTCTCATGTAACTTAATGTAATGATTGTGAGGGGGCAGCCAAGACATCATTTTTCGAGGGGCACTCAAATACATTACGTGCGCTGCGTAAGCAACGTCTATAAGTCAGATAAAAAAATCAATTGCAAACTGAAATAAATGTGATCTAAATTATATGGTTTGGAATTGCATGTTTTATGAGATTATTGACATTTTTTGCGATTGTTTTGCATTTAATTAAGAATTTTGCAGGATCGCAAAAACTTTTGTGTTACATTCAGCGATTGCAGAATCGTGAAAAACCAGGGGGACTAGTTAAGATTTGGAGACAAATAAGCATGTTGTATGTGCACACTTAAAAAATTTGGGGTAGTTTATTTTCTTTAATTATGAAATAAGGCTGTATAAAGGAAATGCAATTAAAACTGTTCTGATTCTTTGTCATGTAAAGCTGAATTTTACTACAGTTTTCAGTGATAAATGATTGTTCAGAAAGTATTCTGTTATGCTGATTTGGTCCTGTAAAGAAACATTTTTGAATATACATATTTTTAATGTCCATAAAGTGCATTGATTGCTTTTTTTAAGATATTTTTAATTTCTTAACGTCAATTGTGGTCAATTTAGCAACTATTTAATTTCTGACTAAAAGACTATATGACTTTAAACTGTTCAATTGTATTTCATTTGACCTATTTTATTTTTATTTTGGGGTGAATTATGAATTAGACGTACTTGTGAGATTTATCCATTCAGCTTATCGTAGTTTGATGTATTCATATTTTTTTCATCTCTGCTCATCTTTTCTGCTTCCTCATCTCTCTTCTGCTTGCACTTTTTGGATTATAGCAGCATGTCTACAACGAAAACCAGGTGAGGAATGGCTTGCTGAGCTCTTTTCTTTCTCACTTGTGCATTTGTGCTTATGTCTGTGTTCTGTGCCAGTGCATCTGCTTCAAAATGAATTCATCTTATGGTTCAGCTGATGTTTTCACAGGCCTCAGTTATCATCACAAAGTCCTTATTTAGTACTTATTAATTAATGGAGCCATGACCATGATGCTTTTAAATGGGGAAAAAAAGTATTTTGCTTATTTGATCTTCTACATGCATTTCTAGGCTTTTCACTGAGCAACACAGGCAGATTCTCCTCCATCAGCATCAACTACAGCAGCTTTTCAGCTCCCAGCAGGCCACACCGGTGAGAGGAACACCAGCACACATAGTCTGAGCATTCACAATTGCTTTGAACATAATTATAGTCTACAATTGACTTCACACATTTACTCAATTTTTTCAGATATAAAAATGTCCAAATAATGTGTCATTAACATTACTGTGGGCATTTCTGCAGATTGTTGAGCCTGTCATTCAGTTTATTTACTTATGTGAATATATATCATGTATAGGGTGTATATAGTCAAGCCCAAAGTTATTCAAACCATTGGCAAATTTTGATTTTAGGTTACTTTTATTCAATCAGCAAGTGTTTTGTCCGAAAATGACACGGGCTTCTCCCAAAAAATAAGACGACAATGTATAAGAGGTATCATTGTGAAAAACAATATTTCTCAGCTTTTATTTACATTTGAACAAAAAGTGGCATGTCCAAAATTATTGATAGCCTTCTAAAAATTAAAAGAAAAAAAGCTGTAAAATTGAATCAATCAGATGCTTCCTCTTATTGCTGACCAGCTTTTGGCATGTTTCCACTGGTATTTTTGCCCATTCATCAGAGCTCCAACTCTTTCAGGTTGAAGGGTCCTCTTGCCTTCACCCTGATCTTTAGATCCCTCCACATATTCTCAATTGGATTTAAGTCAGGACTCTGGCTGGGCCATAGCAAAATGTTAATGTTTTATCTGCTAACCATTTCTTCACCAATTTAGTTGTGTGCTTTGGGTCGTTGTCGTACTGAAATGTTCAAAAGGCCAAGTTTCTCTGCAGACTGCCTGAT
Organism: Danio kyathit; assembly: GCA_903798195.1. Classification (NCBI taxonomy): domain Eukaryota; kingdom Metazoa; phylum Chordata; class Actinopteri; order Cypriniformes; family Danionidae; genus Danio; species Danio kyathit. The sequence continues at coordinate 20,015,446 of LR812542.1, forward strand.
GTTGATGAGATTTTTGATGTATTGCTCCATTTTCATGGTGCCATTCATGGTGATTAGGTTCCCTGGTCCACCAAATAAAAAACACCTTCAGAACATTAGCTTCCCACCATCATGTTTGACATTGGGAATGGTGTTTTTAGGGTTTAAGGCAGGGGTCACCAAACTTGTTCCTGGAGGGCCGGTGTCCTGCAGATTTAGCTCCAACCCTAATCAAACACACCTGAACAAGCTAATCAAGGTCTTACAAGGTATACTTGAAACATCCAGGCAGATGTGTTGAGGCAAGTTGGAGCTAAACCCTGCAGGGACACCGGCCCTCCAGAACCAAGATTGGTGACCCCTGGTTTAAGGCTTCTCCTTTTTTAAGCCAAATGAAAGCTACCATCTCCACCTTATGTTAAGCCAGCTAAAACCCTGCTATGGTGACTAAAGGAGTTAAAGGGATAATCCTCCTAAAAATTTAAATTAACTCATCATTGACTCACTCTCATGTTACTCTAAACATTTATAAGTTTGTTTAAACAAAAAGAAGATATTCTGTAGAATGTTGGAAACTGGTAGCCATTGACTTCCACAGTAGGGAAAAAATTACTGTGGAACTCAGTAGCCACTGGTTTCTAACATTGTTTGAAATGTCTTATTTTGTGTTCTCCTGAAGAAAGAAATACAAATCAGTTTAGAACAAGTTGAGGGGGAGTCAACAGTGACCATTTTAATTTTGGGGTGAAATGTCTCCTAAATTGGTTAATAGGCATTATGATTCTGCAGTTAATATAACATTTAGGGGCAGATAAATCTAAAATCATGCGTAATTCCCAAGATTAAAAACGAAATATACATATTTGCTTGCAAGAATAATTTAAACCGCACAATTCAGTTTTACAAAGCAATGCTTTCTTCCTCAAGTGTTTCTAATGCTGTTCTGGCAGCTTTTGGAATTGCAATTTTAAGCAAACTCTTGCCACTTTTCTGGCAATCTGCATGAGGCGTTTCTGTGGGCAGTCTGTGGGTGTGCCGTCTCTGTCTAGACATCTCATCATCATACTGTGTTTGTCTGTCTGTGTTTAGGAACAGCAGCAGGTTCTGCTCTATCAGTTAATGCAACAACAACAGCAGCAGCAACAACAGCAGCAGAATGACATTCAGCTCCAGCAGCTGCCAATCAACAGCCTCCTGCCCGGCAATCAGCCAACCATCAGCACAAACCCATTCCTGGCCCTCCACAATGACAACAACACTCCTAAAGCTGGAGTTAATACTGCAGCTATCAAACAGACTAAAGTATGACATGTTTTATGGATTCCTTTTGTGTGTATGTGAAATTAAATATGAAGTGTATATTAGTTCATTTAAATTGTAACTATCGTTATATTTAAAGATTTGCTGTTATATTTAGATAAAATATGCTTTAACGAATTAGAAATGATTATATAGAAAATATTTGGAGACCACTTTCACATTTTTTTTTTATCATTTACAGGCTTTATTAGCTGTGGGAAAGCTGTTATTAAATATTAATATTCCTTTTATTCTATAAAGGTTTTGGAAAGATTCTTGCACCTTTTATTTTTTTTTTTTACCAGAAAATCACTTTTAATTTGTCAAGTTCAAAATCAAGTTTAATCTGTCGTGGGTAATTCCAGTAAGTTAAAACATTGATTTTTGTGTTGTCTAAAAATAAGTATAAATCTGAAAATATGCCTCTTTTTTATTATTTAATGCCATACAAATGCTTTAAATGACAACAATTTTATGTGTAATTTGGAAGAAATGTCATTTAGTATTTTACAGAAAAAAGAATTATATCGTGTATATATATCCAGAAGGATATTAATGTGTGTGTATATATGCATATTCGTGTGTATGAAAGATTTTAGGATGACTATTAATAGATATATTTCTATATTTTTATATTATATCTTCAACAATTGAACCCTTTGTCCATGCTGTGATTACTGAAAGTCTGTTTTGTTGTTGTTTTCTTCAGAGACTGGGGGAGAAAGCTGTGTCTGTGACAGGACAGGAGAAAACCTGATGCAGAAAGCAACATTTCGGGGAGGTTCTGCCTTCTGGATCCCTTTCATCTGCGCACCCCAAGAGGCTGGCAATCTGAGCAGCAAAGACCAGAACATTCACCTGCTGCATGAAACCCTCACTAGCACCAGCCTTCGTATAAACACAAACACACACACGTACACACTTGCCAGTTTGATGCCCATCTGGCAAACAAACATGCTGCACTGAGTTTGAGGAAATCACTTGCTGTAAACTTATTGGGTCCCACGAGGACCAAAACACACAGACACCCACACACACACACACACACACACACACACAAACACACACACAAACACACACACCCTGCCAGTGTGTTGAAAATGACACGCTGGTGCAAGTCTCTGTGGGCGGAAAGCGTAAACCGATGGGACTGAAAGATGTAGACGCTTCTGGAACAATATCTGCTCACCGCTGTTACCTCTCTACACCCCTTTAACAATAAAAACCCTGTCGTATTCGTCTATCTGTGTGTTTCAAGGCGTCAAACGTTTCAAAGCTGAAGCGATCAGACATTTGTGCACCACAAAGGCCTTCTCTGCCTCCTGATCTTGAGCTTCCCCTTTGAGGAGGTGTCCCAAATGTCCACTGACCCTGCTGCACTCTTCCAAGAGCAACTACCTCTCATAGACCAGGCCCTGAACCCAAGTGCCTGGCCCCGATCTCCCAGCTCTCAGCGAGGGGCCGTGCGGGCCCTGGAGACGCTGCCAGACTCTGGAAACCCGTTTTATTTCCTCCAGTCTATCCTTTTTTTCCTTTTTGGTGGAATGAATAAATCCTAATCGGCGTCGCTCAGGCAATACCAGTTCAGAGACAGAATCTCTGCCTGTACAGTGACTACACTGAAAAAAAACTAAACAAAAACTCATTTTGAATGTTTGTGCTGCATTGAATATTTTGAAGCCAACTTTCTAGTGTTCCTTTTTTATTTATTTGCATACGTTGCTTGTTGGGCGCAAGGTAAAATATTTTAACACTCAACTGGCGAAATGTTTTATACTACTGTACAAACTTCTCAATCATTTTGATGAACATGTCTGGTGTGTGAAGGTATAAGAAAATGAAAAAAAGCCTACTTGATGATAATTTTGTGGTTTTGTAAATATCTTTTGTTTTTGTTTTTTCCTCTTCGTTGCGATGTAAATCAACAGATGCATATTGGATTAAGAATAAGCTGTCAGAATAAATAAGACTTAGTTTAGCACACTTTTACCTCTTTTTCTGTTGTAAATACATATTTGTGATTTCACTTGGTGGTGTGAAGGACCGTTTTAAAGCACTGTCGGTGTGTTCAGATCTTTTTTTTAACAGGCTTTCAACAAGACTGGTGACTGGATAATGTCTATTAATTTATTTTTATATGTGCAGGGACTTTTTGTTTTTTCTTTTGCACCATTTTATTGATGTGGTTTTATACGTTATAGATGTGGTATGTCCACGTTCTCATGTATTTGTACAGAAATTATGCAAAATCTCTAAAGTTTGTATTTAAAACATCAAAAGTGAAACCACACAAGTCCTGCTTCATATTAAGAAATTTTGAACACTGAGATTGTAGTGATGAACTTTTTTCAGTGATAAAATCTGATTATAACAGCTCTTGCATTTTGCCGTTTCTTTTTTTTAACCTAAGTTTTAGCATGTCAGCTCAATAAGTTCAGTATGATTTAAAAAAAAAAAAAACCTTGATAGGCTTTTCATAAAGAAGAATGACACAAATGCAAACTACATTGCACACTTGTTAAATCTGCTTCTGTTTAAATGAGAAGAAATTACATTCGGTGTAAAGTGTGTGCTTTTGGATGCTAATTACAATACCTTTACATAGTTTAAAGAAAGAGCACAGCCAAAAAATCAAAGATCTGTCATTTTGCTCATTGTAATATTGATCAAAAACTGCAGTTCTGTTTGGAGAAGAATTTATTTTGAAGAATGTTGGTAACCGTTTTGTTTCCCATTGTCTTGAATTGTTTTTTCTTTGTTTGTTGTTGAAATCAAAATGGTTTACTTAACAACATTCTTCAAAATATCCTATGCTTGGAAAAATCTTTTCATACAATAGCACACATTCCTGATGTTGTAATAATTTTTACATGACAACAGTGTACTAAAAAAGGATGTTTTATAGTCACGATTCAAGATCTGCAAAACAACTAACTAAAATGCTAGGCCTGTAGTTGGCGACATCACTTGCTTAGACTGAACACTACATCACCATTAACATAAAATCATTATGATAGCAGTATCAATCACAAAAAAATACTCATGAGAAAGTGCCTATAATACCTATCCACAGATTCTTGTAGTAGATCACCAATGTACTCGCCAATTTCCTATTTGTACATAAATTTATACTTAAAATGTAACATTTTTCAAAGGTGGACAAAACCTTTTAGCATGACCAATTTGTACTTAATGATAACCTATGAATTTAAACAAATTAGTCACTAAATTAAAAGGAATTGGAAATATATATATATATATATAGAAAGTAAGTATTTTGGAAGCTGCATACATTTTTACTTGTGCAAGAAATATCTACTGAAGCATTCTTCTGTCCAGGGAAACACAGGCACTAAACTCTGTCATCCCTTTATTTTTCCCACATCACCACTCAAGAACCCCCATATTTCTCCAGTCTGTCCCTGTGTTTGCTATTTGGTGAGTGGAACCCATTTCTCAGCATGACCCCTAGGGACCTGGCCAGCTCTGAGCGCTCCTGCTGTGGGAACAGCAGGCCCTTCTCTCCCCTCAGCTTCATCAAGCTGTCCACGCTACTGACCACCCACTGACCTCTGACCCCTGATGCGCTCAAAGCAGGGCACACACAATGGGGCCAGTGACAGCATTCACGCATCTGAAAAATCTGCGTTTTATTTTAATCAGATCAAAGCATTGATGGAAATTGGTGAAACTACACATTTGTGGACAGCCGTCTCGTTTTTCCCACAATTAAATCTAGAACTATAATATGAGCTAAATGTGATTTGAAGTTCTTAAAAGCGATGCATTCAAACACGTGTTTTAGAAAAGGGATTTACATACAGGTGAGGACAGAAACTTGAATGCTGTCTCTGAACAACTGAAGTGAAGAATGTGATTTCTAGATTTGTTGGTTTCATCTGAAAGTTTACTTTTCTGTGCAACACTACGTAAACAGAATGAAAGAAATCAGTACGTGATAAAGCATGCTCAAATTTACAGTAACTATAGGGGAAAAGTACCAGGATGTCTGACTACTTAAAGTGGGATTCTTAAGTACTCATCCAACACTTCACCATCCGCTTAGGCAACGGGAGAGAAATTGTATGGAATGGCAGTGAAGTAAACTACGGACAGTGCACTGTCCTTAATTTAGGACTGTGAGCCTAATTTTATTAAAGGTGTTCACTGATGTCTGCACACATATATTTAGCCTAGCTTATCTAACACAACTGCATGGCAATTCGTAACTGTTTCACTTTAGTAGCTAATTCTTATGAATTAATTGTTACTATATGACATGAACACAGCTAATGTTCAAACAGAAATACTCTACACTCTGCATCCCTGCTGAAAAAAACTGCTTAAACCAGCCTAAGCTGGTTGGCTGGTTTTAGCTGGTCGACCAGCCTGGTTTTAGAGGGGCTGAGTTGGCCATTTCTAGACTGGTTCCAGCTATTTCCAGCCTATTTCCAGCCTGGTCTTAGCTGGTCAGGCTGGGAGATGAGCTTAAACCAGGCTGGTCAAGTTGGTTTTAGCTGGTCATTTTCCCAGCCTAACCAGCTTAGACCAGGCTGGAAATGGCTGGAACCAGTCTAGAAATGCCCAAAACCCCTCTAAAACCAGGCTGGTCGACCAGCTAAAATCATTGGAAACCTGCAACTATTTACAGCCATAATATTTGTTTTTCCTTTCTTCAGAATAAATAATTTTGTGTTCAACAGAATTATAAAACTCATAAATGTCTGGAACCACTTGAGTAAATGGAGACTAAATTTTCATTTCTGGGCGAACTGTGCCTTTAAGTATGCTACTTTGGTGTAAATGTGCTAAACTTTCATTTCATTAGATGCTATGGATAAATTATAAGAATAACAAAGCTGTGTACAGAAATAAACTAATGCTACATAGGCTACTAGTGTGATTGTGATTATAATAATGCATTAACTTGTAATATAACCATATAACAATTTGAAGTAGACCTGTGAAGCACAATTAAAGACTCTTTGTAGGCCTACTGGTAAAATTACTAGAAGCTAATGAGATGGGAAGCTGGGTTACTTAAAAGGAAAGAAAACTTTTTAACGGTCACGAAATCTCCCTGACGACGAGCAGTGAAGTAAATATTTAAGATGGCGACGTCCAACAACTGCAGTTTAATTAAATTTAACACAACAAATCCACTAAATGTTAATTAACCGACTAAAGCTTCTTCTGTAGTAAACACGGTGACCAGAGAGCAGAGTGGAGTGCAGATAACAATCACGGGACAAGCTCCGATAAAGGACGACAGACTTAATCTAAACCTTCAGACACACGGTTCACAGCTACCTGCCTACCCGTAAGTTACAAAAACTACACACTACACTGACGAGCAGCTGAAAATACAGTTGTGTTGTTGTTTTCCGAGTGTACGAGTGCGGTTGTTCCTGACGTAAATAGCCGAAATGTGTGTGACTCAAATACAGCACTGAATGGCGTTTACTGCTGCTGTGTGAACGTGGCCTACTATATTATTATATTCACACTCACTGCGGTCATAAATCAAATATTCAGGGTTTTTTTTTTGTCATTTTCCCACGCTAGTCAGTGATGCCATTGTGTTAAAGGGATAGTTCACCTAAAATGTTAATTCTGTCATCATTTTCTCATGCTTCCACTTGTTTCAGACTTGTATGGGTTTCTTCTGTTAAACACAAAACGAATACATTTAGAAGTTTTGGGAAACTTCAGCATGGACTTCCATGGCATTTTTCCTACTATGGATGCTAATGAATACTGCTTTCTTCAACATTCCTCACAATATCCATCAGAAAAGGATACACAAAGATTTGGAGCCACTTGTGGGTAGGCATGGGCCAGTATAAGATTCTGACTGTATGATAACCTTGCATATAAATATCACGGTTTTACAGTGTTGTGACTACTGCTCTAAAATATATTCTATTTAAATGTCTGAATAAAAAAACAAAAACTTTTTTCCCCTTTGAACACAATATATTTTATTTTAAGAAACATTTAAAATATTTTAGAAGAGTAAACACATCAGGGTTAGGCTAAATAATTCAAATGAATCATAGACCTCTGCTGTCTTCATTTGTGTCAAAAACAGGTTTTCTTTACAGTTTAAAACGGCATCTTTGGATATCTTTCCTGCTGGAGATACTGCTGTCCTAAAAATTTTTAAACAAAACGTTAAAAAAAACCTTAAATATAGGAGGAAGGGTATAGCAGAACATTTTGGAAAATTAAAACCTGGACTTTTCCAAACTGTGTTATACCTTGAAGACAGTTATCATCCCATGCCTACTTGCGGTTGAGTAAATGTTTCTTTTTTGGGTGAACTTTCCCTTTAATGCCCAAGCAGAAGGGGTAATGGGAGGCCGAAGGCAGAGCTGCTAAAGTCTGTGTCCCTCACACGCTCTCTGCCAGGTGCGGTGGACAGGGTGATCCAAATTTAAAAAAAACACTAAAGATCCTTAGGGACGATTCGTTTTCACCCCTCCTGCCTGTAAGGAATGGATTCAGCTTACAGGTAGGTAACAAAAGCTGCTAACTGACAGAGCTGGAGGGGAAGTGACTGATTTATGGCCATTTTCTTTCTCATTCTCGCCACAACTGTAACCCCGACTGGCCATGTCAAATTGAAATTTAGGAAGATTATTCGACCACAATGAAAATGTGTGTTTTGAGCTCCAGGCTGCTATTGATCATGTCTTTAATGATTTTCTTCATAATTTTTCAACAACAACCAGAAATAAATAGGAAAAACATTCAGTAAAAAGTAAATAAATTTAGTTTTTATTTTATTTTTATTTTTACAGAAAACAGAATCAAAATAGCAATGTATTAAATTATAATGCATATTAATGGTAGCTCATGATAAAAAATAGTTACTATCATTAATTATAATACAAATCAGTAATATTTAGAGGTCATTTTTTGTAACAGTGTAGTTTAAAAGACATAATTTGCAATTAATAAAATAATAATAAAGTGAATCAGTCAAACTTAAAATTATATTACACTTTATAATATCACTTTTTTATTTATGTTCTTAATTGCAGTTTGATTTTAATGATCACACTGAATATAGGATTAAACACTGATCAGACATATTTTCAGAAAATTCTGAACCACTAAGGCCACAAGCTTCACTGTAAAAAATGCAGGGTTCCACACAATTCATTCATGTTGTCCAAACACAAATCAATTGAGTTAATGCACAAATTTAAGTGGACTGAACATAAAACAATTAAATTGTCCCAAAAAAATCTCAAGAATTGTGTTTCAGCTCATTTTAATGAAGTAGTTTAAACAAGTATGAAAAAAAAATATTTTTTGAGTGTTTGTTCTTGCAACTCTTAAATCAAACCCAATATAGCAAATATCCTGTTTGCACAGCTCTCATAAACAGCATAATGCGTCCCTCTTTCTTTCTTTCTTTCTTTCTTTCTTTCTTTCTTTCTTTCTTTCTTTCTTTCTTTCTTTCTTTCTTTCTTTCGTTTTCCCCACCCACCTTTGTTTCTCCTCCCAGTTTGGTTCGTGCTGATGATTTCCAGCTGCTCCGGCTCCATTCTGTTACATCTGCTTCTGCTTTAGTAATTAATAGCTCACTTTCCTCTGGCAGTAGATTGGGAGTCTGATCCCCCTCCTCTTGCATATGCTCTTCTCTCTCTCTCTCCTGCCTTATCAGAGCTGTCAATCACACCCGGACTGTTTAAACATGCCTCCTCCTCCTCCTGCTTGCTTTCTCACTTGCTCTCTATTTTTCTCCAGCCCTTGCTTTCTCTCTAACTTTCTTTCTGTCTCTTGCTTGTTCTGTGCTCTTCTATCTTCCTGCACTTTTTAGCTGCACCCTCCTCCCTTCTGGGTTTATTTATTCACATCTTGGGAGTTTGGACACTCCTCCTCTTGAGTCCCTTCCCCCTTGTTTCCAGCTGAACTCCTGTCCAACATCAACGGCTTCAATCATTCTGCCAGAGGCCTGTGGGGACAGCAGTTCTGGCTCTCTGGGGTAGCCAGTAAAGCGCCACCATTGTCCAGTTGGGTGCCTGAAGGAAAATATGTATTATTTTATTGTTATTTTATTTATTGTTTTAATATGATTGTTTATTTATTTTATTTAATCAATTAATTTAATCAATTAAAAAAATTTAATAAATTATCTTACTGTATTTGTTACAGTTGGCTGGGATAACAAGATATCTTGATTATTTGTTCACTTGCCTATTTTCTAGTTAGTTTTTTGCTTATTTCATTCTCAAACAACAAAAACACATAAATTAGATTAGTGTAGAAAAAAACTGAATGAGAGAACAGAATATATTTTATTTAGATCAAATCTCAAAGCTTAAATCTTAATAATTTGATTCATAAATTATTTTTGAATTTATAATATTGAAAGGGACTAAGCCGAAGGAAAATTAATGAATGATATATTATTAAATCATTTATTTCTAGAATGTACATATTTTGTTTGTATAATGTATTAATAATAATATTACAGGTTAAAAGCATTAATATAGTTGTATTTTTTTTTTATTCAAGCATGGAGGACAACAATCTTGATTGTCATTTGTACATATAATATTAACAATGTATTAAAGAAAATGTGGTTACGTGTTTTGTTTGTAAATTTTAAAAGCAATATTATTAAAGGTAATATATATATATATATGTATGTATGTATGTATGTATGTGTATATATATGTATATGTGTGTGTGTGTGTGTGTGTGTGTGTGTGTGTGTGTGTGTGTGTGTGTGTGTGTGTGTGTGTGTGTGTGTGTGTGTGTGTGTGTGTGTGTGTGTGTGTGTATGTGTGTGTGTAAAAAACACTAATACAATTATAATTAGTTATATTATTATAATTAATTTATAATAATATATCACAAAGGAGGCAACCCAGTGGCGCAGTAGGTAGTGCTGTTGCCTCACAGCAAGAACGTCGCTGGGTCGCAGGTTCGAACCTCGGCTGGGCTGGGTCAGTTGGCGTTTCTGTGTGGAGTTTGCATGTTCTCCCTGGGTTCGCGTGGGTTTCCTCCGGGTGCTCCGGTTTCCCCCACAGTCCAAAGACATGCGGTACAGGTGAATTGGGTAAGCTAAATTGTCCATAGTGTATGAGTGTGAATGTGTGTGTGGAAGTTCCCAGAGATGGGTTGCGGCTGGAAGGGCATCCGCTGCGTAAAATCGTGCTGGATAAGTTGGCGGTTCATTCCGCTGTGGCGACCCCGGAAGGGACAAAGCTGACAAGAAAATGAATGAATGAATATCACAAAGGAGATAGGATAAAAATATTACATTTTTCATTTTTAAATTATTATAGTTCTATTTTAATTGTTTTTTTTTTAGTTAATTGATAATTTGGTATAAATCATTAAGGCATAGAGCTTAAAAAAGAAAAATTAGAGGAGTAAATTATTTTTTAACTAAACTTTTTACTTCTAAATATTGTTGTAGCCAGGTCCGTAGCCAGGGGACATGTGAAGTCATATTTTGCTGCTGTATTGTTTTTTAAATAGAGAAAACATTTTACAAGTAACTTTTATTCTAAATTCTATAGACCTTATTCTTGAAACAAAAAAATACCTATAAAAAGGTCTGAAGCACCAAAAGCGGACCATACTAAAATTGATTTGAACACTTTTGGCTATTGTTGTTATCCATGTATTTTCAAATGTACTTTCTTTTTTACAAGAGAGGCTAGAAAATTATGAAGTTCTACATTTTTTATTATTATTATTATTATTATTATTATTATTCACTCATTCATTCATTCATTCATTCATTTTCTTTTCGGCTTAGTCCCTTTATTAATCTGAGGTCGCCACAGCAGAATAAACCGCCAACTTATCCAGCATATGTTTTATGCAGCGGATGCCCTTCCTGCTGCAACCCATCACGGGGAAACATTCATATACACTACGGACAATTTAGCTTAGCCTACTCAATTCACCTATACCACATGTCTTTGGACTGTGGGGGGAAACCGGAGCACCTGGAGGAAACCCACACAAACACGGGGAGAACATGCAAACTCCACACAGAAACGCCAACTGACCCAGCCAGGGCTCGAACCAGCGACCTTCTTGCTGTGAGGCGATTGTGCTTCCCACTGAGCCACCGTGCTGCCATTATTATTATTATTAGGTTTTAATTATTTATTATCCAATTACCTAATTTTGACTAAGTATAGTTTAATGTTCTGGCCATTTTGTTATTTGCCTAATAAATGACATTAGACTACAGTTTTTATGTAATATTTCTGATGATTAAAAATAAGTATTTTTCACATTTCTTGATTTTAAATCTTTAGGAAATATTTTTGGTACATCAAAAAGTGTGGTCATGATGACCATCCGACAAGCTAATCCAACTAAAAATTGTACTTAAAATGTCACTGAAATTCAGTGTTTAAATCTCTTAATTAAATAGAAAATGAGGCGTATAACTGCAAAAAGGTCCACTTTTTGAGAAAAAAAGAGCCACCCTTTTTACCAGGCTGGCTACGTGACTGCCAGCTATACTTTTTGGTTTAAATAATTATTTTAAAAACATAAATAATAATATTACAAGTAATAAATCCACAAATGCAATTGCTTTGTGATTCAGCAAAGACAAGTAAGATCTTGATCAAATCTCTGCAAAAATCTCGAAAATCATCTGAGTTTTACTCAGAGCCGTGTTCACGTTTCAAATTCCTCGTGTGCAGTTGTGTTTTCTCCTTGATCCTGTGAGTTTAAAGCTCTTCCGTCGGCTCGAGGGGCCCCATCTTACACTCTCCACCTCCTCTGCGTCCTTACAGTATGTGTCCTCCCCCGCTATTGAGGCAGATTAGCAGGGCAGAGTACAGGGATACAGTCCTGAGCCTCCCCCAAACTCATCACCGCCTCCTGCCACGGACCCCCACAGGTTTCACTCCTGTTGGATAATGGTCCCAGTGTGGCCTGGTGGGACTCAGACACATCCTTCTTCATACACAGACAAGCTTATTCTTCTTCCGAAGTAATGCCACCCCCCACCTCTAAAACCCTAAACCCCAAAACTGATGGGACTAAGAAATACATACTATTAAATTTAGAGCAACTGATAAAAGAATCAATACTGCGAAAGACATGCCAACTTGTTCGTTCTCATTCAGGCTCAAGGGCCAGACAGCTAGATATAAATAGAAAAGGGAACATATTTCTGATTTGTTACTATAACGTTATGTGATGTATATAATCATATATTACAGTGTTTATCTGCTAGATTTATTGGTTTAAAAACCTATTTATTACTAAATTGTGTTAATTAGTGTTAAGTAATTTTGCTTTACTAAAATGTTGGAATGTAAAGCTAATAGAAACATGTTTTTGTCTAACTTTATTGAAAATTACATGAAATTATATTGTTTTGATTAATTATCATTAACTCATGTCTCAGGTTCATGCAAATTTGGGTAAAATGCATAGTATTGGGCTATTTTTTTTTAAATAAAATTTCAAACCCAACATTAATGGATGCATTTGTTGGTATTTCACAAAGAATTTTGGTTGAAATAACCCAGCATTTTTAAGAATGAAGATTTTTAATTAATAAATGCCAACACCTTAAAGAATAATGTCCATAAAGAAACAAAACAGCATACATGACAAGAGGTCGGACTTTGTTCACATTGTATTACTGTGATTGAGGAGGTAAATGATTAAGGATAGACACCGGTTTAGTGGATTTTAAAGGGTGGGTTAAGTGGTACAAGTTGGGTCAACAGTGTAATTGGAGATTAAATTTTAGTAATTGCTCAAATCTTTAAATAAAAGATTATAAAAACATGAATTCACACAAATGTTACTACAAAGTAGTTGAAGACACTTAATATAAAGTTGTTCCAATAACATTTAAATATTTAAAAAAATAGTAGCAGCATGTGTGTGTCTGTGTGTGTGTGTGTTAATTACCTTCAAATGGGAAATGTTTATATGCTTACCATTTCTGTACACTGTACAGTGTTACAGCTCTCACTTTCTTACCATGATATTTCTAGTGGTTTTAACGTAATCAAATTAAACAAAACCATTTATAAAAGTGATTTAACCACTGTCAGTTGGTGAAACTAATAGTGTCTTTCCTAAACAGCTTAAATGTTTACAATATACCTAAAAATACAAATCGTGAACATTTATCAACAGCACTACTTCATTTAAATAAAATTCAACCAGCTGCAGGAAACTGAACTAAAAAAATACTTATAAAAGGCAATTTTAACGTGTGTAAACTGGTGACTTGAATCTCTGCGGTGGTTTAGTTCCAGGCGGCTGGAGGCGCAGAGAGCGCGGAGGAAACTGACCTCTGCATGGGGGAGAGAGGGGGACTGAGCCCCTGCGTGACATTAATGTGCCCTGTCACCCTGACTTTGGGCTCTGCACATATGGCACCGGAACCATTCTTAGTTGCAAGTACATCGGTCTATAATCAATAATGCCACATACTGCCTTTTCATTTTATGCATGCTACATATACAAATCTTTCCATCATAACCACAAATAGCCTACATAAACATGCACGCGTGTTTCTACTCTGTTCCGTCCGATTTTCATTCTGGGCGTTCATCTCGTCGCGCACACACTCGCGCTGCTCGTGCTCGGTAACAGCAGGCCTCTCAGCGGTGTGTGCTGATTTTCCCTGCCGCCTCAGACTCACTGCCGCGGCCGCAGCTGAACAGCAGCGAGGAACAGGAGCTCCGCGCCAGCGTTATAGACCCTGCAGACGCGCGACCACACACTCATAATTGTCTATAAATGTAGATTATAATGATAAAATATCAAACCAATCGATAAGATGTGTTAGAAATAACATACGTGCATTTTGTTTTGCGTGTAATAGAAATGTATTGAAATGGCAATGATATTTTTGCTGGCTAGTAAAGCTGTTGAAACAACACATGGGACTGGAATTATAAATTTTATAGGAAATTAATTAATGCATTTTACATTTAAACACGGTAGGGTTATTAAAGAAACACGTTGGGTAAAATGGAAATCGGTAGACTATGTAGCTACTTCAAATGGAGAGCTTTGCATTTTTGCCTTAGAATTGTTTTACCTCGATGGTGTTTTGTGTTTATGTGGGGTATTGCTCTGCGTTTCATGTTGTAAAGCTATAGTTGGGGGAAATGACAATTCATGTAACATGTAGGTTAAACATTTGTTATATATTATGGTGAGTTATATTCAGTACATTTTAAGGTGATAAACAGATTTTTCTTTGCTATATTAAAAATATGCAAATAGTCAACATCCTAAAAATCATATAATCGCGTGTGTGTGTGTGTGTGTGTGTGTGTGTGTGTGTGTGTGTGTGTGTGTGTGTGTGTGTGTGTGTGTGTGTGTTATTTATATATGCATTTAAAACCGTCTCTTTAGCAGATAACTTGTAATTTCAGCTTCCATCAAACTTGATAAATGTGACAGACTATAGTGTTGAAACATTATGTATTAATTTGGTAAAAATAGATATCAGTTCATTATCTGAGCAGCCCCCATCATAATTAATAAAATAGTCAGAGGGGGGAGGGCTGTGCTTTAAATTATTCTTATTTCCCGTAATGTCCCAGAGAAGGAGTAAATTGCATATAATTTCTTGATACAAGAAGAGCTATTCATTTTGTTCTGGGTCAGGAGAGACATGCAGTGATAGGCTCACCTGCCGCAAGCTTGTTAATTATGGAAATGTGAGTTAGAATCAGCTGTCACCATTATGCTGCGGAGCCACTCTCACGAGGGACGTGTGTGTGTGTGTGTGTGTGTGTGTGTGTGTGTGTGTGTGTGTGTGTGTGTGTGTTTTAAGTAAGCAGACCCTTTCATTTTAAGCCGTGCAGTGAACATGCATGTCATGGGCAGGGGCTGCTTTGGGCCACTGCACATCTCTGGAGACTTCATTAATTATTCAACCTTTTAACTCCCAGAGAGACGAGCCCATTCGTTGTATGTGGCCGGTAACCCCGGCAGAAGGCCATAACTGGAGTACATGCAGCACATTGATGATGCGTTGCTTATGGAAACAGCGACAGGAATATTCGGAGCATTTAAGAACATCAACAGGACCCACGGCCAGAAAGAGGGGCCGCGAGAGAAGTATG
Source organism: Danio kyathit (assembly GCA_903798195.1). NCBI lineage: Eukaryota > Metazoa > Chordata > Actinopteri > Cypriniformes > Danionidae > Danio > Danio kyathit. The sequence goes on from LR812542.1 coordinate 20,030,823, forward strand.
TAGTTTGTGGGCCTGTGTGCAGAAGTAACCAGAAGTGTGTCTGGGGTGCGAAGGGGGCCAACTCACTCTAGCTGATTTTAGAGTGTAAATGTTTCAGAAGAGATGGGAGCTGTGTGTAAATATTTCAAATTTTAAAATGCAATTAGAGTAAATGAAAGTGCATTCATAGACTTCTAATAAATGTATTAGGCTATTAAACGGCTGGCACTAGAATTTATTTTATACTCCATGTAGACCCCAATCATTTTTCGCGATGAAATCGAGGTTGCGCAGGTTACGCGTAAACTCTAGCCAGTCATATTCATCAGATGAAGGAGAGACACCAAATTATAATGCACGTAAGTTCTAACGTGTTAAATACACATGTTAATAAACATATTAAATTGTCAATTAATTCAATAGAAAGCACAATGATAAGAAAATAAGCGCACGCGGGTGTGTGTAGCCTATGTGTGTGAAAGAGAAAGATGGGGTCAACTTTACAGCATCGCTACCTGCCATATAGCGTCTAAACTTGACTAAATGCGTTTCAACATTTAATAAACACGTTAGGGAATGAAGTAGATTGAATTGTGCCTCCATAACCGAAAAATAACCACACGCGTGTAAGTGAATGGGCTCGAATGGTTGTGCTCCGCTTGTGAAATGTTATGCCTTTAAAAAAAAAATAGAATACAAATGGTTTAAATAATAACGAGTATAAGCTTCGTAATATTGCATTACTATATTAAACGTTGCACCTAATTAAATGACATGATTTACAAGTTTCAAGTAAAATAAATGTCTGCATCCTATTTTTCTATTTTAGAATATAGGGTCGATTTTTTGATGCACATTTGCAACATTAACTGTAGAGACAAGACATAATATAGGTAGAGATATATATCTGTGTGTGTGTGTGTGTATATATATATATATATATATATATATATATATATATATATATATATATATATATATATATATATATATATATATATATTTATATTTATATATATATATTTTATATATATATATATATATATATATATATATATATATATTTTATATATATATATATAAAATATATATATATATATATATATATATATATATATATATATATATATATATATATATATATATATATATATATATATATATATATATATACACACAGGGAGTGCAGAATTATTAGGCAAGTTGTATTTTTGAGAATTATTAGGCAAATTAGTATTTTAACCACATCATCCTCTTTATGCATGTTGTCTTACTCCAAGCTGTATAGGCTCGAAAGCCTACTACCAATTAAGCATATTAGGTGATGTGGATCTCTGTAATGAGAAGGGGTGTGGTCTAATGACTTCAACACCCTATATCAGGTGTGCATAATTATTAGGCAACTTCCTTTCCTTTGGCAAAATGGGACAAAAGAAGGACTTGACAGGCTACGAAAAGTCAAAAATAGTGAGATATCTTGCAGAGGGATGCAGCACTCTTAAAATTGCCAAGCTTCTGAAGCGTGATCATCGAACAATCAAGCATTTCATTCAAAATAGTCAACAGGGTCGCAAGAAGCATCTGGAAAAACCAAGGCGCAAAATAAACTGCCCATGAACTGAGAAAAGTCAAGCATACAGCTGCCAAGATGTCAAGATGCCACTTGCCACCAGTTTTGCCATATTTCAGAGCTGCACCATCACTGGAGTGCCCAAAATCACAACGTGTGCAATACTCCGAGACATGGCCAAGGTAAGACAGGCTGAAAAACGACCACCACTGAACAAGATTCACAAGCTGAAACATCAAGACTGGGCCAAGAAATATCTCAAGACTGATTTTTCTAAGGTTTTATGGACTGATGAAATGAGAGTGAGTCTTGATGGGCCCGTGGCTGGATCGGTAAAGGGCAGAGAGCTCCAGTCCGACTCAGACGCCAGCAAGGTGAAGGTAGAGTACTGGTTTGGACTGGTATTATCAAAGATGAGCTTGTGGGGCCTTTTCGGGTTGAGGATGGAGTCAAGCTCAACTCCCAGTTCTACTGCCAGTTTCTGGAAGACACCTTCAAGCAGTGGTACAGGAAGTAGTCTGCATCCTTCAAGAAAAACATGATTTTCATGCAGGACAATGCTCCATCACACGCGTCCAAGTACTCCACAGCTTGGCTGGCAAGAAAGGGTCTAAAAGAAGAAAAACTAATGACATGGCTTTCTTGTTCACCTGATCTGAACCCCATAGAGAACCCGTGGTCCATCATCAAATGTGAGATTTACAAGAAGGGAAAACAGTACACCTCTCTGAACAGTGTCTGGGAGGCTGTGGTTGCTGCTGCACGCAATGTTGATGGATTCTGTCTGTGTTTTGATCCATTCACCATGGATGGCAGGCTTTTGAGTGTCCTTGCAAAGAAAGGTGGCTATATTGGTCACTGATTTGTTTTTGTTTTGTTTTTGAATGTCAGAAATGTACATTTGCGAATTTTGAGATGTTATATTGGTTTCACTGGTGAAAATAAATAATTGAAATGGGTATATATTTGTTTTTTGTTAAGTTGCCTAATAATTATGCACAGTAATAGTCACCTGCACACACAGATATCCTCCTAAAATAGCTAAAACTAAAAACAAACTAAAAACTACTTCCAAAAATATTCAGCTTTGACATTAATGAGTTTTTTTGGGTTCATTGAGAACATGGTTGTTGTTTAATAATAAAATTAATCCTCAAAAATACAACTTGCCTAATAATTCTGCACTCCCTGTATATATGTGTATATATATATATATATATATATATATATATATATATATATATATATATATATATATATATGTATATATGTATGTATGTATGTATGTATGTATGTATGTATGTATGTATGTATGTATGTATGTATGTGTGTGTGTATTATTATTATTATTATATATTATTATATATATTAGTTGAAGTCAGAATTATTAGCACCTCTTTTTCAAATATTTCCCAAATTATGTTCAACAGAGCAAGGAAATTTTCACAGTATGTCTGATAATATTTTTTTTCTTCTGGAGAAAGTCTTATTTGTTTTATTTCAGCTAAAATAAAAGCAGTTTTTATATATAAAAAAAAAAAACAGTTTTAAGGTCAAAATTATTAGCTCCTTTATGCTATGTTTTCGATAGTCTACAGAACAAACCATTGTTATACAATAACTTGCCTAATTACCCTAACCTGCCTAGTTAACCTAATTAACCTAGTTAAGCCTTTAAATGTCACTTTAAGCTGTGTCTTGAAAAATATCTAGTAAAATATTATTTACTGTCATCATGGCAAAGATAAAATAAATCAGTTATTAGAGAGGAGTTATTAAAACTATTATGCTTAGAAATGTGTTGAAAAAAATCTGTCCATTAAACAGAAGTTAGGGGGAAAAAAATAAACGGGGGTGATAATTCAGGGGGGGGTGGGGGGGGTGGCTAATACTTCTGACTTCAACTGTGTGTGTATGTATATGTATATGTGTGTGTGTGTGTGTGTGTGTGTGTGTGTGTGTGTGTGTGTGTGTATTATATATATAACAACGTCATTGAATGCCATGCAGGTGTGCATTTATCAATTAAATAAATATAATCTATGAGTGCAAAGACCTCCTTAAAACTCATTGGATTATAACAACACACCAACTTGAAAGAAACACACAATTAACGTTTATACCACAGTAAGACATAAATAAAAATAAGAAACATCCACAAACATAAGAGACTAAACTCTTAAGCCTCTGGAGTGCACTACATCTTTTCTTAATCAGAGTCAATGAAAAAAAGGAGTCTGATGAATAGTGTTGCCTTTTAGTTCTTTGGCAGACAGACATCTGTTGAGCAGCATGGCTAGTATTTTGCAGAGTGGAGGACACTTGTTTTGAAGGATTAGCTGACTAAGATGTTTACTGTGTCTTCTCTGACTCGCCATGTTTTAGTGATACTGGTTTTGGGCATGATAGGGAAGTTTGTTATACAGGTGTTGGACACATGAGAGACAGGGACCACATTAAGTACAAGACAAAAGATAACAAAATGTAAATATTTTTTTATCTCCTTCAGAATGTGAATGGTTTAAATGCTTTTAGGTTTGCTGGGAAAGAAACTGCTTAAGGTTAAGGGAGTGGGACTGTACGAACACTGGCAGCTACACAACACCCACAATTAGTGGTGTTTGCTGTGCTTTGTCTGCATCAAGCTGCAGCACAGGACACATAATGGCCACCTTCAGGCCGGGGAGAGGGATGGAGAGAAAGAAATGCTGCTTTTCAGCTCAGAAACAATGAGGCCCATGCTGGAATAGCCTTTCCGCACAATATGTGAAAGGCCCATCTAGGATTTGATTGCATAACTTGTAATAGAAAATGACTTGGAAAAAATACTTTGGCCAAATTCTTGTTTTTAATGAACTAGGTTCAGTGAGTCTGTTTTGAAACTACTGCAATTAACTGGTTACAGTCATGGTTGGACAATTAATTTACTTTTACATTTTTACATGGATTAGCACAGAGGTTAATTTTAAATAACTGCTTTACAATGACAGTCATCATGGAGAGTGGTAATAGGTTCTTAGTAAACGGCTGTTTTGAATGGATAATTTCCAGAGCTCTGTGTCTCTAACAAAATAACGGATATATAACTCGTTTTCTGGTTGTGCACCTAATTTTAATTTCTTAATTAACTGTTTTTTTTTATTTATTTTTTTTTTTAAAGATATTAAATAAATCTTTTTTTTTTTTTTTTTTTAAAGATATTAAATAAATCTGTAAGCAACCATAAAAATTGCACCCAAACCAGAAGATTTCTAGCTGAAATCTCTTTAGATTTTATAATTCAATAAAAATGTAAAAGCAGAAATGCAAAGGGTTTTAACTATCAATATGTTATAGATCTAAGGCCATTTTTATGTTATTTTAAAACTGAGTTTAACATAATATGGGTTAAAGTTTATTCTGCACTAGCATAATGTTATCATGATATAGTTTTTATTTTGTGAGGCTGCCGTTTACATTTGGATTGACATCAAGATTTTTTCCCTTGATTAAAGGGTTAGTTGACCAAATGTTAATTTACTTACCCTTGTGTCATTCCAAAATCATAAGATGCTTGTTCATCTTCAGAGCAAAAAAGAAAGATATTTATTTAATGTTATTTCTACACAATCTTTGAAACTTATTTAGGTTTCATGATATTTGGCATTATCAGATGTTTCCCAAGTGTCAGTCAAGCATACTGGAACTTGCATCACTAAGCCTGAATGCTGTAAACATAAAAACATAAAGACTAAACTCCTTGATTCTTAAATATTTTTTTTACTTTTGCTGAAAAATTATCTTCAGTTTTGTTTTGTGGATGCATGAAAGACTTTTGGTTTTGCTACGAAGGTAAGTAAATCCAACAGGACTTTAAGTAAATGATGACTGAACTGTCATTATGTAGTGACAGAAAGGTAAAGTAGAAAATAATATTCCAATAATAAATGTTATGCAACAAATGCTGTTGTCTTGTTCAGAATATTCTTTTAATCTCTAAAACTGCAATCAACACTATTTGATATTTTTCCCTAACCCTTATGGGACATTTGGAAAGAGGGGTTTGTGCAGAATCAGAACTCAACCTGAACTACAGCTGCCTTTGTGGTGACTGGAGAGGGAGGGCCTTCTTTGTTCTGTCAAGGACTTATCACAATCAGAATGTACAGTGTGTCAGGCACACACCGGCATATATCAACTTCAATCTCTTTTTAATGAGAAATTCTGCCCTCTTTAATATGTGCAAATTACCCCCCCCCCCCCCCCCCCCCCCCCCCCACACACACACACACTGAAACCTCTGTATATGCACACCCTCTCTCTATATCTGTCCCTGTCTTTTTCCCTCTCCACCTCCCTTACTGCTTTTCCCCCTAGGGGCAGAACACTACGATGGACATAGTGCTAGATTAACCATCAGGCTGAGCAGAGCACGAGAAGCTTTGACTATGAAGCCAACCCTATTCACACCCATACCAGCTGCCTGCCTAGCCCTTATATTATTACTGTCATTATTCTTACGATTATCAGTTTGATATTCAAGCCATGTTGATTATAATTTCTGAATTACAGCTAATAAGGAATTTTTAAAAACAGAGAGTGGCTCCAAGCCTGGCACGGTGGTGTGCCATAATTTAATAGATTTCCTGGTAAGGGATCCATTTCCCCACAGTGTACCCAGCGTGAAGTCCAGGGAGCTGCCAGAATCCTGCAATTTTTATCTAATAGGCAAAAATATTGTTTGACTGTCTCTGTGAAAAAGCAAGTGAAGTACCAAAGTATACAAAACATTTCTAGAGAGAACAGCTTAGAATGCAATCTAAATCTTTTTATAATAATAATAATAATAATAATTTTTATTATTTGCATTATTATTTAAAATACCTTTACCAAATTATCTTCCCCTTCATTTGAATATCCAGATGAGACAAAGAATCATATATGTTCCTCACTTCCACAAAGAATCTCTATATTTCTTTTATACTTGTGGAAAATGTACATGTAAATTGAAGGCATCAACAGCCAGTGACGATGTGAGAGTACATATTGTAAACAGTGTGTGCCGTTGCTATGGCACCCATTATCACTTCAGAATTGGGAAGGGAGAGAGTGTGCAGCGGGGAGACTGTCCATGCGTCGCCATAGTGATCAAGATGCCACGCAATCTTGCTGTTCTCCACAGCAACTTCTGTGTTCCCGTTCACACAGACAAAGAAACTTTATCTTGAGAAATTAGAGATAAAATTATTCCGTTTATAGAGTTATTTGTGGTAAATACTAATTCCAACAAGCATTTTCCTTCAGGACTCATTCCTCTAATAAGACTGAAGTGAATGAAAGAATATATTCCACCAATTAAGTGAAATGGTCTGTTGACCCAGTAGTATAAGCACTGACCTGCATGTTCAGGGAATAGGCAATTAGGGGAAAAATGTAAACTTCTCTAGATAATCATTAAGTGATTCAGCCTCAGAGGAAATTGATTTTCAAGTCTTCCTTTTTTCTAAGCTCCATTTCAATCCATAGGGTTTCTGAACACATTGACGACATGGCTGAATTTAGAGTCAATGGCAGAAAAGTCACTACTGCAATATGAACAAGTCTCTCTCATTGCTGGTGAGACTTCCTTTTTATTTCTGAAACCAGAATTGCTCTCCACTATATTCCTGATAACTCATTCACCACCTCTTTTTTATTGTTTTTTTTTTACTTCCATTCTTTCTTTTACTTCCACTTCCATTATTCTGAGCACTAGGCTGAGAATCAATGCTACATTGATTTTCCTATCAATAGACATTATCATAGATCAGGCATCTGCTAGCACTGGCCTCAATCCACGTGCTGCCTGTTGCCACGGGGACAGAGAGATTTCATCACTCCTCGGTCTCTGACAGACAGACAGAGAGAGAGATGGCTAAAAAGGAAGGGATGGCAGGGAAATGCATGCACACACGCAGGGTAGAGGATCAATACCTGAAGTGCAGAGGATATTGAGTCAGAGGGGATGTTGGATTTGACTGGCAGAGAAAAAGTGCAGCTTTTGTCACTGAGCAGGAAGGAGAGTATGTTTCAGAAATCCCCTGGAGTTTGGCATAAAATGCTTCAATGTCATAACACTGATTGTGTGATGGAAAAATGTTTAGCAATGGAATATGATTTACTAAAGGTCATGCAGCCAAGGATACATTTGCACAACAATGAATTCAAATAAAAACCAACAACTTTTTAGGTGCTTTGATTATTCATTTACATGACAATGAGCATAAAATGCTCAATGCTAACTTTTGAAAATGAGTTTTAAAAAGATTTTCACTTTTTGAAAACGACTGTTTTTTTTTTTTGTCTCTTTGTAAACTACGAAAATGCCTTTTGTGAATGTGCATTATGAGTTCAGTCAATAGGTTGAAAAGGAAAAATATTTTCATATTTAGTACATTTTTTTGTGCAAATGTACTAACAGGCATCATAACCACCTGGTTAACCTTTTATCCATAGGTTATCATTATTTTTTAATTGCTTATTACTATTTATCTGAATTATTATATTATTCAATACAAGATGTTGGCCAAAAAAAATATTTTTAAGGAGTTCCCCTTAAATTTCAATTATCCCAATTGCATTCACCCCAATTTAAATGAAATTGTAATCTCGGAAATTATATTTTTCAAAATGCTAATAATGTCAACAAAATCATCTTGTTAACTTATAAACATCAAAAGAGATCTAGATCCCTAGTGCATTTCAACTGTGCAAATAAACAGAAAATAAACAGACATAAACTAGTTTTTCAGGCCAGATTTTCATAGTAGAAATATAAGCTGTAGATCCAATGACAACAGACCCATGGGAATATGACATAACACCAAAATCAATCTGCATCTGCAAAACATGGAATGGCTCACTGCAACCCTACTTTGAATCAAGGTGAAAATGTGGTTAGAGAAGATAATTGGCTCATATGTGTGTATATGAATGTTTGGTTTCCTGCATCCCCAGTGTGAAGCCTGAGGCCTAATGACCATTTCAGAGCTCTTCTTCGCTTAAACATGACATCCACTTTCCTCTGTCTCACACCCCTGGTGCTTGAATTTGTGCAATATGACTCATAGACATAGAAGTGACAGCATGTGGATTATGTGGACAGGGTTCAAGCAAACAAAAAGAAGCTCTGGACACCTGAGGCAGTGTAGGTAACCTATGGAGTCCAGCAGAGGAGGGGAGACAGGGAAATATTTTTGCCACTGCTTTTGGCTGTGCTTACACATAAAAAATGATAATAATAAATAAATAACAAGTAATAATAATATAATTATAATGCATATGTTGGCTTCATACCTGCATAATATAAAACAGGCTGACCTCTACAATTTGTTGAGCAAATGAAGAGAATCTAATTTTTAAAAGTGTCTTTTTAACAGTAATACCAATTTGTTTTCCTAAAGAACTAAAAAGTTTAAGGAAAAGAAAAGTTTAAAAAACATTAATAATATAAACATAATTTACCTAAAGAACCTTATGTGCAATAGAAAGGGATGGTAGATAGAAAGTTTTTTTTTCATGGAATGTGAAGAATATTATTAAATGTGGAAATGTGCCCTTTTGTTTATTAAAGGTGCCATAGAATACATTAATACAATGTTAAATAGTCCTCTGATATCTACATTGAAGGTATGTTGCTTGGGTAAGTGCAAAAATTTTACATTGCTCATTTACAAAGCTAGACTTTACCCCTAGAATGAAATGTTGTTTTTACCTTATTTAAAAGGGTTGTAAATATTAACAGTGAGCTCTAATTGTCTGTTTCTGAGCACTGCTCATTAACTAGCTCCCACAACAAACAGATATCTACTGTCAGGCATGATCAGTGATGTACTATGACAGATAACCATGCAAAAAATTCAATATTGGAATTTTTTTTTCTGTTTTTTAACTAAGTATATAAAAAAGTCCTAAAATCTCTGATCATGATCCATATTGCTGTTAATATTACACTCCTGTTACCAATGCATCATTGTGGAAAAGGAAACCATGTCCATACAGCAGCTCCTGAGTTATGAGAGAGAGAGAGGTGGAGAGATGGAGAAATGGACCCATATTTTATGCAACTGAAATGGTAGACATTGGCCTGCTATAAATGTGCGCACACTGGTTGGTGCTTCTGGACCGCATGGTCACATCTATGCATTTTCACTTTTAGGAAATGCAAAACAACATGGATAAGGCCATTGGAGATAATTTATTCAGCTAAGTGGAGTGCTATAACCAATTAATTATTTTTCTCTTGCAAGATTCATGTATACTGTTTTGTAAACGATTAATAGGAATCTGTTTAATGTAAAGCATATCTATGTCAAAAGATTCTTGGGAATATTATATTAATAATATAATAATAATTAATAATATTTTTTTTTTTACATTTTGTGTTCAGCAATAATTAATATTGAAGTATTATTTTAGTTTAAAATATAGCTGCAAAGTAACAATTAGATTTTCTTTTACAAGCTATCTGACAAAACAAACAAAACATGGGGCATTATGTGTTATGAGTAGCTTGCTCATTCTTGTTTTGTTTAACAGGAGGTTGTCAGGTCAGGGGCATGCATGCAGTGGGCCATCCGTGTGTTTGCAGCAGAGTACTTCTAAAGACCCAGAGAAACACAAAGCATGGCCTGTCAATCAGAGCACCCCAGTCCCCTGGTGTAGCATTGGAGAGGCCTACTGAGAGAAGAGGAAGGAGGGCAGCTACCACTTTCTCTTTGGTAATGGGTGTTGTAAGATGGGGGTTGAAATAATGCCTGAATTGTAGAGAGGATCGTAGAGATTGACAATGATTATTTTTTCCAGTGGAGTCCTGGGTATTGTGTGAACTTTATAATAGTTGGGCACAGATTAGACACAAATACAATAACATTAATAATAAGTGTTTCAATTTTTATATATATATATATATATATATATATATATATATATATATATATATATATATATATATATATATATATATATATATATAAATGTGTGTGTTTGTGTGTGTGTGTGTGTGTGTGTATATATGTGCGTGTGTATATATGTGCGTGTGTATATATTTGTGCCTACAAAGCATATGTTTGTGTCTGTGTACACCCTTAATCTGAAGCTCGTGCATAGATATTTGTTTCAAGCTGGAAAGCAAAGTGATAAAAAAATAAAAACTTGTAAGAGGTAAGAGAGGAGCGGAACAAAGAGAACGCTTTGCGTTAAAGCGCGCATATGAAAGCCGATCCCTTACCGCAGAGCTGCTCGGACCTCCTGCATTAGGAATTTGAGAGCTCGTGGTCCGCGTGAGCCTGATTGTAAAAAAAAACTTTCATTTGTACCGCATTAGTAGAAAGAAACTTTGTCATTTTAACTGAATATGACTTGTTGAGAAGATGATAAAATACACTGATTGGTGCTTGTGTGTTTGTTGCAGAATAAGAATGCGAGACAGAAAATATACAATAACATTGGCATAAGCCATATTTCAACCAAGCTGAATTCATTATTTATAATTGTTGTTTCAACTGAAACATGCATCCAGTGTCAACTATTTATTCATATTAAAAATGTAGGCTATAATTTCTCATTGGTGGATCGCTTTCACCATAATCTAAACGCACAAGCATATTAATAAACAAACAGTCCTATAGTCCAACTTAAGCCGACGAGAAGCTATAAACACCGATAGGTATAGCTATAACTAATTCATAACTGAACTGCTGCCTATTTCTAAGTAGCGTTGTCTCAAATTTAAAGTTCAAAATGTAATTTCAGTTTATTAAGGTACTGAGTTATAATCAATGTTTAAGCTTCTAAAAATTATTAAAAGCTGCGCGAATGTAGATGGATACATGTTTACATGTTTTTGTAGGCTAATACAAAAATAAGCATCCTGAACTGAACATAATACCTAATTTGAAAAGGTTGTCAAGTAATATAGGCCATAATAGCATATTTCAGCTTACCAAAGATTTATGACCTTTCATAACAACATAAAGACAGAAAAGTAAAATATAGCCTATTATAAATGCATTTTGCATGTTATGCAAATTATACTTCTCTTCGCAAATACAGCACATAAAAAGTCCAAATCTATCTTTGACTGTGCGAAAACATGCAGCTTCTGATAAGCCGTCCTTTTGTAGCCTACCGCATAGCGATTGCAACCGCTAGGTTAGAGTAGCATACACTCTCTTTCACTTGAGGGAATAACACGATAAGAAGTGGACTTAAACGATACGAACGTCAAAATGTCAGATGCTTGATGTATACAATGCGGGAAAAACATGAACAATATCAAATGTGCCAAACGGCAATGCCGCTCGATTTTTTCCCGTTCCGCTGAATGCAGAAGAACAGCGGGTAATGGTGTGCTCGAGCGGCTGCTTTTCCCTTACAGTCGCAGGAAAATCGCAGCTGCGCCGTTGTGAACGGGCTTGCAGCACAAGCAATAAAATCAGACTGCTAAGCAACATTTGGGGTGCTTGTGGTCACCGCGCATCTTTGAAAATATCCGACAGTTTTTTTTTTTTTGCGTATCGATTAATAAGCGCAGCAAACATTTATAACAGCGCCTGCACAAAATAAAACGTAAAGGTATAAAGTCCCAGTTTTATTTTTATACATTGGCGTTTTAAGTTTAAGAAACGCGCAAAAGGGTAAATTATGTTATAAATATACATAACTTTGCATCTGTTTGGATTATTAGATTAGCTAATTAATAGGCTATACGATGACGTTTTTTAAATAACTGGTAATTTACTCTTCTTATTAATACAACCTTTCCTTAAGTCCTTATTTTGTTTGCGTAGGTATGCTACCGAATAAACAGATCATAAGACATGATAGTTAGCTACAACAACGTTATGTTTTGCTTAAGCCAAGTATTGAGCCAATCAATTTGTAGATAATATACATAATTGGTGACAGTAATATAGAAATTGTAAACATAACGATACAATAGTAAACTAGGAAATTGTAAAGTTCGGCTATATGTGCAATACTATTCTTAGTTGTGAATTTAGACCCATTTCGGTTTTCCGGCGGCCTAGCCGTTTGGTCATTGTCCCTCACCGCTGGTTTAGTTTGCCATTACGGCCAAAAAACGAGCTCTTTTCTGACTTAAAGTCTACACTTATATCCCACCACTGCCATCAAGCGGCCATGGCTGCGCCCCCGTTTATTCTATCAGGTAGTCTCTCTCTCTCTCTCTCTCTCTCTCTCTCTCTCTCTCTCTCTCTCTCTCTCTCTCTCTCTCTCTCTCTCTCTCTCTCTCTCTCTCTCTCTCTCTCTCTCTCTCTGTGTGTGTGTGAGAAAGAGATGGAGTGAGAGAGAGAGAGCGCGTGGCCTACGTGTGATATTTGTTGTACCCGCGAAAAGGGGCTCGTACGTTTTTGTGATGCAAGCGCAATCAAAATCGTAATTAAAAAAAGAACACAGTTAGGGTAAATAATGGGGTATGCTAAAACGTTTCAGAATAGCTTAGGGTACACTTTGACAAATAAACGATGATTCACTTTAAGATTAAATCGAGTAAGACAAATTAAACTTGGTAGAAGTCAAAATTATTTTATTATTATTATTATTGTAATTCAAATAGCCACTTTAGTTAATTTTACAAAAATATAACATGCATAATTTATAATAGCCTATCTGGTCAATAATGTATTTTTATTTATAATTTATTGACCAATAAAAATCATTGTTAACCATTTGCCTTGTCAAATCTTTTGTTCATTTCAAATTGTCAAGTGTTGCTCGATTGCTCACCTTAGGTACTCACGGATAAACAGTTTATGGGCGAAAACAGCCTATAGCTCACGTCATTTAAAAGCAATGTTCAATTTTTATATAGTGCTTTTAATAATACAGTTTCAAATCAGCTTCGTAAGATGTCACAATTATATCCGTTTCAAGCCTTTAATTAAGCATGGCTCACTGTGATTTTTGAACTACTTTAACCATTTAATTTGTTTGCATTCTTGTACTTCAATAGTCATTAAGCGATATTCTGAATAAAGTTTGATTTAAAATTTTTGACAACAAAAGGGAGGCCTTTATTTCCTATAGGGGGCAGAGTCCCTCTCTGAAACCACGTTCAGTCAGACGCACACAGAGCTTGATTAAATTAGCCATGTCGTACCATGTTTTATGGATTCAGAAATGGTTTATTAACAATCAAACGTCAATATCTTGTAGGTTAAAGTAGCCTATATATTTCTGTAATCACAAAAGGCCATCCCTCATTTAAAGCACAAAACTGACAGAAAATCAAAGTTTTGTAAAGTAAATTATGAATTATGTGCTGTGACATCGCCGTTGTAACACGGAGATATGCAACAAGTCGACCAGCTTGTGTTTTCTCCTTAACAAAAAACTGCAGAACCGGAGGGGAGGGGCGGAGACTCACAGCACTAACTTTTGGCATAATGCCCATTCTGAATGAGATGGAGCAAAGGGGTTGGCACGACGAATCATTAGGGTTTCCCAAACCTTGCTAATAAACTGCCCCACAGTTCACATGATGAAGCAACACAGCTTGTAAAACGAAGGGGGAAGTCATTATATCAGTGGGAAGTGAGCAAACTTGTATTTTATAAGTACGATAAGTCGTTCACGGACCTATTTTAAACGCAGTCAAAGCAAAAAAAATTATATTGTGATTCGAAATTACACACAATGGACTGTCTTCACATATGTTCAATTGTCTTCGCTGAATTTAATGATTCTTTTTATATATCTACTAAATATTTAGCCTAAATAAACTATATGTCGTGCCAGTTAAATCATGGGTTTATTCTTGACAAAAAAATCCCTATTCGTGGAAATTAAATGTGCACTAACCGAACAAATGTAGGTTACGTACGGGTTTGCATTAGATGACCAACAATGTTCTATAAATTTCTGTTGACTGGTCAAAGAAAAAAAGGACTTTGCTATAGTAAGCTTATTTATTCAACCAAACAACCGACATTTGCAATTGAATAAACAATGTGAAGATTTAGACGCATTTAGTCGTGTTTATCCTTACATTTGATAACTTGTGCTTATTTTCAACGCCCATTTTGCATGATTTCCTTTTTAAACAAAACAAATAACGAAACTTCCTTCTCCTGTGTCTTAAAGGAGACGTACCACTAGACCTCTCCTCCCACACCAAAATGCAGCCAAGTAACTTTTTTCAACCGTTTTTTTTTTTTTTTGCTATTAAAACAAAATTACCAAATCCTTGAGCTATAACATGACGTGTGATTTGGTTATCCGTCCATCCGTGTTATTCCGGAAATATAATTTACCCTCAAAATGTTGACTTTACAATGTTTGCAAGACCATGTAACAATATGGATACAGCAAAAAGATATACAACATGGTTTTTATGTGTACATGGGTGTCCTTGGTTTATTTTGACATAATTGAATTTTTTTTTTTAATTAACCTAAAAATAAATTAAATAATGCCTAGCATTTAAAAAAAAAAAAACTAGATTGGTAAACTTTATTTGCCAAGACACATTGAACAATAATTACGAAATTTAAGAATATTTTATTTATTGGCTTTTTAGAAATTTCTTATCTGAATACTTTTTAATATGCTTGGTTCACTTTTTGTTTTCTTGTTATTTTTTATTGCCTGATTATTATCTATTACATTTGTTTCATTATTTCCTGTTAAACACTTTACTTAAGAACGTAAGAATTTCTACGTTCATAGTCTGAGAATTAATTAATGTAAGTCAGACTAAAGCTATTGTCATACTACTCGTCATCAAAAATACAGCCGTTGTAACACATTTGGGTTTAATTTATAAGATATACTCGTGCACAATAAGAACATATATTAGTGTCAGCTGAAGTTTCAAAAAGAAAACACTTCATGCGGTGTACAAACGGGCCTAACACATTCTCACTTGATTCATTATATTCCATTAGTTTCTTGAAATATGCACGTGCCCCTAAATTAATCTGTGACCTTTATCCCAATTATGTTACTGACGTTAGTAATTTAATTATGTCGCTTTGGACGATTTTTTTAGACCATAGTATTTAAACGACATGTGCAAACATTTTTATGTCGGAAAGTTTCTTGGGGTTTAATGCAAAACAAATGGATAAATATTTGTCGCGTAAATGATTGTATACGCGACATGCATGGCAGCCTAACGTTATAAATGTCTCTGTTAACAATGGTTAAATAGGCTTTAATTTAACCATAAACCCAAAGCCATACAGGAAACGCATTTTGGAAAAGCAAAGAAATATATATACAGCACAAAATGGGTTAATTTTTATTTATTTTGTTTATTGTCATCTTATGATCTCGAATGTTTTTTGATTTGGCTTTTATTAAATCAGTCTAGGCTACCTAATTTTCAAGTTATCTAATTTCACGAATTTATTATATTTTTATGACGACATAAAATAAACTTTAAACATTTTATTTACAGTTTACTAAATGTATTAAATGGATTAGCTTACCTATATGCAACCATAGCCCTTCAATTTTAATTAAATGTTGTAGGGTAGCTTTAATTTTAGCAACACTATTTAATTTTATTTTTTAATTTTAAAATAAACACTTTTATTTTACATTTTCACCATAGTTTTCTTTTTTTAATTACGCCACAATGCTGTATTAAATTACTTGCTACACATGCTTTGCTGTAGGTTTCTCTAATGACCTAGAGCTTCTGTAAACATAAAAACAACCATTAAGCAATATTCTTTTCCTTTCTTTAAAAAAAACACGAAAATAGCAGCACAAAAGGTAAATTTAAACATAGTTTTCCTCTATTAGCATAAACTTTCTTCTAAGCATTTGCTGCTGAAGAGCCTACAAGCAACAGCTGGCTGTTTGGTTTCAAGTTTTTAATAAACCACCAAAAAGTCCACGTCACATCCATTTTGTTGAACAACCTCTTGTCTCGGGTATTACCCAAAATGGCCGCTGTTCTGTTTGAGGTTTCACCAAAAATAATTCTTCAGTTTGGTAAAGTTGGGTTATTTCATATCACAGTTTGTTGCTACTTCATGTAAATAATTGATTATTCTAAAATCGATTTATTTGTTCTTTCGTGTCTGCATTCTTCTATGATGTGTGGCTGGATTGTGAGAAATTTCCTTTGAAATTACAAGGTCGACAGCAATTTATATTGCTGCAGTCTATCTTTAAAACAGCGTTAAGTTCCCATTTTGAAATAAGTCAGGGAAATGACATTAAGACTGCTTTATTTTCCTTTTACATTTGGTGTGCTGTTTTTACTAAAACAACTGGTTTAATATAGGTCATCATACATATTCTAGAGCCGGAGCCATTTGACTTTGGGTGATAACGCAAATAGTTTCACTGACCATCAAATCGGGCAATGTTTTCTTTTTCTAAAATCTAGCAAGTGTCCTTAAGATTTTGTATACTAAGCAAGATGCAAGATTTCCGATTGAAAGTGTTTCCGTGTACCTGCAAGGTTCGATGTTAAAAAAACTTAAAATAGAGTGAATGATACAGTCAATCGATCAATAAATAAACTAATGAATGAAATAAAAAATAATAAACACCGGTAACATAACCTACATAACTGCAATTTATTACTGACCATCCGTTTTATTTCAGCTTTAAGTGTTTGAAAAATATATACCCTATGTATAATAAATGTTATTTTAGATTATACAAATTTTGCCTAAATAAATAAATTACATTCGAATACACAAAATGAAACATTTTATTGAGGGCAAAAAACGAACTCATAAAGAATTTGTGTTCTTTGCTGGCAAAATAAATAAAACAACAGTATCCTACTTGCCTTGATTAAACAACGGATAAGTCAAATTTGTGTAAGACAAAATAGTTCACAGATAGTTGTGGGAGAGCTTAATGACTTATCATAATGACCCGAGACTTTTGGTTCTTGATAATGTCCACAAACCCACACGCGTAAATAAATAAGCACAAATATAAATGGCAAGTTCATAAATCCACGTTAAATGCAAGGAAAGAGCTACTTTTGACATTAGTTTTTATCTATCATCATGTCAGAGTAAATACTCTTTTTAAACTGTCTGACATCTGCAGTTGTCCCCGATTTTTTTCTACATAAAATGTATACAGGCGTTTTGTATCACATGTAAAATGATTATAACATTTTTGTTCTTATACTTTATTTAAAACATTTGCTTTTAGAAAAATTGTGGGGTTTTCTACTTGTCTTCAACGCCTATATTCTTATATACTATGAAGTATTGTCTGTTTTCTGTTCAGCTTTGAAAATTTGGTAATAATTATAGCAACACAGATCCAAGTCAGAGGCAAAATACAATTTAAAACCAGGTCTCATACGAGAAATCTGATTTTTTTCGGAGTTTCTCCAATTAAAAAAAAGCAGAAATCACCGTTCTGGAAAAGTTGTTTGACATTACATTTTTGTACTAAGCATCGATACTCTTCTTATACATAATGTCTTTATTGCGTATTAAAAAAAATGTTAGCGTTAAGTTTTTTAATATCTCATGCATTGTTTCTTTCGGGAGAAGAGCAAAGCACACGCATGATTTTATTCTTTTATTTTTTTAATCAGTGATGAAAAATCCTTAACATCATTGAAACCTTTCAATTCCCCAAAAGGTTCTTAAAAGTAATTTTTAATATTAACATTTTATTCACTCCAATAAATACATGTTTTAAGGTTGTTTGGGCAACCAAAAATGGTTGTATGCAGACAGATCTACATATTATTTGTCGCAAAATATGTTTAAAAACCATTTAATTAGTTAAATACAAGAAAGTTGAAGAAGAACCGAACGTGCCATCACCACGTCACCACTATAGACATTTAAGAATCGTCTTAAGATGTTTAAGAATGGGTTTAATATAATCTAAACGATTAAATTGGTTTGTGCGTTTCTCAGATCAACATACGGAAACCGGAGAGTTTTTTAAAAATATGTTGCTTAGCCGTTCTGGAAGCACAAAAATCCGGCATAGTCTTTGACAAACCAATAGTTTATTTTTATTTTATTTTTTCTTTATCTCGGTTAGAACAAAAACAGAACTGAGCAATAACAGAATTGACGCACAGCGAGTGCGTACGTATGTGTCAGTAGTACTGTGTCCCTGTTCCCCGACAATTCGAGCCAGAGATCAGCTGACGCGCTCATGTGACCAAGGCTAGTGAGTTTGCTCAAAATGGAGTTGTCGGAATCAGTGATGAAAGGGCTTCAAATCTTGGCCGATCCAAACGTGATCGACCTGAAGTCATATACGATATTCACAGAGGTCGCCTTCGACAGTCTGGTCTCGCCTCGAAGCGAAAGCGCTCTGGGTAAGACGGTTGAGGTTTTTTCTTTGTGCAGCAGTACTTCCGGTGCTTTCCAGACAAGGAGGAAGTCGCTGCGTTGTGTTGCTGATGTTATTTTCTTAGGCTTGGCAAGTTATATGTTGCAGAGCCCTACAATTTCGCATAGGCTGAAGGACTATAATCGTCATGCTTTGTTTTGGCGTGCCTACTGTGCTTACACAGCGCAGTGTACATTAGTTGACCGCTTAGCCGCATTAGCTATAAGCTGTAGTGTGATTTACAACATCATTCTTTTTAAATGTGAAGGAATGAGTGAATATATATCTAATATATGCTTGATTATGCCCAAACACATGTAGTAGGCTAACATGCATGTATTGTTAGATTTAAATAAATGTAATCTAATCTTCGGTGATTATCAGTTAAACGTGTTTTCTTTTTCGCTTACATACTCTCCCTGTATAAAGTGATTAACTGGCCTAACCGATAATTTAACCTTTGTAATAAAAAGGCATTAGCTTAACGTGTAAGGTTCAAAACAACGCACGTTTTCTCTCTTTCTCATTATTTTTTTTTACTACACGTACAAGTTTCTCTTAAGAGAAATTTTTCTTCTACCTCAGGTCATCCAGAATTGAAACACATCGATCAGTCAACTCTGAAACACTGTCACACCGCGGCAACAACCTTCATTCTGGAGGGGGTTAAGCAAAATGCGGATAAATCGACAATTAGGTAACATCTTCTGAAGATCATTTCCAACCCCTATCCGCTTGCCTTTTACATTCTGAAAATACCATGTGTTCTTCTAGCTCATGCCTTGAAGACCTGAGGTTCCAGACTGAAAGGGTGGACATATTTTATACTTCATTCCAAGTAACGTTTTGTCTCCCAATAATTTTTGTCTCCAAATATTTTTAAAAGAACAGCTGGGTTACAGTAAGGTGAATATCTCTCTTCTATATATCTAGAAAAACAAACAAAATGTGGAGTCTTTGTTGTCAAGGTGAGGCATGTGTATTTTTTTAAAGGCATAAAAAATCACTATTATCTAATTCAATTTGTACTCTGTTTACACGAGCTCAAATATTTCCCCAGTGATGGTTAAAGTTTTTTACTTGCTCTTCAGCATTGATGTATGCCCTCCCCATGTCACTGATGCTGCATGGCGTCTTGAATATTGTATAAAGGTATGTTGTTGTTTTACGTTGTCTAGCATTTAGAATGCTTCCATAATATCTCATGGCCATTGTTTCTCTCCACAGAATAGTCATGTACATAAAGTCAATCAGCCGTCATACCTGATTTCCTTGAACACTGAGGTATGTAATTCCATATAGCCTACGTGCATTCACTGTACTGTCCAGTAATAGTTAATTTTCACTTTGAATAAACTCTAATTGCTTTTGCAGAGCGGTGGCTGTTCGTCAAAAATTAATTTTAACTGCACAATGGAGCAACTTCAGGTATTTATTTTAGACCACAGATTCGCTATCAGTCTGACTAAAGGCAAGTTAACTTAGAATGTTTTACTTCAGCTTAGCCATTGATTTAAGGTGTTATTTTTCTAAAGGTTTAAGTAGGCTAATATGCTTTTATTATTATTATTTGAAACAATTTTAAGTTTTAAAAGTTATGTTCATATTTGTTTCACTCTACAGAGACAGAGTTTATCTTCCTTCAGAATTCCATTTGGTAGGCCTTATACAAAACGTCATGATTTAAACCAATATACAAGGAATGAGACGAGCGATAAATAATTTAACAATAATCTGTTGTTATTGACATTAATTTACTATAACCTGGTAATTGAATGGTAAGTTTAGGCCTACCTGAAAATTTCTAAGTTATCATCGTGTGGCTTCTGTCTCTGTAAAAGCCTGCTTAGCAATTTTATTGTCGTAGTCATCACACAGATGCCTGTGTTTGTCGTAGGGGTGACACAAAGGTGAATTGTCCGAAAGATCAAGTCATAAAATTCTTATGCACTCAATCATCATCACATCACTTAACAAACATCCCAGAGGTTTACATGCATACCCACGCGTTTAGCAGACTTGATAAAACGTTGCCATTAAGTTCAAATTAAGTTATAAAACAGTAATTTTTAATCCTAACTGACTGATTGTTGGATAGGCTATGCAATCAACAATCTCATTAATGCACGGTCAAAACTGGGCTATTTTCTAACTTCTTGTAATAAACACTGTTTTCATTTAATTTTGTATAGTTTTGTTCTCTTTCATCATCAGAGGTTTACGATGTCAACCAACTGATCTTTTTTATATTATGCTTTGCATTATCTCGCATATTTGCATGATCAGTTTGACTTAATTTTGTTTAGCTCAGATATAAAAAAATTACTTTGTGAAATAAAATTGGCAATTTCTCTATATTTTGTATTTGCTTGTGAATAAACTGGATTGTTTAAACTGTGTTTAGGATTTGGTTGGAAAAATGAAGGACGCCGCAAAAAGTGTCGAGAGAGCAACACAGTCATGATTCCTGGAGGTTTATCGAACCAAACGACTCTTTTCGGTTTCTCCTTGTTCTTGGATATATCGATTAGTATTATCTGGGGGGTATTCCAGAAAGCTGGGTTAACTTACCATCTGCTAAACCCTGAACTCTCGGTTGATTAACCCAAAACCTGCTTACCGTGAGTATGTCAGTTCCAAAACAGCTGATGAGAGTTAGTTCAATCAACCTCCTGAAGATAACCGCGGGTTAATGCGCGCGCACGGCACATACCTGAAGGCATTTTCAGTAGATCGCCGAATTCACGAGTCACCATAGAAAGTCATGGTGAGAAAAAAAGGCCAACGCACTTTACAGAGGCGGAGGTGGAGGTTTTAAGCTGGCGGATGAGGAATTAAGGCCGATTATAAAGAAAAAGCAATACACATCTGCATCAACGAAGGAAATAAATATAAGATAATAAATAGATAAAAAATAATAATGATAAGAGAAAATTCATTAGTTTAATAAATGACACATGCCACCCTCCCTTTATTGTAATGAAAAATTAAATGTAGGCTAACTTTAACATCCTTTTTGTGTATGTTGTGTAACCATTCATGTATTTAATTGTCCTGCCATTTATTTTCTTAAGACCACAATAATAGTGTATTGACTATAAGGCTATAAGGCTTACAGAAATTGTTATTCTTCTGGAGCTAGAAGAACTCTGTCCAAAGTCAAAATTAAACACAGACACATTCTTTTAAAAGGTAATATTTGATTACTGGAGCTGTATTAAACACTCTAGAATATTCTTTACGTCATGTAGCTAACAGAAAGAAAGCTGAGGAGAAGTGGTTAATTTATTTGACCTTAAACCACACAGTCTATCACAGTTGTAATTGATTGTTGTCAGGTAAATTTAGATTCTTTGTATGTTTTTTTGCATGCAGACGAAGTTCCTTCTGCCTCAACTAACAAACAGTGTAAGAATTTGTCTGCACTTTTCCATATTTGAATTTCACTATTGTATCACAAAACAATCTGTTATTTATTTCATTTCTAAAGTAGCTGTATAAGGTACATCGTCAAAGACAAATAAAGTCACATGAGCATCACCTTAAGGTGAGAAATGTACAGGAAAAAAATGTTACATGTTGAAAGGTGTGTGTGTATAAAGCAATGTAAAAATCTAATCATTCATTTTATTTCAGGAAATAAAGAAATGAACAGTGCTTCAGACCAAATTATTTAATTAATTTGACAAATCATTTCTCTTAGAACTCTTCCATCTCATTGGTCTGCTTGGGTCAATGAGGGTTCCTCTGGGTGGGGTGCAGGATAGGGTGTCATCATATACAAAAAGGGTATCCTCTGTCCTCCAGCAAGTAACCAATGTAGTGCCCAGTAATGATTGAGGTGTATAATACAAATATAGTCAATAAAATAAAATAAAAACATTGTGTAAATCAAATGTATCCTGTTGGAATGTGTGTCATAATGAAGACTCCCTGAAAATTCTAGTATCATGTACAGACCCTGGACATTTAGCCTCAACCAGGTGATGAGGTGGGGTCATCACATATGAACTATTGTTAGTGGAAGCAGTAATGAGTTTAATAGTTGTAACACCAACAGATTAAGGACAGAAAATTAAGTTGTTAATATTAAAAATGATAAAAATGTTTCATATTATCAGTGTCCTTTATTGACTGATGGAAAGAAGCTGCAATTAATGCACCCAATAGCATTTGGAAACCCTGAAAAAAAATGATATTAAAAAAATGTATCAAGGGTATGTGTGTGCAGTGTGAATAGATGTATACATATGAACGACTACATCTTTAAATATGAATATATTTTCATAGAAAAGACAAAGCTGCCACTTCTTATAATATTATATATAGGCTACAGAAAAAAAAGTGAGGGGTGCAGAGAGAGAGAGAGGAAGAGAAAAAAAAATCTCTATGTGAGATTCGAACTCACTCTGCTGTGAGCACCGATGTACTTTAGGGGCGCACTGACCACTACACTATTGCCGCGCTTTAACACATATGAGTAATGATACTCAGTAGTTTATGGCCGATGAACTGTACAAAAGTGTATAAAATAGTTCAGTGCCAGGCATACTGTACAGATGGACACGCTATTGCCACATTGTACAGTAAAATACCCTGACGCAAAAAACAAAGAGCTGCACTGAGCGGTGTGTTAACCATGGTAAGCGCAGATCTGCGTTGCGATTTGTCACGTTTGATTTGAAAAGGTTTGTTAAATACATTAATGATTCTTTTGAAAAATGACAACGCTCATTCAAATATTTATTTGGTTATGAAAAGAACTATGCACTTATAACCCTCTCACGATGAAAAAAACTGTATATCTGTGCTTCTACGTTCATTAAAATTTTCATCTAAAGAGCTAATGCTCAGTAAACTCTCTGAAACAGACAAACTCTGGAACATAACCTGCTACCGAGCAGGTTATCTTCAGAGAGTAAGTTGCTATGGCTACTTACCATACCCCAGAAGTTACCTCCGATTTTGGAACCAAATCTGAGGTTATCCACTTACTTACTCTCAAACTTACCCGGGTATGTCACATAACCTGCTTTCTGGAATACCCCCCTGGTGTTGTAATTTGTTTGTTATTGTTTTTCCAAAATGTCATTTTCATTAAATCCACAATAAATCACTTTTAAGCAAGGCTGTCTTTGTGTATGCTATACTTTAATTCTTTGACGCATTTTAAAAAGAAATCAATATTTTAACAATAAAATGTTGGACCTCTGGATTTAGTTACTATACACACGTATGTATTGCGTGTATATATATATATATATATATATATATATATATATATATATATATATATATATATATATATATATATATATATATATAAGATAAAAAAGTATAAGGACAGAACAGGAAAAGACTGCGAGTATGCTATAGCTACTGTTAAGTCATATTTGTAGAATTAAAAGATTTTCTAGGGGACTCCGGGCCGTAAGAGGGAACGTTCGTAATATTTTGCTTTACTGCTCTCTGCAACACATTCATCACCACCGTGAATTAATTCACAACGCATGCAATCAGGGTAGATATCCTGTCTGAACATGCCATCGGCAAATGAACAAATGAATTAAATACTTCCTTGGTACATTTGCAAGTTTAGTTTATGCAGATGTGTATAAATAGAAAATCTATGTGGCTCTGGTCTTACGGCAAGTTTATCATGTCTATGTTATGAAACATTCTTTTTAGCGCTATTGGTGGATTTTATTTATTTTGTAGACAAATGTGGCAAACGCTCTTAAGCTGACCTACAAGAACCTGTCCTGTTGTGTAAACCTTACACGAGCTGGACCACGGTCAAACAGACTTTGAAACGCAATTCTTTGTTATTTGTTGAGCGAGAGCAGCGCTGAATACACCGACACATATTCCCAGGCCACCCTTAAGGAATTAGACCACGTGATGCACGGGGCGGTCGAACTACAAGCCATTTTGGGGACGGTGTCAGTTTCCACTGAACCATCAGCGCAGCATTTTTCAAAGAGAAGACTGAAGGCGCTAGTCTGGAGAAAACGCACATCAGCCTGGCCGTTTTACACGCGTGAGGTCTAAATACGAAACCGGTTACGCCTCTCCAACAGAGCAAGGCACACACATCGACAACAGGACCTTTTCTATTTTTTTTATTATTGAAATGCGCCCTGCTCCACCGTTCTCTTATTGCAATTGACAGCGTCTGCAGCCCTTTTCAAGATGGCCGCTTGGCTCGTATTCATTTTCTGCTGATCGACTTATAACTTTCATTGTCTAACCAGCTCCAGGTTCGACTATTCACCCCAACTCAGCAAGGTACGTGTTCTTCGATATCTTCCCTTACAGATGTCTAATTCCATGCTCGGTGTTTCCGTGAGCTTAAAATGGAGACATACGTTAGTGGATGCGGGAACTGACAGGCTCGCGTACGCAACATTGTCTCCGTCTCCGCGTGCTTACAGATTTGAGTTATTTTATCTAAGAATTTTGTTTACTGGCTCCACGAATGACTCTTTTTGGGTTGTGTGGTATTCAGGTATTGACATCATGATGTTTGTTTGGTGTTTCTGGTTAGAAGAAACGGTTTAGTTATTAATGAATCCTGACGGTGCACGCGAAATCGGGTAAAGACGGGTCGCCTGTTCATGTCAGGCTGATTTCTAAAGGTTTTTCTGTTTGTCGTAACATTAACCAGTTATCTAGTTTTATAGATATGCAATCTGTATGATGTTTACTTTTGATCAAACTTGTTGTTTTGCTAAAATGTGCTAATTTGTGCGTTTTTTTAACTTAAATTTACACGGTAACCTAAACTTGCCATGTTGTCGGATATACAGGACAAAGCATTCAGTAGCTGACAGCAAACATTCACTACACAGACGATGTGTGGTTGACAAAACAAAACATTTATTAACCCATATGCTTATTTTACGAATTTAACGTTTTTCAGCGTTTACTTTAATTTATCTATGACTTGAATGCTGCTTACATATATCCTATCTTGTAGACTACAAGATTTGTTTGGATCTTAGGATATCGCTGTTGGACTTTGAAGCCACTTTACCAATCAAATATATATTTTTAAGTGTATGGCTATGTATATATTTATGTACTTGAGCGAAATCATTCGTTTTCACGTGTTTTTACATAGGCTAATGTGTAGAAGCCTTGCTGTTTTTTTTCACTGCATGTCAAGGGGTAATCGTTTAGTGTATCTTTTAGTACTGAACTTTGTCGCTTTGACCTTTGTTGTTTAAGAATATTATAAGTCTATCACCCGTTTATATCTTGTTTTAGAAATTGCAGTTTTCCCCCACAAGACTTGGTGAATAATTTTTATTATTGGCCTATAACGTATGTCGCTGTTTGAAGTAGTGAACGCAATGTGAAAAACCTGATGCGTTTTGTAGAATAGGTTATTG
The DNA here is from genome assembly GCA_903798195.1 of Danio kyathit. NCBI lineage: Eukaryota > Metazoa > Chordata > Actinopteri > Cypriniformes > Danionidae > Danio > Danio kyathit. The sequence continues at coordinate 20,057,088 of LR812542.1, forward strand.
ATGAATTTAACAGTTTGAGTCTTCTCTCGTCAGCTTAATCAGGTGGTATATTAACATTAATCGAAATAGGCCAGACAGCTCTCTGCAAACTACACTTTCTCACGTAGAACAGTTTGTATATAAAGGTAATTTCCTCCTGACAGTGCTTTATTTTATACCCGAAGCCATCATCCTCAGAATGCTTGTCAAGAGATCAAAAAGATTGTGGTTGTCTGTAACCAACCGAAACGCTTGTTGCAGTGGTGAGAGCAAACAGTCCTGAAGCCTGTCATTTCTGTTTGTCTAGTGGATGTATTAGGCTAAAAGCTAGATCCTGGCCGCCTATACTCATTTAATAAGGATATTTTATCTGGGACGACTTACCTTTGTTTAAACGTTCTTATGGGCGTCTATTTTCACAACCTGTTTGTTGTCATATATATATATATTTTTTGTGAAGTAATATCACATCTGTGTTTTTATCATGTGTTCTTCATCCATTGATATTGTCCTTTAATTGCTTCTTTTTCTTACATGTAACATACTTGACCATTAAAACGTCAAAGTATAGCTTCTAGTTTAATACTTCACATGTAAATCACTACTCTATGTTCTGTGTAAAGTTGCTTACTCTGGTCGTTTTCGGATGGTTGTCATCTCAGACTTGTCTTCGGCTCTCGGAGAATGCACCGACGTAATGAGGTGTTTTAATAACAGATCCGAGAAAAACAAAAATAAACCTTATACATGGCAACGTATGACGACAGTCATGATGTCAATTGGGTATCAATTTAATGCACTGTACATTTATGGGCAACGGGCGACTGAAACAGTGGTTCAGGAGGGAGAGAATGTTAAATCAAACCGGAGATCAGCATCATCTATTGGATAGCTGCGTGGCTTTATTTCAGTCGTTTGTGGACGGATTGAAGATAAACAAGGCCGTAATTACACCATGCACGCTATATGAGATGTATTCGGTAGATTCGTTTTCAATTAAAATTTGCGGCAACTGCATTTATAGACAAAGCGGCATGTTCATTTTCAGCTGGTTGGTACGTTGCCACGTTACGCAGGTTTAGTTGCTATAGAAACCGTGGGAAGTGTTCGTCACGTAAAGTTAATTTACGTACATTGGTCTTATGATGGATGCTTTATTTATGCCTTTTGCGTGTTGGCGAATCTCACTTTACGCCGATATGATCTCTTTGAATTGCAATTAAGCAGTTTTACATGAGCGTAGACAAGCTGTCCTAAAATATTGTTATCTGTTTATTAAAGTGCACCAACAGCATTATTTCTTAGATATTCGAAACAGTTTGTAATGACGTGAAATGTAGAAGTCTCAAGTGATTGTAGTTGCAAGTTCAACTTATTTTAATACATCTGCAGGTTCTTTGTCCCATGACGATGCATCGCACAACAAGAATCAAGATTACAGAGCTCAATCCTCATCTGATGTGTGTATTATGTGGTGGATATTTCATAGATGCAACAACAATTATAGAATGCTTGCACTCATGTAAGTGTTTGTCCTTTTATCTGAAAACTTCATGCCTAATATCTGGATTTTGTGTCTTATCCTGTTATATTTTTCTTATCCTCAGTTTGTAAAATGTGCATTGTCCGGTACTTGGAGACCAGTAAATACTGTCCCATATGTGATGTACAGGTCCACAAAACAAAGCCACTTCTCAATATACGGTAATATTCAGCATTACTGTTGTTGTTTTTACTTGTAATAATAATTAATACTGACTGTAGGCATACATCTATCTTGTTTCTATGAAATTATGAATTCATAATGATTTATTTATTTGCAACATTTTGATTACGCATGCTATTTAATCTGTCAGAGCAGGATAGCCTAAATTGCATAGTCTTTCCAAAAATTGTTTAACTGGCCTTCAACCTTCCCTCTCAACACCAGGTCTGACAAAACTCTACAGGACATTGTATACAAGTTGGTTCCTGGTCTTTTCAAAAGTCAGTCACTTTAAAATATTATAAGTGTATTATTGTAAGTATTTACACATGCTTATTTTGGAAATGAATTTTTACTGTGCAGATGAAATGAAGCGTAGGAGAGACTTTTATGCTGAACACCCATCTGTTGATGGTATGTATTTAATATCTTAAGAAAATAAGTTTGTTGAACTGTTAGGGATTGAACAGACTGTGTTGCACTGTTTGAATAAAATCTTCATTTTTTTTAAGCTGCAAATGGATCAAATGAAGATCGAGGGGAAGTTGCTGATGAGGACAAACGAATCATCACAGACGATGAGATTATCAGTCTGTCAATTGAGTTTTTTGATCATAGGTAAGTGTTAATGTAAAGTAAGCACAAGTGGACATTATACTAGAGTAACCTTAAATTATAACATTTGTTTAAAATAGAATCTTTACCATTATCACTTATAGGCCCAGTTTCACAAACAGGGCTTAGATTAAGCCAGGACTAGGCCTTAATTAAATTAGGCTATTTAAGCCAAATTTATAAAAATGGCCTTAGAAAAATATATTACTGGTGTGCACCTGGAGAAACAAAATGACACTGATGTATTTTAAGACATCTCACTGCAAGTTATTTTGAGTTGAGACAGCTCAAATATGCAATTTAATCTTGACTAGCCTTAAACCTTGTTTGTGAAACCGGGGGATAGTGCTCAGCATTTATGAGTACACCCCTCACAAATCTGTCTTTTAAATTTATATTTTAATAGGAAGCTATACAATATTATATTTGTGCATATACATTAGATTAGCCAATACTGAAGCCAAAACTGGATCTTATCTAACAAAATAACTTACGATAACGGTCCAAAAACTAGTACACTACGACTTTATGTAAACTTTTTTTGAGAGCTAAAGTGGCAGTGTGCCGATTTTCTTTTGACCTTTTGCCAAAAATTAGTACAACCAAATTTATGTTATAGAAAAATATTAAATACAAAATGTAAAAAAAAAAGGAAAAATCAAGAGAAGCAAAAAAAAAAAAAAAAAAAAATACAAATTGTTAAAATTTTGTAGGTTGTAATTTAAAAAAAAAAAAAAAAATTGCAATATTTTGCTTGAATTTAATTGTATTATCTTTCAATTTCTAAATATGTTTGGTGACTACAATATTATTTAAATAAATATATCTGTTTAATAAATCTGTTTTGTTTAAATGCACCAAAATACATTGTCTATGTTCACTGAGAAATGGGTAAAAATATTCATTTTCAAAATGGGCTGTACTCAGCTATGCTGAGCACTGTATTTTACAGTAATAATGCTATCTATTCTTCAGGGCGCAACAGCAAGACTGCACAGATGAGAGGCAAAAAGAAGAGGTAATTTACATTCAGTGATCATTTAAAAAAAAAAAAAAAAAAAAAACTGTTGATAGTTTAAGATAATGATATGGACTGCACCAAAATAAAGTATTTGTGTAATTTTCTTTTTAAAACACACAGGTCAATAATAAAAGATACCTACAATGCCCTGCTGCCATGACTGTGATGCATTTGAGGAAATTTCTGAGAAGCAAAATGGATATACCTCCTACTTTCCAGGTGATGTGATGTTATTGTGGAAGCAATTTCATTTTCAAAGGACCCAGGCTCTTTAAATCATTGGATTGTCCTTTTAGTACAATATGTTGCAATATGTTGAATGTCATGTTGCATTTTTCTAAAATAAAGCAAGCATTAAGAGGCTTTTATGTATAAATTTGCTGTTCTCATAGTGTGATATTAAATTATGCTTATTTTTGCATATTGTTCAATAGATCGAAGTTATGTATGAGGATGAGCCTTTGAAGGATTATTACACATTAATGGACATTGCCTACATCTACACGTGGAGAAGAGTAAGTTCTCATTTGATCCTAATCCTTAATTTAAGTATATTATTCAAGCATGTTATCTATTGATGATATTTAAAATAAAAATTGGTTGCTTTGTGGATTGAAAATTGTTCAGCATGCAGCCTTCACTGATTAGCTGTTTTCTGGTATCGTTCTACTTTACCCAGAATGGACCACTGCCACTAACATACCGTGTACGACCCAGCTGTAAAAAAATGAAGATTACCCACCCACAAGAGGGTTTGAACAATACAAACCGATCTGAAAGCGACTCAGCCAGTGATAAGGCCTGCAGTCCCGCTGGAGTCCCATCCACCTCCTCACCACTACCGAGTCCAAGCACACTGGTTCAGCCGTCACAACCTCATTTCACTCATATTTCCAGTCCTATTAACGGCACGACAATGACAAGCCCAAATCGACAGTTCAACTACAGCAAAGTGCGAAAGTCAGCACTGAACGGATCTTCAACATCATCTGGATGATAAGGAACTACAAGATAAAGCAAACGCCAGATGTAATCCAGCTGTTTCCATGCCAACATAGTGTCATGTAGATCCTTTTCTTTTTGTCATTATTATCAATATGTTATACATGTAACTTTAACGTAGTGGAAATGACGCACTTCATTTGACACATTGCTGGAATTTCAAAGTTTGCGTGAGAACGTTGGAGGCCCATTTGATTGCAAAGTGGAGTGCAGATTGATGGCTGTGGCAATTTCAGAATGCAGAAATTAATTATACCTTTTTATATATTTTTACTTTTGGTCTACATTTTCTATACACAACTGCATTATCTGTTGCTTGTATTTTACATGTGTATTATAATGTTCTTTAAAAGCATGATTTAAAAAAAGCATATACTTTTGATTTTAGTTCACCTTTTCTGGGGTAGTTACTAAACATTCCTGGTATGTTCTGGCCTGTGTCAAAGAAAAGCATATATATATAGCTCAAATTTAAAGAACAAAAGACTATATTAGGATTGCGTGTTCAAAGGGAAAAGTTCTAGGCAACCTAATAAGCTTTTATTCAAAGTTATGGGAAATTCAAGTTTAGTTTTTGCAGTTATTGTACAGTTTGCTCCACTGTGCTGGTTCGGGTTGGTCAGATTGGTCAGGAAGTCATGCTTCAGTCCTGTATAGCATGCACATATGTATTTCAGAATGCTTTCAAGCTATTACATAAACAAATTTATCAAAAGATAAACGGCCACTGTTAAACCCCAACCTCTCATTCTGGACAACGTTTTGATGTCTTCAGTGTTCATTGTCTTATTGGTCGATTGTAGACTATTGACAGCTGTTGTATTGTGACTGTTGCACAGTATAAAACATCTAAATAAAACATTTTACACTTTCACATTGGCTCACCTTTTTATTCGTGCTTCTACTTGGACAAGGACCTCAGAAAAGTCTTGATGAATTCTTACAATATGTGTAAAACATTTTTTTGAACAGGGTTAAATTTGAACCAGTAGTAGGCCTTAGTCTAAAACAGTAAATTATGGCTTAAAGGTTTACAAAAGCTTATGGAGTCCTGAACTAAAATTAAAAAGATACATTTAAAAACAAAGTGTGTTAATGTAAATTAAAGAATTTAAGAGGTCTACAAACATGAAGTGAAACTATATAAACTTAAAATGCAGAAGCATATCCATATCCAAGTCAAATAGCAGCAGGTAAAAAAAAAAAACCGAGAAGGAAGCAAAGTACAACTGCACACATAAACTAATAATAAAAAAAAATGCTTGGAAATCTATAAAGATAATGACTAGATGGATTAAATGACATGATTGATTAAGAGCCAGAAACCTTTAGATAACATGGCAAATGATGATTTTTCTAAAGGAAGACTAGAAAGGTATTCCTGGCTAAACTGAGGCTGAAAAAACTGCCAGGAGGCAGGTTAAAATTAAAATGATTTCTGAGTTTCAAGGAAGACTTGTTCCTGGTTCATTCATTTATTAAATCTTACCCTCAACCCTATAGTTTTATACATGAAATCATCTTCATGAATTTGGATTAATCTTAATCCAGGACTAATTAAAACCATCAGATAAACAGATTTGTGTTAATCTGGATTAAAGTGTGATTTCATTCTAGAACTACACTATTTAAATCCCGTTAAAGTTTACATTTTATCATTAAATGTGACCTGTGTCGTATGTCTCATCTCTCACACCATAAACTTAATGAATTCATAGTTCATTCATAAATTCATAATTGCACAATAGCCGGTATTTTCTTTCCTTCTGACATTAATTTATTAGAAGCATAAATAATTATATTAAATGGTTCTGAGATTAATTTGAAAGAGCAGTTAAATGAAATGTGGAGCCTACCTGTTCACCAAATCCATTTCCAAGACTACACTATTGCGGTGAAGGTATTGTGAAGCAGGTGCTCCAAACTTGACGAACTCCCTCAGACACGGCAATCTTACAACTTGCCCCTGCAAAGCCAATGCAATACCTGAAATGCCAATGCAAAAATTCGGCAAATCTCTTCATGGCGCGAATCCTGTCTACCCGACAGTTTGCAGTAACTTAACGCACGTATGTGGAGGGGGTGTTCTGATATTTAAAGATAATCTGTTAGCCCATATATGTTTTATAGTCTGATACGTTCTATTCGGTCTTCTTAAATAACAACTTTATCAGCCTGCACAAACTTTATTCACAAGGTTCCCAGTAACTTTAGGTGGCAGGACCTTTTAGCCGGTTTCTGGCTTTTTGCCAAATCGGTGTTACAAGGTGAACGTAAGATACTGTAAAGTCGTTGTTCGACGTGGCAAGCAAATGATTTTTGTTATTTTGAAGAGAAGGTTGTTACATGTAAAATATTCAAGACGTGTCATAAAATCCTTTGTTAGAAGTTTATTGAGTGGTAGAAATGACCAAATGCTAACAGTGGGCATATTTTATGATATAGGCCTATTGATCTGGCATTGTCTTAAAGTAATAAAAAAATAATAATAATTTGGGGAAAGTCTATTTCTCCAATTATCAATAACCGTCTGTGTTCGATGTTTGCTTTGTCTAGGCAGATGTCATGATAAACCGCACGAATAGGTATATTCTTCATGTAATTTTTCTTCATGTAACACTATTTAAACAAATACGTTGAAAGGCAATTGCTCTTTATGTGAGCATGTATTTGGCAGTGGCATTTAAGTAGGTTTAATGTAAGAAAACTCCTCAGTCTTGAGATGAAATTTGAAGGCCTGGTTTGTTTGATACGTCTTTTTTTCCTTTTTTAAAAAGAGGCAGCTAATTTTATAATAAATTATTGAAAATCCAATAATGCAGCCTATGTAATAATCTAAATAACAAAAATAAATTATAACACTTAAAAATTCTAATACACATATACATTGTGCTTGACTAAAAAGTTAGATTTTTTGTTTAATGTTAGTATAGCATGTGTTACACGACAAAACTGCGCATAAGGCATATGCATATAGGATCTGCATACAGCCGACAATAAGAGAAATCGTGAATGTATCATTTTTAGGTACCCAGCACAAATGACTCTATTATCCAACCTCAAGGTTACTTAAGGTTAACAAGTGACTAAAAAGGCAAAAACTGGACTGAACAAGCACAAAGTTATTTTGCTGCAGCACGAAGACAAGCTAATGTTTCACGAACTAGCACTAGTTTCCTAACTATTTTACAAGGCTTTTTAATTAAAATAAATATGCGAATGTGAAGAGTAATTACTAAATCTCACTGTTGTTCTGACTGCAGTTGTCTGTGCGGTAACCTAAAGAAACTGATGTGGGGGCAGCTGTTCGCCCTCGCAGCTGCTCTGCCCTGCACATTCATCGACCGTTCATGAATCTCGTTTAATATCCCAAACTAATTAGGGATTACTTAACACGCTATTACATCTGGACATTAACTGTAAACGAGAGCGATGCCCGACTTTAAAAGGATATGACTGTTTCACACGAAACACTCGGTAGAACATTGACAGCAATCTCATTGAAAAAGAGGTGCCTATCACTTCCGGTTTGTTGCCAAGACAACAGCTGCACGCCTCCTGGAAACTCAAAGTCGCAACAAACGCTGTTTCCTAATGGACGTTTAAACGCGTATTTCTGTCGCATCATCGCAGGTTTTTTATCGTTTTTGCTCTGATTTGGGATTCTGATAAAATTATGAGTCAACGACAGATTTTGCAAGGTGAGATACAAGGTTAAACAATACAATGATAGCATACATTATAATGTAATAAGAAAATGGCTTAATTACAAGTTAATTACATGTACTAAAGTAAACTAGATTGTTTACTTTTGTTTGCAGTTTGTTGACATGCATGTCTAATGATATACCGGTCTACTGCTGTCAATATGCCAGAACCACCAAATTATTGCTATTATTTTGCAGTGTTTGAGCAGTACCAGAAAGCAAGAACCCAGTTTGTGCAAACTGTAGCAGATCTTGCTACAAGACCACAAAATAGTGAAACCCTTCAAAATGCTGGTGAGTGTCTATGTCTAAAATAAGAATTTTATGAAAAGGCAAATGAGAGGGCATCTGCAAACGCATTTTATGCTACAGAACTGGTAATATAATATTATAATGCTGATCATATGTGAGCTCAATAATACTTAGGCTATACTATTCATTATAATTACAAATTATATATGGACAATGTATTAGTTTACACACACTCACACATGCAAACACACAGATATATATCTCTTTGTGGGTAAACTGCTACATTTTACCCATACAGTTGAAGTCAGAATTATTGGCCCACTTGAATTATTAGCCCCCCCTGTTTATTTTTTCCCCCAATTTCTGTTTAACGGAGAGAAGATTTTTTCAACACATTTCTAAACACAATAGTTTTAATAACTAATTTCAAATAACTGAATTCTTTTATCTTTGCCATGATGACATTAAATGATATTTGACTAGATACAGCTTAGTGACATTTAAAGGCTTAATTAGGCAAGTTAGGGTAATTAGGCAAGTTATTGTATAGCAATGGTTTGTTCTGTACACTAGTGAAAAAAAACTTAGCTTAAAGGGGCTAATAATTTTGATCTTAAAATGTTTTTAAAAAAAAGTTTAAAACTGCTTTTATTACAAATAAGACTTTTTCCGGAAAAAAAAATATTATCAACCATACTGTGGAAATGTCCATGCTCTGTTAAACATAATTTGGCAAATATTTAAAAAAGAAAAAAATTCAAAGGGAAGCTAATAATTCTGACTTCAACTGTATATAATGTATAATTAGATATAATATAAAACATTAAAAAATGTTTTTAAAAATCTCTTGAATTATTTTTTATACTTTTTTCACAAATTCAATATCTAGCCTTAAAAATATTTCTACTTAAATGTCATAACTGATGGAAGAAGCAATGAAGTTCTTTGTACCAGGATCTAAATCGATATCTGTTTAACTTTCACCAGAACACAGTTCAAAGCATAGTTCAATGTTTCTGAACAAAACATTTTATAAAGCAAGTCACAAGGCAAACTAATCAAGTTACATTAAATGAATTGTACGGTGTATGCAATATGTGATGTATTTTACAACTTAGTAGAACATGATTCGAATCTTTGAAATGATATCCTACTCTCATTTGCTCTCAAGTGTCTTTCCACTCCTGTTTTCTCCCCTGCACAAATGTGCTCACTCTCTTTGGTTTAGGTGTAATGTCCCTTTTGAGGCCTCTCCTTTTGGATGCAGTCCCAACTATTCAGCAGACAGCAGCTCTGGCTCTCGGAAGGCTTGCCAACTATAACGATGACCTGGCTGAGGCTGTAGTAAAGGGAGACATTCTTCCTCAGCTTGTGTACTCCCTGGCTGAGCAAAACGTAAGTTTCTTTAGCCTAGTCTTTCAGATTTAATTCACGCCTAAATTTGCTTTTGCACATTGCAAAAAAACTTGTAATAGTACTTTCAGCAAAGCAAACCATGTTTGTAACATTTTTATATTATATATTATGTTTGTCATTTAATACAAATACGTATATCATATGTATTATGGTAAACAGCAGTGGGATGTATGACTATTTGCAGTAATGCAGTTTATCACACAATTAACATGTAATAAATTGTTTCATTATGAATACATCATCTCCAGATTTCAGGCCACATCTTGGTTTGACTACTAGAAAAATCTCTGATCATTGTCCAGAATAACTCAGTCGAGAAAGAAAGAAAGAAAAAAATGTAATTGTGGTCCAGGCTCTGCTCCAAAACTCATTTTTATATTTCTATTATGCTATTAAACAAGGCTTATCAGAAGCATAAAACACATCACACAGAACATTTTATAAAATAAAATTATATACTGTAGAATGCAAAACAAGGACTTACTGTTTATTAAAGTGGTCATAAAATGAAAAATCAAAATGTTCCTTATATTTACACATATAAGAAGCTAGTCTAAAATCTGGATCGGTGCTATCTATAGGCACAAAAAAACAATTGTCTATGGCCTTGGACCTGATGACAGAAATCCATTACTTCAACAAAATGATACACAAAGTTAACTGATCAAGACAGTCATCATAAGACTAGGCTGTTGGCTGTTTTATATAGCAGAACTATAACTCACCTGAAGTGGAACTAGTTAATTTAAATGTGGGTTCCATCTTTGAGAGGGGATGAATCAATTCCAACTTTATCCAAAACACAATACAATCATAAAAATTAAATATGACAAAAAAATATCTGAAAAATTTACTACATGTTATATCAATGGAATGACACAAGGTAAACTACTGAACTATTGAAATATATTTAAATTGTGTTTAAAGAGGCCTCTTATATGGAGAATGAAGTCACATGAATTGCTCAGGTGTTTTTACACAGACTTCAACAGAGTGTAAAAATCTTGATGGTTCTGTGGGTCTTGTCTATCAATTTGAATCCTTATTTTGTATTTTCTATTGGATTCAAGTCAGGTGATTGGCTGGGCCATTCTACAGCTTGATTTTCTTTCTATGAAAGCATTCGAGAGTTTCTTTGGCTGTGTTTTGGATAATTGTCTTGCTGTAATATCCACCCTGGTTTCATCTTCATCATCTTGGTAATGTAGAGGTCAGACTGAAGCAGCTAATATTCATTTACAATGATGAAGGGCAAATGGTTGCTGAAGAACTACTGAGAGATTTCAACTGCTGTCTGGGCTTTCACTAATTTCTACACCTTCCTTCTTGTGTTCAATACTTATTCCCAGTGTCATTGCATGTTATTACACATAATTTAGTTTGTAAACTAATAAGGTTTGCTTTCTTTGCATATATATATATATATGTCTGTGTGTGTGTGTGTGTGTGTGTGTGTGTTCAAAAAAAAAAGATTTCCTTTTGTTTTCAAATATCTAGAATAAAAACAAACTCAAAATTAACTCCTCTGTTTAAAATATAAATCATTTTCTTCCAGTCTAAAATGTCTGGATTTGAGATTTGAGATTAGGTGATTCTCCTAATTAAAGCGGCCTGTGTCTTTCTAAAAGTCCTAGCAATAAAAAACACGACTGCCTCTTTTTTTTACATGCCTGAGTGACTAAAAAGTATTTGATTGTTCGTCACATTTTACTACAACGATATTGCAACTTTTCTAAACATCCATTTTTTCATATTTGTTATTGCCAGGGCCAAACATTTTTGTATACATCCATGACTCTAAAGCCAAACACTTAAGTAGTCAGGAGTCCACAAGGTGCAATGATGTGTCATAGTCATCCATCAGCACTCGTTCAGTTGAGTATGTGCAAATTTGACTGTGTGAGACGGAGCAGATGATGTTTAAGTGTTGTTAATAAAGTCAGTACATATCGTGATAGAAATGTTTTGTTGGTGTTATTTCAATTACTTCTCCCTTGTGATCTAATTCAAACATATATAGTTCTACCACAGTGCTGAAAACACACACAGGATGCTGTTTAATCAGGGCAATGAAGTAAAGCCAATCACAACTGTGGGTGATACTTTTGTTTGTCCCTAGAAAATAAGTTTTTCTCAAAAAATGAAAAATTTTGAACAATGAAAACCTTGAGAAATTATATGAATATCTAAAGCTTTTGCATTTCAGGACCGCTGGTCATTCCTTACTTAAGTGTACTTACTATATAATTGTTTTGTCCATTTCCCTATGAATTACTGGGATATGAAAGACAGCGATTCTATAAGAAAGCTGCTGCATTCGTTCTTCGGGCTGTTGCTAAGCATTCTCCTGAGCTGGCCCAGGCTGTGGTGGACTGTGGAGCACTGGACGCTCTTGTCATCTCCCTGGAGGAGTTCGATCCTGGGGTCAAAGAGGCTGCTGCATGGGCTATAGGCAACATTGCCAGACACAATGCCCGTAAGTTTACAGCAAAAAGATTTTTTTTTTCTTTTTGTTATATACACTTTTTAATTTTCAATGTTGCCTTAGCTGTTCATCTTTTCTCTCCTGGTGTGCAGAGCTGTCTCAGGCTGTGGTTGATGCTGGAGTTGTGCCTCTGCTCGTGTTATGCATCCAGGAACCTGAAATCGCTCTGAAGAGAGTTGCTGCTTCTGCTCTGAGCGATATAGCCAAACATTCTCCAGAGCTGGCTCAAACTGTGGTGGACACCGGGGCAATCGCACACCTTGCACAGATGATCCTAAACCCAGATGCCAAATTGAAGGTCACAAACCCTACAGATATTATAATCAATGACACGCATACTTAAAGGGATAGTTCAGCCAAAAATGATAATCTGTCATTGTTAACTCATCCTTTACCAGATTCAAACCTTCTGTTCTGGTCAACACAAATAGTGAGTTTAATTTCATTTTGGGGTGAACTATATTGTTAATGGGTTTTTTCATACTTGACATAATAAACCCCCTGGAAAATGCAATCTTAGGTCAGTCTTTCACGTTTCACATCGCTCAGGGGTTAAGAATTAATTCTGGGTATTCGTAAACTGACATTTCACACTGTACATTTCCAAACCCTGAGTTAACATTCTTAATGCTCATGGGGTGAATGACATTTTAGGACCGTATTTGGACTCATGTACAAACTTAGTCTTGGAGGGTCACTGTCCTGCAGGGTCTAACTACAGCTTGCCTCAACACAACTGGAGGTGCGTATTCAGACATTGTATATTAAGGAATGTAGAGATAAAACTTTCCTTAATACCACTTAGTGCAGTTTGACAGTTTATGCAATACAGGATGTTAACGTCACAGCAGATGCGCTGCTAACTAGGGGCACTGTAATGGAGGAAGAGTTAGTACCATTCTAGACACCCTGATCAGAGAGGGGACCCAAGGGGGAAACCACTACAATCCCCCTACAAGATCGACACGGGCCTAAGGCACAAACTGTCCAGGGGCCCAGTCTTGCGTAGCCAGACTTTCAGACTGATGACAGAAGGTCTGGCCACCATAGCAGCTATTATTGGCCAAGGACTGCTCAAGAGGCTGTCTGAACAAAATGTAAACCAACCAATATCTACTTGTTTTGTATATTGTAAAGTTTAAAATATGACGTTTCACAGATATCTTGTACAATTCAACCAATGTAGACTTCAAGACTCTCATGATGTGCTTCCTATTTTGTGTACCTTATGCATCAAACATTACATCAGTGGCAACAGGGTTTCGAGAGGAAAATGGGCGCAACCCCTACTTCTAAATTACAAATGTGTTTCTCTACATGGGGTTAAAAACTATGCTTAAAACAATGATAAGCCCCAGATTAAGTGCACTGTTAAAAGCCTTAATTTGACAGTGTACTCTTTTACTCCTCTTTACAGAGGCAGGTTTTTTCAGCTCTCGGTCAAATTGCCAAGCATTCTGTTGATGTAGCTGAGATGGTGGTGGAGGCTGAGATATTCCCTGCTGCACTCGTTTGCCTAAAGGACCAGGATGAATATGTTCGGAAGAATGTTGCCACTCTTATTCGGGAAATCACAAAACACACCCCCGAGGTACCTACCACATACATAACATACCCACTAAATGATTTCAAGATGCTTGGGTAACTTTGGAATCTCCACTTTGTCAGCTCTTTGACACCCCATGTTTAAATAGCATGGTGTGAGGCGGCTAGTCTGTAAACCATGGAGAATGTGGGCCTGTTATTTATCACCAGTGCAACACAGGAAACAGACAATTGGAAACCACATTGCATCACCCATTTTTTTTTTCACCTGCCCAAATTGTGTTTTGCATTTCTGGTCTGCCTTGCTAATTGTTTATCACTATGTCACACTGGTTTGTGTGCTTGCTTTTTACTCATTGTGTGTTTCCTTCTCAGCTGTCCCAGATGATAGTGAATGTGGGGGGCGTAGCAGCTGTGATTGACTACCTCGGGGACTCCAAAGGGAATGTACGCCTGCCGGGGATCATGATGCTGGGCTACGTGGCTGCACACTCTGAGAACTTAGCCATGGCTGTGATTGTATCTAAAGTCTGTTATCACAACTCAAACTTAAAACTTAATTGGACAATATTATGCACACCATCAATAAAAGGTTTAGACTTTAGAACAGTAGTGCATTGCTCTTATATTAGCTAACTATGTTCATATTTAATTCTCCACTTCTGTAGGGAGTGCCACAGTTGGCTATATGCCTTGAGGAAGAGCAAGAAGATCACGTCAAAGCAGCCATAGCTTGGGCATTTGGCCAGATTGGTCGACACACACCTGAGCATGCAAGAGTAGTTGCTGTGGCTAATGTGTTCCCTAAACTCCTAAACCTCTATTTGGACACAGAGAGTTCTGAAGATCTGCAGGTCAAGGTGAACAAAGGCATATATGTGACTGATAGGGGTGTTTTTATTTTGGTGTTTTTTCACAGATTTTTAGTAGGGCTTAATGGTGTCTGTTGGTTTTGTGTTTGTACTCAAAAAAAGGCCAAAAAGGGACTGAAGAGCATCCTTCAGAAGTGTACTTATCTACCAGCACTGGAGCCTCTTCTCTACGAAGCTCCCAGCAACATTCTTAAACATGTCATCTGCCAGTTCAGTAAGGTAGCAAGAACATATTGTTTTTATTATCAAAAATTTGAACAATGTGTTCTTACTGAGAACTGTTTAATATGCTTTACTATTTCTTTTCCATCTTAAAGGTTCTTCCTCATGACAGCAAGGCACGGCGTTTGTTTGTTACCAGTGGTGGCTTAAAGAAGGTACAGGAGATCAAAGCAGAACCTGGTTCTGCAATCCAGGAATATATCAATGCAATCAACAACTGTTACCCTGAGGAGATTGTCAGGTACATGCAGATTTATATGCATAATGAAAAGCACCATATCAAAATATTTTAAACCAAACAAAGTGGTACTGCATTGATTTGATATGTTGTATGATGTTTTTGTTTTTCCAATAAATGGCCTCTTTCTTTCACAGGTATTATTCCCCTGGTTACTCCGAGACCTTGCTGGAAAGGATTGAAAAATATCAACCAACATGAGTTTGTGAAACATTAAAACCACTTTAACCACTCCACTTTCAACACTTGTGCAAAAATAAAAAAGTAGTTAAAATGCAGTAAAGGAATTAGCATTTAGTTTGTTTGTCTTGTTTCATGTACAATAGGCCTGTTTAACAAAAGTATATCTTATAGTGGCGTAGATTATTGTGTTTGTAATTAAATCAGAGACAACCAAGCTTTATTTAGCCTATTTTTAACTCTGTCTTTGAGAAATCTTAGTCTACAACACGCAAGGTGAGTAATCACATACTCGGTTATCTATTGTTGTTTGTGGATTTAATTCCTCGTAATGTTAAATGACTGCTAGATCACTTGAGTGACTAGGCCTAAGTAAAGGAAGTGCATTCAATCATTTTAAACAAGGTCTAATCAAGACAGACGTGTTACTGCTTTGGACAGCAAAACCGTATAAGCCTACGGGACAAATCATGTTAGAATCACGGACTCTTTCCCGTGTTTAAATCTTCCCAACTGTAAATGAAATCCTGAGGGCATGGAGACTACACAATGATTTTCAGGCTTTTAAAAATATCAGTGAAATAAATTTAAAGTTGAAACCGACCTCAAGATAGTGTTTTAATTCTCAATTACAAGCAACTCGTCCTCGCCCTTGACAACAAGCCGTGCACGTCGTGTATTGCTGTCACCGTTATCGCTCTGTGGAGCAAAGAGCAGACCGCTCGATTTCACTCCGCAGTACGGTAAAGGCTGGCAACACGATCGTTAGACTTAATACCCTTGCCTGGACCATTCACAGCAGGGCCTCAATACATGAGTGAACGCTGCTTTCATGCACTGTCTCTGGAAACTTGCACATAATTTAACCTAATGAATTTGTGAAAACAAAGGTTTACAAAAACCATGTGATGAAAGAACAAAACATCAGTTGTGAACAAAAAAAATATATACAGCTGTGATATTGATCTTTAATAGGCTATTTAAGAAAGTGGTGCTATGACGAACTAAGCCTAAACTGGCATGCATTGTTACATTTTATGCCATAAACAAATAGTTAAAAAGCGCGAATTTGCCCGCTCGTGTTATTTAGGAAACTCTCCAGAAATTAATTATGGAATATGACGATCGATTATCGAGAAGGAGTTTTTATTAATAATCATGCATTAACTTGTTACCGCCCCCTGCCGTCTGATTTGTGGATTAAAGGACAGCTGTTAAACATATGGCAGCCCATTCTTTGTTTATTGTTTCCTCTTCTGGTGTCAATCAGATGCTACTTTTTCAATTGACACTGTTTTGTTATGCATGTCTTTATCCCCCAGATTTGTCAAAATCAGCCTTACCAGCCTCACCTAGCCTTTACCAGACCGAATATCAAATCCATTTCGTAGGTGTAAAATAAAAAGATATTAGCCTACCTATTTAGTTTTATTTTATTTTATTTATTTGGAAAGCGGTAGGACTTTATATATAGCCTAATAATATAACACATAATAACATCAGTTATTATAACAATATCAATTTAAAATGTAGATCATTAATAGTGGGTCATTGGTTTACTTTAAGTATCACCTTTTCTTGGAACAAACAGTTTTGGCATCGCTTTTTCAGCCATGCCCAAGAAACGGAAGAAGCCTTGATATAATTAAACCATACACGCTTGAGGCTTTTAAATGAGAAGGCTACGACCACAAACCGTTGAGTGCACCAGATTGCAAGCTGCATGCGTAAATTCACTAAAAACTGACAATATAATCTTGTATTTGAGACTATGTCTTTGTATGGACGTCCTCAGATTATTTCTCGTTTTGTCTAAACGGTGTTTAACACCAACATTTGACAACTGTATTAGGCCTTCTTGGGCCTCTGGAAAAGATGGCTTTGAAAGCAGTGAACATTGTCATTATAAAATAAAGTGGATAACTTTATCCTGATATTAATTACAAATAGGCCTAATATTCAAACGAATGTTGGATACAACCAGGTTTTACTTTAAACAGAGCTTAATCTAGGTAAAGACAGCACAGACAATGCTTCATAATATATCTTATTTATTAGCTATAAAAATCTAAATAAAGTGTTCTGTTTATAGCAAACATGAAATATGAACTTCATAGCGAAAGCTGCCATTTTATATTTTCGTGTGATTTGTAATTGTTGTAAACATTTTCTTCTACCGTGCTTAAGGTTAATTTATTTAAAATTACTTTTTTTATTTTAGTTATTTAGACCTATTTATGCATATTTAATACACATATTTAATTTACTTGAATTTTATTAGCATTTTTATAATACATTTTTAACATTTAAAATTCAATTTGAATAGGCCATCTAAAAATATTTAAACATTCAATCTTTACATAAAAATGCGAACAGCTTTTGTACGGTTTACTCCTAAAGCATGAAATCGGAGAGTTCATAATAAATACTTTTAATTATGAAAATTAAAACATTTTTGGAAACAATTAGGGAGATAACTTTCTAAATTAATTTAGCAGTTTGTTTGTCGTACCATTGTTGGCCTAAACACAAGGTGGCGCGCTTCTCTCAGGGCGCGTTGGCACCTAGGCTTGGCTACACACCCCAAAACCACATCTTATTTATGTTAGCCTATACCACGAGAGATTCGGGCCTACATCTTTCGGTGAAAGCTAGTTTTCTTCAAACCCGTCACCCATTGTGCCCTTGGGCGTCAATGACCCTGGCCGTCAATGGTCCACTTCAGCCCTCATTCATCACTGTTGAACAGAAGCGTTTCCCTTCAGAGCTGTTTGAAGTGGCAGGTTTTGTTTAGTAGCCTTTGGCTTGGTCAGCACTTGTCGCCCTGTTTTGGGTCACTAACTATGTGTTCATGCCTCACCTAAAACGCCGGTTTCTCCCCAATCTTGACGTATATCCCGGAAAAGACTTTGAAGCCAAAATCTTCATCAGTCAGACTGTCAGTAGGCTCTACACATCCAAGCTTTCACCTGAAACATCATGACTTACAAAATTCACGCGCGTGTAAACGAAGGCATTCAGAAATAGACCACAAAGCTACAAATGTAGTCTTATGCAAAGAAAAATGTGCCTATACAATACATTTCATCAAAGAACATTTTTTATTCCAGAAATAATTTTTGTATTGAACAGTTCTTCAAAGAACATTTTTAGTGTGAAGAGCACTTAATTTCTTTCTTTATTTCTTTCTTTCTTTCTTTCTTTCTTTCTTTCTTTCTTTCTTCTTTCTTTCTTTCTTTCTTTCTTTCTTTCTTTCTTTCTTTCTTTCTTTCTTTCTTTCTTTCTTTCTTCGTGAAAAGGATTCGTGGATGTTAGTTCTTCGTGGAATAATCGGAACCTGTAAAGAACCTTTTTTAAATAAGGGATCTCTCTCAGTGCGTAAATCCATACAAAGATAATAGCAATTTCTCAGGCTGCACCTCCTTGACAACATTTTGCACTCACCCGAGGAGAAGTTTCAAAGTATAATTTGCATTATTTAGAAAGCGTTGTTGTCTTGCATTCTCTCATTCTCTTATAGGTTTCCTGTTTGAATACAGTCGCTGTAAGTGTCAAAACCTATACGTTTATCCTGTGTGAAACTTGCATTGTTCTTTGCACGAGTCAAAGCCGCATTTGTTAGCTATTTAAATGTGTTGTGAAAAGCTAACAGAGAAACAAATGTTTAGAAATAACTCACAAGCCAAGAAAAAATATCTGTACAACGTAATTTAATATCACAATGCAATTTTCAAATAATTAACCTAGCTTATTTCTCTTTAAAGTGATAGTTCGCCCTCAAATGAAAATTTGATCACTGTCTGTTCACCCCCAATTGGTTTCAAACATTTATTCTGTTTATATATGTTTATTCTGATAAACATACAAGAAGATATTTTTGAGGAAAGCTGAAAACTTGTGACTATTGACTCAGTAGAGAAAACAAATACTATTTACGTGGTTACAGCTTTCCATCTTTTTTCCATGTTCAACAGAAGAATTTTTTTTTAAGGATGAGAGTATATTTTAATTACCCCATAAATGTACCACTAAAAATGACAGTGGAAAACCAGTATGGCACAGTCATTGCAATAATGTTAAATTAAGCTGTCCCATGAGCTCACAATAAAGCGGGTGATAATTTGGAAGCTGTCAATCAAGAACGGTTCCTCCTCCCATTCACCTGACACTTAAAAGAGACAGAGAAACGTTCGCTGTAAAGACAAGACAGTCAAATTGTCACTATGTTTCTGTACTGTAGGGTTGTATTATGTTTATTATTATCTCTCATTTTTTATCTGATTCATGTCAAAGGAAACTCGGAATACGGTAGGCTATGTTGGGAAATAGGCCCTTGCGAACTATTTTGAGGGATTTGGTAGACATGAAGATTTATTTATCAATTGACAATTTTTTCAAGGTTACATTGGATTCAACAACTACAGTTCATTGGACTCATCCCAATGTCAAGAAACTGACCCTCCATTGTGTTTCAAGACGTGCTTCAGCGACGGGTAAACAGGCTGTTTTTTTCTTATTTTTTTCTAATAGACCACGTTTTTATCTTCACTAGAATTGAATTAGCCTATAATCAGTTGTTTAATCAGTTAATAAATAGATAAAACAATAAATATATTAAGTATAAATAATTAAAATATTGAGTTTGAATAACATGAAATGTTATTAATATAACGAAATGTAGCTGTTTTATTAATTTTATTAATAATTTAATGTTTTAAGTTAAAAAAAAGTAATTTAGGTGAATATAAAATCCTATAAGGAAGTTATAAAAGCTTTTTAAAATACAAAATTCAGTTTTTGTTGGTATAGTTTTTAGAATTAAATTATTTATATAATTATACAAAATTATTACAAATGTAATTTAAATATGACAATAAAAACGAAATTCAATTTTGTTAATATGCTTGAAATTTAAAATTAAAATTAATTTTTGAATTGAATGTTAAGGTTGGTTATTTTGTGCAGTGAAAACTCAGTTTAGCATTGATTTTTTAATTTGATCCTTTTGTGATTATTGTGAACATATATACTTGTTTCAAATGTGTTGAGCTTTTGCATCTGTGAAGACATGTATTTTATTGTTGATACGAACATGTTGGTGCATAAAATAAGGCAAAAACTACAATGAAGAAGTCTGCTTAAATGTATTTATTTCAATATCACAATTGTGTAATTAAAAAAATAAACATTTATGTAGCATCCAAGGGGAAAAAAAACTCTAATCAAATAATTTATTCAATTCATGCCAGCATTTGAGTGGAGATTTAAAGAGACAGTTAACCCCAAAATTAATGTTTACTCACCTTGAAGTGGTTTCAGACTCAAGAGTTTTGTGTTTAGCGCAAAGCAAGATATTTTAAAAGAATGTTGGGTAGCCATGGACTTTCTTTTGGTAATGGAAATCAGTTGCTACCAGTCTTAAAGATTCTTCCTTTGTGTTGAACAGAAAACAGCTGGAGGTCGAGAAAAATATGAGTAAATTAAAATTTTCCCATTAAGCATAAATGATGTCTTTGATTGCTCAGGAGTTATGTTGTGTTTTAAAGGGAGTTCACCCAAAAATGAAAATGTACTCATCATTTACTCTCCCTGAAGTGGTTCCAAACACAAAAGAAAAGGCAACATTTTGAAAAGTGTTAGAAATATTTGACCATAGTAGAAAAAACAAATACTATGAAAGTCAATGGTTACAGGTTTCCAACATTTTTCAAAATAGCTTCTCATGTGTTCAATAGAAAAAAGAAGCTGAAACAGGTTTGGGTGAATACATGTTCAGTTTTGGGTGAACTATATCCCTTTAAACCTGATAATCATGTTTTTTTATTTGCCTGCAGATGCTTCTTCTCTGAGTGTGTGTTTTTTGGGAATGAGACGGGCAGGTTGGCATTGCAAGGCAGCAGAGGGCCTTCTGTTCATAATGCCACTGTGGCTGCTTTGATTGACAGGGTCCAGATTGGAAAGCCCCTCCTCCTGGAAGTCTCAGGTTTTTGTTAGGCTTTCTATAGCAACCCTTCAGCTGGCTAATTCAATTGTGCCTTCAATTAAGTGTAAATTAAATTGTACATCTCTTAAAGGGTGTTCACACAAAATACAAAATGTACTTTGCACTAACATCTATAGAAGGAAAAAATGTTACAATTAAAATTTTCAATTTTTTTTGCTTCTTTTGATTTTTCCTCTTTTTAAAATTTGTATTTAATATTTTTCTATAACATAAATTTGGGTATACTACAATGTAAAAAAATTGCTGTTAAAAAACGGTCAGATTCAACAGTAAAATGTTTTTTTCAGTAAAGCAGTAATATGCTGTTAAAAACAGTGCATTCTGGGTAATATTTCTGTTTTCGAGAAAGAAAATTGTGAGTTAACAGAGCTCAGATTCGACGTTTTCAAGTCTGTGTTTGAAATCCCACTTTGTGCCCTTGTTCACTATTCCATACACTAGTTCACTAATATAGTTCACCTGACAGAGTTAATGAACACTAATGAGTGAATTCAGACATTGACGAACACCTGCTGTAATAATTACAATCACTGAAGGAAAGAGAAACAAGAAACACAAAGAGTGACGTCAGTTACAGCATTAAATAACATCAACTAAAATAAAACTCCTTCAGTCTCAGAAGAGGATCATTAAACAACTCCACAAACAACAGCAGACACACTTATTACTGACCGCTTTGACTTCCATACCATTCTTATTAAGAACCAACAAAAATTTTGGCGTTTTGTTTTTTTGTGTGTGTCACCGTAATGGAGTGAGGAGCTGGTTTAGTTGGGCTCTTCACCCTTAAATTTGTAAAGTTAGCTTCTCCTGCTGCTGTAATACAAAGTTTATTAAACACATTTATTATAGCAATAAAGCTGGGAAGCCATTAGGTAGATAAATCTAGTTGTCTGAAATTTGTTCTGCTAAATGATTTTATAAAGGTCTGGATGATGGGCCTCATGCAATAGTTTTTATGCTTGGTGCAGGTATTAATTTATTAATGAGAAGTGGAAACAGGAAAAATGCCTGATTCTTTTACAGAGTTAAGAAATAACAGACAAAAACAGTTCAGTGATGATGAAGTCACACTCAGACCTCATGAATCAGACCTTGTACCTCAACAATGGTAACAATTAAAATGTTTCATGCCGCAATGCATGCTGGGTGTGGCACAGTACAAATATCCCAGCATGCATTGGGGCATGAATAAATGATGTAGTATAATGGTCTTACAGTTTTCTTTATTTGCGTTTGATTCTGCTGTTGTCTATGTTTAGACTTTCAGTAGCCAGTTAGTGATGATTGTGAGTTAAACTGTTAATTTTGTTAGTTGTCACCGTTGTTGAGGTTCATACGCTGATTCTTGATGTCTCTTTGAGTACAACTTTCACCATTGAGCAAAGTGTTTTTTGTCCAAGATATTCTTAAAAACTTCCAGAATTCAATGCCACATACAGGCATATATATATAACGTTTAACAATAAATTAAACATTGGATAAGAGTAGTAAATTATTTTAAGTAAAAACAGGTTCTGCCTTATTAAAACCAATATGAACATCAGCAGATCTTATTTAGTTTTTTGGCTTGTTTGCCATATCAAAAGAGCTTTTTAAACAAAGATCTTAACAATTGCAGCAGCCAAAATAAATTAATGTTTTAAATGTCAGGGCTCAGAGCGCAACTAAAGCAGACTCTGTTCTCCAAGATGGTGACGTAAAATGTTAACCTTTATCTCAAGAAGAACTTTAGTAGATGTTATACAAAAATAAATGTTTTAGTAATAAGTGTAGCTGCTGATGATGTTTGTAGAGTTGTTTATTCATCTGCTGATATTTTAATGATTTAATCATTTGTTGACCTTCAAATTATTTCATTATAAAGCTGTGACTGAAGTTGTAGTTTTTTGTTATTTTATGTTCTTTTCTTGTTTTTTCCCTTCAGTATTTCTTCATGTGTTCATCGATCATCTTCAATTATCATTTAATTAGTCATTTAATTAATTCATTTACTTCAGCTTTGCTCCATGTTTCTTGAACACTCAGTAGTGTGGACACTTGGAAGTGTTCAATTAAAACTGAGGTATTTGCTCTGGGGTTTAAAGGGTTAAAGCTGTGAGAGGTAAAAACACAGTGTAAAAATGTATTTTAACAGTAATATGATGTTATTTTAAACTACGGAAGTAGACTGTAAAAAAACAGTAGATTGCTGGCAACCACAGCTGCCAGTAGTTTACCGTTAAATCAAGGAAAAAAACAGTATATTACTGTAAAACCTGAAGCAAATTTCTTCTGTGTGTCACCGTTGTGGAGGAGAGTAGAGCCAGTGTTTGAGTCAAAGATGAACGATGTAACACTGTTATTCTGCATGTTTCTTTACTTAAAGACAGTGGCTGTTTAGCTGCTGATGCAGTAAGAATCTCTCTTTGTTAATTCCAGCTTTACATGTGTGTGTGCTGCTGTGAAATTTAAGACATTTGGGTTAAAAGGAACTTTTCAAATGAACTAAAATAATTTAGCATTATACGTATGCTTCTAAGCATATATAGCACATTATTTTATAAACTCTTACAGCAGTTGGCCAATTTGAGGCAGTCGCTTTCAATGAACAAAATGAGTTCACTTGAGCATTGTGTATATCAATGTAGTCTATGTATTTTTACAGCAGCATACTGTAAAATAACAGTACATTGCTGGCAACTGCAGCTGCCAGTAACTTACCGTTTTTTAACGGGACAATTTTTAACAGTGTAGATTTTGGACCATTATCATAAGTTATTTTGTTAGATAAGCTCCAGATTTGGCTTCAGTACTGACTAATCTAATGTATATGCAAACACATATTATTGTATATCTTCCTATTGAAAATATGAATTTAAAAGATAGATTTGTGAGGGGTGTACTCAAACATGCTTAGCACTATACCTGTTTCCAACGTTGTTAAAATATTTTTAAGTTACAGAGAAGAAAGAATCTTAAACAATTGGACAAAATCGGACAAAAAAGGGTGAATTTTAATGACAGAAGTGTAATTTTGAATGAGCTACCCCTTTAAAAGATACAATATTGGTCTCTCAAATAATAATTTAATCAAAACAATGTAATCCCTTGCACGTTTCTCATGTGTTTCCAGGTATACCAAATCTGAGCAAAGAAAACATCTCTATGGTTTTCATTACATTTACTGGAAACTCTGGTCCTAGTGGCCTTCAAAATGTATCTGTTATGGTCAACGGATGCTTCACCTGCTACTTAGATGCAATATTACCGGCTGCTGGATTGTACCATTTAAGTATGTTTACTAGCTACAGTTCTACCCAGTCTCATTGGGAAAATGTGTATCTACCAACATTTTGCAAAACATACACTATAAAAAAAGTTAATTAACAGTTTCTGCATATTGTGATTCAGGTATGTTTTTGTTTATTTGCGGTTATGAATTGCATTATGGGATCTTGATTTCTGCATTATCAACTTTGAAGGTTAACAAAGTGACTTTGATTAACATTTTAGTAGTTTGAAACTATGTATTTTTATAAGAAATAGTATGTATCGAAGTAAGTTCATAACAGAAAGATACTGGCAGTTTATTCTCAGATATTTGTAATCTAATTTAAGACACCAATCCATACATTATATCATTCAAAATATAAAAAATGTCAATAAAGTTTTCCCATAATGCACTTGAAAAGCATAAATAAACAACAACAACAAAAATGATTTTTTTTTACAGTATAATGTACTGAACACTGACTCTAAAAACATACCTACAAAAAACGTTCTCTGCAGTTTTCATCGGAAATGAACCCTAGACAGTAAAGCAACTTATATTATGATTACCGACAGATTATCAAAATTAATTTAGCATTGTGTATGATTTAAAAACATACATTTGAACATTTGCATCACATATCTAGATATGTATGGCTTTTTCAACATCCTTTCATTAGCCATACCTCCACCCATTACATCCACAGGGCTAGAGCTGGATTAGATCAAGCTGTGCCCACTATCATTTGATTTAGAAACTGCCATCATCCCATAGGAATATTAACCATGGTTTTAATGTGTAATAACTATATAATTTATATAACCATCATTTTAATACAAATATTACTAAAAGTTTGTGATTGCCGTGACATACCTACAATAACCATGTTTTTTTGGTATTATTAGTAGTAAAACCATGGATTATTTTCATAAGGAATATTTGCATGTATCAAGGAAAGAAAATGCTGCCATGGTAGTTTGTTTATTGTTAAAAATGAAATGGATAGTTCACCCAAAAATTTAAAATTACTTAGTGTTTACTCTCCCTCAAGTGGTTACAAACCTTTATGATTTTCATCTGTTGTTGTTGTTAGAAGATATTTGGAAGAAAGCTGAAAACTCGTAACCATTGTCTAGGAAAAACCAAAACTTCCCACATTTTTCAAAATATCTTCTTTTGTGAACAGAAGAAAGAACCTCATAAAGGTTTGAAACAAGTAATGGGTGAGTGAATGATGACAGAATTTAAATTTCTGGGTGAACTATCCCTTTACATGCTTTTAAGCAAATCTAAGTGCACAAACTGCAGCATAATGTGCTAGAAGCAATGCATTATACAGGTTTTGCAAAAATGTCACCAAAGAAACACATTTTACACAATCCTGGGTTTCTGCAACTTTCTGGAAAGACTAAAACATTGGCTTTTGTGACAACCGCATGTCTTTGTATTTTTAGACGTGACCTTGACAAACAGTATTAACGCTCATTCTACCAACTGGCAGATCAGAGCTTGTTCCTCTGACACTGAGTACTTGAATCTCATGTTGTCCAAGAAAGATCAGGACGTCCCATTCTGTGCCCCTCTGCTCACACATACAGTGGGCAAACAGCAGGATAAAGCCTCAGTGACACCCATAGACAATTACAAGCGAGGTGTGAGGAGGTTCCTTCATCCAGAAAGAATACTTTGCTATACAAAGCTCTCAATGTATTCATACTTTTCTGCTATACATGTGTTTTCCAGCTGTTTGGATTTATTCTGACAAACAAGCATATGCAACACAGACAGACATTAAATTTATGGCAGTAGCAGAGGGACTTGATCCTCTGTATTTTTTCTGGAGATTTGGGGATGGACCGGAAATAAAAACAACAACCAGGATCTTCAAAAAGAGATATCGCCTCCCAGACAAGTGCTGTTTTTTTAAAGTCACTGAAATCAAAATTTACTCTTCTTATTTTTATGTTAATATAGTAGCACTTGTTATTAACGAAGTATCTGTGCACTTTCTGTGCAAATTCATTTGCACTCAGAATCTTTACTCAAAAATCACAACCTTCCCTGCCCCCTTGAAAAAACTTCACATGGAAAGTTTTTGGGAGGGGATATCAGTTCATGTCTCGTTTCTGCTCTGCCTTCATCCATTCATCAAAATTTTTCATTTAGTTAGCAACACACATCTTCCTACAATCCAATCGGTTAACCAAAGGACAAAATTATGCACCACCCTACATTTCAGGACCACTTCAAGAGGATGAACAGTATGATGAAAAAAGGGCAATCTTAACTTTGGTTTCATGACTACTTTAAATTTTTTCAAGTGTAGGCTACCATGGACAAACTAAATAGCGTTAAAGTTGGCATGAAAGATTGTCCATATTGTGATGTAAAGCAAATTTAAATGGTCCTGAAATTAGAGAAAAATGTAGAGTGGTGCATGATTTTAACCTTTGGGCTCGTTAGAAGATGATAAGACTAAGAAAGATTGATGAATAAACAAAAGCAGGGCAGAAAGGAGACACACACCTATAGTCCCACTCTAAAGGCATTCCATGTGACCAGAAGTGAACAAAAGTCATTTCAAGGGAGGAGTACGGTGTCTGAAAGCTTAACATACTGCAGTTTAAAAAAACACATGCAATTACAAAAAACGCCAGCAAATTGAGAAAAGATCTTTATCCGTTTGACAGCACACTAATGCAAATCCTCACAACGCAAACACATTTTTAAAAAACACGTCACATTTTCACACAACGCAAACGAATGAATACAACACGTTGCATTTTCTTACAACAGTTTCAAATGGCATGAAACACAACGGAAATGTTTCAAGGAGACCCTTAAAACGTGACAGACCCAGCTATTAAGGTTATGGTTATTTAGGCTAATAAAATACAAAAGACAAGGGAATCAGGATGTAAAAAAATAAAATAAAATAAAAACTCACCTTTTAAGGATCACCTACAACTTCACTGAGCAGTAGTCATGACACAGCCTCCGTCATGTTCTTGGGTCCCCTTGCAACATTTCCATTGTGTTCCGATATTTTTGTTGTGAGAAAATGCAGGTGTTTATGTAAATTGTCTGTGTTGTGAGAACTTGCAGCGCGTCTTATTAATTTGTTTGAGTTGTGAGAAAATGCAGCACCTTTTAAAAAATATATGTTTGCATTGTGAGGATTTATGGCATGTGTGCTGTCAAAGGGATGAAGATCTTTTCTTAATTTGCTGGCGTTTTTTGTAATTGCACGTGTTTTCTGAAATTGCAGCATGTCAAGCTGTCTCGGCCACCGTAGAGGAGAGAAGGTATTTGATTCAAGATTATTATGGTAAATAATTGTTTACAAAATTATGAATTTTTATAAAATAATGAAGCTCACAGACACATCATTTATAACAAGCACTACTACATACATATTAAAATAAGAAGAGGAATTTCTTTGATTTCATGGCAACTTCAGCTCAATTAGAAAAAAAAATATATAAAGTTTTACTGAAAAAGTGTTTGTGTTTACTGACATAATTTGAATTATATTTATTTATTTACAGATACAGTGTGACGGTCAGAGTATCTGATGGTGTTACGTCCATCAGGTCAGATGTTTATGCTGTGGTGATTCAGAGATCTGTGCAGCTCAACAGAATCTTGTATAGTCCTTCAGTTTTGTCCAACAGCTCTGTCAAATTCACCTGTCGCATGAGCTCGGGAACGGATGTCTCGTATGTCTGGAATTTTGGAGAAGGAACAGAACGAAATGGATCAAGCACTGAACATCATGTATTTTACAGGTAGCAATGTCATTTTAAAGGGTTCTTAAAATGTTTAGTAATGATTTATAATAATATTTATTAATGATTTTTTCTTGCTCACCAAGGCTACATATTTAATTGAATAAATGCTGAATGTTTTAAAGGAGATAGTTCACCTCAAAATGAAAATTTACTTACTGTTTACACTTCCTCAAGTGGTTCCCAACCTTTTTAAGTTTCTTTCTTATGTTGAGCACAAACATAATATTTTGTAGAATGCTGTAACCATTGACATCCATAGTAGGGAAAAACAAATACCATGGAAGTCAATGGTTACAGGTTTCCAGCTTTCTTTAAAATATCTTCGTTTATGTTTAACAAAAGTAAGAAACCCAAACAGGTTTTGTAACAAATAAAGGAAAAGTAAATCACAGATGGTTTTTATTAAGGCTAAATCATATAAAGTAAATGTGTTGGTTTCCACAAAAATATGCAAAAAAAAGTTACATTGACAATAACTTCCTTCTATCTCTCCTACCATTTTTTTTTATTATAATTACTGGTTATATTGATCATCATTCATCATCATTATCTTCATAGCCAATGTTCATTTGCTAAAATGATTCATTAAATTATTTCGATTTAAATACTAGACAGTTTTCATGTCTACAATAAAAATGATTGAGGATCAGTAATAATTGATCATAATGGAGCAGTAAAGCATCATATTAGAAACCCTTTTTAAGGGTCATGTGACACTGAAAATTCATAAAATTCAGTTTTCAATAAAGTACAGTTTAAATATATATTCATCTAGAAAAGAGTAACTTTAATCTAGGATTAATATTTCATAGTCTGGCGTAATAGTCTGATTTGATAGATTTTCAAAAAGTAAATAATTGCAGAAGTGACTTATGTTTAAACAAAATACAAATGTCCTAATGTTTTATTGGTATGGTACTGTTTGTCTATTTTGCCACTAAATGTTTTTAATTTTATTTGTGTATTTTTTTTATAGCACTGGAGAATATGTAATAGAGGTTATTGTGTCCAACCTGGTGAGCTCAACGTCTTTAACAGGACACATCTTTGTTGTTGATGAATTATGTCAGCCTCCGCCAGTGAAAAATATGGGCCCACACAAAATACAGGTCTGTCTGTCTGTCTGTCTAGAAATGTAATGGTATGAAATTTTCATAATGCAATTATAGTGATCATATTTATCATGGTTATCAGTATTATGGTTTTGTTAAAATGAACTAAAAATGTTCAAAAATAAATTTGCACTAAAAGCATTGCACAAAGTTTTGTACAAACAACAAATAAAATTAGCAGCTTTATGCAATTTTCTGACCAAAAGCAATAACTCGGATCCCTGAATTTTGGATTTTTCTTATGTTTGTTTTATTTTGTTAAAGCTACATTTGATTTTCTTATTGAAGGTATTGTTCTTTCTTTCTGGTGACATGGGGGCTCAGTGGTTAGCACTGTCACCTCAGCAAGAAAGTCGCTGGTTCAAGCCCTGGCTGGGTCAGTTGCCATTTCTGTGTGGAGTTTGCATGCAATGCTTGAAACCGGTGCTTCGGTTTCCCCCACAGTATAGGAGAATTTAATAAACTTAATTGTCCATAGTGTATGAGTGCGTATGGATGTTTCCCATTACTGGGTTGCAGCTGGAAGGGCATCCGCTGTGTAAAACATATGCTGGATAAGTTGGCGGTTCATTCCGAGATGGTGACCCCTGATGAATAAAGCGACTAAGCTGAGAAGAATGAATGAATGAATGAATGTTCTTTCTTCTTTCTTTTTCTTTCTTTCTTCTTTCTTTCTTCTTTCTTGCTTTTTTCTTTCTTTCTTTCTTTCTTTCTTTCTTTCACGTTTTCTTTCTTTCTTTCTTTCTTTCTTTCTTTCTTTCTTTCTTTGTCTCTTTCTCTCCTCTCTCTCTCTCTCTCTCTTTCTTTCTTTCTTTCTTTCTTTCTTTCTTTCTTTCTTTCTTTCTTTCAGGTGTGGCGTTTTCAACATGTCCATCTTGCTGTGACATTTGAGGCCCAGATTGAGTGTAATGTGTCCAGAGGTCTGCTGTATAGATGGACTATATATGACATGAGTGGTCAAAAACTGCTCCTCCCGCACATAGACACAGGACGGCAGTACATTGATCTTCCAAAATACCTCCTTCATTATGGAACATATAAAGCCATAGCAAAGGTATGGGCATTTTTTCACTTGACTCAAATTATGTGTTAAATATGTTTTGCTAGGGCGACACGGGGGTTCAGTGGTTAGCACTGTCGTCTTACAGCAAGAAGATCACTGATTCGAGTATCGGCTGGGCCAGTTCGTGTGGGTTTCCTTCGGGTGTTCTGGTTTCTCCCACAGTCCAAAGACATGCGCTATAGGTGAATTGAATAAACTAAATTGGCCGTAGTGTGTGAGTGTGAATAAGTGTGTATGGATGTTTATCAGTACTGGGTTGCAGCTGGAAAGGCATCGGCTGTGTAAAACATATGCTGGATAAGTTTATTCCACTGTGGTGACCCCTGATGAATAAAGGGACTAAGCCGAGAAAAATGAATAAATGAATTATAAAATATACGTACAATGCTAATATTACTTTATATAAGCTATTTCTTTTTCTTTTTTACAAACTGTGAAAGTTTTATACATTAATGTAATTGATCATGTGCAGTTTTCTGCTGTTTCCTATCAATTGTTTATCTCATTTTAGTTATAAATGAAAAAATATTGCACTGGTTCTCTGTTCTTAACAATCAAAACATCTAGGCCAGAGATGCCCAAACTAGGGCCCGTGGGCCAAAGTTGGCCCATGGTAACCTTTGATTTGGCCCACCATCCCATCTTAGAGGGAGAATAACGGGGATGGTTTAGAGACTGTCATTTCAAATTTAATTTAACCTTTTATTTGTTTGTTGTATTGTTAAGCTACAAAAAGCTAACAGAAATTAATTAAATGTTTCAATCCAAAAGGTGTTATTTAATCCGATTTAATTTAAAATGTGCATACTGTCACTCGACGGATAGAGACAAAGGCAGATTCTGCTTAACCAGTGTATTCAGCATTGAACTCCACTGTGTTATAAATGTGATATTTTATGATTGCTTTGCAATATAATTTAAAATGTATACTGCATTAGTCAATATGATTCAAACAAAGTAATGTTTTATATTTATTTTTAAATATTCTGACATTATTTAGAAAATGACCTATGGCAAATTTTATTTAAAATAGTTAGGTATATTTATCTTTTTCCCACAGCTATTAATTAAATTTTTGGCGCTTCATATGAAAATAAATCTTTCATAAATCCTAATAGTAGACTATACTATACTATACTACAGTATTGATAGAAGTGAAAGTTTATATTTTGATTTTTTTGATATTTTTTCTTTATGTGTTTTTGCAGACAGAATAAGTTTGTAATGTTTGTGTGGTTCTGTATTAATGTATTAATATAAATTACAGTTTTTCTCAGTCGCTTTGGTAAATTTGCAAAACAGTAAGTGCATTTCTCAAAACAACATGTACAAACACCATAGATTACCCGCGAAAGCCAGTCTCTTGCTCAAAATCCTTAGTTTCTCTCTCAAAACTAAATTTCTGTATCAATGAACAAGTCAGTGCCATCAGAATGACACATCCTTGTTTTATTGTGTATGGATAAGACAGTGAAATAACACAACAGTGTACTCTGGAGGGGTGTTCAGGTGTAAACGATGGCAATATTTATTTATTTTTGGCTGTTTGTACTGCTATTTGTTGACAGATCATGTCATTGCGACACTGAAAGGAAAAGACAGCGCCGCACAGCACAAAGAAAAAACAAAAGAAGAAATGTGGACATAGGACAACCTCCTTTTAGACCTTCATTAAAAAAGTCAAGATTTACCTGGGATCAAATTTACCAATTGTAGACAGATTTAGAAAAAACTCTAATGGAAATGTATAGAAAAATGCATAATGACAAAATATTATAACAACTTGTTCAGCCATTTTGCAGGTAAAGACTTATACTATGAACAAAGAATTAAATGTTGTGGGGGTGAGACTATTCAACAGAGACCAAAATAATACATTTTGATCAACATGACATAAGCAATTGATAATGTAGGAAATATCAGAGACATATTAATTTGCATGGATGTACAAAAGCATTTGCAACTTGTTGAAAGAAATGAAAAGCTGCTTTTTTGATGTGTACAAGTGACACGATGTGAAGATTGAACAGGTAGTTTTGAGAATATAAATTCTGATCTGAGAAATGGACCAAAGTGACTGAGAAAAACTGTAAACTTGAATTTAAAAAATATTAAATAATATGAATAAAATATATAGACAAATGTATGTACAATCTCCAAATATTTAATTTAAATCCTTAGAATAGTGTGAAATATTGTTAGAATTTAAAATGTATTCTTGTGATGGCAAAGCTGAGTATTTAGTATCATTCTTCTTCTTTTTATTAAAATTACACTGCTTAATATTTTTTTGCGAAAGCTGTGATATTTTTTTTATTGTATTCTCTGATTAATAAATGAAATATATGCCATACAAATATTTTGCTGCTCAACATAACTGCCTGCTTCATGTTTTCCAGCCTAAGAGCTTTAGATTTTATTAAATTAATTTTATTTAACTTGGAAAAATACTAACTAAGAGTTGTTTTCACCACAAAGGTCCAGGTATCCGGAAATGTGGTTTACAGTAACTACAGTGTTTTAGTAGAAGTGGTGTGCAGTCAACCTGTCAGTATCTTCAGTGGAGCCACAAATATTTTCATCAGTCGTCAGATCGACATCAACATCACTCTTGACGGACGGAAATCACATGACCCTGATTACCCCACTAATACTCTGAGGTATGTGGCAGTGTTTATTGATTACATTCAGTTGTTTTTTGTTTAATCACATCACAATGAGGTGCTCATTTTTGTTTGTTGTAGTTATAGCTGGTCCTGCAGGCCAGTAAACACACAGAAGAGCAGCTGTTTTACCAGGAACATCATAAGCACTGCAGCACTGCTTACATTTCCAGCTCTCGCCTTGAAACCTGACTTTGACCTGCTTAAGTTCACTCTGACCGTATACAGTGGCAATCGATCATCCTCGTCAGAGATGTTCATCACTGTAACATCAAAACATGTCAGGTGGGATTGAATTGTGTCAATAAAAATACATGATTGTGAAGTTACATATTATGCAGAGAAAGCAGTATAGTACAGTTAAAGATCAAAATTGAAACATAAGTGATATTACATATTTACAGTTGAAGTCACAATTATTAGCCCTTCTGAATTATAAACCCCCCCCCCATTTCTGTTATGGAAAGATTTTTTTAATCACATTTCCAAACATAATAGTTTTAATATATCTAGTTTCATATAACTGATTTCTTTAGTCTTTGCCATGGTGACAGTATATAATATTTTACTAGATATTTTTCAAGATACTAGTATTCAGCATAAAATTCATTTAAAGTATTCTAGTATACAGTACTAGTATTCAGCATAAAATTCATTTAAAGGCGTAACTAGGTTGATTAGGCAAAATAGTGTAATTTGGAAAATCATTGTATAGCAGTAACTTGTTCTGTAGGCAATCAATAAAATATATTACTTAAGGGGGCTAATAATAATGACCAAGTGTATGTACAGTTGAAGTCAGATTATTAGCCCCCCTGAATTATTAGCCCCTCTGTTTATTCCCCCCTCACCCCCAATTTCTGTTTAACAGAGAAAAGACCTTTTTTCAACACTTTTCTAAACATAATAGTTTTAATAACTCATTTCTATTTTAGCAGATATTTTTCAAGACACTTCTGTACAGCTTAAAGTGACATTTAAAGGCTTAACTAGGTTAATTTGGTTAACTAGGCAGGTTAGGGTAATTAGGCAAGTTATTGTATAAAGATGGTTTGTTCTATAGCTTAAAGGGGCTAATAATTTTGACCTTTAAATGGTTTCTAAAAAATTAAAAACTACTTTTATTCTAGCCAAAATAAAACAAGATTTTCTCCAGAAGAAAAAATACAATCAGGAATACTGTGAAAATTGCCTTGGCTAATAATTCTGACTTCATCTGTACATATGCATATATATGTAATCCTGGACTTCACAAATAGTCTTATTTTGCATGGGTATATTTTCGGAAATAGTAAAAAAAAAAAACACATTGGATTGGTTAAAATGATTGGCTTTTCTTTTATGCCAAAAATCTTTAGAATATTAAGTAAAGACCATATTCTGTGCAGATATTTTGTAAATTTTCAATTAAAATAATATTTGATATAGTAATATCAAAACTTAATTTGTGATTAGTAATATGCATCACTAAGTACTTAATTTAAATCAAACATGCCCAAAGTAGGGCCTGCGTGCAAAAGTTGGCCCATTGTAACCTTTGATTTGGCCCACCATCCAATCTGAGAGGAGGGTGAGTATGATGGAGAGGGTTGGGGTGAGTGCCTTTAACACAGAGATTGTCATTTTCTTATTTGACATAACTTTTTTGTTTGTTTTATTGCTGAGCTACAAAAAAATCAAACTGAAATTAAATGATTCAATTAAATGTTGTAAATGAAGCTTTACAACATTCTTAAAAATGTAAATACTGTCACTCAGTAGATAGAGGTCTATGCAGAAGACATCAGCAAGCAAATCAAGGCACTGGATACTGTAATATGTTCATTATATTACTGTATTAGTTAATGTAAAGCAGTGCTTTCTAGTCATATTTAAACATTATTAAATGAAGTTGGAAATTACCCATGGCAACTATAAATACCTTCGGCCCACTAGCCTCAATCAAGTTTGGTTTTTAGATTTTCATAAAAAAGCTTGTGCACCCTAGATTTAGACTGGATTTTAAATTTTTCAGTGTTTTATTTTTTTATTTTTTGTCATTTACTTCTTTTTTGCTTTATTTATTAAGAAAACAATTTCCCTGCAGCTAGCTGAAATAATTTATGTGTTTATTTATTTTTATTTATATATATATTTTTTCTTTTTCTCAACAGCAACATTCATATGTCTCGTGAAGATTGCCAGGAAAATTGGGTGAACTGGAATGAGCCATTTTCTGTCTCTGCTTTCTGTGAGGATTGTGATTGTAACACAAAAAATGTGACCTATCGCTGGAAACTTCACCTGGTCAATGCCTCCAGCAGAGCTGCTGCAGAAGGTATATTGGCCAGCTTAAAAGAGTCTAATAGATTTCTTAGAAAAACACCCGCTTCACTTTAAAAATAATACTTTTTACATGAGACACTGTTTAACAGAATAAAACGTTTAGAACCAACTGAGTGGGAGTAAATGGTCAGGTTGTTTTTATATTTGAGAAAAAAAATCTCTTTAAGATTTTTGAAATTAAAATTCAGCAATTTGTACAATTCGTTTTTACTTTAAAAATGTGTCAAACTCTTAATTTTCAAAGGGTGTGCGCTCATTTATGCCGGGCACTGTATATAGTCATAAAAACACCTCAGATTTAAGACTGTTGACATTGTGTTTTGTGATCAAACTGATATCGACTGCTCTGTCTTTTTCTCAGTTCCATTCTGCAGCACTATGGATCTTGGTTTACCCTCCAAAATGGAGGAGAGCTTACATTTCTCCAGGACTGCAGTGACACCCAACACTCCAGCACTTCTGACTGAGACCTCTATTCCTGGATCTCTGGCTCCTTATCTTTTATCTGATCACATTGACCTCACAGCCCCAGTTACACTAGATTCTCTGACTTCAGTGAAACACCGCGATGTTCACAGTCCCAATTCAAACACAAACCACCATGCAGTGTTTCCAGCTGTCATGCATTTACAGCCAGGCTTCCTCTCATCCTTCCCTGGGGAAACAGAGTCGTCTGGGGGTCACAGGGAGTCTTTATCAGGCCCTGATAGGGTGTCAGTGACAGATTTCATGTCAGGTAAATGTAACCAGTCATAAGCCAGAATCATGTAAAATAATTAGTTATTAAAAAGTGTTAATAATTAAAGGGAGAATTCACCCAAAACTCACTATTTACTCAATCACTATTTATATCAAACCTTGACCAGTTTCTTTTCTTCTGTTGCACACAAAAGACAATATTTTGAAAAATGTTAGAAACCAGTTGATTGACTTCCATAATAGGAAAAACAAATACTATGGAAATCAATGCTTACCAGTTTCCAACATTTATGAACAAAAATAAATTCTATCGTGTTCAACAGAAACAATAAACTGGTTTGTGACAAGTGAACGGTGAGTAAATTATGGCAGAATATTCAGTTTTAAACTGTGTACCATATTATAACAAAGTGTTTGTTTTTATGCTTTAATTAATGCAGTATTCTACTAGCTTTGTACAGCACTATATCACGATCCGTTGTGATAAAATGAGATTAGATGCCCCCTGGTGGTCAATTGTTTTACATAATCAGCGTTTAACTATCATTTTCACAATAGAAAGAGCTCTTCTAATATTAAAAGCAGAGAAAAACGAAAAAAAATATATATATTTATTTGTGTATATAAGTTATGTCGATGCATGCCAAGAGCTTTGTGGCAATCAAATAGTAATGTTAATAATGGCAGTAATAATACATTATAATGACCACAGCATGGTTAGCATGGTCACTATTGTTGTTTTTGTCAATTAAATGAGTTAGTTTTTATTTTTATATTTAAATAGTATGCTTTCATTTGACTTTTACTTATGATTTTTAGTATTCTTTCTTTTTTATTATTATTATTTGGCCATGATTCATGTGTATTCTCATTGCCTAAGGACTGGCACTATTGAAGCAAAAATAATAATAACAATATTAAAGTAAGTAAAATAGGTATATGTACATGAGTTTCTGATTATTATTATTATTATTATTATTATTATGATAAAAACAACAAATAATTAAACACTTTATTTCTACATTTTCAGATTTGCATACTGAGAACATGCTTTACACAGATAATTATGAGCCATTATCAGGTGATCATCTCTCTGATCCAGGTATTTCATTCAAGTAAACTAGAATTTTATCTTTGCAAACTATACAGAATGATATTTCACACCCTCATATGAAATGTTTGGTTGTGTTTAGAGTATGATTACTATAATTTTGGAATTGAAGAGGCTGATCCAGGTATCCAAGTCGGCAGACCTACAGGTACACATTTTTATTAGCTCCATAAAAACTGCTAGTTGTTAAATATGTAATATACTGTATATATATTTATATGTATATATGTGTGAGTGTGTGTGTGTGTGTGTGTGTGTGTGTGTGTGTGTGTGTGTGTGTGTGTGTGTGTGTATATATACACACACACACACTGTATATATGTATATTTTTTTAATTGTTACATAAGGGAGCAATTCAGTGGGATTTAGCTGGAATGAAGGATCATACCCTGACTTTTTTGACAATGAGGGCGACAATCTGGTGGATCCAAACCTGCTGGCGGTTTCTGAAAAAACCCTTCTGGATCTGGACAAACAACTCATTCATCCATCTGTGTTTGAGTCTTACACCCTGTCAGGTATATGCGAGTATTCACAGTTTACATCACTGTTTTTACATATGA
This sequence comes from Danio kyathit, assembly GCA_903798195.1. Taxonomy (NCBI): domain Eukaryota; kingdom Metazoa; phylum Chordata; class Actinopteri; order Cypriniformes; family Danionidae; genus Danio; species Danio kyathit. Next base: position 20,094,911 of record LR812542.1, read on the forward strand.
ATTTTAAATTGTACTTTGTGTTGTCTTCTTTTTCCTATAGGATTGTCCTCCTCCGTTGTTACCTTTAAACCCTTTATGCTTAAACCAAAGAGTCTGTATCTGCTGGAGGTTTTTGCAAGTGAGTCTTTTATCTTGTTTTTGATATTCATATCAAGATTTATTTAGACAGAATATTAATATTTTCTTCTAAAATTAGCAATTTTCTCTGACTCTTGTGTGTAGGCTCAAAAATTTTACTATTATAGTGATAAATAAGTTCTTTTCATTGCCTTTAAAGTGAAATACTTGAACATAAACATAGGAGGCTGAGAAAAATGCTCATTTTAGGAGAAAATGTTTGATGGCATTTAGAGATTTTTGCATCTGAACTCTTCAAATAAATAATGTACTGTTCACAATGCGATATACTGTTGATAAAAACACGTTGAGATTTTGTGCTTTTTGGCTCTTCATAAAAAAGTAAAAAACATCTAACAATACACTTTTGTTTTGCTTTATTAATTTGTGTCTGTAGATTTTCTAAATTCCTTAATTACAATTTCCTAAAGTATTTTTTACCGGCACTGAGTCATACATTTCCATTTCAGCACAACTTACATACTTCTAGAATTGACAGATTTATTCACATCTATATTCTGAATGTTTTTGCAGAACATTGTTTTTCAGCAAATATTATGAGTATTTTTTTCTGGCTGTTTGCAGGATTTTCTGAATTATATTGATAAAAAGAAATTCCCAATATTTCCCTCTTTGACTCAAAAAATTATTTGACTCAAATATGTCAAAAATAAATATTAACAATAATTTTGGACATCCAGTGTTCAAATCAGTGCATATTTAATGAAATCACAACTCATTCGCTTGTTTACAGTTGAAATTAGAATTATTAAACCCCCTTTGATTTTTTTTTTCTTTTTAAAATATTTCCCAAATGATGTTTAAAAGAGCAAGGAAATTTTCACAGTATGTCTGATAATATTTTTTCTTCTGTATTTGTTTTATTTCGACTAGAATAGAAGCAGTTTTTAATTTTTTAAAAACCTTTTTAAGGTCAAAATTATTAGCTCCTTTAAGCTATATTTTTTTTTGATAGTCTACAGAACAAACCATCGTTATACAATAACTTGCCTAATTACCCTAACCTGCCTAGTTAACCTAATTAACCTAGTTAAGCCTTTAAATGTCACTTTAAGCTTTATAAAGCTTAAAAATATAGTGAAAAATATCTAGTAAAATATTATTTACTGTCATCATGGCAAAGATAAAATAAATGATTAGAAATGAGGTATTAAAACTATTATGTTTAGAAACGTGTTGAAAAAATTCTCTCCGTTAAACAGAAATTGGGGAAAAAATAAACAGGGGGGCTAATAATTCAGGGGTCTAACAATTCTGACTTCAACTGTATACAAAACAATTCAGAAAACTTGTAATACAAAAAATGTGATTCTTAATGTGTCAGTCAAGTGGGGAAATTTGCTGATATTATTATTTTTGTATTTTACTGCTTTCAACTGCAGTATTAAATTAAAGTAAATTATGGTTTGTATCTCACTTTACACTGCTGCTAGTTTACCTGGAGTATTAATATGCTATTAAGATTTCACACTGAATCCCCGGGCCAATGTTGTTTTCATATTGCGTGTTTCATATTAAATCTGGTGCTTCATATATCTGTATATATGCTGACTGTCAAATTTTATTTTCCGCCTAAATGGCCATTTGCATTAAAAAGTAAAAATCAAATGGTCTGCACTCCTAATTGTCATTTTCCTCCCTCTCAAATGCTGAAAAGATTGTTCTTGTATCTGCCAGTGTTTGCATTTCTCCTTTTTTGTCCTCTTTGTCAGTTTGTGAGCAGCGTCTGCGAGGGAAAAGCCAGCTGTTCTTCCACACACAAGCTGTTCCTGAGGGAATGAACTGCCAAGTGCAGCCCAACACCGGCAATGAAATCCACACGCATTTCAGCATCTTCTGCTCCTCTGGAAGAGAGGTCTGCATTGTACTGCTTTTAGCATATTCATTTTGTTTACCATTTTCAGCAATGGTGTAGTATTTAATCCTCATAAGGCATTCAGATACATTTGGACCTGCAATAATTACTGTGAGTTTAATAAGGGAATTACATGTTGCTGTGACGCTCTCCTTATGCAATTGAGTAAATGTTTAAAAAAAAAAAAAAAAAAAAAGGTAGTAGGTTAAAAAAAAATTATAATAAAAAAAAAATTATATATATATATATATGTATATAAATAATTGATAAATTAACCAAATTCTACAGATTTCTAATGTTTATAAACAAAAATATGCATAATAAGTTTATTGATAAACCATTGCAGCATGGTAAATTGAATGCTTTTTCTGTAGGTTAAACTGAAAGTGACACATTATTAAAATAAAATCATTATATTTTTATTATTATTATTAATTGATAATTAGAAGGAATCTATTATATTTGAAGTTGCGAAAGGGAATGCAACAATCATATACTAATTCTGAATGCATTATGATCTGACCTGGATGTATTTGTGATTCTGTGTTCAGGATCTCCTGTATGAGTACAGTTACAGTGTGGGAAACACTGAGAGGAAACTCCTTTACGAAGGCAGAGACTTTCAACACTACTTTAGTCTGCCTAGTGGAGATCCGAATGATGAATACAAAGGTACAGTTAAACTGAAAGAAAAGACTCAAAGATGATTCCTTGGATTAATTAAAAAATTTTAAGTTAAGTGGTTGTAAATAATTTATTTGGGTTGAGTTTAAACAAACAAATTAAGTCGAACATTACAAAATTTAACAATATAAATAGTTTGCAATGATTTTGCTTAAATAATTTTTTTCATTGTAGACAATTTCTGCTTAATAATTTTACATGTTTTTCAATGTGTTACTTGTTATTTCTTTTCCAGTGGGCACCTTGATGCCAAAACGATGTAAATAAAAGCAATCGAAAATGCTAATCGTTTTGATATAAAATATTGACATCCACTTAACATGCATACATCTATGCCTTTTTGACCACCAAAATAACAACACAAAAAGTATTATGATATTAGAAGCTTTATTTATCAGCAAGCTTCAATTACAAATGACATATATATATATATATATATATATATATATATATATATATATATATATATATATATATATATATATATATATATATATATATTGGATTTTATATCCCTACAATGTAAACAAAATTGATATCAAATTGACATCCAACATTGACATCAAAAAACATGTCAAAATGGGTTACAGGACAGTACTGTAATTAATTTTTGACACGTTTTTTCATGCAAATGTTAGATGTCAATTTAATTTCATCAAGGTAGTCAATCAACATCAAACCGATTTGCACATTTTACTTGTTTTTTGACATGTGTTTTGATGTATTTTGACATTAAGGTGCCTACTGAGTCGTAATTATTTACTGAGCAAATTCTGAGTAAAAATTCTTTCAAAGTATATAAAACACCAGTGTGCACAAGGTGTTCATATTACCATTACATCACCATATACATTATTATTACATTGTTTTCCATCTATTCCCATTCTCTGAAATCTTTTTTTGTTGTTATTGTTGTTCACACAGTTACAGTCTATATTGAAATAAAGAACCGATTTGGATCAGCGACCAAACCATGTCCTGTGACAGTAACTGTTTTTCCCAGCTTTCAGAGAAACTCATCATCTCAGCCCAACCCGTATCAAGAACTGTATGGAATTATGCAATACATTAAATCTATCATATGTATTTGATCAATTAGAGTTCCAGTTGATCTTTAATTCTTTCAGGTACCTGTATGGAGTTGGTAACCTGACTAGTCTGATGAAGATGGGGAGTAATCGAGACATCATCAACTACATCTTTATTTTAACGAAGGTGTTGAACCGCTTGAGTCTGGACCAGGAGTCGTCTGTGGAATTTCTGACACTCACACGCACCGCACTCATTTCAGCAGCCTGTCAACTCTCCACCACTCACAAGGTCCTTACTGCTGCCATCAAAGCAATTTTTTTTATTTCATTTATTTTAGATTTTGTAATTGAGAAAACTACTTTTAACTATACATTCTTAATTTTTTTTTCTTTAGGGAATTTCATATGAAATTATTTACAGTCTTAGTGACTTAATTAACATCTCAAGCCAAGTGAGTAAAACTCAAAGAATATTATTGATTCATTTATAAGGTTTTATAATGGTTTCATATGATTTTCCAATTATTCTGTCTTTTTTTAGCTGACATTTCACAGTGTCAGACAAGTAATCCAGCATGTTTATGAGATCTCGTCTGTCTTCAATGGATCTGAACCTCCAGCAGGTCATGTTAATGCACTGGTTTCCCTTTTGTCTGGTGTGCTGGAGGCTCCAGTTCTTTTTTCAAAACCAGGACATCAACTCATAAATAAAGCACTTCACACCATCACTGATTTAATACTGGTAAGTCAAACATTAGAAATGTTGATTTGTTTTCTTTCTCTGAATTTTGAGTTTATATCTTGCAGTTTTGACTTCTTAAAAATAAAAATGATTAACTTTTGTAACTTTTTGTTGTTCTCATTCATCTCACCATCTCACAAATCTGTTTTCAAAAATGTTGTCAGAATTGTAAATTTAAATCTTATCATATAAGACATTTTTTAGAAATCTGAGTAGAGATATGATGATATTCAATGTATTGTCATGCACAATATTGATATCATGTGCTCTTGAAAATACTTGAATAATTATTTAATATTGAAACTTGTAGAGTGCCTTTGGAGAATATTTATATTGTTGTCTTTTAAGTTGTTCATAACAGGTCCAAACACTTGAAGACTTAATTGGTAATATATTTTCAGATGGGAACATCTTAATCTGGCCTATACAACATTGAGAATTCTCTGACTATTTATAGGGATTTTGCTTGTTAACTCTGTACAGTAAGGCTTTATTTGCTGACACCAGTTAATTTAACTAAAGTCAATGTAATGACAACTACAAAAGCATTTATTAATCTTAGGTGATTATTGATTATTTCATAGTTAATGCCTAATGCATGGAAATCAAAAGTCATATTTCTTTTATTAAATAGAGTTAATAAATAATGAAATAAATATTCTCAAAATGTTTTTTTAATTGTGAGAATTTACTTTCTGCAGTTTACATTCTACATTCCTTATCATTGTAGGTAAAATGTTCAAATGGTGCCAGAGTAAGAGTAGTTAAAATATGACTTTTTAATTTTTGTGAATTGTTTGCACAAATAAGCTCCATTCATCCTTGATACAATATTGTTGAATTAAAAAACTGTCCCTGCAAAATATCACAGTGCAACTTAAACACATTTCTAATCTATTATTGCTTAGTTTGTTGGAAACTGCATTATATTAGTCACTGTAATATTTTAATATAGTATTTTAGTCTTAAAATGTGAGTTAAGACAATTTCCTGGATATTTTATATTAACCTTATAATCACATATTAATCACAGGAGTGCATGATGTCCAGCAACATTTCACAGTACAATCTGAGCACCACTTTCATGGAATTGTTGGCCTGGACAGATGATGAGTCTCATTCTACGGTGAAAACATTTGGCCTCACTGCGTTCCACTTCACTGACTTTCTGGAGATGCAATTTCAGCAATGGAGAATCAACAGCCAGCAAAAGCCCTGCGTTATTACCTGGCTCACAGTGTACAGACAGAGTCCATACCGCTCTTTCAGAGACCTGCAGGTATACAATAAATGCTTGGCTGAATATGAGAATACATATGCTTTGCCACGAGAAGCAAATTACTTTGTAACTTAATATGATTTTACAGTTCAGTGGAGAGACAGCAGACGTTCGGCTTTACAACTGCACCACAAGAAAGGAAATCAAAGTCCGACATCTTTCCACACCAGTTACTGTTGAATTTCAGAGAAAAGAGGAGACAAAAGTACATTTTTTACTTCTTTTTTCTAATAGTGACAATTTTCTTCTGTTTGATTATCCTGCTGTTTACTTTTACATTTTATTTCATTTTAGACTTAGTCCCTTGAAAATGTGCCATCTTCTTTTCCAAAATCAAATTTACATCTCTATTGTAAATATACAGCATATATGCAAACAACCAAAAACAGTGACATCTTCAGGGATAGCATGAACCGTCTGTCTTAAAGTGAAATAATAATGTTTGTTAAAATATCCTAAAAGGAATTTCTCTTAGAAATAAAAAATACATATTTTTAAAGCTTGACTCTTCTGTTGTTACATCGTGTTCTAAGACCAATGGAAAATCAAAGTTGCTATTCTCTAGGCTGATATGGCTAAGAACTACTCATTCATGCGTAAAAATTAAATAACTTTGCTGTCATAACATGGCTGCAGCAGTTTGAATGAGATTAAAAAAAGCAGCTGAAAACAGTCCCCAGCTGCACACCGGGCAACTTGTCATTTTTCTTTGGTCTTAGTACACGATGTAACAAGACTGAAGCTTTAATAGGGAAATTATCAAAAATCTTTTTGGATTTTTTGAGTTAAATGCTAATGGTCTAATCTGATTCAATGATCTATGCTAAGCTAAAAGAGCTCCCTCCACAACCAGAGTTCAGCTAAATGGATTTAAAAAAAATGGAAAAACTCAATTGTTTCACTTTTGGGGAGTTGTAAACTGAGCCTATTTCCAACTATTTAAAAAAATGAAATGTTCCTTTAACTTGAAGAACAAGGTACAAGATATTTCTGTAAATCAAAACAAATGCATAAAAAGCCAATGAAAAGTAATTGTACAGTGATGAGTAAGTACAGAACATCCCAAAACAGTCTGTTATAAACTGTCTTCAACAAAGGTTTGTGTTGGTCTTTGTTCCAGCAGAGCGGACATACAGACTTCACACTTGTGCGCAGTAAGGTTAACATTCATCAGTTCAACATCACGTCAGAGACACTTCAGAGAGCCTTTCAGATCACTGTGCACTTTACCAGACCTGCTGAACGGCCCTTTCCCATCCTGATGCTGCTCAGGTGAGGACGATTCAGTGATAGTTTTTGAGTCATATATTGTTTTTCATTTAACTTCTGTTCACAGGATGTATGAGCAGCCAACACCTGATCTGTACAACAAACAGAAAATATATCACTGGAAAGGACAGACAGCTCACTTCTTTCTCCCTCAATCCTATGTGCATGGTTTGTTGAAATATTTTAGCTGTCTATTTTATCTGTCTATATATCTGTCTATTTGTCTGTCTGTCTGTCGATCTGTTCGTCCGTCTATCAAACAATATTTATACATTAATATTCAGAGTATTATTAATCTAGTATTGGGCGGCATGGTGGCTCAGTGGTTAGCACTGTCGCCTTACAGCAAGAAGGTCGCTGATTCCAGTCCCGGCTGAGCCAGTTGACGTTTCTGGGTGGAGTTTGCATGTTCTACCCATGCTCCAGTTTCCCCCACAGTCCAAACACGTGCACCATAGGTTAATGGGATAAACTAAATTGGTCGTAGTGCATGAGTGTGTGTGAATAAGTGTGTATAAGTGTTTCCTAGTAATAGGTTGTGACTGGAAGGGCATCCGCTGTATAAAACATACGCTGGAATAGTTGCCGGTTCATTCCGCTGTGGCGACCCTTGATAAATAAAGGACTAAGTCAAAGGAAAATGAATGAATGAATTAATCTAGTATTAATTTGTCAAAATTTCCCATATAAATATTTTTTTTCATTTAATTTTTAAATATAATATAATATAATAATATGCTTAATTATGCAGAAGGATTTTGACAGTATAAGAGCTGAAAAACTTAAATAAAAATATTAATTTAATTTAAGCTTTACAATGCAAATGCAATTATAGAAGCTGGTAAACATACTCATATATGACATCCACTAAAAGACAGAACATTGTATTGTGTACAAACTATCTAAACATTTATATTGTTCAATAATATAATATATTTTGTAAAAATTTAATATATATTATTTTCTGCACATTTGTTTTTAACCAATTTCATAACAAATATGTATTTGTATTTATTTCTATACAATATACAAATCACGAACAACCAACATTTTTTTGTTAATTTCCAGCTACTGGTACTGTTTACCTGATGCTTCTCAAAGCAGACTATAATAAAAGCCCAAGCAACAAGTACATCACCAGAGCTGTGAACTACACACTGCGCATTGAGTCTGTTGAGTGTCTGTCCTGGGATGGTGTGAAACAGTGGAAGCCCGATGGTTGTTTTCCTCTTACTGCTGTTTCTCCAGACCGGATTTACTGCAGGTACGGAATCGGATTGTACAATAAATGCTCCACCTAGTGGTAAGACATAACAGTTGCCTGAATTAGAATTGTGTGGCGTTATGAAATCATGCCTTTAAACGGGTTTGCAAGTATATTTGATATTAATTTATTTTAATGAATAATTCATGTAAGTAATAACTGAATTAATATATTGTTTTGAATGTCAATTACTCCATTGTAGGACAGTATGGTCTGGCACTATGAATTAAAGGCATAGTTCACTCAAAATTTTCATTTACTTGCCATTTGCTCACTCTGGTTTCAGTATTGTATGTTTTTTGCTGTTAAAACAAAAGAAGATATTTTTAAGAAGCCTTGCAGGGTTCACTGAATGAGCATAAAACAATTAAGTAGTCCTAAAAAAAAAGTAAGAACTGTGTTGATTCAGCTCATTTTAACCCTCCTGTTGTGGTCACCCCTCGCCCCTTACTTTAGTGTTCCCGGTCAAAATTGACCGGTTTTAACTGCTCTTAAACTGCTCACAAAGCATTCTTTAGCTGTGAACAATGTCTCAAACTAGTGTTTAACTTGAATTTATAGAATTAGACATTAAATAGCTGCAGTGAAAATAAATAGGCACTGAAAATGTTTTACAAAATGAACATGTAATGTCATGGAGGTAATCATGAGGGAGTATCGGCACATAAGCACGGGAGAGAGATGTGTACCCACAAAAGACATTGTTCATTCTGAAATGTGTGAGTGAGTGAGTGAGTGAGTTGGGGTAGTGTGTATGGGGATGTTTTCTGTTTGATGGTTGAATATAGTCTGGATACCCATTCATTTCCTACAGTGATCACTTTTGACAGGGAACACCACAGGTGTAATAAGGTTGATTAAAACACTCAAAATTCAATAAAAGAAATGGTCACTTTTACATGTTCAAATGCACAGTGTGGAGGAAATCATAAGGCCTTGAGGCAATCAGAAGTAAACATAATATTTATGAGTGTTTTAAGTTGTAAATTAGTTAGATTTGATCTGAACACGACAGGAAGGTTAAATAAGTAGTTTGAACAAGCAGCAAAAGTAATTTTTGAGTGTAGGAAAAAATATTATGAAGGTCAAAGGCAACTGATTTAAAACATCCTCAAAATATTGTGTTTTGTCTTCAACAGAAGAAAAACATGTAAATATGTTTGGATCAATAAATGTAAATGATGACAGGCTTTTCATTTTTAGGTAAACTATAGATCCAATTCATACAATCAAAAAAAATAACTTATTGGATAAGCTCAATTTAATTGAGGGCAGGATCCAATAAATTTGTTTAATACCAACTAAAAAATAAAACTATTTACACAATTAAATGCATTTAAGTTGTTCCAACATAATCAAATAAAAGTTTAAATACATTTGTATTTTTATTTAACTTAAACTCAAAGGTCTGATAATATGTCTATATGTGTCGTACATTTCAATGTCTCTTAGTTTTAAAATGAACTAAAAGAGCCATTTTTCAAAGTTACACATATAGTCGATTGAGACTTATCTCAGAACTAGTTTTAGAACAGTTATTGCTCACTGAGCAAAGCAACAATCTGCATTTTTGCTAATTAAGCTGCCAACACCCAAAGCATGGGTGCTGAAAAAATGATTCAGAGATGATTCCTTGGATTTACTCAATTCCTTTTAAGTTAAAGGTGCTGTATGTAAGTTTTTGATTCTTCTAAAGCATAAAAATGCCATAATATGTTTGCAGATATTTAAGAAACATCCCAAGTGAACATACTTGTTTAACTGAAAAACAATGCTGAAGTCAGATATTCTGCTTTGAAAATGGTTTTTCCGTGCCGGAACGCTGTCTTTGTTTAGGTAAAGTTAACCTGCAGAATGCCAGTTTAGCCAATTATATTTCAGCACTCTGGGTTGCCTTGTCGGAAAACAGCGTATTTCATTCATTCATTCAGAAAGGCTCTGAAAGCATCCGCCCGTGACCGAAACGGACAGTATCAGACGTCGAAATGAGACAGATTCAGTTCCACATGAGGTTATTAATTAGCAAATGATATAAATATTACGAACGTAAACATTAGGTGAGCAGGTTACATTGTAATCTCGTGTCCTAACAACACGCAAACAGCAGTTTGACTCTTTGCACCAGACGAAACACGACAAAAATGTAAATACAGCCTTTCAGAAGCACAGAATAAGCACTCACTCACGAAACGGTAAGGTTTAGAATCCATTCAAACTCACAATGTTAGCATTTAGCACTGAATAAAACACACGAGGCTTACCTGAGGTGCACTGTCATAGGTTTCACATGTTGAGCTATGGGAAATAGAAACCGTTTCTAATATATCAATTCGAGGTGTTGGTTAGAACTAAAACTCCTTTTAATATGGAACATAATTCCTTCTATCGTGTGTCGTTGATTTTATTTAGAACACTAAATCACTCGCTCCTGTACTCAATCTCTGGCATCCCACGCGTGTGTTTATTTTGATCTAGGAGTGCAATACCCAGTTCAACCACTGGGTGTCAAACTTACATACTGCACCTTTAAGTGGTTGTAAGCTATTTATTTGGGTTGAATTTAAACAAACAAATTAAGTTGAATGTTACTAAATTTAATTTGTTTAAATTCAACACATAAATTGTTTGCAACAATTTTTTTCAGTCATCCTTTTTTTCAGTGTGCTTCTGCAAGGTGGTAATCTCAAAACTCAAAGCATTGCATGAAAATCTTCTAAATCTTCAAACTAAAGTGAAGATTAAACTCGAACAAGTCTTTCTGTTAACTTTAAACACCTAAGATTACTTTTATTGTCAGCATTTCCCTCTCTTAATTCATTCCACACAAAGCATTCTGGGAACTACAAATCCCATAACCAGGTAGTTGGACTAACACAATTCATTCATGTTGTCCCAACACAAAACATCTATATATAAGTTAACTTAATGGTTTACAGATTTAGGTGAACTGAACATAAAACAAATTACAAGAATTGTGTTGTTTCAGTTAATTTTAAACAGGTAGTTTGAACAAGCAGCAGTAATAATTTTTTGAGTGTATAAAACACACAAAAAAGTGTATGTTCTTTTTTTCAGTTGCAACCACCTGGCATCATTTGCAGTATCACATGGGGCCATCACTAACAACTACAGCTCTGCAGATGTTTCACTGCTCATCCAGTACACCTGCAACACCTTCAAATTTATCAGATCTGAAAACAGTTGCTTTTTACCTCATGCTTACAGATATTCTCCTCCTGTCCCGCAGCTCCAAACCCAACTACATGCCAGTCATTTTGGCAGTAATTTTCCTGGCTCTCCATATAATGGTGTCAGTCATCTGTAGGAAAGCTGATGTTTCCTTACAGAAAACTACAGGCTCTTTTCTGCTACCAGAAAACAATCCCTCAGACCGCTTTCTCTATGCTGTCACCATTGACACAGGCTTCAGATCTAGAACCAGGATGACAGCAAAGGTAAAGATGAGCAACGAGATTGAATGTGAAATTATTATAAGAGATCATTGATGAATTCACTATATTAATGCATATTGTGAGTTGCATGCATTAGATATAACAATAGATTTTTATCTCTGCATTTGTTATTGTCAGGTTTACATTGTTCTGCATGGAGATGAAGGTGTCTCCCAGACCAGGGAAATCAGCAGCTCTGACTCCAGACTCTTTACAAACAACTCAAGGAATACTTTCATTATCAGGTAAAAGCTCATTTTGCACATTTAGTGTTTTGATACAGTACAGTCAAACATCAATGAAACTGTTTAAAGCAGGGGTGCCCAAACTTCCAAAAACCAAACCTGATTGAGGGCTGTGGGCCAAAGGTAAATATACCAAACTGTATTACACCATGAATAATTTCCTAATTTATTTCCTAATTTTATAACTAATGCAGTATACAGTGGAATCAGAATTATTAGCCCCCCTTTGACTTTTTTTTTTCTTTTTTTAAATATTTCCCAAATGATGTTTAACAGAGCAAGAAAATTTTCACAGTAGGTCTGATAATATTTTTTTCTTCTAGAGAAAGTCTTATTTATTTTATTTCGGCTAGAATAAAAGCAGTTTTTAATTTTTTTATCTATTTTTGGGACAAAATTATGAGCCCCTTTAAGCTATATTTTTTTCTCGATAGTCTACAGAACAAACCATTATTATACAATAACTTGCCTAATTACACTAGCCTGCCTAGTTAACCTAATTAACCTAGTTAAGCCTTTAAATGTCACTTTAAGCTGTATAGAAGTGTCTTGAAAAATATCTAGTAAAATATTATTTACTGTCATCATGGCAAAGATAAAGTAAATCAGTTATTAGAAATGAGTTATTAAAACTATTATGTTTAGAAATGTGTTGAAAAAATCTTCTCTCCGTTAAACACAAATTGGGCAAAAAAATAAACGGGGATAATAGTTTAGGGGGGCTAATAATTCTGACTTCAACTGTATTTGAAAAAAGTATAATGAATTTATTTCAGTAAAAACATAAACAATGCCATTAATGACACAATGGAGTGAATACACTAAGCTGCCACCTGTCTTTGCCATGATTTGTTTGCCAATGTCTTGTGCATTGCTCTTTATCTGTTGCTTGACAGTATTTACATTTTTAAAAAAAATCAGATTCATTTACAAAACAAAACAAACAAACAAAAGATTACATTATATTCAAAACGACTATCTTTGTCAAAGATATTCACTCCAACCACCTCCCCATCATTCTCCATCTCTTCTCAAATGGGATGGTGGGCCAAATCAAACATTAGAAAGGACCAACTTTGGCCTGCCTAGTTTGGGCACCTCTGGTTTAAAAGAACAGTTCACCCAAAACTGAAAATTCTGTCATCATTTGCTCATCTCTAAGTGGCTCCAAACTTGCTTGAGTTTCTTTCTTCTGTTGAACACAAAACATGTTATTCTGAAGAATGTTGGAAAAACCACCAGCCATTGACATCCACAGTGGGAACAAAAAATCTATTGAAGTCAATGAGTGCTGCTTCCCAACATTTTTCAAAATATCTTCTTTAGTTTTCAAAAGAAGAAAGAAAATAAAACTGAAAGCAAAGTGAAATATGGAACTAAACATGATTTTTTTATAAGTCAGGACAATAAACATAGAACTGAAATATGGGATTGTTCTGGAAAAAAAACAGAAAGTCTGGGCACTTTATTTGTAGACAACCTCAACGTTAGGGAATATTTTGTTTGTTTTATTTTCTCTTTCCAACTGTTGACACACTGGCAATGAAAAAGCAAACTCCAATATACAGTGCTCATCATAATTGAGTACACCCACTTTTGAAAATGAATATTTTTATTTATTTCTCAGTGAATATAGGCAATGTATTTTGGTGCATTTAAACAAAACAGATTTATTAAACAGATATATTTATTAAAATAATAGTTTAGTCACCAAACATATTTAGAAATTGAAAGATTATACAATTAAATTCAAGCAAAATTTCGCAAAAAAAAAAAACCTACAAAGTTTCAATAAATTTTTTCTATTTTGTTTTGCTTCTCTTGATTTTTCCTCTTTTTTTAAATTTGTATTTAATATTTTTCTATAACATATAAATTTGGGTGTACTAGTTTTTGGATCGTTATAAGTTATTTTGTTAGATAAGCTCCAGATTTGGCTTCAGTACTGACTAATCTAATGTATATGTACAAATATAATATTGTTTAGCTTCCTATTAAAAATATAAATTTAAAAGATAGATCTGTGAGGGGTGTACTTATATATGCTGAGCACTGTAACTTTGTCTAATATGTCATGATTTATCCTGTATTATTCAGCTCTTCAGAGCATCTGGGTCGAGTGTGGAAGGTGCACCTCTGGCATGATAATGGAGGATCATCTCCCAGCTGGTATCTGAGCCATGTGGTGGTAAAAGACCTGGTGCAGGGCTCCTGCTGGTTCTTTCTGGGCCAGTGTTGGATTGCAGTTGACGAGGGAGATGGAAGAGTGGAGAGGAACCTGATTGCTTCAGAATGTGGACTAACATTTAAACAGGTGATGTACAGCTAGTTAAAGGGATAGTACACCCAATAATGAAAGTTCAGTCTCTATTTACTCATATTCAAGTGGTTCTAAACTGAAATACATTCCTTTGTTCTTCTGTTGAATGCAAAACAACATACTCTAAAGAATGCTGGAAAAAGCAGTCACTGGCATTCATCTGTAAAACGTTTCACTTGGTGAAACTTACAAAGTTACTAAAGTTCTGCCTTAAAAATGTGAGTCAACTTAACTTAGAGAGATTCTTTGTTTCAGCTTAAGATGTTGAGTTTTAGTTAAATATATTGTGAAGCTCAACATCCTAAGATGAAACAAAGAATCTCTCTAAGTTGAGTTGACTCACATTTTTAAGGCAGCTGGTGAACTTGAGTTTATAAGTTTAACAAAGTGAAACGTTTTACAGTAGGAACAAAAATGACTGTTGCTTTCCAGCATTCTTCCAAATATCACTTTTTTGTGTTCAGCAGAAGAAAAAACAGGTTTGGAACAAGTGGAGATTCAGTTAATGACAGGATTTTCGGTTTTGAGGGAACTATGCCTTTAAATATGGATATATTTTTTTCCTGTGCATTGTTTTTCCAAAAGATTTTATTGTTCACTTGTTTTTTACTTAGATATTTCATCAAATTTCAAGGCAGCAATCAAACCCTAAGATGTTATTTTAATCAACTTTGGTAGGGGAGAGCGGTGACAGACGTTTTTTTATAAAAACCTTTTTTTTAAAAGACAATGGTTTAGACAGAAATATATTTTTGCTGTGGTTACTAACTCATAACTGTGGTCTATCAAATGCAGAGCAGCCTCAAAATAATTTTACTTTAAACATAAATTGCACATTGTTACTTTTGACTCCTTCTTCCACTCTTTCCTAATTTTGTCAGTGTTTGAATTAACCTTATCTAATAATAAGTATTAAAAAAAGAGACAGTGCCATTTTTTATTGGCTTGTGTCTTGTTATATGTTCAAGTGTATTTTTTCTAATCTTGTTTATGTTCAATATACCTGTCTGTTACATTGTTAATGTTAACTGCAAACATATTTTGTCCTTTATTTTTGCAAAAAAAAAAAAAATTAAACTGCATTTTAATAAAAAAAATTCAGCTCCATCAAATGTTTCAAAAGCTATCAAACGATGCAATATGTTACAATTTTCTACAATGTTTAATAATTTTGTAATTATTATTGGCAATGTGCATTCATTTTATAAAACATATTCATCGAAACACTGAAAACTCTAATGTGGAAGTGAAAAATAAGGTATGGCTATTAGGAGTGGGACATAAATAACAGTGTTACATTTGTCCCTGCAGGAACCCTTGCCATTTAAACCTGATGTAAACTGAAAAACTTAGACAATGCAAACTTAAGGATGTGCTATTGTACTAAATAACCTGTAGCTTGATCATTACTGTGATGTATGAAAAGAGAAACACAACTTGTAATAAGAAAGATAATAACTGCTACAATAATTTAGTTTTTCCACTTAAAAACTTAAATTCAGATCTAAACGTAGGATACGGTCCCGTGTTTATGTAACAACAAACAATACTTGATATAGCTGTCTTGAAACATGATTTTGTTTTTGGATATAGGCTATATAGGCTCATTTAACAAGCTCCTATAAAGTTGTGTTTTACTACAGCTTAATATACTCAGCCAATCTCTGGGTCCGCTGGGGGCACTATTAGCTAAGCATAAATCATTGAATAGAATTAGACTATTAGCATCTCACTTTAAATGAAATTTTTTTTTTTTTAATATTTTTCCTTTTTAAATGGATAGTTCACCCAAAACATGAAAATTGTCATCATTTACACAACCTTTACCAGTTGAACACAAAAGAAGATAATTTGAAGAAAGCTGAAAACCTGTAACCATTGACTTTCATTGTATTTGTTTTTCCTTCTGTGGAAGTCAATAGTTACAGTTAACTGATGTTAAACAAATATTTATTTTGCTAATCAATCAAAGAAACTGTTAAACAGAAACTGGGGAAAAAATAAACAGGGGCTAATAATTCTGACTTCAACTGTATATGACCACATGTGTGCAAGAAACATACATGTCCCCTACACATATGTCCCATATATGCCAGAAACATATACAGTTAAAGACTGAATTATTAGCACCCCTGTTTATTTTTTTACCCATTTTCTGTTTAACGGAGAGAAGATTTTTTCAACCCATTTCTAAACATAATAGTTTTAATAACTCATTTCTGATAACTAATTTACTTTATCTTTGCCATGATGACAGTAAATAATATTTGACTAGATATTTTTCAAGACACTTCTATACAGCTTAAAGTGACATTTAAAGGCTTAACTAGGTTAATTAGGTTAACTAGGCAGGTTAGGGTAATTAGGCAAGTTATTGTATAACGATGGTTTGTTCTGTAGACTATCGGAAAAAAATATAGCTTAAAAGGGCTAATAATTTTGATCTTAAAATGGTTTTAAAAAAATTTAGAACTTTATTCTCTATTATCACTATTCTTTTATTCTAGCCAAAATAAAACAAATAAGACTTTCTCCAGAAAAAAAAAATATTATCAGACCTACTGTGAAAATTATTTAACACATGTAAAAAAATTACTTGAATGTAGAAAGTGATTTGTACTACAGTAAACAGGTGTGTTAAACCTATTTGGCTCATTCAGAACTCAAATGGCTATGCCCGTCTATACAATACAGTGGAATACTGCTACAACCCTGCCATATTAGTCAAACATTTTTAAGTGTATTAATTTTAAATTCTTACTTAAAAATGTGTGTGTATATATATATATATATATATATATATATATATATATATATATATATATATATATATATATATATATATATATAATTACACATTTTTCTTTGTTTACCCCATAAGGAGCTGAGTTTCTCTAAAATGAAAATCCTAAAATCGCCCCCGTAAAACATTATTTGACATGTTTTAATCGTGTCCACCGCTACAGGGATTGACACTGTCTTCTGCTGTCGCTATTACATACTAGTTACCCTTTTAAATCGCATATCGTTACATGATTTATGAGTTGTCTTTGCCTCATCGTTTTTATTGTTATATCTCCTATTAGCTTGGTTTAAAACAAGCATGCACAAATGTGACAATCAAACATAATGGCTGATGGATGTTTAAAGGAGCCTATTAAATGTAAAGTAATAAGCCAGTAAAGAAAGTAAGTTAAAAAGCTGTCTTTCTATGTATGCACAGACCCTATTGAGTTAAAGTTAACTAAATTGTTTTAACTAACTTGATTAATTCTTTTTTTAAATATTAAAATGATTAAATAAGCTAGTGCAGCTTATTTAATTTTTTTTAAAGAAGTGTGCTTTGATCATGTTTTCCTGATTTTTATTTTAAATTTACAGTTTATGTTAACAACATACAATACTTGATATAGCTGTCTTGAAACATGATTCTTTTGTACAGAATTAAAGTAAATAAAAAAATACTTTTGCAAATAGGCTTATTTTACAAGTCCCTATAGAGTTAAACAGTTGGGTTTTACCACAGCTTA
Source organism: Danio kyathit (assembly GCA_903798195.1). Classification (NCBI taxonomy): domain Eukaryota; kingdom Metazoa; phylum Chordata; class Actinopteri; order Cypriniformes; family Danionidae; genus Danio; species Danio kyathit. The sequence continues at coordinate 20,112,720 of LR812542.1, forward strand.
ATATACTCAGCCATACTCTGGGTGCGCTGGGGGCACTATTATTCATTCATTTTCTTTTCGACTTAGTTCCTTTATTAATCTGGGGTCGCCACAGCGGAATGAACCGCCAACTTATCCAGCACATACGCAGCGGATGCCCTTCTAGCCGCAACCCATGACTGGGAAACATCCACACACACTTATTCACTATGGACAATTTAGCTTACCCAAATCACCTACACCACGTCTTTGGATTTGTGGGGGAAACCGGAGCACCCGGAGGAAACCCACGTGAACACGAGGAGAACATGCAAACTCCACACAGAAATGCAAACTGACCCAGCCGAGGCTCAAACCAGCGATCTTCTTGCTGTGAGGCGATCGTGCTACTCACTGTGCCACCGTGACGCCCGGGGGCACTATTAACTAAGCACAAATCACTGAATAGAATTAGACTATTAGCATCTCACTTTAAATGAGAACATTTGTTTAAATATTTTTCCTTTTTATATGGATAGTTCACCCAAAAAATGAAAATTGTCATTATTTACTCAGCCTTTACCAGCTGAACACTCGTTTCTTTGCCTATATACTTTTATTTAAAATTTGGGTTAGGTGGGTAATAGTACACCACTTTTTTTAGGACTACACCACTGGATTGAACATAAAAAAAATTAGGTTGTCCCAATGAAATCTCAAGAATTGTGTCATTTCAGTTTATTCCTTTTAAATAAGTAGTTTGAACAAGCAAAAAATGTATATATATTTAAGTGTACAAATATATTCCAGCATGCTATATAGGTTTAATATATTTAACAAACTGTTTTTGTGTGTGTTTGTGTGTTTGTGCAAAAGCTTCTATATTTGAAGCTGACAGAATATCTGGAGGACTTTCACCCGTGGTTTTCTGTGTACAGCCGTCCGTCTTCCAGCTCTTACACACACACCCAGCGTTTGAGTGTGTTTCTGCTGCTCCTGCAGGGCTACATGTGTGTCAACACGCTGCTCATAAATCTTTTGGAAGAACAGGTGTTCAACACAGAAATCAATACATGTCAACAAACACTGCATCAACATGTGTGTGATGTTGTTTGATTCGTTTTCACCCTATTGAATCATATCTTTTGTTTTCTACTGTGCACCACTGGGCAGTGTTTTGCAGAGACGGGACTCATTGATGTTCCGGCGGTCTGCATGTTAACAGGCGTGTGCAGTGCTCTGGCTGTGATGCCGGCGGGGGGTTTGGTGTCTCTGGTGTTTCGTGTCAGCAAGGTCAGAAATCCCAGACTGCCTAAAACGGTCTGCTACTGGATGCATTCATTTAGACTATTAGTATATGTGATGTATGATTTATGTCTTTTTTGTTCCTACAGTTTCCTCCACTAATATTGGTACCCTCGGTATATATGAGCAAGATGGCTGTGACAAAAATGTATTTATTGCTTAAGCTCTTGCTCAGAATATTTACAAAAAAACCAACTACCTGTAGAAGACTAGAGCCTAAAAAAACTTTTACAAAAAAATATTTACTGCGACACGGTGGCTCAGTTGTTAGCACTGTCGCCTCACAGCAAGAAAGTCGCTGGTTCAAGTACAGACTGGGTCAGTTGGCATTTCTGTGTGGAGTTTACATGTTCTCCCCATGTTCACGTGGGTTTCCTCTGGATTTTGAATTAACTACATTTTTCGTAGTGTTTGAGTGTAAATCAGTGTGTATTGATGTTTCCCAGTACTTCGTTACAGCTGGAAGGCCATACGCTGTGTAAAAATTATGCTGGATAAGTTGACGATTCATTCCGCTGTGGCGACTCCTAATGAATAATGGGAGTAAGCCAAAGGAAAATGAATTAATGAATGTAAAATTATTTATTTATTAATATCGATGACTAAGCATGGGCCGGAATAAGATTCTGTCGGTATGATAACCACGGTATTGTAATTACTGCTCTAAAACATATTCTTTTTAAATGTCTGGGTAAAAAACAAGAACTTTTCTTCCTTCGAACACAATGGCTTCGTCCAAAATTGCATACTTCCATACTATATAGTATGCTAAAAACCGAGTAGTATGTCCGAATTCATGGAAATCGAAAAACAGTATGTGAGAAGAACCTGGATGACCTACTACTTTCAGCAAGATTCTGAAGTGTGCATCCGATAGATGCTATGCTATCCCATAATGAAGCGGGCGTGTCACGTGATCATGGAAAAATGGCGGATGTAGTACAACTGAGCTCCATTCATACTACTCACATTCATATACTGTATAGAACGTACTTTTCTATGGGTAATGTAGTAAGTTTACATTCAAATGCAGTACCTACTGAGTAATAGGCGATTTTGGATGCAGCCAATGTATTTTATTTTGAAAAACATTTAAAATATTTTGGAACAGTAAACATGTCAGGATAAATAATTCAAATGAAGACTTCTGCTGTCTTCATTAGTTTCAAAAACACAGATTTCTTTATAATTTAAAATGGCAGCTTTGGATATCTTTTTTTGCTGGAGATACTGTTGTCCTAAAAAAAAGTTTTGAAAAAAAATCTTACATATAACGAAGGAACTGTTTAACAGAAGATTTTGCCGGTTTTAAAACCGTGACTTTTGTAAACCGCGATATACTTTGAAAACGATTATTGTCCCATGCCTATCGATGACCCAAAAACCCAAATTCCTACTGTGATTCTTGGTGATATTGGTGATAAAAACAAACACATGTCCTCTTTTAGCTGATTCATAACCTTTCTAGAAATGTTTATCAGTGTTTTTGATATTTTACCATCCTTCCATGTTCACATGTATATTTAACAATATGTATATACCTTGTACTTCACACATATATTTAACAAATTTGTGTTCCTACAGTATGAACACAATTTTGTTTTCTCATAAAAGTGTCCTGTTCTTGTAGTTGTTTGTTCTCAATGAAAGCAGAGATGTTTTTCTTGTGTTAATATTTTGAGTGAAATATCAAAGGGTTAAAGAATAAAAACATTTTACCTCTATCTTTTCCCATACTTAACCCTGGTCTTATGTTGAAATGGTATATTTTTAGCAATACACATTGTATGCGTCAAAATTATTGATTTTTCTTTTATGCCAAAATCATTAAAATGTTAAGTAGAGATCGTGTTTCATGAAACATGGAAATAAGACACAATTATTTATTCAAAATATACAAAACAAAATACAAAAAAATATACAAAAATAGTTTCATACCAGCAGCCATTGGACATTTAAATAAGGCATAGACTAAAGCAGAAGTATTTCTGTGACTTGTATATTTTACATTTTATGGATTGTTTTAAACATTTATTTGGAGGGTGGGGTGGTGGGGGGGCCTTAAAATGATTATTATTTTTTTATTCTTTATTCATTCATTCATTTTCTTTTCGGCTTAGTCCCTTTATTGATCAGAGGTCGCCACAGCGAAATGAACTGCCAACTTATCCAGCATATGTTTTATGCAGCGGATGTCCTTCCAGTCGCAACCCAACATTGGGAAACATCCACACAATCTTGTATTCATACAAATACACTACGGCCAATTTAGCAATTTATTCAATTCACCTATACCGCATGTCTTTAGACTGTGGGGAAAACCGGAGCACCCGGAGGAAACACACGTGAACATGGGGAGAACATGCAAACTCCACACAGAAACGCCAACTGACCCAGCCGGGGCTCGAACCAGCAACCTTCTTGCTATGAGGCAATCGTGCTACCGATTGCGTCACCATGACGCCCTTATTCTTTATTGTTTTATTCATTCGTTTTCTTTTGGGCTTAGTCCTTTTATTAATCTGGGGTCGTTACAGCGGAATGAACCGCCAACTTATCCAGCACATGTTTTACGCAGCGGATGCCCTTCCAGCTGCAACCCATCACTGGGAAACATCCATACACACTCATTCACACATACACTATGAACAATTTAGCTTACCCAATTCACCTGTACCGCATGTCTTTGGACTTGCGCGAACACGGGGAGAACATGCAAACTCTACACAGAAACGCCAACTGACCCAGCCGAGGTTTGAATCAGCGACCTTCTTGCTGTGAGGCGAACGTGCTACTCACTACGTCATCGTGCAGCCTCTTTATTGTTTTATTTCATATATTTTTATTTTATTTATTTGGAAGAGAGTGTCTTTATGTCCATATGTGAGTTTCTTTGTGTGTGGCACTGTTATGAAATCTGGACTCTTCACTACAAACCAAAGCTACTTTCGGGTATAAATAATGTAACCCAACCGAACCCAACCGAATTTTCATAAAATGTATAAATCTCTAATAAAAATTAGAAGACACTTTTGACTGGTTTTGTGGTTCAGAGTCATATAGTTATCAAGAGCGCCAATAGTAGTAGAGGGCAGTGTTTATGCTGTAAATATTGATTTTCCTTGGTTTCGTTTTAGACCAAGTCCAGTAGCGTGTCTGGAGAGCAGTATAAAATCAAATTGTCTGATACTTGCTCTGTAGAAGGTATGCTTTTATATAATTGAACTTTAGTTCTCATCCTTTTGTTATTTAAAATAATTTTGGTTCTCTGTTTTACAGAGCACCACGATGCATTTCCAAATGATCGTGCATCTGAATCGTGTCTGTCCTGGAATTCAGTTTCATGCTCATGGAAAAAAGAATATAAGGTATGATGTAGAGGTGTAATGGTGTAAGTATTCTTATGGAGTGAATATATACATGCAAAATAAAATAAAGTTTTGCAAACAAAAAATAAAGTATTGAGCAAAAATAAATAAATAAATGCAAATCTCCAAAAAATGCAAAGCAAAAATAAATTTTTGAGAAAATAAACAAAAATACAAAAATAAATAACTGCAAAGGGAAAATTAAATTTTGAGAAATAAAAAGGAAATTGGCAAACAAGAAAGAATTGCAAATAAAAATCAAGCAGTGAAAAAAAATTATATATATATAAACAAAATAGCAAAAAAATATTTGCTATTAAAAAAAAAAAAAAAAATTATATATATATATATATATGTACAGTTGAAGTCAGAATTATTAGCCCCCCTGTTTATTTTTTTCCTAGTATCTGTTTAACAAAGAGAAGATTTTTTTTTCAACACATTTCTAAACATAATAGTTTTAATAACTCATTTCTAATAACTGATTTACTTTATCTTTGCCATGATGACAGTAAATAATATTTGACTAGATATTCTTCAAGACACTTCTATACAGCTTAAAGTGACATTTAAAGGCTTAACTAGGTTAATTAGGCAGGTTAGGGTAATTAGGCAAGTTATTGTATAATGATGGTTTGTTCTGTAGACTATCGAAAAAGAATATAGCTTGAAGGGGCTAATAATTTTGACCTAGGCAAAATAAAACAACTAAGACTTTCTCTAGAAAAAAAATATTATCAGACATACTGTGAAAATTTCCTTGCTCTGTTAAACATAATTTGGGAAATATTTCAAAAAGAAGAAAAAAAATTCAAAGGGGGGCTAATATTTCTGACTTTAACTGTATATATTTGCAAAACATTTTTATAGCACTGCCTTTACAAAACCCATCCAGTCAATTGCAATGCTCATTTTGATTTGCTTTTTAGTCAACGGCGAGCCTGACGTAAATGCCCAAGTTCCCTTGTCAAATCAGGGCCACAAAGGGAAGTGCGCAGAAACATGAAGTACAAAGTGAAAACAGCATCGCACGGTTGACTATAAAGCAAATCTAAATGAGCATTGCAATTGACTGGATGGGTTTTTAAAAAAACTACTTTACTTAAAGCGATAGTTCCCTCAAAGATGTTTAATTACTGTATTTATTCACTCTCAATTGTTTCCAAACTTTTATGAGTTTCTTTTTTTCTGTTGAACACAAAAGAAGATATTTTGAATAATGTAAGAAACCGCAAACCATTGACACTCGTAGTAGAAAAAACAAATATTATGTAATTCAGAGGTTACTGATTTCCAAGATTTTTCAAAATACCTTCTTTTGTGTTGAACAGGAAATATATAAACTCAAACAGGTTTGTGACAAGTGAAAGGAGAGAAGGTGATGACAGAATGTTCATTTTTAGGTGAACTATTTCTTAAAGACATTTTGGTGTGTATCCTGCAGGACTGCAAAACCTCAGATTCATTGTCTGCGTCAAAACTGCAAGACGACCCAGACACCATCTTAGAGATTGTGGATGACTCCATTTCTGATGTCAGTGAGAGATCACATGGCAAACGCAAATGGAAAAAGTCTGATTGCAAGTCACAATCCTCAGCAGGTTTGTAATTCATGAGATAAAATAAATGTCATAGTTTTTTAAAAAGAATTATAAGCATGCTTATAGCAAGTATATTTTTGCACTTTAAATATAATTATAAGATAACTTTTTATTTAATTTTAATTATTATTATTTATTTTTTATTCTTGGTATTTAGATACAATTTGCGACAAAACATTTTATTAATAAATAAATAATGTAATTTTTCACCAAAGAATCATGAAAAATGTGCTGTTTTTGTCCTCAAACTTAAACAAACAAACGAACTAAGTAAAATAAAATAAAATAAAATAAAATAAATAAATAATAAAAATAAAATAGAACAAAACAATGAACTAACTAACTAACTAAATAAATAAATAAATAAATAAATAAAACAAACAAACAAATATATAAAATAAATAAATTCATTAATTAAAATAAAATAGAACAAAACAATGAACGAACTAACTAACTAAATAAAACAAACAAACAAACAAATAAATAAATATATAAATACATAAAATAAATAAATTCATAATTTAAAATAAAATAAAATAAAATAGAACAAAACAAAACAACGAACAAACAAACTAACTAACTAAATAAAATAAAACAAACAAACAAACAAATAAAAATAAATAAATAAATAAAAAAATAAAAATAAAATAAAATACCTTAATGGTAATAAAACTTTTAATTGTCATTTACAGATGTCTTGGAGAACCTGCAAGTTTGTGGTGGAAGAATTCAAAGTCTTCAGTCCTGGTGTTGTTATCTGGGCTGGACCCTCTGCGTGTCCCTCTCTCTTACATGTGTCACCATCACGGGTAGTCTCGGAGCAAAGTGAGTGATATTTGTTAGTAAGATGCTTTGTTGAGACTTGAATATTGTGTCTTTGTGCACAATATTTGTTTCCCAAATATATGCAAATTAGGATTTAAATTTTATACTCTCCAGGTTTAACAAAACAGAGACTCTTCTGTGGGCTCATTCTGTCTTCTTTTCTCTCATCTGCGGTGGTTTTGTTTTGCATCCAGCCATGGTAAATAGCTGTACATGGTTTGATTCTAATATCCGACCCACAATCTCATCACTGGAACTTAAATAACCAATATAAATGAAATCCTGACATAAGATAATTGTACATCCTAATACAGATTCTCATAACTGCTATCACAGTTTCTCTGAGACATCGAAAAAGATCTGACTGGTTCCACAGTCTAAGTGTCACAGAGCCTGTCTTTAAGTTTTTGAGACACAGGGGCCAAAAGTCTGATGCCTTTGGTAGCAAATGCCAGCAGTCCACAGAGAGAAGCATACATTTTGAAAAGGTAAATATCCACTGATACATCTTTTCAAAGGAACTTTAGATATAATTATAATTGTAATGCCTTTGCAACTATGTTGAGCAGGTGCTTGCTGACCGCCAGAGAGCCAGATTTCTGCGTATAGTGCGGCCACCAAATTCAAGAGATTTAAAGCTTGTGAGAGGCCAGATCAAGAAACAAACACTCTTATACAAAACTACAAGGTATTACTTTTTGATCAGATTCACTCTCAAAGTCTGTGTGAACCAGAAGTTCCTTTTATTTCAGTATGTTGTTGTACTCCCAGCTGAAACAGAATATTGAGTATGGGGGCAAGGCTTTCTTTTGCACATATTTCCCTGGTAGCAAACTAACGGTAAGAAGTGCGTGGTTAAGAATATTGTGGTTTAAGCAGTCAACAGAGAAGGTCAGTCACTTCAAATGTGGAAGCAAATGCTCAGACTTTGATTGAAAATGACCAAAACAAATATATTAAATCTATATTTTTCAGTGGATTAACTTTTGATTTCACACAGACTTTAAAGTGGCCATATTTTTCTGTTTCTGTTTTTGTTTTGGAGGTCTCCTACAATATATGCATCCATTAAAGTGCAAAAAAAAGGTCAAAAGGTGATAGTAAACAAAAGTAAAGATGTTTATAGGTTGAATATGTTATTATTAAACTGCCTACTGACCTAAATCATGATGTGTTGTTGGAGTACATTAGCCAGCATGGATGAAACATTGTAGTCTAATGATAAGGCAAAAAATGTAAAAAGCAAATCTTCTAATTTTCTCATAATGTTCATATTCTTGGTCTTAGTAAAAACAGCATTTAGTGTAGTTCTGCAGAAATTAATATTGCTGCTAGTGCTTTCCATATTTTTTGAGTGTCTTTTTATGTTTATACACTCTAAAAAATAATTGTCTTTAATTGCTTATAATAGGTAACCATAACCGCATGAACTGGAAGTTGCTGAGACTTTTATTTCAGTATGTTGATGTACTTCCAATTGAAACAGAATATTAAGTGGAGAACAGGGCTTTCTTTTAGCATCATCTCGTAGCATAAAAGAGGAACATGGATAAGAATATTATGCTTGAACCCATCAAACTGAAGTCATCAGAGAAGAACCACCACTCCAAACGAGATATCAAATGGTCAGACTTTGATTGAAGATTACCAAAACAAACAACAAATTTCTAACTTGCATAGATTAATTGTTCACCTAAAGAATAACAATGTGCTCTAGCAGAATAAATATTGTACATTTTGAATTCACATGCACTTTAATAAAACATCTGAATATTAGTACTATGGCTGGAAAAACAAAATAAATATCTGAAAATCCAATAAGTTTTAGTCTAAAAAAATCATTCACACGCACACAAATAAATTTCAATTTCGTTGTCCTAATCATCATCCTTTAGGAGTGCATTTTAATATATTTTTTCTTATTTAAATATAATTGTACCTTTGGCACTCAGAATGACTTTTTTTCAACAGGGATTTGATGCTACACCTCATCATGCTGTCGATGATTCTATTTGTGGCCTATGGAAAGTCTGACAGTCATTCAAAGAACCGTTTGAACCAGGCTATCAAAACTCATTTCACAAAGTATGCACAAGACATTCCCAATTAACACAAAATATGAAATTATTTCATTGCTGCAAGTGCTAACAATTGTTTCATATGAACAGAACCCTGCAAAATACATTTTACTCCATCCAAAAACATGACGATTGGTGGAACTGGACAACAACCTTTTTGCTGGAGAAACTATACAATAATTCTGTCTACCGGGATGAAAGACAAGAAAATGAAGTACATTTAATGATATATTTGAGATCTGTTGGTATTAAAAACACAATTAAGTGGAAATACTGTTTACTATGTGTGTTGCTTTAACAGACAGGAGCTGCTTTCTCTCTTATTGGAAGTCCAGTCATTACAAAGATCAAGAGCACACATAACTCCTCATGCCAGGTATTTCACCATAACTGTTTCAGAGGTGGAAAGAATAAATGCTTCATGATGTTTATGTTTCAGTGAATCTTTATTAATACATTTTTGAAAGTCTTTAATATACAGTATTAACCAAGTATGACACATGATCCTTTCGAAATAATTCCAATATGCTGATTTGTTGCTTGAGAACCATTTTTCTGAAAGGTTTGCTGCTTCATATTTTGTGAACATTTATACTTTTATTTCAGCAAGAATGCTTTAAATTAACCAGATGTGATAGTGAAGTTATTTCATATTTTATAAAAGTCTGTTTCTGTTTAACTTTTGTTTTTTATTTAAATTTATCAAAGAATTCTAATAAGATTAGATTAGATTAGATTCAGCTTTATTGTCATTACACATGTACAACTACAAGGAAACGAAAATGCAGTTTAGGAGTGCAACCAGGAGTGCAATAGCAGCAAGTGCAGGATACAGGTATAAGTTATAAAGTGCAGTTATAGAAAAACTATGGTGATATTTACAAATGGATGTACTGTGAACATTATATACAGGTTGTATTAGCTATGAACAGAGATTTTGCAATAGATGGATATATGTACAGGTTGCTATTAATAATCAGAAGTGTGCAGATAGGTAAACAATTACAAGTGTATATGTTCAGTGGGTGTGTACATAATTACAAATGTACATGTGCAGTGGGTATGTACAGTTCAAATAAAATAAAATATAAAAATATTGATTTAAAAATATACAGTAAACAGTAAAACTGTATTTACTATTTACGAATGTAAAAAGAGCATTGTTATTAACTGAGCTCCGATAACAACTCATAATAACTAAGCACCAAATCCAGCAACCAAATTTTATAATGAATTCGGAAGGATACTGAAACACTACAGTGCATCCGGAAAGTATTCGCGCTTGACTTTTTCCACATTTTTAATGTTACAGCCTTATTCCAAAATGGATTAAATCCATTTATTTCCTCAAACTTCTACACACAATACCCCATAATGACAATGTGAAAAAAGATTTTTGGAAATTGTTGCAAATTTATTCAAAATAAAAAACCTGAAAAATCACATGTACATAAGTATTCACAGCCTTTACTCAATACTTTGTTGATGCACCTTTGGCAGCAATTACAGCCTCAAGTCTTTTTGAATATGATCCCACAAGCATGGCACACCTGTCTCAGAATTTTTGCCCATTCCTCTTTGCAGTATCTCTCAAGCTCTATCAGGTTGGATGGGAAGCGACAGTGTACAGCCATTTTCAGATCTCTCCAGAGATGTTCAATAGGATTTAGGTCTGGGCTCTGGCTGGGCCAATCAGGTACATTCACAGAGTTGTTGTGAATCCATTGATATTTTGGCGGTGTGCTTTGGGTCATTGTCCTGTTGGAAGATGAACCGTCGCCCCAGTCTAAGGTCAAGAGCACTCTAAATCAGGTTTTCATTCAGGATGTCTCTGTACATTGTGTCTTATGGTTCCATGCGGGAAGTGGCTTCCGTCTGGCCACTCTAGCATACAGGCCAGATTGGTGGATTGCTGCACAGATGGTTGTCCTTCTGTAAGGTTCTTCTCTCTCCACAGAAAACACTGGAGCTCAGACAGAATGACCATCGCGTTATTGATCACCTCCCTGACTAAGGCCCTTCTCCCCCGATCACTCAGCTGAGATGGCCGAATAGCTCTAGGAAGAGTCCTGGTGGTTCCAAACATCTTCCACTTATGGATGTTGGAGGCCACTGGGCTCATTGGAACTTTCAGAGCAGCAGAATTTTTTCTGTAACCTTCCCCAATCTTGTGCCTCTAGACACTCCTGTCTCGGAGGTCTACAGACAATTCCTTTGTCTTCATGCTTGGTTTGATTTTTCAGGTTTTTAAGGGCGTACTCACACTATGCTATTCGAACCGTGCCCAGGCCCGTTTTCCGGATCGTTTGAGAAGTGTGAGTGCTCTGAACCGGCCTGAGCGCAGTTCACTTGGGCTTAGGCGCGATACGCTTGCAACCGTACCTAAGCCCGAAACTGAAAGCGAGAAATGAGGCTGTGATTTGCCTTAAATGACCCATCTGCGCTTAAATTACCCATCTAAAGTCCTCGTAAATAAAATAGCCCACACAAATCTGTTTGATATGGATTAATTAATCATTCGTACTGTTCAATTAACGCAAACTGTCGTAGTTTATTAAAGACGCAAACCCCTCACTGCACGACAGCTGCATCTTCAGCAAACCTCCTAATTGCTGCAGCAGGAGGAGTTTATGTGCGTCAAAAGTGGCTGATCTTTTCGGCGAAATATTTGACTGCGTGTCACCGCATATCAAAAGACTTAAACGATATAACTATAACTTACTAAAGTAATCTCCACTGTGCTGAGCAAAAGCGCTTACTGAACTGCGCATCTTCGATGAAGTAAGCGTGCCCAGGCCCGAATGTAATGTGAGTGCGGGCCGTCGGGGGGGACAAGCGTGCTTTGGCCCGGTTCAATGCAACTGTACATAGTGTGAGTATGCCCTTATTTTGAATTTCACATTGTTAAACTTTGGGGTAAACTTTTTTCCACATTGTCATTATGGGGTGTTGGGTGTAGAATTTTGAGGAAATAAAGGAATTTAATACATTTTGGAATAAGGCTGTAACATTAAAAAATGTGGAAAAAGTGAAGTGCTATGAATACTTTCCGGATGAACTGTATATATATATATATATATATATATATATATATATATATATATAAAAAACAGTTATTTCAATAATATTTTACTTATTGAACTTATGAGTTGAACTTATGAGTTCATTAATCCAAACTTTCTTTTCTCTTTGAACAGATCTTGAATTTGTTGAGCAATAACAATAATAAATGCTCTGATAACCAGTCTGCGACAGAGATACCTTTTCCATCTTGTGGAAAACTTAGATGTTACGAGGGAGAAAGAGTGAGTGTGAGTCTGGGAAAAACGAGGTATCTGCTAATTAATTATCATGTAAATATTATTTGTTATATATAATTTGTGTGAGTTGCATTATATCTGTTGCATTGCCAAAATAGGTTGAAAGCTTTCAAGTCTGTTAAAAGGCTTTTTGAGACTGGCTGGATGACTCCATTCACCCAGATTGTGATTCTTCAGTTTGTCCTGTACAATGGGCCCAGTAACCTCTTCACATCAGTTACTATCCTAGTAGAGCAAACATCTACAGGAGCTCTGATGCCCTCAGCAAATGTACAGTCCACTAGACTCTACCATTTCCCAACAGCCGTCAACTACAGTGTTATGATCTGTGAGGTGAGCGTCTTATTCAATCTAGACACATGATCTATGGCACTACAGGCCCAATTTACTTTTTAATAGTCTTTTAAAGTATAATCCATTTAATAACTTTAAAAAAGATCTCTAAAGGTGATTTCAGCTTCAAAAATGTCCTAGTACTTTGTTAAATATAGAGTACCGGATATCTATTCATAATTTTTCACTTTTCACTTTCAGTAAAAAGGGACAGTTTTAATCCATACATTTCAATTCTGTCATCATTTACTCTCCCATCACTTGTTACAAACCTGTTTGAGTGTCTTTCATCTGTTGAACACTAAAGAAGATGTTCTGGAGAAACAGAAGTAGGCTTTCTTCAAAATATCTTCTTTTATTTTTCGTGGTCAACAGAAGAGAGAAACACATAAAGGTTTACCAGAGAGCGTGTAATGTTTCATTTTTTGGATCTCTTTAAAATAAAGTGTGTAACCATATTATATTATAAAATATTTGTAATTCTAACTAAAAACACAGATTAAATAATGCTTACTAATACTCGGAAAAGCAATGGACCAGATTTTTTATATATATTTGAATGTATTATATTCTGAATATATATATACAGTTGAAGTCAGAATTATTAGCCCCCCTGTTTGTTTATTTTTTTTCCCCAATTTCTGTTTAACGGAGAGAATATTTTTTCAACACATTTCTAAACATAATAGTTTTAATAACTTATTTCTAATAATTGATTTATTTGATCTTTGCCATCATGACAGTAAATTGTATTTTACTAGATATTTTTCAAGACATTTCTATACAGCTTAAAGTGACCTTTAAAGGCTTAACTAGGCTAATTAGGTTAACTAGGCAGGTTAGGGCAATTAGGCAAGTTATTGTATAATGATGATTTGTTCTGTAGACTATCAGAAAAAAATATAGCTTAAAGGGGCTAATAATTTTGTCCTTAAAATGGTGTTTAAAAAATGTAAAACTGCTTTTATTCTAGTCGAAATAAAACAAATAAGACTTTCTTCAGAAGAAAAAATATTATCAGACATACTGTGAAAAATTTCTTGCTCTGTTAAACATCATTTAAAATATTTTAAAAAGACAAAAAATTCATAGGGGGTCTAATAATTCTGACTTCAACTTTATATATATGTATAAGTTTTTTTGTTTTTTGTTTTTTTAACTTTCCCCCTCTGCATGTTTTTATTTCTAGCACCTTTTTCTTGTATTCATCCTGTTTCATATGTACTGGCAAGTATATATTATGACTCAAAGAGGGTGCATGGTTTACTGGAGATGCCTTTGGAACTGGCTAGAGGTAACATTACACTCTGTCTAAATATTTTTTGATAATATACTATTTGTTAATAATATATTTAATACTACATTTAAACTGTATATTTTACATTATTTTAATCCTTTCTTTTACACAGGTTACGGTTATCATCTGCAGTCTCTTGCGGTATATTTGTTCTGTGTACTACTTTCAGCTAAAAACAGAGAAGATTGATTTCCTGAAGAAGGAGGATTTTAAATTGCTTGTTGATCTAAGTGCAATCTTCTTTTGTGAGCAGGTAAGAACAATACAATTTATTTTTTTAGATAACTTTACCATGTAATCCTTCTATCTCACTATGAGAATGCTGTAGTGAATCAGTTGAAGATTGTAGTTTGTTCTCTTGGCATTTTTAGTCTTTTGGTTCTTGCTCGTACAACATTCACACTGTCAATTTTTACACCATCCCAAAAGATACCAAACAAACAAAAGGCTTTTATAAAGTGTATTTTGCACTGGAATTTATTGGATATCCAAAACAATGCTGTGTGCTAAATGCACCCATTGTAAATGCAAATGTGATTTGACCTGTAACGCACAACATTGTGATAATGATTAAGGGACAGGGTTTCTGTTTACTTATTTTAGCATCTTTTAGAACATTGTCCTGATTTTGGATTGTTTAGATGTCTTTGGACCATGATGATCACATTTCAATCAATACCATTTTTCAGTTTGGAAGTAGACTAGTGAACCACAAATGTGATCAGACTTTCTTTCATCATATTAAATTTAGAGCTATTTACTTTTATCTGTTTGCTGATAAATACCATATGAACATATGGGTTGTTGACGTGATGTTCACTGTCAAACAAGAAATGAATATAAGTAGACTTGTCATCATTTAAAATGCAGTAAATGGATAAACATTTCTTTGTCTTCCATGGCCCTCTGAACTGCTGTGTTATTACATTCTTTATATTTTTGAGCCAAATCTCAAAACTGTCATGGTGTGACTCACTCAAGCACAGTTCAATAAATTACAGCTCTTCTAAATTAAAAGGAAAATCATAAAATCATTAGTACACACTTCACATAATTTTTAACTGGCTATTTTAGTAAATCATAATCATTTTTTACATACAGTTGAAGTCAGAATTAGTAGCCCCCCTTTGAAATTCTTTTTTAAATATTTCCCAAATGATGTTTAACAGAGCAAGGATACTGTCACAGTATCTCTGATAAAAAATTTTCTTCTGGAGAAAGTCTTGTTTGTTTTATTTCTGCTAGAATAAAAGCAGTTTTAAATTTTAAAAAATAAATAAATTTTAAGGTCAAAATTATTAGATACTTTAAGCTATATATTTTTTTCGATAGTCTGCTTAGATAACCTAATTAACCTAGTTAAGCCTTTAAATGTCACTTTAAGCTGTATAGAAGTGTCTTGAAAAATATCTAGTAAAATATTATTTACTCTCATCATGGCAAAGATAAAATAAATCAGTTATTAGAAATGAGTTATTAAAACTATTATGTTTATAAATGTGCCGAAAAAAATCTTCTGTCTGTTAAACATAAATTGGGGAAAAAAAATAAACACGGGGGCTAATAATGCAGGGGGAGGTTAATAATTCTGACTTCAACTGTACATTTATTTCTAAAAACATAGGAGCTTGATACATTTTCTCACTGAAAACCACGTCTTCTGGTGTGGCACTATATGCTAATTTTACATTGAGCAAATCCACTAAACACTTTAATTAGTTGAAGGACCCCATTCAAGAACATGTAACTGAAACCCCCTGAAAAGGCCATGATGTGCACCTGTTAAAATGTTTGTCAAAAAAAAAAAGTTTAATAAAAATTGGAACCACTATAAAATTAAGTTTTGTTGTGATTTGGTGTGACACCTCAATTTAATGCAACAAGTCTGTAAAGCCATTGAGAAAAACATAGTATCCACATATCAAATAAATAATAATAACCCAGCAAGCATTTTTTTGTTTTTTTTAAAAGATGTATAATAGATGTGATGTCTAATAGATGTCTAAACATAGTTGTCTTGGCTAAAACAAGGCTAAATATGGGCTGTCAGTGAAAATCTAATAGGCATCTGAGAATAGGCCAATACTCATCAAATAAACAGAAAATGAATGACTACACATGTAAAGTCTGTCTAATCTGTCTATTTGACGACTAGTCTAGTTTTGGGCTATTCTTAGATGTTTATTAGATTTTCACTGACAGCCCAAGTTTAGCCCTGTTTTAGCCAAGCTGTCAACGTTTAGATGCCTATTAGATGACTATTAAACACAAAATTGTTTGTTGGGAAGTGTCCAACAATGAAGATAAATCCCTCTGACACTGTTTGTATATTATTAAGTCTTAATTTTGAATTTTTGCTATGTCACACCATATAGGACATTTTTACAAACAGTTCAGTAAAAAGTAAAAAAAAAACAGTCAAAGAATTTCTAAAGTTAGTGATAATAATATTTTCTTAAACATCAGACTACATATAACATTTTTTTTCTTTCAAAATGATAACAAATATAACAAAAAAAAGCTATAACAAAAAAGCTGCCTATTTGTCAACTACCCATATATCATTTACAGCTTTCCCAGTCACTCCTTGGCATTGTTGTGAACTTGCTTCTCCTGAAATGTCTGCACTTACTACGGCTAAACAAAACAGTGGCAGCAGCTGTGGTTACTTGGAAGCTGATCTTCTCCAACCTGATTTGGTTACTGGTAGCTTCTCGATTTACATAACACAATATGGTAAAATCAGATCACCCCAGTGATGTAACCAAAGGCTACTTGCATTAAATTGCTCTTCTTTATTTCTATTTAGGCACCAGGTGTTATTATCACACTGGCCCTCTCCGGTCTCTGCAACTTGATCCTTCATTCGGTCCCATTTACTAGTCTTACTAGATTGCTCTTCACTCATTTCTTTTACATCAGTGACATTCATCTCCAAATCCACGGTCCACCAACACTTTTTTGGGGACTTGTGTTTTGCACTATGATTCCAATGAAGGCTGTGGTATGTTTGAAATATCCTAATATTAATGCACACTTTACATCAATGGTCTCATCCTCAATTCCTGGATGTCCACAGCTCTGCAGTTTAGTTCCAACCACCTCTAAATCACACCTGCTTAATAGTCTCTAGTCTTGAACACCTTAATTAGTTGGATCAGCTGTGTTTGATTAGGGTTGGAGCAAAACTGTGCAGAGCTGTGGACCTCCAGGAATTGAGGATGATTCTATTCTCTACATTTAAGTGGACTTATATCAATAACTCTGTTCCTTTTTCTTCAGTTAATTGCCACCCTTGCCATTTTTGTGAAACAAACAAAAAAGAAAACTAAAAAAAGAAAAGATTTACTGTCCGTCTTTGAGCTGACATCTTATGTCAAGGACAGTGCTTTATGTATTATTAAGAAAGCCAGTCACAAGTCAACTGAACATCAAGACCATGCTAATGTAAGCACTTGCTGTAAACATTAAGACAGT
Source organism: Danio kyathit (assembly GCA_903798195.1). NCBI lineage: Eukaryota > Metazoa > Chordata > Actinopteri > Cypriniformes > Danionidae > Danio > Danio kyathit. Next base: position 20,130,282 of record LR812542.1, read on the forward strand.
TTTCATAAATATGGTTAGTGTATTTTAAACATTTAATGATTAATCTGGTATTTATTCCACAGAGCTTTTACTTAGCAGAGTTTGAAGATTTATTGGATGAGTTGATGTTTCATCTCTGCACCATGTCAGACAATCTGCCAGCGAAAGAAAATCTGTTTGAGATCCAGAGCAATTTCTCAATCCCACTTTCTGAAGTTCATGATGGCTCAGACTCTGAGGTGACTTTCACTTGTACAACTGTAATGTTTTTTCTTTTTATTTTAATGTTTTTGTTTAATCTAATACAATATATAGTATTGGCCAAAGATAAATTATAACATCAACATAAAATGTATTTTATTGGTTTGTATAGTGTGTGGACAGTCAGCTACACAAAAAGAAGCATAAAGGTTTCCTGGATGGAAGTAATGGCTTATTGTTATTACACAAAGAACACACTCACAGGTACATTTGTCAATCTTAAAGCGTTAGTTTATCCAAAAATGAAATATATTTATTGTTATTAATCACTCACCCTCATGTCGTTCCCCTGAGAGACCTTTGTTTATCTTCAGAGCACAAATGGAGATATTTCAGGGGAAATCTGAGTGCTCCCTCATCCTCCATTGACAGTAAGGATTCTGATGTTCAGAAAAATACCAATACAGTGGTCCCTATAATGCGGTTCACATTTTGTGGCCTCGCAGTTTCACATATTTTTTTAGTGCAATTTGACATGCTTATTTTGATAATTTTTTACAGCACATTGTATTCTGCGTGGCAACGTGGTGGCGCAGTTGGCGTTTCTGTGTGGAGTTTGCATGTTCTTCCCGCGTTCGCGTGGGTTTCCTCCGGGTGCTCCGGTTTCCCCCACAATCCAAAGACATGCGGTACAGGTGAATTGGGTAGGCTAAATTGTCCGTAGTGTATGAGTGTGTATGGATGTTTCCCAGAGATGGGTTGCAGCTGGAAGGGCATCCGCTGCGTAAAACATATGCTGGATAAGTTGGCGGTTCATTCCGCTGTGGCGACCCCAGATTAATAAAGAAACTAAGCCGAAAAGAAAATGAATGAATGAATGAATAAATGAATGTATTCTGCGTCCTGATTGGCTGTAGACCATTGTCAGTCAATCTCCTGTACAGTGCAGATTGCGTTCAGCTTGCCAAATTACCATAAATCGCAGATTGCTAGCAATGTGAGTTCCAACAAGGATGCAAAAAGGGTTGTAACTGTCTGCAGCAAGACCATTGTAAAAGGGGTGACACACCGGATGTGCCACGCCAACGCAGCACCATGCATTTTAGAATTGTAAGCATAGGTTTATATCAGGGTACGCACACTGGCGCCGCAAGTCAGCAGCTGTCTGCAGTGCCCAGCTATGAGTCAGGACACTGTTCATATTTCTGCTGCACCATCTGAAACATTTCATTCATTTATTCATTCATTTTCTTTTCAGCTTAGTCCCTCTATTATTCCAGGGTCGCCACAATGTTTTACGCAGCGGATGCCCTTCCAGCTGCAACCCATCTCTGGGAAACATCCATACACACTTATTCACACTCATACACTATACGGACAATTTAGCCTACCCAAATCACCTGTACCGCATGTCTTTGGACTGTGGGGGAAACCGGAGCACCCGGAGGAAACGCACGCGAACGCAGGGAGAACATGCAAACTCCACACAGAAACGCCAATTGGCCCAGCTGAGGCTCGAACCAGCGACCTTCTTGCTGTGAGAAGACAGCACTACCTACTGCGCCACTGTGTCGTCCTGAATCATTTCATTTTAAATAACATGCGAATAAGCGCGTCAGATGCTTCCAGCTGTCATGTGCGCAGCGCATCTACTGTGCAACTCTCTTAAGGATGGAGTCTGCTTTAGTTTTGCGAATCAGTGACTGCAGGAAAAAGAACATTACGCTGGATGCCAACATTATCTACACAAAAGCTAAAAAGCTTCATGAACCTTTTGCTGACAGTGATGAATGTTTGCACCTGATAGCAGGTTTTGATCTTTGGTTTCATTCTATAATACTGGACTTATTTTTTCCACAAAAGTTTTTTTGTAAAAAATAAAACGAACTACATCGATTTTGCCTATCACAGGTTATTTTTAGAACGTAGCTCTCGCGAATAACAAGGGACCACTGTATAACATCATAAAAATACCAAAACAGACCATATTCCTTTGTGGTTCAGTTGGAATATTATCAAGCAATGTGAATACTTCTTTGCACACAGAAAACAAAAATTGCTTTAACATTGAAACCGTTTCTTCTTCTCAGTGTCAGTATAGGGCACACATTCTGACCTCTGATGCACGTGTGCTTTGTTTCAGACAGAGGAAGTTGCATGTGTTCACCTGGGGTCAGTGTGGGGTATACATCACTGTGGCGCTTGTGAACATGCGCAATATACTGACACTGAGAAAATGAAACCGTTGAATAAAGTCATCATTACTTTTGTTTTATGTGTGCACAAAATTATTCATGTAACTTGATTGAATCACTGAAGGTCTTTTAAAAAGATTTTTCTGAACTTCAACTTAGTCAAGAAAAGACATTGCTGTCTATGGAGGATGAGGAAGCTTTCAGACTTCACCTAAAATCTCTTAATTTGTAAAGATGAATTAAAGTGTCAGGGGTTCGAAACCAAATCAGATTAAAATTAATAACAGAATTTTCTACTAATCCTTTAAGTCAAATACAGTATAGTTGAGATTTAATATGAATATGAATAAAAGTCTAACATTATAATTCATTTGTTTTATTCACGATCACCACTTGAACGCAGACTGTCTCAGTATTTACAAGGAACAGGAAAGATACAGGAAAAGAATCTTCCAAGACCACAGAGATTCAGAAAACATCTCAAAGTTCCTGTCAGGGACTCAGAAGAGATTGGACAGGCACAAATACTTTCTTCAAGAAAGCAGAGCTATTGTGCACCTGCTGAATGGAAGGGCATTATGTCCTTGAAATCATCAATGCAGCCTGACCCAGGAAGGATGACAGATGAGCATAATAATGCACTCAACACCCAAGTCATCAGTGAAATAAAAAGGCACACTGTTACAAGCTCACCTCAAGTGAACACGGGTCATGCAGGTCACGGCAAGGAATCTGGACAGTCTTATATTGCATTACCTATTGAGGGTATGGACAATTCTGTAGGTCAACACACAATTATTCCAGGGTACATTGATCAATGTATGTGATGCAAAAGTTGTTCAGTTTGTACTTGAGATGGTCTTGTTATTAGGGGACAAAAGTGTCAATGGCCCTCTACCATTAGAAAGTGCATAATGGACAACTTGCTCAAAAAATTCTTGATAACCATTTTTTTATTTGCCTTGATGTCTTCAACATTTTGTCAGAATTATGTACAGTCAGTGACTTTTGGAAGCGATGTAACCTGAATTTGTACCCTTCACAATTTTAGTTGTCTGTGATTATTCTCATTACACTGCATAATTAAACTGTAAAGAAGATCAAACATGTTTAAAGGAATAGTTCACCCAAAAATGTAACTTATGCCACCATTTTCTCAAGTTTCTTTCATCTGTTAAATACAAAAGAAGATTTTTTAAAGAAGAGAAAGAACAAAAACTGAAAACCTTTAACCATTGACTTTCGTAGTACTTGTTTTTCCTAATGTACATGTCAAGGTTACAGCAGGTCTTCAGCTTTCTTCAAAACTCCTTCTTTTGTGTTCAACAGAAGAAAGAAAATCATGTTTTATAACCACTTGAGGATGAGTGAATGGTGAGTAATTTATAATTTTTGGGTGAACTATCATTTTAATGGAAAGTTATTTTGCAAACAGGTTAATTCATTAATTTGATTTTAATACTAATAATTAAAAAAAATAGGTAGGCATAGTTTTTCTCTAAAAAAGCAGATTATGACAAGTGATGTGAAGTCTCTTCGCAACTGACATTAATAAATGACGCATTCAGGTCTGCTTTCCTCTAACAGCAGACATCTTTAAATCAGTTTTTATATTGTTTTTATAGTTCTGGAGCAGAATTAGCATCTTCAGGCCAATTATTGTCTTTTTTGTCTTTAGTTAATATTAATTATCATTTGTGTTTGTGTGTTTTGAACAAAGTTGATTAGCCTAAGCCATGGGTTTCCAAACGTTTTAGCCCACGACCCCCAAAATAACAATTCCAGTGACTCCCCACTATATCCTCGAAGGTAGTTATAAACATACAAACATTATACACAATGTCCACACACATCAATAAGAACTATATAAACATGAGCAAATTGACAACACAAAAAAGTGCAGCAGTCTAACAACCATATCATTTTTATAGTTATTATTCATTTTAGGAGATTTTTGATTTGGAGATCATCCTCCATGTTCAGTTGTGGCCTTTTTTTCAATGTACGTGAGTGCGTAAAGGTGTCAAAGTTTAACATTGTGCCGTAAAATCAAACCGCTTCATCTGATTCTATTGCTGTGTCATTAATATAATGTAAACAACTCAGAGGTTGCAATCCAATGGAAAAATATTAAAAGCTGATGGCTTTTATGTCCATGTTGTTTTGTTGTTTTTTATGTAAGTATTAAATACTATTTTGTCTTCTGTATATTATGGATAAAATATGGTAATTCTAATAGTTATTTAATTATATCCATAACCTACTTTCCTGACCCTCACTTAAGGAACCACTGGCCTAAGCATAGGCTACTAAATGTTATTATCAAATTAATAGACAACACAAAACCAATGCTTCGTTCAACTTGGAAACAGTTTATCAAGTCAAATTAATAAATTTTTGTCTTCATTCGGGAAAGTGCACCTTTCCGGGACTACCTACATAACTTGAACAACTGAAAAGGAAATTCACATTGCTCAATCCTCCTAGTTACACTTCCCGGATCTCATGGAATCCTTTCAGTAACCATCCAATCAGCTTGCAGCATACGATCGACCACCCAATTGCGGGTTTGAACGTGCATGAGCTGCGGACTTGAGTGGCGATCGATGATTGGCCAAGTTCTTGCTCCGCCAGCCAATCACAGCGTGGCAAGTCAGACAAGTTCAAGTAAAGGAGTGGGGAAGCGAAGTGAGAAAAAAGCATTGAGAGAAAATGCGTGAGTTGTGATGAGCTGAGGCGAATCATTCTTATCAAACGTTGCCATAACTATCACAGTGTTTATTCTTTTTACTACCGACAGCAGTGTATGCGCTTCAGTGGAATCTGCAAAGCTAACTAAAGGAGGCGTGCGTATTACAGACCATGAAGAAGATTACGCTTCTATTCATCGTGTTGCTTGGAGTGACACACTTCATTAAACCAAACCGATGCGAAGAAGATGCCAAAGATGGTAATATATCAGTTGCAAATGTGTACAAATGTTTTGCATCTTTTGAAACAATCCAGAACGTTGCACTTCTAGCTAGCTTGATGCATTGTTGCTGTTTAGGGCTACACTGGAGGTCAAAACTGCATTCTGTAGAGATGATGCATGTAATTTTGCTGCAACTTGCGCACAATAATGATTAATTTTGTTATGGAACCAAAGAAAACTATTAAGGATCAACAGGAAATTCAAATTAATTAACTTGATGCATTTCATATTTGTTAATTAATAAACATGTTGTTTAGATTCAGCAGAGGATCTAGGAGAGGAGGAAGATGAAGATGATGATGATGAGGATGATGATGCAGATGACACTGAAGTAAAGGAGGAGAATGGGGTGTTAGTCCTGACAGATGCAAACTTTGACACCTTCATTGAAGGCAAAGACACTGTATTGGTGGAGTTTTATGCACCATGGTAGGTTTTCTTTCCTCCACATGAGTTGGAGACACGTCATTGCCTGACAGAGATCTTGTTCATGCAAATATTACACTTTTTCAGGTGTGGCCACTGCAAACAGTTTGCTCCTGAGTATGAGAAGATCGCTCAGACGCTGAAGGAAAATGACCCACCTATTCCAGTGGCAAAGGTTGATGCCACTAAAGCCAGTGGTTTGGGCAGCAGGTTTGAAGTTTCTGGATATCCCACCATCAAAATACTTAAAAAGGGAGAGCCCCTAGACTATGATGGGGATCGGAGTGAGCATGGTGAGTTGGAGAACTTCCTTTAGCTTGCTCTGAATTTAAACTGACAATCTTTCCTGGTCTATTGTTAAGCGAGTAAGATTTTAACTTTCATTTTTCAGCCATTGTGGAACGGGTTAAAGAAGTTGCCCAACCAGACTGGAAACCTCCTCCAGAGGCTACTCTAGTCTTGACTAAAGACAATTTTGATGATGTGGTGAACAATGCTGACATCATTCTGGTGGAGTTTTATGCACCGTGGTTTGTATATTTACATATACCTGCATATCTTACATATAAGCACACGTTTATTCTCACAGCGACTAGGGCTGGGCGATATTGCAAAAAAAAAAGATATCATGTTTCATATCATTTGGTATCGATAATTATTGAATATTTTTTAACAATCCATTTAGGAATATTCAGATTTTTTTATTATTAACCACTTTATTTTAGTTTACCAACATTATTGAGGAAAATCATTTTAATAGTCAAAAACAAAAATATTTAAACAAAATATCTGATCTCTTTATAATAAAATAAACAAAAGTGTTAAAGAGACTCTTAAACTAGATAAAACGTTACAAAGTGTGTGCATTGGTAAAGTGTAAACACTGAACAATCAAAGCAAACTTTAAGGTCTGAATAATTACAGTAATGATACAGTAAACCTCAAACTCTGTAAACAAAACAAATTATGAAAATCAAATCTGAGCTTTCAAGTGAAGGAACTGACCATCATTATTCAAATACATATGCAACATTACAAATTGTGAAGTTGGATGACTACATTACGAATGTGCTAAGCAATCTTTCAGATGGGGAGCTAGTGGCTGAGATGCACAAGAAAAGAAACCAAAAAGCCACATCCTTTTCATTTACAATCTCTGTTCAAACGCTAGCCACAGCACTCGTTTTCGCATGCGTTGTTATTTTGACCTGAAGGGACAAACGTGAGGTTTCCTTGACCATTTACAATGGCCTTTGTGCTCGCGCTCCCCTGGTGTCTCTTGTAACTAAAGCGATCATCAAGCGTTTTTTCAGATGAAGACAAACTGACAAACCATTACTGCAGCTCCGATGCAAATTTATGGAGAAAAGTAAAATGCGCTGCTGTGTTTGTCTGAGATAACTAGTCTGCTGTTATTACTGAAATGTGCATATTCCATACAAAGTGTGAAGCAGATTAAGTTCTAAAGTATGAAGTTAATTCTACTTGTGTGAATCGCGCTGTGCTTGCGGCTTTCGGAAAAGTTCAGATGCTTCTCTTCCATGTGTGTGTTGTGCAAGTTGCGTGCCTCCATTGGAAATGACAAACTTGCACCCTAAACATATTGGCACTGTATCCAAGGCATACGCTCAGCAGCCACATTTTAATAAAACTATAGCCTTCATACCAAACTTTTTTTTATTTATTTATTTTTTTATATATTTTTTTATCGTTATTGACAATGGTGTTTGGTCAAATACAATATTGATTTTATTGCCCAGCCCTAACAGTGACATTTGTTTACACTGAAATTTTTTCTTTTTACCGGTGTTGCATTTGCTGGAAATTTTTGGTTTGGCGAGCTGTTTCGATTAAAAAAAAAAAAAAAAAAAGTCTCCGTTAATTTTTCAATTTAGCTTCATTCAAATTCTTTGCTTTCTTTGCCGAAACATCAGTTTAACCTTTTGAAAATACTGCGTTTACATTCAAACAGGTGTGGCCACTGTAAGAGACTTGCACCTGAATATGAGAAAGCTGCTAAAGAGCTCAGCAACCGCATTCCTCCTATTCCACTGGCTAAAGTCGATGCCACTGCAGAGAGCGATTTAGCGACACGGTTTGGTGTTTCTGGCTACCCAACTCTCAAAATCTTCAGAAAGGGAAAGGCTTTTGACTACAATGGACCCCGGGAGAAGTTTGGTAGGTTACTGTCAAATTGTTTTTAATGACCAATTAATTTATTTTTGGAAATGTCCAACGTTTCCTTCTTTTTCCTTTAGGTATTGTTGATTTCATGTCAGATCAGGCTGGTCCTCCATCAAAGCAGGTCCAGACTCTGAAACAGGTTCAGGAGCTCCTTAGAGATGGAGATGATGCTGTTATTGTTGGCGTTTTCTCCAGCGACGAAGATGCAGCGTATGAGATCTATCAAGAAGCATGTATGTATTATGCTGCCTGGACATAATTCTTATTTAAGGATTTATTATTTATTATTTTTTCAAAACCTGATTTTCTCTTTCTGCAGGTAACTCTCTAAGAGAGGATTACAGATTCATGCACACCTTCAATAACGATGTCACAAAGTTCCTCAAGGCCTCACCTGGACAAGTAGTCATGCTCCAGCCAGAGAAGTTTAGATCAAAATATGAGAGTGCATCTCATTCACTAACGATTAAAGTAAGTACTGCATATTTAATGATTGTGTGACATCTACAAGCATGACGGTATTGTTAATCAAACACCCTGCCTTTCAAAGTACTCTATTTTATAATGTGCAGACGCAAACAGAAGACACATCCACGCTAGAAAGATTCATTCTTTAGACGGTGTGTTTAAAGGGTGTCTTTTTATATTCCTTTTAAATGCAGTTATTAGTATATTTTATTCCCCTTAAACGCATTCATATTTTTCAGTACTTTATTCTTGTTTACCTTCTGTTTTTTCCAACTGTGAAACAATGGCCTTGCTCAATGTTGACATTTTGTAGACTGAGTGGTCCAAAATTGATTCAAAGTGCTTGTGCAAGCTGCAGCAAAAATGAGGCTGCGTGTGTTTGTTGGACTGTTCTAATGAAATTCCTCTCACTTGCCCTGTACACATATGCTACCATATGTGTAGAAAGCAAAGTGTTCTTTGAGCTTTTGGTCCAGAAACCGTAATGAGTTTTTTTTAATTTGTGAAACATTTTTGTTTAAGCTTCTGTTTACATCTGGTATTAAAATGTGCTAAAGATGTCAATCTAATCAGAAGTGTATATTTATAAATACAAGTGTAAAATGTTTTAAGGCTGTCCACATACAATCACTTCCAGAGGTAGTCAAAATAGACGAAATCTAATGCATTTGAACAGCCACTAACTATACTTTCCTACAATTCAATCTAAATATTTGATGCATTGATGTGCGCTAGCTACAGGATTCACTTTGTTTGAAATTGTATGTTTGTTTGAAGGTGACTATCTATAGTCTCAGTATATAAAGTCTGTCACCTGGGCGCACGGTGTGATTTTTGTCTTTTTTGCCTTTCTTATTAATCTATAAATGTTGTGAATGTGACCTTATTTAGTAATATTAGATTTCAATATCTGAAAAGCACATGCAAACATTCACCCATTCACCCTTTTCTTAAAGATATCAGGAAAGTAGTCAAAAGCGACTGTATTGTAAATTTAAGTGTAAGTGGAAATGTTTCACTCATCTGCTTTGAACCAACCAAAGTGCATAATAAGTGTCATTTATTTCTAAAGCAATTTAGAGAGGATCACATGCTTATGATTAATCATGGCTGGTCCCACATCAGCTTCACATATTGCACCGATTGGATGAATACTAACTCACTATAAATAACCAAAATTTTTCACTTCAGTCACCTTCGTCTTGACTAATCCCCCCCTAACCCCCCCCCCCCCCCCTTTTCCTGATAAGGTGGCACGGTGGCCCAGTGATTAGCACTGTTGCTTTACAGCAAGAACGCCACTGGTTTGAGCCAGTCAGCGTTTCTATGCAGAGTTTGCCCTGTGGTCGTGTGGGTTTTCCCCAGGTTCCCCGGTTTCTTCCCACTGTCCAAAGACATACAATATAACTAAATTGTCTAATCCAAAGTGGCATCATAAGACAAACTCTTAGCCAGCTATATATCTCAGCTATTCCTAACACGTTCTCGAGAGCTCAAACTCCCCCCTCGCCCTTCAAACGGGAGGGAGCCCTGGGCTCGAGGACATTCTGAGCACAGCGCTCTCTCTCGGGATGGCATGCCAAACACACTTTATTATCAATCATCAGCTATTTGTGAACTCTTGAATTCCTCATGTAAGAAGCCTAAATGCCTGGATTTTACCCACATAATTTCACTGAATGGTGGTAAATGAGACCGAATCTTTAGTCAATTTTCCTAAAACAAAATTGGACCCTTTTTTTTTTTTTAAAGGATTCCACACCTGCTTTAGAAGTGCAAGAATTCTTCAAGAAACACATACTTCCTTTGGTTGGGCACAGAAAGCAGAGCAACGATGCAAAGAGATACACCAAACGACCACTTGTGGTGGTTTATTATGGAGTAGACTTCAGTTTTGACTACAGAGTGGGTAAGTTTCAAAGCAGACACTGTTGCTGTACTTTGAACTCTGTAAAAGGAAGTATGATAAAGCCTGTAGCTCACTGTGCAAGTGCTTTCATTTAAACCTGACTCTATTTGTTGTCGTTTTCCACTCAGCCACGCAGTTTTGGAGGGGCAAAGTGCTTGAAGTAGCAAAAGACTTCCCGGAGTACATATTTGCCATTGCAGATGAGGAAGACTATGCTGATGAACTGAAGAGCCTTGGACTGAGTGAAAGTGGCGAGGAGGTGAATGTTGGCATTGTTGGTGAGGGAGGAAAGAAATATGCTATGGAGCCAGAGGAATTTGACTCCGATGTTCTCCGTAGCTTTGTCATGGCCTTCAAAAAAGGTAATTAATTGGCTTGTTAAATATTCAACTCAACATTTTTACAATAATTTTTTTTTTACTTTAAAATGTGCAAATGTAAGGAAAAAAAAACGTTCTTTCATTGGTCTATAGCACTACTTTTGTAAAATTTATTTATAAACTTATTTCGAGAGGATCTCATGCTTATGATTGACCACGGCTGGTCCCGCGTTAGCTAACGCATGATTCACCAATCGGATGATTTCTAACTCACTATAAATAACTAGAGTTTCTTACCTCTGTCATCTTTATCTTGATGAATCCCCCTTCCACCCCTACTCCTACTCCTCCCTTTTCCTTGATATGGTGGCATGGCAGTCCAGTGGTTCGCGTTGCAGCAAAAATGTCACTGGTTCAAGTCTATAACAGGCCAGTCGACGTTTCTGTGCAGAGTTTACATGTTCTCCCCGTGCTCGCGTGGGTTTCCCCCGGGTTCTCTGGTTTCCTCCCACAGTCCAAAAACATGAGACATGGGTGAATTGACCAAACCAAATTGGCACCATGGATGAGCTCTTAATCAGCAGTATATCTCTTCATAGCAATCCCTAATTTGTCATTAGCCATAAATAAGCAGGGGAGTTCTCAAGACCTACCTGAGCTGAAACTCCCCTCTTGCCCTGCAAACGGGAGGGAGCCCCAGGCTCGAGGATCTTATGAGCTCAGGGCTCTCTCCCGGGACAGCATGCCAAACACCTTTTTTTTTTTTTTTTTTTTTTTTTTTTTTAAATCAATCCTCAGCTAAGTGGGAACTTTTAAATTGATTTTTTTTTTTTTTTTCTCAAAGTTTTAGCCAGTCAACTACATGACTTTTCTTTTCTGACAGGTAAGCTGAAACCTATTGTAAAGTCTCAGCCCCTTCCCAAAAATAACAAAGGACCGGTGAAGGTTGTGGTGGGAAAGTCTTTTGATGAAATTGTCATGGATTCAAAGAAAGATGTCCTCATTGAGTTCTACGCCCCATGGTGCGGGCACTGTAAGAAGCTGGAGCCAGATTACATATCTCTTGGAAAGAAATACAAGAACGAGAAGAATCTCATCATTGCCAAAATGGACGCCACTGCTAATGATGTACCTTATGACAGTTATAAAGTAGAGGGTTTCCCTACAATCTACTTTGCTCCAAGCAACAACAAGCAGAACCCCATCAAATTTGAAGGTGGTAAAAGGGATGTGGAGGAGTTCAGCAAATTTGTGGAAAAACATGCAACAAAATTATCACACAAAAAAGATGAGCTCTAGGAGATTCAAAGAACCCACGAACTTTATACAAATGCAGTTCCCTGAGAATGGAAATATTCAGAAGGACTTTGTGACCTTCAAAAAAGAGAGAGAATGTTTTGATTTGTTTTTGTACGTTCTTTTGTTTCTGGGATCAAAACATTGAGTATTTTCATTCCAAACTAAGCACTGTTTATTTCTCCCGAGTCTTTTAAATAAAATAATGTAAAAACTTTAAATTGAGTGGTTTTCTTTAGTAATCTCTGGTAATTTGCTTTTTTTTTATAAGACCGACTTGGATGATCTCATATTGTTGTGTCTGACTTTGTGTCAATTTTCATGTCTAAATTTAGAGAAAGCAATCAGGACCAAAATCTAGATTAAATTTGGTTGTTAAAATGGCAGTGATGTAAAGTAACAAATTAAAAATACTCCAATTACTGTAATAGAGTAGTTTTAAAAATGTGTACTTTCCCTTGAGTACATTTTTAGTGATGTATCTGTACTTTTACTCTACTATTTTCCCCTCAACCTGCAGTCACTATTTGTTCTCGTCTACGATGATTGATGATGATGACGAGTACTTGTCAGTACTCTTTCCACCACTGTAAAATTGACAGTTTGACCTCATGACAGCAGATTTTAATTCATTTAGTTTAACCATGTTGAGATGAAACATTTTTCGGAAGTCAACAGAAAGTGTGATGTTTGCATGGGTATATGCAGTAAAACCTTTGAAAATACTTAAACATGATGTCAGATGTTTACATATGTAGATCTCAAATTATACCACTAGATCCAATTTGCGTGGTGACTATTGGTTGAACGTTCCTGGCTGGGACGTTTTATTTTTTTATTATAACTAAATGAAACATTTACATCAGGGGTGCCCAAAAATTATGAAGGGCCAAAAACCAATTTTGATTGAGGGTGGTGGACCATTGGTGACTTCCTAATTTATTTAATATTTAAAAATAAATAGAAAATACTGCTTTATATTAACTATATTTTTATTTAACTATTTTAATTTTATAGTGAACTTATTACAGTAAAAAAATCTAATTTTAACAGAATAGTTACACTAGTCAAGCTACACCTGTTTTTTGCCTTGATTTGCTTGCCGATGTGTTCTGCATTGTCCTTTTTCTGTTGAGTGACAGTATTTATATTTTTAAAAATCAGAATAATTTACAACACTTAATTGAAACATTTATTTTTCTCTTTTTTTGTAGCTATTTTGTTAGTAGCAATAAAACAAACAAAAAAGTTATGTTAAATTAGAAATTACAATCTTTGTTAAAGGCATTTGCCCTAACCCTCCCCATCATTGTCCTTATCTTCATGTGGGATGGTGGGCCAAATCTAAGGTTAACATGGGCCAACTTTGCCCTGCAGGCCCTAGTTTTGACATCTCGATTTACATTATATCACATTAAATGCCAGAGAGCAAGACAGAAATGTATCTTTTAAACCGATTCACAGCTTTCTTATTAGTAGATTCAGAAATCAAAGACATTATAAAGATTTTGATCTTTAAGAAAAATCTGAAAGAAAGGTTTACGCTTACAAAATTTACACTTGTGTATAAAGTATTAGCCAAAAATATAAGATTCAAAAAATAAAGACATCTGGATGTTCATTCTGATGGTTATATCCTAAAATAACAGTTTCATATTTCAACATATACCGAATACATTTTTTCCAGAAAATTTTGGTATAGACCATTTCAATGTGGTGATGTAATTGGCCCATGAACATTTCCTGCTTGTTGTCAAACTATTTCATAACTGTAATGAGGCAATTCAATCATAACTTAATGTTAAAACAGCTATTTTAACATCATTTAACAATATGTGGACCTTTTTGAATTCTCGGAAGCTACAGAAACTAAAAATGTAAAACAGGAAATACATTAGGACCATTGTTATTATATGCCTTAAAAAGGTCTATTAAAATTCCAAAAAAGGTGAGACAGATCTTCAGCTTGATGACCACAGAAGGAGCAATTTACATCAAAATCTTCAGAAATAAACCTTTGTGAAAACTTTGTAGATAGCACCTATGTATCATTTTATAAGACACTTTATGGATTTTATTGTACATTAGGAATTTCTGAGGTAAAGACCATGCTCTTTTCCAGTTAATATTACCTATACAGTATGTCTGTTTCAATTATAGACAGCATTAGGACAAGAGATGATCTCACGCTGGAGTAGAGAGCGAATATTTTTGTTATTTGGCATTGTGGTAAATAGTAAGCTGGGGCATTTTTTATTTATTATTATGAGAAAATACAATCACAGTACATTATAAAGAAGATGAAAAAAAAACATTTTGCAAAAAAGAAAACAAACAGAAGGGGTTTATACATCACACATTAAAAAAAAAAGATTAATAATTTAGAAGTTTCAGTTGTTTTTAAAGCCTTTTTTGTAAAACAGTTAGAAATAGTTTTAAAGTATTACTGCATTTCAGTAGGCAAAAAAAAGGGTTTTGGTTTGTAAATTTACGTTTATGTATAGAAAATTTAGTTTATTAGATAAGATGTTTCCCATTCAGGGACAGACTTAACCAATAAGCAAGGTAAGCAGCTGCTTAGGGCCCCAGGAAATAAGGGGGTCCCAACAAATGCCAAGAAGCTTATATTATTCATATAGCTCTTTTGTCAATTTTCTATCATATGTTGGGAAATCTGTTTATAATCGTTAAGATTTTAACGTTTTTCTTTTCAAAACCAGGGCCCCTATTAAAAGTGGACTGTTCCTTCAGTACTACACATGCGGTATAGATGCTGAGATAATGTTGAAGACACTGCCAGCCTGCCAGCGATCAGAGTAGAGCTGAGGTAGAGGCAGGTACAGTGTGCAAGAGGGACAATTTTGAGAAAATTTGGGGGAAAAAAACTATAAGTAAGAAAAAGAAAATAAAATTGACCAAAGTTACCTTTGTGTTCTTGCTTTCAGGCCAAAACACCTGAGATGATGAGGGATCATCTATAGTAGTATCTATAGAGAAAAAATGTTTTGAGTTTTCGTCCTAGGGCCCCCAAATCACTAATTGACATCATCTGAAACTCTCTGTCATACACCAAACTCACCTAAATGGTACCCTTTTGGCAGTGGAAATGCAAGCCTGATAAAGGTGACCCGTACCGACCTGTATCGTATCATACTGTACCTCTCAGTGGAAATAGGCCATAAGTCCGCCCCTGTTTCCAGTGTTGGGTGCTGGAAGGGCCAGCCGCTGCATAAAACATATGCTGGATGAGTTGGCGGTTCATTCTGCTGTGGCGACCCCTGATTAATAAAGGGACTAAGCCAAAAAGAAAATAAATGAATGAGAAAAAAAGATTAAGGATTTTTTTTTAGGTAAAGGTTCTGTTTTGTAATTACCAAAACCAAACAAAACTTTATCAACGTTCTTAATTACAAAAAGGGAAAAGTCTTTCCAAAGCAAATTAGAATAACTGCATTGCCAAAATCAGTGAACTTTGGACTCAGTGTTGCTTACAAAAAGAACAACTAGTATCAATATCTTTTTTTGTATTTTACTAAGAGAGTATTCACTGGAGTGTCACAGTGGTGCAGTGGGTAGCATGATCGCCTCACAGAAAGAAGGTCGCTGGTTCGAACCCCAGCTGGGTCAGTTGGCATTTCTGTGTGGAGTTTGCATGTTCTCCCCGTGTTCCTATGGGTTTTCTCCAGGTGCTCCAGTTTCCCCCACAGTCCAAATGCATGCACTATAGGTGAATTAAAGAAGCTAAATTGCCTGTAGTGAATGTGTGAAAGAGTGTGTATGGGTGTTTCCCAGTGTTGGGTTGCGGCTGGAAGGGCATTCGCTGTGTAAAACATGCTGGATAAGTTGGCAGTTTGTTCCGCTGTGGCGACCCCAGATTAATAAAGGGACTAAGCAGAAAAGAAAATGAATGAATGAATATTCACTGGATGTGTACGATGAATAATTCTAAATGAAACTTCTTTTATCTTATTTGTAATTAAGTAGCTATTTTGGATGAGCCATATTGTTTTAGAAACAATGTCATGAACAAAAGAGTTCCAATAAAAAGTAACATTTGGAACTGATACAAATCCATTAGGAAATAAAGAGCGTATTGATTTATTTGAAGAGGTTGGTGAGAAACAAATTTTTTTTCTACTATTGTAGTAGAAGGATCTAAACAAGGAAAAACAGAAGGGCAGTGTTTCTCAACCATGTTCTGGAGGACCACCTGTTCTGTCGATTTGTCCTACCTCCCATTCAAAAAGTAGGTATAGCACATTTTGATGACGCAATATGCTACCTGTCAGATTTTGCTACCAGTGTAAATTTTAATGTGGATTAATGTGATATGAAGCTGTATATCACCCTAACCTACCAAATCCCTAACCCCAACCTCAGAGCCATTAAAATACAGTGTTAATAGCATAATCTGATAGGTAGGATAAAATGTCAGGACACCACCAACACTGCATGTTTTGAATGTCTCCTTTGTCTGTCACACCCAATGACTGGTCACACCCCTTAAAGGTCTTTGAGTCTCTGCTAATGAGCTGATGATCTGAATCAGGTGTGTTTGATTGAGGAGACATGGAAAATGTGAAGAGCTGGTGGTCCTCCATGAACGTGGTTGAGAAACACTGGGATAGGGGATGCCTTGGAATAATCTAATAACTCCAGATGGCATGGCATCGAATACAATAGCAGATTCTTTAGGGGGTGGGGGTATCGATTTCTTAATCGATTAAGAAATTCTTTATAATTTAATAAATGTCCATTTGCATTAAATAATTGATTTAGAAGCAGAATATTTGCTTCAAACCAGCGTTTAAAAAAGAGATTTGTTTTTGTTTACAATATTGTGATTATTCCAAAAAAAATATTTGTGAGGATTGAAGTTGTGCTTGTATAATAGTGACCAGGCAAGAGGAAATTGCTTATGAAATTGTCTGGGACGTTTTAAATCGTAATGTGCCATTCCGTGTGACGTCAGGAAGCATGTGATGACGTATGACTCTCTGAATCTTTTTTCAAACTGCTCGAACGAACCGACTACCGGAAACGATTCGGATTGCCCATCACTCTGATGGAGGTTTGGAGGCTTTGCCCCCCGTTGAAAGATTCGCCGGTGGTTGTGGGTGGAACTTAATGCACCGATTGACCCACTCCAAACAGTCCACAGGAAGTCCCTCAGTTCAATGCGAAAATAGACTGACATGTTTACTGTATCGACTTACTGACCATATGGAACCGATTTCCCTAGAATTAGCTGCATGCTTATTGTTCGGTATGTACTCAAAGAAAGCATCAAAGGCTTAAATATTTGCATTGTACAGCATGGCAGACACATTAATTACTAAAAGTAAAACATGACAATGTTAAAAATCCGTAACGTCAGACTGGCAATATCATATTCCGCGCCGCATTCGGACTTTCACAAAACTGTATTCGTTCAAAATCAAGAACAAAGAGAACTTCTTCACATGTCCCCCACTGCAGTCTCGCATCCGATTCGTCCACTCCCCGATAAAATATAACCAATCGGAACGCGCAACATTGAGCCGCTCGAACATGGCTCGTTCTGATTGGCTCATCCGTTTGGCGCTCGTTGATTCTGCAGTGCGCGAGGTGGGCGGCGAATTCTGAGTATAAACGACAGACTGAGCGGGTTTGAATACTTAAAGAAACGGAAATATTGCACATTTACCTTCATTTCAAATCCATTTCAAGCTGGCGTACAGTCTGTCGCAGTTAAACGAGGGAAATACGTCCGGCAAAGCAGACACTTGGAGAAGTGAAGACGAATTAAGCGCCTGTCTTTTGTTGATCGAGGCTCGCCGGTATTGGTAACGCGGACGCGCGGAGGTGAAAGGACCCTCTACCGCGAGCTAGCTGAGTTAGCTAGCACAGTTAACCGATCATCTTCACTTACGCACGGCGCCGACAGACTGAAGAAAAAGTGGTTTGTTTGGATGTGGACAGATCTCCTCCTTCAGGTAAGGCTGTTGGAAAAGACACCAAGAAGATGTTTCTGAAACCACACTTAACGTTACTTTCTGGTCAAGACAGCTCAGCTAACCAGTTAGCGACTAACTTTAAATTGAAACCACTCTCTTGTTGGGTAAGGTTAGAGACAGTTTTGTAATCATGTGGTTCAACTTATACTCTTCTGTCAAGTCGTAACGAAGTATAAAGGATAATTCAGATAAAAATGAAAAGGCGTGTTATTTCCTGAGCGTCATGTTGTTTAGACTTGGCGTTGGAGTTTTTTGAGGAAATAAAAGGGATGTGTGCCTTGACATTCTCAGTCAGTTTTCATTTTGTATGTATGAAGAAAAATAAAAATTTAAAGTGAATGGACACTGTCATTCTGTTTGACATCTCCATATGTGTCCCTCAAAAATAATATAAAACAACAATCATATAGTTAGAAAACCATAAGTGTGTAAACTAGTTTTCCTGCTTTGCTTAAGCTGTTTCTTCAGCGTATTGGTTTTATTACCTCACCAGTGTTTTTCTTAAATGTCGTTGTAAGTTGTGCTGATTTTGTGAAGTTTTGTGAGTAAACAGTGCTTTCAAACGTGTTAAATGATTTGTTTCAGTTGGATGTCTCTGCAGTGTGTTTTACACCAATAGGGGCGCTAATAAGCTCATGCACCTGTCACATCTACACCCGTGATAACCCAGATTTGGGAGTAAAAAATAACTAATACAATTTCAGAACTTCTAACTTAGGTTATATAAAGTTATTAAAATCAGCACATACATTTTCCTCTGCCTTTTAGTCAGTCAGTTTTTATGATGAAGAGTTTGAGGCGCTGCTGAGAACTTGTAGGAGGGGAAAACCTGTGAACTTTCAAGTGACACTTTGTCACTGTCTCGCACGACGCCACCTCATGGCTCAGATTCCATCGGTTAAATATTCAACCCACATACCCATAGCATGTTAGATAATCTCCACAGCAATAGTGCTGGCTTTTACGCTCTTGTGGTTCTCAGTATTGTTGATATTTCAAAGGTTCAGGAGACCTGACAGTGCTCGGGTATGTTTTATTCAGTTTTCAGCATTGTAAACGAAAGTGCTTTTGTATTATTTCATAATTTATTAGAAAAGTTTAATGTCAATTTAATATATTTTAAAATATCTAACTTTTATCATTGTAGATCTCTGGACTGGATGTGGCATTGTTGCTTATAAAATTGTTTTCAGGAGAGACATTATTCCCTCTTTATATTAGTTGTCTTTACATCTATACATGTGCGTAAAAAAAATAATTGTCATCAATACACTTTTGC
Source organism: Danio kyathit (assembly GCA_903798195.1). Taxonomy (NCBI): domain Eukaryota; kingdom Metazoa; phylum Chordata; class Actinopteri; order Cypriniformes; family Danionidae; genus Danio; species Danio kyathit. Next base: position 20,149,509 of record LR812542.1, read on the forward strand.
AGTTAAATCTTGAAGGGATTCTGTGATTTGCTCACCTTCACTTGTTCCAAACCTATTTGATTTTTGTTTGTGGAAAACAAACTTTACTTGCATAATTGCTAGGGCTGGGCGATATGGCAAAAATGCAATCTCGATAATTATTTTCCATATTGAACGATAACGATATATATATATATATATATATATATATATATATATATATATATATATATATATATATATATATATATATATATATATATATATATATATATATATATATATTGATAAGTTGTTAATGCTTCCAGATTTAAAAGAGTATCCCAACAATGACTGAAGGCACAAAAATTAGAGGGTCTATTAAATGGCATAACATTTTCGGCCAATAAATTTTTGGTACATTTCTAATAACACACTTTTAGATTCCCATTTCCACATTTCTGCTGTGTGATTTGCTTTTAGATCAATGTGATTGGCTCTGTGATCAATATAGAGTAAAAAAGTCCAGAACATATCATTGTTATTGATATAAATTTTATCGCGATTCTATATAATATCTTTTTTTCAGCCCTAATAATTGCATAGCAATGTTTTCTCTATGAAAGTCATTGGGAGCCAGAAAATAGATCTAATATTTATTGGTGAGAGAATTTGTCAGTCAATTGTTGTGCGACTAGGCATGGGCCAGTATAAGTTTCTGAGGGTAAAATAGCCTTGGATAAAAATGTCACGGTTTCACGGTCATCATCAAGGTATTGTGTAGGGCTGTACAATATATTGTTTCAACATCGATATCGCAATGTGATCCTTCACAATAGTCACATCGCAGGATATGCAATGTTGAGTTTGTATTATAATTCATCATTTGCATGTGTTTTTGAAGCCTCTGATTGTAAATGACCTTAAAAGCATACAGGCGTAAGAAATTGTACAGTTTGTGACTAACGATTAATTTTATTGAATCATTTTTATTGTTATCATTGCAATTTTTTTCTTGATTGTATTCATAGATTATGCATGAAAATACTCACAACACATGCGACTACAAAAATGCACTGCAAATTACACAGACCACATCGAAAATGTGTCGGGGTAAACCCAGAACGTTTATAGATTGTTTATTAGATTTTATGGAGATGCACTCCCACTGCAAAATCATCCCAATCGATCTAACATTACACATTCTTTCCAACTAGAAGTATTAAGTCGTCTGGTGAAATTGTATTCATTTTGCAATATATATTGCACAATAAAAAAATATCGCAATGCTAAATTTTTCCAGTATCGTGCAGCCCTAGTATTGTGATTACTACTCTAAAATAACTTTTTTCCCATTGAATACACTATATTTTAGTTTAGGAAACATTTATAAAATTTTGGAACAGTAAATATAAAATGTCAGGCTAAATAATTAAAATAAATTAATAACAGAAAATATACCATTTAGACTTTTCCACACCGCAGTAAACCTTGAAACTGGTTATCGTCCCATGCCTACATGCGACTGCATATGCTGAAAACACCACGCATAATGTTTGGAAAAAATGTGTGTAGTAAATGAAAGTTCATTACCACTTGCATGAATAGGTTGACCATGAAAACTTATATGGTCTTGTTACAGTTTACTACAGATTGAATAGATTTGCAGTCCTACGTTTGATAGATTTGTTTACACTTCAGTCACATTTAAGCGGCTAATTCAGTTTTTATAGATAAATTTTGGAATTCTGTCATTACCATCATGGACATCTTAGGGTCCTATGTTCATTTGTTGGAGTTTTCAAATATATACCAAAGTCAAAAGGAAAACCACCTAACCTCAATGTTGAATGCTTCTATATTAAACTGTAGTGAAATCTAAAACTGTACTCTGTCTATAGGGAAACCATGGGATTGACCGGGAGGAAATCGGAGAAGGGTCCTGTTTGCTGGAGGCGGCGAGTGAAGTCTGAGTACATGCGGCTGCGGCAGCTCAAACGCTTCAGGAGGGCAGACGAGGTCAAGGTGATCCATGGGCTAGTACAGCAGACATTCTGCTGCTTGTATAAAGTTTGGTGTTGGTCATGTTTTAGTTTTCACATTATTTGTGCAATTCCATGTGCTTGTAAAACGCAAATGAAGCGAAGTCTCATTAGAACAACGTTAACCGTTGCTATGTATTTTCTTACTGAACAGAGCATGTTCAGCTCCAACAGACAAAAAATACTGGAGCGTACCGACATCCTAAACCAGGAATGGAAACTGAGGCGGATACAGCCAGTTCATATTATGACACCTGTGAGCTCCTTACGTGGAACCAGAGAGGTTAGATCAATCTTGTTGCTGTTTTTTTAAAATATGTCTGTTAATATTTTATTGTTAAATGCAATATTGTTTTGGCTGCACAGTGTTAAAAGTGAAGGCATCGTAAATTTCTTTGCCTGTAGACGTGATCTGTCATTAAATCTTTTTGCAGTGCACTGTTGACAGTGGCTTTTCTGAGTTCTCCAGACAAGTCATTCCTCTCAAAACACTGAACGCTGTGGCCTCTGTTCCTGTCATGTACTCGTGGTCTCCCCTCCAGCAAACTTTATGGTAAAGACAGACTCTTTCTATTGTTTTACCAAAATCAAAGTATTACATTACAAAATGCATGCTTTTAATCTTTTATTCTGTTTTAGGTTGAAGATGAGACAGTATTGCACAACATCCCTTACATGGGTGATGAAATCCTGGATCAAGACGGCACCTTCATAGAAGAGCTGATTAAAAATTATGATGGAAAAGTTCATGGAGATAGAGGTCAGAGATTACTTTTTATCTCTTTTTTTCTTTTTTAAGATTTGTTCTGTATAGTAATCTTGAAAGATTAAATGGTTGCGCTCCACAAAACAAGCACATAATATTTGGTATGTTGTAATTAGTAAATATGTACTCTTGATTTTTGGAGGGGAAATAATTTCTTTATGAATTGATTCACAATTAGGCCTATTTAGCACAACTAACATTTTCTCAATTGCTTTGCAAGAGTATTGATTTCTTTTTTATTTTTTGTAGAGTGTGGCTTCATAAATGATGAGATCTTTGTGGAGCTGGTGAATGCACTCAATCAGTACAGTGATAATGAGGAAGATGATGAAGAGGATGATCATCATGATTGTAAGTTTGAGAAGATGGACCTCTGTGATGGAAAAGATGATGCTGAAGACCACAAGGACCAGCTGATTTCTGAGAGTAAGAGAAATTAAATCATTTTTTAATGAACATCAATTTTGCTGCAGATTTAAAGATAAATGTGTTAAACTCTATCCCCCGCTTTCACAAACAAGGTTTAAGGCTAGTCAAGATTAAATTGCATGTTTGAGCTGTCTCAACTCAAAATAACTTGCAGTGAGATGTCTTAAAATATGTCAGTGTCATTTTTTGTCTCCAGGTGCACACCAGTAATATATTTTTCTATGGCCATTTTATAATTGTGGCTTAAATAGCCTAATTTATCGAAGACCTAGTCCTGGCTTAATCTAAGCGCTGTTTGTGAAACTGGGCCTATATGTTTTACTATTATTATTATTTTTAACACAAACCTTCAAATATTTACTGCGATGTACACAACCTGACATAAGTCTTGTCGTTGATCCCAGTTGTAAGAGTAAAAAATAACTTGACTTCTAGTTGATCATTTGAAAAAGTGGCAGAAGGTAGATATTTCAGATGAATTATCTGTTGAACTGCATCCCAATCATCACAAATACTGCAAAAGCCCTACTGGAACCCGTATGGACACAAGATTCTTCAGAAAAATCTGTCATGTTTGGTGAAGGAAAAATCATGGTTTGGGGTTACATTCAGTATGGAGGCGTGTAAATAGAGCTGCAGTTGATGGCAACATCAACAGCATCAAGACATTTGTGCTGCCCATTACATTACAAACCACACGAGAGGGCAAGTTCTTCAGCAGGATAGTGCTCCTCATACTTCAGCCTCCACATCAAAGTTCTTGAAAGCAAAGAAGGTCAAGGAGCTCCAGTATTGGCCAGCCCAGTCACCAGAAATGAACATTATTGAGCGTGTCTGGGGTAAGATGGAGGAGACATTGAAGATGAATCTAAATAATCTTGATGAACTTTGTAAAATGCCTTTTATTATTAATTTATTTGAGTCATTTCAGAGATGTATGGATGCAGTCCTCCAAGCTCATGGGAGTCATACACATTATAAATTCTTTTTCCACTGCACTGTGACTTTTTGTATTTTATACTGTACATTATTTCTTTTGGGTGATAAGACTTTTGTTTAAAGGGCCACGAAACCCCCTGTCTCAGCAGGGTGTTTTCACACCTCTGTTTTGAAAAAAGTCAGGAAAGTTGGGCGTGTCCAGCTCTGGGAGTGTGGGAGTGTCGGGGGAGGGAAAGAGGATAAGATTTTGCATAGAAGGGAGTTACATTTGGGCACGCGCTAAGTTTGACAGGAAAAACAAACACACAGAGGCTGATTTGATACGGCGAATAAGAGAAAAAAAATCCTCCGCATTTCTCTGTAACTTATGTACTCGGTAGGTAGGTAGCGTCAGAAAGCCGTGTGTGTATAGACTATCCTGTCACAAATTGCAGCGAAAATCCTGCACGACGGGTAGGGATGCAACGATTAACCGGTTTCACTATTAACCGCGCTTTAATTTGTCACGGTTAATTAATCGTAAAGGCTTCTCAACACCGCGTTTCTGCACAGAACAAAACTGCAACAACCAAACAAAGGTATGCCAACTGTATGCTAGTTTACCGAGACTAATAACCACGCACACTGGATTAACTATGAATAAGGTTATTAACTAGGGCAAGCTCGTGTAAATTGGTTATTTCCAATGGAGGGACGCGCATTCGACGCAACGTGCTCACGCTTTTCAGCCGCACCTAGTTGAGATGACAGGGAGATGTGTGACTGCGAGAACTGCAAACGACTGAAGTTTGGGGAAGAAGCAATGAAAAGTACACAGGTTTGCAAACAATGTTTACAAATAATGGCGCCGATGAGTGCATGTTAATGCGAGAGAAAGTTAATCCGTCAGCTGAGATCAATCGAGTGACTTCGGAGAGTGCTGGAAAACTCGGAGTGGATCAGCTGTTTAATGGCCCGAATCTCAATGCGTTGCATTCACTGCGTGTTCAGCGCAAATGGACGTTAAATGTAAAATCTAACACAGTATAGTCAAAGACTATAGTATAGGGACTTTGGTATTGTATATACGTATAAAAACAATAGTGCAAAATGTATATTTATCACTGCAATGCTTCATTTTTGCTTGACGCAAACCATACATTTGTCAATGTAACAGTTGGACTTTTTATAGCAGATAACTCACATTTAAGCACATTCAAGGCAGCATGATGATGAGAAATGTAATACAATGTTAGTATTATTGTCATCAGAGTAATCATTAATATTTTATAAATATTAAACATTAATTTTGGAATTATTGCACAAATTTCAATAAGTCATAATAGAATTAGTTAGTTTCTGTTTTTGTTATTCCTGATTGATGTTGTTTTCAAATACAATAAATCTGTTAATATTCAATATGCAGTGGTGCTCATTCATTTTTGGTGGGTACTCCTAAATTTTTTCTGGTGCTCCTAAATGTTTGAAGTTGGGAGCACCGGTGCTACCAAGTGAAGTGAATTTCGAGCCTTGCATTAGACAAATACTATTTTTTTTACTTCTCATTTTTATTTATTTTCTCATTGTTCTGTCATTTATTTACAGCGTAAAAATTATTTACGTTTAAATGTAAAAAATGTCACTTATTTTTGAGCACAAAGAGAAAAATTGGACTATTGTTTGTTTTTAATATTAGTATGTGCTGTATTATTTGGTTACTGAGCAGCAATAAACAACACTTAAAAATATAAGGAGTTTTCATGTGATTTTCTAAACTAGTCATGATTTGAAATTAATAAATGCATAATAATCGTGATAACCGTGAAACCGTGATTATTTCTCAGACTATAATCGTACAACCAAAATCTATAATCGTTGCATCCCTAACGACGGGAATAGTTTGTGTTTACATGTTTACACTCGGAGAGCAGCATTTAAACAAAGGGCAGTCCACTGCAAACACTTACCAAATCTGTAGACAGACAATCAAACTGGAGCTGTGTCTTTTTATTAAAAGTAGACGAGCGGCAAATCCGGATTTCACCATTTCCAGATGCGAAAAACTCTCGGGTAAAAATGTTCCTTACAAACGCGTTTCTGTCGCGTGCACTGTAATCCACACGTGAGTCCAGCTGCTCTCTCATAGAGGGAAAATGAAAACAAAACCTTCGTTGCAACACACTAATAACACCTACGACTCTTGTCTTGAAATTCTTGTACTTTCACTTGTTTTGGCAACACAATGTGGCTTCTCTCTGCCGTCTGAACGCTGTAAACTGGTAAACAGTCTCCGGAGCTATCATGCATATTAATGAAGTTTCACATCATACACAATAGAGCGCGCTGATTGGTTTGAAGCACGTCTTTCTCATGAATTAATACTGCACACTCAGATACGTAAGAACGTCCTAGAAAAGACAGACAGCCACTCTCCGGCTGGATTTACACCTAAGTATCTCATGGCCGTGACGCAGCTTCAAAAATTCGTTTCAAACCGGAAGAACGAATTTGCTCAAAATAACGCAAAAACAACCAATTTTCACTTTTTAGTGCAATATATGTGTCCTAATAGTGTTTATAGCAGCGTGGGACACATATATGACTGTCAACAGCTCAAAAAAAGTGTTTTGGTGTTTCGTGACCCTTTAAGCAAAGTCAGACCTGACAGTGAACATGCTTTTTATTACATTCTGCATATGTTACAACCTCTCATTATACCATTGATACTTCATGTACATACTTTCATTCATACAAACTTATCTTATGCAACAGGTCACAACAACGATGGATCAAAAAAGTTTCCCTCTGATAAAATCTTTGAAGCCATATCTTCGATGTTTCCTGACAAAGGCTCAACTGAAGAACTCAAAGAAAAGTATGAGGAAACGACTCCTTTTATTTAAAATAGCACATTACATGAAGCTTGCTTGTGCTGTGATTACAGTTTAAAAAATGGACTTGCTGTGAATATTTACAGATATAAAGAACTCACTGAGCAGCAGCTCCCAGGGGCTCTTCCTCCTGAATGCACCCCCAACATTGATGGACCAAATGCCAAATCAGTGCAAAGAGAGCAGAGTCTGCACTCCTTCCATACCCTCTTCTGCAGGCGTTGCTTCAAATACGATTGCTTCCTTCATCGTAAGCAAAGATTCCACAAACTGCTGGCCTTGAACTTTTAAAATCAGCTTAGTCGTTTTCCTGTGCAAAGAGTGCATTTTTAAAGGAAGCTTTCCTCTTTTAATTTACAGCTTTTCATGCCACTCCTAACACATACAAGCGGAAGAACATGGAGAATCTAGTGGACAGCAAATCTTGTGGCATTTATTGCTACATGCACATGGTTCAGGCAAGTTAATTACCCCACTCCCACCCACTCGGTATAAAACGAAAGCAACCTTAAAGGGTTATTGAAATATGTGTAATTTAGGATGTTTTTTTAAATCCAGTGTAAATCTGTTTGGACACAGATGTTACACACACATATGCACAACATTTTCAAGTACTGCATGTGTCTTACTCTGGTTAACATTGGCCCGTGTATCTTTTCAGGATGGCATGGTTGGGGAATACCCAGCAGGTGTAGTTGCTGAACGTGCCAAGACCCCTTCAAAGCGCAGCACAGGCCGTCGCAGAGGAAGACTCCCGAACAGCAACAGCAGACCCAGCACCCCGACGGTCAACTCTGAGACTAAAGACACAGACAGCGACCGGGAGGGAGGAGCAGATGGGAATGACAGCAATGATAAAGATGATGATGACAAAAAGGATGAGACCACCAGCTCCTCAGGTAGAGTTTAAGGGGCTGAAATATTTTCAAGACACACCTAAACAAATATCCCACTGACAGCCGTTTTTATGAACAGTTTGTGAAATCACACAAAAACTGGATAAAAGCATATTTTTTAATTAGGCATGGGCTAGTATAAGATTCTGATGGTATGATAGCCTTGGATAAAAACATCACCTCATTGTGAATGCTGCTCCAAAATATCATCATTTTAAATGTCTGGCTAAAAAACAAAAAAATGTATGACCATTGAACTCAATATATTTTATTTAAAAAAAACTTGAAGTATTTTGGAGCAGTAAACATGTCAGACTAAATAATTAAAATAAATCAGAGTTTTTTTTTTTTACAAGTTGAAAAGGCGTCTTTGGATACCTATCTTTTCTTGGATGTTGGTGCATAAGTGATTTGTTTCCAGAATTGTGGGCTGACCAGTAGCTTTTGGTGTGGAGGGTCCTTTTCTGCTGGACATACGGTTGCCCTAAAAACTACCCATAAAAACGAATAAAAAGCACATAAATAAGCTAATTACATATACTGTAGGAATAGTATAACTGTGGTTTTAAAACCTTGAATTTTTCCAAACCATGGCAAACCCACGCCTATTTTGAATAGATCCAACTGTGAAATAAACTATAATAAAATAACGTTTATCCTTGATATGCTGCAAATAGGGATGCAATGATTAACCATTTTCACTATTAACTGTAACTTTTCAGAATGGCTCGAGTGCACCACGACTCATGTGGCAAGAACAGACAGCTCAGCTTCATAATTTGTATGGAATATACACATTTCTACTCTGGTCCAAAAAGAAAATGGAAATGCCATATCATTTAGTAATATAGTTGATCAAAAGACTGAGGTTCAGCAGCCTTTGACTACATTTGTTTTCTTTAAAAGGGAAATGCTTAGTTAATATGTAGCTTAGATTTAAATTAGACAAATACTACATACATCTATTTATTCATGTATTGTTATGTCATTTAATTTCAGTGTAAAATTATTACTTGTTTAAATGTCAACTTTTTTTCTCTTTTAAGTCTAAAGACAAATGGACTATTGTTTGTTTGTTTTTTATTATTATTTTGCACTGTATTATTTGTTATTATATTATAATTTTGTTATTATTGTAGTGTTATTTGGTTATAGAGCAGCAATAAATAAAATATAAGTTTTCATGAGATTTTCTAAACTTGTAGCGTTTTGCATTTCATAATGCATAAAAATCATGATAACCGTGAAAGCGTGATTATTCCTCAGGCTTTATTCGTACAACCAAAATCTATAATCGTTGCATCTCTAGCTGCAAAATGTAATGTAATTAGATAATTGAACTAACCAGCGGACCAATTGCAGTGCGGCAACTCAAACATAAGTTTTGGCATTCTGAAATGTCAGACTTTTTTCCAATTTTCAGGCATCTGAATGTTAAAATAACAAGACTGTTTGTAAGTTTGCAACTTTGATAAGAAATCAAATCTTACATACAGTGCCTATAGAAAATCATCCTCATACCCTGTGAAAACCTATACCTTTTTTCACATTACACCCTGCTTTCAAAAGACCTTCAGGATAAAGTTATAAAAGGCACCGGTTAGGAGAAGGCTACAAAAACATTTCAAAGGCTGTGAAAGTTATTTGGGAAGTGATTTGATATCAGGCTATAAGACAAATAAAGTAATTATTTCAAAGGGGTAAGATGATTTTCTGTAGGCACTGTAATTAATAGTGCCACAGCTGCTGTTTTGTGTCTCTGAGATTCTGTATTTCAGTTAAATCTGTTTTTGTACAGAGGCAAACTCTCGCTGTCAGACTCCAGTGAAGCTGAAGTTGAGCTCCGAGCCTCCTGAGAATGTGGACTGGAGCGGCGCAGAGGCGTCTCTCTTTAGAGTGCTCATCGGCACTTACTACGACAACTTCTGTGCTATAGCCAGACTCATCGGCACAAAGACCTGTAGACAGGTATGTGCACCTGAGGGGAAGAGTTTTTGCTGTTTGCTAATTGTGGTCTAATTATCTTGCGAAGCGGGTGTTAGCCACTTTAGCATAAACCGTTATTTTCTTGTTTTGATATTTGTCAGGTTTATGAATTCAGGGTAAAAGAATCTAGCATCATTGCACGAGCACCTGCAGTGGATGAAAACACTCCTCAAAGAAAGAAGAAGAGGAAACACAGGTGTGTGATCTTTATTCTTCTTTTAATTGTCATTTGAACTGCTTCTAATATGATTGGTGCATTTCTTTTTTTTTTTCATGGGTTCGTCTAGATTGTGGGCCACACATTGTCGAAAAATTCAACTAAAGAAAGGTTTGTGTTTACACAGCTTGTACTTTTAAAAGTGCTTTGTTTATTTAATAATCTGTGAAATGTCTGTTTGTAGATGGCTCCTCTAATCATGTGTACAACTACCAGCCATGTGATCACCCGCGCCAGCCATGTGACAGTTCTTGCCCTTGTGTCACAGCCCAAAACTTCTGTGAGAAGTTCTGCCAGTGTAGTTCAGAATGTGAGTGTATATGGCCACACACACACACACACACACACACACACACACACTGGTATTGGTCCATAGGTGTAATGTGCTTTATTTAGTAAAAAAGGCTTATTATATGGTTTTACCCCACACAACCCTCACATGTAGCAAGATTTGAATGTCATAAAATTTGAATTACAAGAACATCAAGCATGTACTTTTTCCCCCCTTTATTTTTATGCCAAGTACAGATGTCAGTAGGTACGTTTCCAACCACCTATTTGTTTGCACATGTTGAAGATGCGCATAAAAAAACGGTTGATTGAAACGCCAAGATGCGCATCAAAATGTATGTGCATAACTGAGCAGGATAAAATGTTTATTTAATAAGATGCGCATAAACTGCCATGGAAAAACTTTTACTTAACAAATTCCAGTAAGCGCATTAAAAAAGTCATGTGATTTTGTCATAAGAGATCATGTGGTGATTAAAAATGTGTGTGAATGGACAAACCCAGCAGGCCGAGCACATTGTAAAACATCTGAAATGTTGTTTTGGTCATTCTAAAACGGCAGTATTAGTGTTATTATATTAATTACCTCCAGAACTGTCAACAGTGTCTGCTCCGGGTCTGTCGCCTTCAAACGCCACCACACGTTCATTGCTTGTTGGCATTGTCTTTTGAGGCGCAAGTCATTTATTAAATAAGGAAAAGATTCACGCAGCAGCTTCCACTGCAGTAAATTTCATTTTTACTCTTGATGTTTGGTGCCAGTTAATTAAAGTGACGATTTTGTTCTCTTTGACTCATTGGATGGAAACGCTGCTTTATTTGCATGTCTTTTATGCGATATTCCAAATGCAAATTAAATTTATGCGCATAACTGGATGGAAATAAAGCTATTGTTTATACAGAGATATTTTTTTTACACTTCAAGAAACCCTAAATACACTGCTAGTATATTAACTGGAATGATGAGGAAAATTTTTTTTTGTAAAAAAATGTTAATAAATAAACGGACAACAATAATAGGTGAAACAATCAGTCACATTATTCCTCAGGAAGTACATTTACAGCAGAGAAATATGATAATAAGAGTTGTCAAGCATATGAGAATTTGCTTGAACCTCCTATTTAATATTTAATTTTCCCAGTGTAGAAATAACATTAGACCTTGAAGCCAGTGGGATTTAAAGATTTCCAGTGCACGCTTGTCTGCAAGCCAGGAAAGATGTAAAGGCAGTAATGTTTTGTTGTCTTTGAGTCCGACTCAGTTCATTAGGTGGAATGCCAAACAATGAAGCATGTACTTTAAAACCACATCAATGTTGTAACATCTAGCCATACCTTGTAATACCTAGCCATGACATTTATACATATTCAACTCCAGCCAGCCAGCTTAAGCATGTAACATTGTGACACCTAGTCAGTGTTGCCAGATTGGAAATGTGAAAGTATCATACCAGAAGCTCAAAATGATCGTATTTGGAGGAAAATTATCGTACAAGAGTCAAACGGAGAGTATACAGCTATTATCTAGACAAATAGAGTTTTGACACAAGGTGCAAATGACCACAATACGTAAAAAAATAAAAGAACAAAGGCGTACCTTAGTGGGAAGGTTCAAACTCCTCTGAGTCACTGTCATTGAATACCTGCGTGTGTTGCCAGATGTTGAGGGATTTATTTTGCTGTACAAATATAATATAGAGGTAAAGTTGGTTTTATATTCGCACGTTCAGACTTTCCCCTTAATAATATAATTTCATAAAAGTATTATTTGCAAACTCTAAATAGCAAAATCATATTAGCAGCCAATGACTATCAAAGTCCAACATTGTTCACAGTCAAATAAACAGTGTGAATGTTGTTTTGAAGTCGTACTTGCATGCTAATTTCAATCGAATAATTAAAGTAACATGGTAAACAATATAGAGACTTCTAAATGAACCAATGTGCGACTATAAAACCAACTTTACCTCTATAAATATGATGCCTACATGGAGCGCATCATAGTGCTGGTTGGCTTGAAAGCAGTGCACCCTCCCGAATTTTTAACAGTCTGAGGGTGTGCACAAGCCCATCCAGAGGATCTGTAATGAGACGATCTCGTGGCTTTGTTTTGATGAGATTAACTTTGGACAAACACGTTTGCATGATGCATTTGAATGGGGGAAAACGAGAACATCAAGGGCGAACTACCCTGTCCTTCACACTTTCCTTTTCAGCACTACTTTGTAAAACTTGACGACCTCAACCTGAAAACAACTGACTGAACTACGGCCGCGTGCAGCAGGAATGTTAACTCGTGAGAGAGCTATTCTCCACGTTGATTGGCTGAGAAGATGTAATGTAAGATGAGATAGAAACTAGTCATTGGATAAAAAAACGTGTCTAACTCCACCTTCTCCTCACAGACATCAGACACAAGATGCAGCTATCAATAAGTATAGAAGCCCTAAGATTACAATGAAACTCATTTTAAATGCCATAAAATTCTGAAATTATCGTACATTATAGGATTTTTTACATTATTGATCGTACATCGTACAGAGGTCGAAATTATCGTACAAATACGATAGTTATCGTACGTCTGGCAACACTGCACCTAGTTTACACTAAACACTGGATAACAATCTATAGTTTGGCCTGAAAAGAGGAAACACCATGCAATTAATGTGTATTATTCTCTAAACATGACGGCAAGTTAGAAGCAATTCATTTTGACCCATATTTTAAATCCGTTGTGTTTCTCACAGAGCTCTTAGGTTTGAATGATTGCCATAAATGTGGTCAAGTGAAGGTTTAATTTGATAGCTACAGTGAAGGTATTATGCATTCAAAAGAAGTGTTTATTTTAAAAAGCTCTGATAAATAAATAAAATAAATAAACAATATAGTTTGAAACCAGGAGTTGTTTTTAATTCAGTTTTCTCTATCTGTGCAGGTCAGAACCGGTTTCCAGGTTGTCGCTGTAAGGCCCAGTGTAACACCAAGCAGTGTCCGTGTTACCTGGCTGTACGAGAGTGTGACCCTGACCTGTGCCTCACCTGTGGGGCAGCTGAACACTGGGACAGCAAAAACGTCTCCTGCAAGAACTGTAGCATCCAGAGAGGAGCAAAGAAGGTACCTTTCATTCCGACACATCCATGATGACTCGTGTCACTTTCCACAAACCAAAACAAGAAGTTAATAGTCTGTCGCTGTCACACATTTGAATTATTTATGCCATTTCTTTGTTTTTGAAGCATTTGCTGCTGGCTCCATCTGATGTGGCCGGGTGGGGAATCTTCATCAAAGAGCCGGTTCAGAAGAATGAGTTTATCTCCGAGTACTGCGGGGAGGTAAGCATTTATTTACATTTTTTTCTCCATAAGTCATAGAATTGTCATATTTTCCTTTGATGTGTAATGTAGCTGTAATTTTGTAGATCTTACATGTGCAAACAAAGCTCGGTCTCGTATAAAAGGGATCAATTCTGTCAAAAGACGATAAACTTCACTGCAAAATTGAAGAACAAACATGTGATGCCGCATACTGTACACGTGATTAGGGCTGTGGGATATGGGCAAAAGAAACCCATCACGATTTGCTTGAACAATATTTTGATTTTAATCACGATTTTGTGACAGACAGACTGAGATGTTTCAGATTTACACTGTAAACGGATTATCAAAAGAAGAACAATTAGATCTTTATCAAAGACCTGTAACAAGAACTAAAATAAAAATCACCTAGTAAAACTGTAAAATTGTCTTTAGAACAGACCTATAGCAAAACAAACGTGTGCGTGCGTGTGTGTGAGAAAGCAAATTCAACTAAGGCTCCGATGTTCTGCTTGACCAAATATCAGAAGTAGTTGGTGTGTGTTCACAGATTTGTTTTGTCATGCATAGATCACAGACCTCTGTTATGCTGCTGTGAAATAGGCCATTCACATATCGCGTCTTTTGCATGCACAAGTCCATTATTTCCATTGGAGGTGCGCAGATTACGTGCACATATTGAGAGTGGCACGTGTATTCCAGGCGCTCCCAGCTGAAAACATTTCTTTTCAGACAAACTTTAAATGTAACTTCAGAATGCCGAACCGTGAGTCACGTAACATGAACTAAGCGATCAGCTTCATACTTTTATATGGAACATACACATTTCGATTACCTCAGAGACAAACACAAGACACCTGAACACCAAGTGCTTTTTCATTTCCTCCATACATTAAACTCGTGGCAGAGCTGCAGCAATGGTTTGTTAGTTTGTCATCCTCTGAGAAAACAGTTGATGGTCACTGAGCAATGACAAAGGAGCGACCGCAAACCACATTGAAAATTCTGAAGGAAGCGACACGCTCATGCTTTCCATGCGCTTTTAGACGCAGTATATGACTGACTTACAAATGACCTGGTTCTGCCATACATCTGCCTTCATGTATCCAAAGTAACTTAATCCCACACCACAGATGTTGACTTTTATTTTGGCACCAAGTCCTCCTGTGCTGAACGCATCATCTCTGTATATGCAGGCTATTCAGTCTCCTGTTCTTGTGCTCTGTTTAGGCATGCTGCGTTATAATTGGTTTAAATAGCACATTGCTGGAATATCCTGCTGTAAGGTCATTTAGAAATCGCACATGTCCAAATCGTGATTTCGATAGGATTTCAATAAATCGCACAGCCCTACACGTGATGCGACTTGACTGCCAAATCACACATCTTGTGCAAAGTCATCAGGCTTTTTCTTTCTTTTTTTTAAATAAACATTGCTGTGAGAATACCAAGGCATTAACGTAAAATACTGGCTCCAGACTTCCTTGAAACATATCAATTGAAGACCATATATTATGAGCAAAATGTCTGTTACAATTTGAATTATTAGCATAATGGCATCCAAGTCATAAGCAAAGATGACGAGGCTTCAGTGAATTGTGTTTTTATCGCAGATAGTGTTGTGGAGAATGTTACAACAGAAACTTACCACAGTACTCAGTGTTTTCTTCTATTGTTTTAAAAGAATGAGCTTTTAAAACAGCATCATGTGGTCTCATCGTCACTGAATGATGTGTTTCTATTTTTACCTGCTAGATCATCTCGCAGGATGAGGCAGACCGCAGAGGCAAAGTCTATGACAAATACATGTGCAGCTTCCTCTTCAACCTTAACAACGGTAGCTAACCTCTTCCTCGCAGGCACTGACTGTTCACGTGCCCCTCACCAGCTGACAACCTCCTACCTTTTTCTTCACACAGATTTTGTTGTTGATGCGACAAGGAAAGGAAACAAGATCAGATTCGCCAACCACTCTGTGAACCCCAACTGCTATGCAAAAGGTAAATCATTCACAATCTTGTGCTGAGAAGATCTAGAGTGTGAACTGTGACATCATGGTTTATTCCTCTCCATCCCTCCAGTGATGATGGTTAATGGAGATCACAGGATTGGCATATTTGCGAAGAGAGCCATACAGACTGGAGAGGAACTGTTCTTCGACTATAGGTAAAGTTTTTATTTTTTTGCAAGTACAGGGTGTGTGCGGCATCTTAAAATATTAAAAGTTGATAAATCAATTATGAGAAAATTAAGGGTCTAAAAGGGTACTAAAAAGTCTTAATCCCGTTGTTACGAGGTCTTAAATTTTGTTCAAGCGTTGTCCAAAGTTTGACCCATAAAAAGCATAAATATATTCATTTTCCTTGATTGGTTCAGGTCGGGGTGTCACACGAGCTGCAGTTGAAGGCTGCGCAGAGCAAAATTTAAGTCACCTGACATTAAGCGAGTTAGTGGTGCGAGCAGCCGAAAACATTTGCCCCTGGTATCACAAACATGTTTTAAGGCTAGTCAAGATTAAATTGACGTATTTTAGGACATCTCACTGAAAGTAATTATGAGTTGAGATCGCTCAAACATGCAGTGTCATTTTTTTTTGGTCTCCAGATGCACGCCAGTAATGTATTTTTCTAAGACCATTTTAGAAATGTGGATTAAATAGCCTAATTTATCTAAGGCCTAGTCCTGGCTTAATCTAAGCGCTGTTTGTGAAACTTGGCCTTGGATACTTAAGCTTAAAGGCTTCTCAACGCTGCGTTTCTGTTGCACAGAACGAAACTGCTGCAACTAAACAGTTAAGCCACCTGTGCGCTAGTTTAATGATCCGAGCTTATAGCTACACCAGGGCTAATACGCAAGCACACTGGATTATCTATAGTAGCGGGCTGTTCACATATCATGTCTTTTCTGCGTGAGTAGAAAACATGTCACGCCATAGCGGTGAAAGTTGTGCGTGGCTTTCAGTGCAATGTAAACTAAAGATTTGTTAGACAAATGATTATGTATGTATGAACACAGATGATAACACCAGCTCATTGAAATACTTACCTAATATAAAGCTTAAATTTACATTAGCCGTGATGACCGTGAAACCATGATTATTCTTCAGACTATATATTCGTACAAACAAAATCTATAATTGTTGCATCCATATTATCCATTATGCAGTTTAAAACATAACATATGAATGTGTCTGGATGCAGAAGAAGCCTACTGAAGCATTGCACTGCTTTTGTTGTGCTTTGAAATACAACATCTGAATGTTTGTAGAAAAAAAAAAGCCACATTGTACAATGCAGTAATGTTATGTAGTTTCAAAATACAATATATTAACATTTTAATGTAGAAAAATACAATGTGGATGTCTTAAGAAGCAAAAATACAGCATATGGGCTCTTATATGCTGTTGTGTCATCACTCGTATTGCAAGTCATATCTCTCCGGCTCCTCATTTGGTATGCTCTTCATGAACTGGCCCTCATGACAAACTAATTGAATAACCCTGCCATAGAGCAAAACAGACGGCAAAATGGGATAATGCAAGTTTGCATACTCCTGGTTGGAGAAAGACGAGTTTAAACAGCGGCTGAAACCTGTCGCTGAAAACAACCACATAATTTATTCTTTGAAGGTTTGTTTCTTCCGAGCTTATCTGAGAGTTCTGTTGCACGGTTGTGTCCCATTTATTTATTTAACTACAACTGTTTA
Source organism: Danio kyathit (assembly GCA_903798195.1). Lineage (NCBI taxonomy): Eukaryota > Metazoa > Chordata > Actinopteri > Cypriniformes > Danionidae > Danio > Danio kyathit. The sequence continues at coordinate 20,166,922 of LR812542.1, forward strand.
TTAAGTTAAAGGTTTGATAATGATTAGAACTTGAAATGGCGACGAGGTCCTAAAATATTCTGAGAAGATCTTAAAGTATTGAAATTTCCTTTAGGATTCCTGCATATACCCTGAAGTAGTGGATGACAAAAGTAGTAGCTTTTAAAAAGTAGTTCTAGTTTAAAGTAATGTGCGTTTTGTTTATTAAAAGTTATTAGATGTAGTTATTTCTCACAAATAGAAACTATTTGAGTTAATAGTTCATCATTATAAAAGTAATTATCAAGGAAAAATGTTGGATGAATACCTTGGATAAAATGGATACTAGATTGAAATATTAGAAACATTGTACACTATTCTATTAATGTTGTTGTGGGTCAATGACAAATGAGTCTACGCTTAATATTCTGACAATTTTGGCTAAATGTATTATTACTCTTTAATACTACGAAAATAACCTCAAGATCCTTTAGATCTTTGTGGTTGAAACACTGATTCACTGATTTACATCAGGCCTCTTAACAAACATTCTAATGTTCATTCATGCTTTAATCTTATATAATAAAGCGCATTCACATTTTTACTGGCACACTGAGACTGATGATGTCCCTTTACAGCAAGCTGATGATGTGGAAACGTGATTGTAAAGTTCATTAAAATACACTCTCATGATAGGCTTTTGATCAGGCTATTTTTCTTGTCAACTATATTAAACTAGTTGTAGTGGCTTTATCTCCTCCATTGAAAGCAGAGTTCACTTTTTCCATCTAAACTATAAAAATGTCATCATGACAGCAAATCCAAAAACTTATTTGAATAAAGTTAATCAGGTGTCAACAAATGTTAAGTAGGGATGCAACGATTAACCGATTTCACTATTAACAGCGATTTAATTTCTCATGGTAAAATAATCAAAGTCTTCTCAACATGTGTTTCTGCACGGAACAAACTGCTGCGACTAAAAGCGACGCTTTCCAGGTGCACTAGTTGAAAAAAAAATGGCTCAAGCGCACTGCAAGTCACGTGACAAGACCTGACCAATCAGCTTCATACTTTGTATGGAATATACACATTTCTACTCCAAAGAGAAAAAAAAAAAATACAAAATGAAAATACCAAACAAGTTCATAACAGCTGATTCAAACACCTTTCAGACAGATTTCTCTTTAAAAGGGAAATACTTAGATTACTTAGATTTACATTAGACAAATGTAGTTATTTATTTGTTTATTCATTTTGTCATTGTTCTGTCATTTATTTTCAGTGTAATATTATTGCCAAACACTTTTCACTTATTTTAAACTCCAAAGAGAAATGGACTATTGTTTGTTTGCTTTTTATTATTATTATTTTGTGCTGTATTATTCAGTTACTGAGCAGCAATAAATAACAATAGAAAATCACATGAATACTAGTTTAGAATAGGAGTTGTGTTTTGAAATGAATGGGAACAGCAAAACCATGATTATTCCTCAGACTATAATCATACAACCAAAGTCTTTAATGGAAGATTCTGAATCCCTAATTTTAACATGTTTAACTGTAATATTTTAATTAGTTTAATTGATGCAAGTTGAGAAGACTAGAAGAGTTCATTTGATTCAATGGCAATTTTCTTTTACAGTGTATGTTCTAGGCATGGGCCGGTATAAGATTTTGACAGTGTTATCCTCGGATAAAAATATCCCGGTTTCATGGTATTGACTTTTCCAAATTGCGATATACCTTGAAAACGGGTATCGTCTCATGCCTAGTATGTTCTTATCATCAGTTATGTGGTTGTCACTTACATAAGTTTTGCATCAAGTTTGTGAGAAGCATCTGACCAATCTAACCTAAGTTCCTATCTATCTGCATACTTCTGATTATTAATAGCAACCTGTACATAGGTTGTATTAGCTTTGAACAGAGATTCACAATATGTGTATAATGTTCATAGTACATCCATCTGTAAATATTAACCATTGTTTTTCTATAATGTACTTTATAACTTCTATCTCTGTCCTGCACTTGCTGCTATTGTACTTCTGGTTAGACCTAAACTGCATGTCTTTGCCTTGTACATGTGTAATGACAATAGAGTTGAATCTAATCGATCTGATGTGTTTGTATCTCTTTCAGATACAGTCAAGCGGATGCTCTGAAATATGTAGGTATTGAACGTGAAATGGAAATTCCATGAAGCCATCTACCTCTCTGAACAAATGCCTTACACACTTCAGGAATTCTCTCCACATGCATTTCCAATACAGTTTAGATACCGTTTTATAGGACAAGGGCATCTATTTGAGAAGATTTTAACAGTGATATTTTGAAGACTTCCTTTTTTGACTTCTTGTTTTTTTTGTTTTTTTACACATGTGACCAACAGGCTTACTCTGGGATACACTTTCTGATAGTAACTTGAACATTCTGTTTACAGTAGAGCCATTTTGTAACGGGTCATTGTTTTGTATCTGGATTGTAGTTCTTTTCTTTAAGTTATTTGACAGTTTCCTCTACCGTTGGACCAAATTTCACATTTAAACCGGCTGTATGTTTGTATTACAAAAGAAAGAAAAGAAAAGCGTATTTATATCACACAACCCCCAGCTCCGTTTTAAGCTTTGTTCTTTGTGGAAACCAAAGCCACCGTCACTGCTTTGCATGCGAGTCTCTCAAGAAACATGTTTTCTGGTGCCGGTGCACAGTAATGACAACCGGAAGGTCAAATCAGTATCATATTGCAGTGCCTTGACTTTAGACATTTTCCTAAATGGTGTACTCTAATTGTTGTCTGCATGAACAGCACTTTCATGTGGTGTTGGAACCAGGTGACTCTTCATTCCTCACTGTTATTGTACATTGTTTTGTAAGGTTTATCCAGACAGTTGCAGCTATGAACTCCAGTTGTCACTAAATGTAAAGCGATCGACTTAAGGTGCTGTTCTTCTCCCTGCTTACGTAAAAAAAAAAAGAACAATCACTTTTTTTTCTGAACAGGGGATACTGTAAAATCAAAGCAATAATTCCAGGCTTGACTCCAGACTCCCTATTTATTTTATGAGTGTTCTAATTTATTGATGGCTATCAGTTGCTGTGATTTGTCAGTGAGTATTAGGGAGTTCTTAATTAGGCTCTAGATTATTTGTTTTGCTTCACTTAATCTGTTGAACTATTTGTTTATAAGGGTTTTTGACCACTCCATCTCCCATGTTGTTGCCTCCAATTACAAGGTGCTGTTCAATTGTTTACAGGGACTTGTTAAACGTGATAAAATAAACATTGAAAATAACTGTCTGCAGTACTGCTCCAGAGATTCATTTGTTTTGCTTGTTGGTTTATGTTTCATGATTCTCTAAAGACTTTTGTTTCAGCTGATAAAATCGCCTATATTTCAGACAGCCTCAGCCTGAGGGTGAGTAAGCTATATTCTCCTTGATATACATGAGCAAGACTTAAGTATAAAGAAAAATTAAGTTTATTCATGACATTTATAAAATGGACTGCACTATACAAATGGTGCTCTCCTGGCTGAAATGATGCAACTCTAAACAGCCGATCTGACATGATTTTACTGGGTTTGCTCTTAGTTATCAGTATTTCTCGTCTTCATTTTTTTTTTTCTTTTAAATATGTCAGTTTTCCAAAAGACAGAATCACAATTAAATTAATCAGTTTTTGTCCTTTTATATTGAGGCATTATAGCATGCAACCCTGACGCTGGGTCCCACTATGAGTTTAGTTCAATGTCCAGTTATTTACACTTTTAAAAAGTAAATGGCAATCCTGAGCAGCTTAAGGGCGTAAAGACAAAGACTGGCCGCTTTAGCAGTCTGGGTTTAAAGGGAAAAAGTTCAGTATCACATTGTCTTACTTAGCAATATCTTGAGAGTCCTCGGTTTGTCTGCGTCCACTCTTGACGCTCCTCAAAATGTTGCGTCTCGGGAAGCACAGCAAACTCCAGAGGATGTTGTTTTTATGCCAGGTAACTGTAAGTGTCTTTTTCCCCATCTACACGTTCCAGGTATTCCTTCTCTATCAAAATGTCAATGCATTTCTGAAAAAAAAAAAAAAAGTGCTTAAATAACGTGTCGGTGCTCTTTGCGTAAGTCAAGAGATTCATCAGAATAAACAGCAAAAGTCAGTCCAAGGCATTTAAAAAATGTGGAAAAATATGACAAAGCCTTTATTGACATGGCTATTCCTTAAAACTGCATCAACACATTTCAGCAAACACAGGTTACCCTGATGAAGGCAAAGTGTGTTGGTGCAGTTAAGGAATAGCCATGTCAATAAAGGCTTTGTCATATTTTTTCGAGTGCCTGGGACTGATTTTTGCTGTTTATTCTGATGAAAATTAAACTAGTAACATTTCAACAGGTTTGATAAGCATTCCGAATTGACATGGTGTTACCTTGATGACAGGAACACGAGGTTTGAATCGTGAAGAAAGCTGGTTCAGCACTTCTGCCAAAAGCTGCTGGTGTTTTAAAACCTTCCTCATCTTCATGATCCTCACAATAGCTGCCTGAACACACAATAACAAACAAAACAATGTTGCAGATGGTGAATGATCTTTTTAATACTATTTGCCAGAGAATTAAAAAAGGCTTAATTTAACAAGTATAGTGACAAAGCACTTGATGTATTTCTGTATCGCTTTTATATAATAACTGTCTCAAACAAACAAGCTAAGAAGTTGATGTGGATATTAGTCAAAATGTTCAACATAAAAATGAAGCCAAGGTTTAGTTCATTTAATAATAAACCAGTATTTTATATTGCTAAATGTCTAATAGGGTGTTATATGTATTTTTCTGACCTGTATGAGAAGCTTTCGGTCCTCCTCGATGTTCTTGTGTGTCGTTTCCTGCTCTTGTTTTTGCTCTGTCTTCATTGGCACATTGATATTGACCCGTAACTTCTTACTACACACACACACACACACACACACACACACACACACACACACACACAGGGGTGTAACACTTCAGAATGACTGACATCAAACATAAAGAGAAACCTGAAAATGTTGAAGGAAAGCATTTACTTCTTATAGCCCAGGAAAAGTTTTATTAAAGTATCTGGCTTGAAATCCATTTCGTCAATGTTTGCATTCTCATCCTCCAAGACCTACAAAAATAGTACAGGATCTTTAGACTTGTATTCAAAACAGATGACAGATTAGTGCACAATAAAGGGAATGACAGAAAAACCACAAAGCAGAGCAAATGATTAGAGACAGGAAATGATTTCTCAACACTTACTAGCAACTTTGATTTCAACAGGATTTGCAAGACCTGAACTAAAATATCCTGTGAAATGCACAAAACGACAACATTAATCATAATAATAAAATGCACATTAATAAAAACCACTTCTACTGTATTCATCAATATTTGATCGGCTAAAATAATTAGTTATTAAAAATAAGGCATATCAATATTTTTTATGATTTCAACTAATCAGGACTATAAACAGTAGTCAACATTCCAATTAAGACTTTATATACATACCATATTTCCAAATGAGCCAAGAACACTTGTATTTACTGTATATTATTGGAGAATGAGTATGCGTGCAACTTATGCCACAACAAATGACATCAAATGGCATGAGTAATGATTGTCGGTTTATCTTTGTGGCATAAGTTGCACGCATACTCATTCTCCAATAATATACAGTATATACAAGTGTTCTTGGCTCATTTGGAAATATGGTATGTATATAAAGTCCTGATTCATTACTAATGAATTTTAGCATTGATTTTGGTTAATGACAATTTGTCTCATCTCTGTCAAACATTTCTAAACTTGTTGATCGTCTAGTTAAAAGGCAGGCAGTTTAAGCTTATTGAAAATGTGTATGTCAGTGTAAATGGGGCAGATCATTTTAGCCCAGAATAACAAATGAATCCCCATGCATTTTCCCTGCTGCCATTTCAAACTGAACACGTGTTTGTACAGCCTTTCTGTCAAAATGTTAAGAATTTTTGCCATGTGACAGCTGTACATTTAATTAAAATAAATAAACTGACACATTTGTACAATAATAGTTCTTTTGAAAACTGGTTGGTATATTCGTCCGCTAGCTTGCACACTTTAATAAGCAGCTACTTAAATATGTTTAATCATTCTTGTATAAAGTTAAATTGTTTTTAATACATATTAAATCTATCTGTAGCAAATTACTCTGTGCCAACAACTGACTGCTACTGGTTGCAATAAACATACAATTTAGTACTTTTTACCTTCAAAGCAATCGAATAAACGTCCACAGTGTTTGTACTGTACTTTTGACTGTGTACTTCGGTCACAATGTCAAAGCTGCTTCATAACTTCATTCGCTAATAATAAAAAGATGTATATTTGCTGAAACTAGTGCTTTGCATGCCTGTATTTAAGTCACTATACAAAAATGATTGCAGCATGTTTTCAGAAAATACTTCACATTTCTTTTCTTCAAATACAAGTCTAATAGAGGATATTGTTAAATGTTTATATAGATCAACGCGGTAAGAATCGTGAAAGAATGTGATCTGGCGATCTGCACTCACGGTTTTGATCTGTGTGCTGTCGGCGAGCTGCTGGACGGAGTGGCAGTTCTCGGTGTTGAACTGCAGCAGGATGGCCATCTGGAAGGTGGAGGCCTGCGGGGAAACACCACATTTAAACACTGCTGCCAGCCGAGTCCTGCACTGCTGACACCATGAAGCCACAAACCTGCAGAGTGTATCTGTTCTTGAAGCAGTTGGTGACCAGTTCTCCTTTGGATAGATGGTAAAGCCATGTCAACTTGCGCCCGCTGTGTCTGCTTCCATAAAAAGCTGTAAATCTTTGGTAACTGCGCTCCAACTGTGAAAAACAAAGGCATCGGAAAACTATCATCAAGCGAGAAGTGGAATCGCACATGACTGTCAGCTCGTGGAAGGGTGTGGAAAATGACAGGGTTAAGCGTTACAGCGTCTCACCTCAGATGGTAAAGCGAATGTGCAAGACTGCTGGAACGGCCATGAGCCGGAGCTCAAAACCTGGATGCTGAAATCCACTGCCAGACAGACGGAGCATTTAGTTTACAAAACACACACACACACACAAATAAAAAAAAAAAAACAGTTTGAGAACTTACAGTCTAGAGGCTCAGAGTTGGAAAGGTGCTTTTTGAACTGTTCATTCAAGTCTTTACTGACGCCGATGTCCTGGAACATGCGCTGGAGTTTGGAGGTGTACTCGAACCCACACGCTTGCTGAGGGTGAACAATCAAAAATCATGTTAAAGGGATTGAAAAATCTGTCACCTTTTACTTATTTCATACCTTTGTGTTTCTTTTTTCTGTTGAACACGAAAGAAGATACTTTGAAGAAAGCTGAAAACCATTGATTTAATGGTTACAGGTTTTCAGCTTTCTTCAAAATATCTTCTTTTGTGTTCAACCGAAGAAAGACACTCATACAGCATTATAATCACTCGAGGGCGAGTAAATATTCATTTTAGTGTGAACTATCCCTTTAAGCATCCAGATGAATGAATGAAGAGCAGTGAAGTGAGCGGTGTTGGTTAAACGAGCGCTCATCAGACCTTGAGTTTGGAGATCATGCTGGCCTCGGCGTCGTCGCTGGCACTGTTCTGGTGCACCAGTCTTTTGGCCAGCATCTTGGCGTAGAACTTCTGGAACACGTCTTTATCCTCGATATACTTGAAAACCACCATCTGATGAAAAAAGGATGTTGAAGGATCCTGTCAGGCATGAACTGACTTGCGATTAGTAATCTGTGCATACTACCATATAGAGTGATCGCTGTGTAAATGCAAAGTATTTTAAGCAAAGAAAACCTGGACAGATTATGTGCAGTGCAGTTTACAGCAGGTCATTCCTATGTGAATAATCAATCATGATCTATACGACTTATTAGCCTTATTCTTGATATAGTCTTGATATTAAGATGTGTTTTGGTGAGAGAGTTTTGAGTTTACGGTCATGTCAGCTTCTCAGACTATTTCATGGCAAAAACTGATATTAACAAACATTTTATACATAGCACTTTTCCATGATAAAAAAGGTTTTTAACAACAATACATTTACAAAACAATACTTCAAATAATATGAAAAAGTTGTTAAGACTACCATTTTTAAAGGATTCAGATTTAAAAAGAATTTCTTTAAACACTCTCCAGATAAAACTCTGTCATGGCACTGCAAAAGTACATGTTTGACAGTTAGGTTGCTATTGCAAGATTGACATTTTGAAGCAACTTCTCCTTTGAATAGAGATCCATGAGTGAGTGGTGCGTCTAATATGGTATTTTGTATAAATAATCTCATGGCGTCTCGAATCCAGAATAGGGCTGGATTTCAAAAAGTTTAGGACTTCAAGCGTTCGCTGTTCAGCAAGTTTGCCTAACTGGTCATAAACAGATAAATCGACGCATTCAACCACACACATTTCATGAATTAAAGCCGACTGGCCCCAGATGTTTTGGAAATGTTTAAACATTACTGTGAGCAACTTCTCCTTGTGGGACAATTGACAATTTTTAAAAAGATACATCATTCATTTATTCATTTTCTTTTCGGCTTAGTCCCTTTATTAATCTGGGGTCACCACAGTGGAATCAACTGCCAACTTATCTAGCATATGTTTTATGCAGCGGATGCCCTTCCAGCTGCAACCCATCACTGGGAAACACCCATACACTCTCATTCACACACATACACTACGGACAATTTTAGCTTACCCAATTCACCTGTACCGCATGTCTTTGGAGTTGTGGGGAAAACCGGTGCACCCGGAGGAAACCCACGCGAACGCGGGGAGAACATGCAAAATCCGCACAGAAACGCCAACTGACCCAGCGGAGGCTCGAACCAGTGACCTTCTTGCTGTGAGGCGACAGCACTACCTACTGCGCCACCGAGTCGCCAAAGATACAACAATTACAGTTTTTTTTAAATGTATGGTTATTTTGGATGTGTTGATGTACCATCAGGTGTCTAACATACTTGTAATTAATTTGTAAAGTGATCTATTAAAAAGATAATGAAAATCAGAATTTTGCTTACTAGCTCTACTTCAGGTGGTTTCAAAGTTTCTATGAGTTTATTCTTTTCTGTTGATCACAAAGTACAATATTTTGTAGAATCCTGTAACCATTGACATAAACAGTGGGGAAAATAAACATTAGAAAAGTCAATGGCTACAGGTTTCTAACATGGCTAACATTCTTCAAAATATCTGCTTTTGTGTTCAACAGAAGGAAAAAACTCAAACAGGTTTGGAACAAGTCAAGTGTGAGTAAACGATGACAAAAAATGTCATTTTTAAGTAAACTATTCCTTTAAGTTATATTAGTGTCAGAAAAACTTTTTCTTTTAATTATATCTCACCCACCTTTGGGATTGCATTTTATTAGTAAACATATACACTCACTGGCCACTTTATTAGGTACACTTAACCAATTTCTTGTTAACGCAAATTTCCAATCAGCCAATCACATGGCAGCAACTCAATGCATTTAGGCATGTGGACATGGTCAAGACGATCTGCTGCGGTTTAAACCGAGCATCAGAATGGGGAAGTAAAAGGTGATTTAAGTGACTTTAAACGTGCCAGACGGGCCGGTCTGAGTATCTCAGAAACTGCTGATCTACTGGGATTTTCACGCACAACCATCTCTAGGCTTTACAAAATATGGTTCGAAAAAGAGAAAATATCCAGTGAGCGTATCCTCCTTTCAGCTAAGAATAGGAAACTGAGACTACAGTTCACACAGGCTCACCAAAATTGGAAAAATAGAAGATTGGAAAAATGTTGCCTGGTCTGATGAGTCTCGATTTCTGCTGAGACATTCGGTTGGTAAGGTCAGAATTTGGCGTCAACAACACTAAAGCATGGAAACATCCTGCCTTGTATCAACGGTTCAGGCTGGTGGTGGTGGTGTAATGGTGTGGGGGATATTTTCTTGACACACTTTGGGTCTATTAGTACCAATTGAGCATCGTGTCAACATCACAGCCTACCGGAGTATTGCTGCTGACCATGTCTATGCCTTTATGACCACAGTGTACTCATTTTCTGATGGCTACTTCCAGCAAGATAACGTGCCATGTCATAAGGCATGAATCATCTCAGACTGGTTTCTTGAATATCACAATGAGTTCACTGTACTCAAATGGCCTCCACAGTCACCAGATATCAATCCAATAGAGCACCTTTGGGGTGTGGTGGAATGGGAGATTCGCTTCATGGATGTGCAGCCGACAAATCAGAGGCAACTGTGTGAAGCTATCATGTCAATATGGACCAAAATCTCTGAATCTATCCAAAATCTATGCCACAAAGGATTAAGGCAGTTCTGAAGACAAAAGGGGGTCCAACCCGGTACTAGTAAGGTAAACCTAAAAAAGTGGCCGCAGTGTATGTGTGTGTGTGTGTGTGTGTGTGTGTGTGTATAAACTTCATGTATATGCTTGTGTTTTCAGAGTTAATATCAGTGGACAACAGAAATACTCACCACTTGGTTGAGAGTATCTTCAAGCTCAGCCTCCTCTGGGTTCTTTGAACTAAACACAACACAAACCTGGTTAAATCATCTGTTGTATATGTACTCCTGTAAATAAGCTTTCACAGGCAGGATTTTTCCTACTTTTAATCTCAAACTCCAATGTAAACTCATGTACTATGCTATTCTGTGTAGGACTTTTAAAAATAGAGCCTTGCTAAAGCAGTTTTCATTCTTTAGATATTATTGTCACCTCCTTTAATTCCACTTAAAGATTAAAAACTCTGATCTTCAAAGATGAAAATGAAAGACTGACATGATCTGGCCCGCCAATATAGATGTGAATGAGAGAATCACCTCTTCTTCAGTAAAGAGTCACAGTATCTGGCCAGAAGCTCAGGGGATTTGCTGGAGGACTGTGCCATCCTCGTTACTGCATTATTATTAATGAATCTTCCACAGGCCTGAACAGCACAGATCACAGTATGAAAATTACACCAGAAGCTAATAATAACCACTATAGTACAAAACAGATCTCATATAAGCTTACAACCTTATCCAGTGCTGCCACGAACCCGGCATCATTATTGAACGCAGACATGACAAGAGCATTGTATTTCTTGTGAACGTCCAAGATAGTTTGCACGTACATTTTAGGATCCTGGAAAACAAGAAGTGACAATTCAGACTGTGATCAAATTAAGGCCTTACAGGAACTGAGCAGAGCAGATGTACCGGGAAACATGCACGACAAAAAACAAACAAACATGATATCCAGGATTAATGGAGATAAATATTACTGGTCAGTGCTTCCCACAGGTTTGAAATCCACTTGCGGTGGTAGCCGGATTGAGACACATTCTTTACCCCCAACATGTAAATGGTTAACTACATGTGACAAAAAATAATGCGATTTTTAACAATATTTTTATTCATTACACTGTTATACACCGTTTCTTTTCAATGGGTTAAAGGTTTAGAAAAGGCTGTTGGAATAAAAAAAGAAATCCAGTATTTCTCTTATTATTATGCTATTTAGGAGCCATCTGAACACAGCTGCACTCTCTTTCTTTCTCTCACTCTCTCCCTCTCTCTCTCTCTCTCTCTCTATTCAATTCAATTCAATAGTCGTTATATTGGCATGACAAATGTATTGCCAAAGCATTTATAAAGTTTACATAAAAAAGTAACGCATATATATATATATATATATATATATATATATATATATATATATATATATATATTAAAAAAAAAAAAAAAAAAAAAAAAAAAAAAAAAAAACAGTACACACAATAGATAGCAGTAGTAAAAAAAAAAAAAGGAAATATATATATATATATATATATATATATATATATATATATATATATATATAATTAAATAAAATATAAATAATATATCATATTATTCAATATATCATATTTATGGTGGCTTGAGAAAATCATAAATTTCCGCCAGACTGTCAATCTGCCAATCACTGATGACCTTTTAACTTACTAGGTCATAAAATAATATTTTACTAGATATTTTTCAAGACACTTCTATACAGCTTAAAGTGACATTTAAAGGCTTAACTAGGTTATTAGGTTAACTAGGCAGGTTAGAGTAATTAGGCAAGTTATTGTATAACGATGGTTTGTTCTGTAGACTACAGAAAAAATATATAGCTTAAAGGGGCTAATAATTTTGACCTTAAAATATAACTGGGCAGCCCGCCCAAGTAAAGTGTATGTGTGGGAAGCATGGTGTAGATGAAGCAAGCCATGTTTTTCATATCATTCCATCTGATATATGGTTTGACTTCTATTGCAAAGCGACTTATGAAATGCAATAAACGAAGCAAACAAAACTAAAATATAAGTGGCATGTGATCATATTTCCCACACAAATTACATCGTTTTGCTTTAAATTCATTTAGAATTGATGTTTCAAAAAATTGTAAATGTTACCTTTTTTTTTTTTTTTTTTTTAAATGTTATTTTTTATTCTTATTTAGTTCTTAATATTGTTACATTTATTGTTTAGTTGTAGAGAAGGGGAAGTGACATTTTATTTAAATAATATTTTGTTTCACTATAATTCACTTTTTTCTGAATTAAATGATAAATTAGGACTTGTTTTCCAGTAAAGATGGTGCCTGGCTTTTATTGATGTGGCATACAGTGGGTAAGTCACTTCTATGAAACATAATACAAGTGTATTTTCAAATCATAGAGATTTTAGGTCACAGTCAAACAGCTTTTGTCATGATAAGAATAGACCTGTTATGCATTATTACAATGACCTGATGCTTTAAGTTCAAGAAAATCAGGTTCACTTGTGCTTTCAACACAATTTTCACAAGCTAAATCAAATCAAATTTTGATTTGCTCTCAATAGCAGAAAACTGAAAGCATTGTGTCCACATGGTCACTGTGGCTTTAAAACGCATCAGCTGGACTTACATTAAGCGCTGAATCTCCACACTTCTCGATGGCTGCCAGACCCTGATTATGAATGTGGGACTCCAAGAGTTTCTTTAGCTCTCCCAATCCGTCTGTGATCCGGGAAACAAGGTTGTACATCCGACCGAGATCTGCAATTATACACAATGTGTAATGACCATCAGATTGAGTGTGTTATTTTGTGTTTTAAAAGTGTGCAATGTTTATTTTTAACATGATAATAATGTAGTTAACAGTTTGGGGGTAACACATTACAAGTAACGCGAGTCACGTAATAATATTACTATCTACTATAATATTACTACTAATAATAATATCTAAGTAACGAGTAAAGTAACGCATTACTTTTAAAAAATAAGTAATAATATTTGAGTTACTTTTTTGAAATTGTAACGCAAGTTGCTTTTTAGTTTAATAAATTAGCTTTTAAAAAATAAATTGCTGAACTAAATATAAAAATAGTCTTATTGAATCACGCAGACAATCAAAGAAAAGAGGATCGTCTCAATGGACAGTGATTTTACTTAAGACACTTAGTACAAAAGTAGCAAACACATTTAAACTTTCAACAATCTGTATATAGTATACGGCATGTATAGCTCTGGGGTCAGGAGGTTCTCAGATAGCATTATCCTAAAATATTTTTTGGATGTTTTAAATTTAGGTGAAGTTTATACAGCGCATTGTTAATTGCAAAACTCCTCTATTAAAAAAGAAAAAGAAACAAAAAAGTTCTGAAATAGATCAAGCCTCAGCCAAGTAATAAAAAGTAATGCAAAAGGAACTTAAAAGTAACGTAATGCATTCCTTTCCATAAAAAGTCACTTTTCCCAACACACGTAGTTAATGTGAAAACTCATAGAAATAGATACTAAGAGTAAAAAGTAACTATCAGTAAAAAGTATGAAGTCCTCCTGTTTAATTTAACTCAAGTTAAAAGTATTTGATTCTTTATGTGACTGTGTATTAAAAATAGAATGCATCGCGCTGAATGTTTGAAAGCCAAATCAAAGAGTGCTGTCATTCTCCGCAAGTCTTATATAACACTGCAACAACGATCAGGTTAAAAGGCTTTTTTCACCAACAATTACTCTGGTTGTACTGCAGTAAAACTAATGACAACCACTGACAGAAATGTGAGATTTTGACATAAAATTTTATTATATCATTAATGTATTAAATACATGGAGTACTGTAATATGATTGCTGTATTTTTTTTTTAATACATACATATATACATATATCCTTGTGGTTATCAAAACCTAAAGTGAAGTGCAAAACATTCTTAAAATATGGTTGTTTAAACAATGAAAATTTTACATTTGGATACCAACTCATGCTACTGTTAAATATGCATTTCTAATAGCCAGAATAAATATATAATTATTGTTATTATATATTAGCAATTATTACAACCAAATCAAATGTTCTGGAGCTCTGGAATCAAAACTGGAGACTTGTTATAACCGGATTATTTAAATCAGTGAATCATTTACTTGTTTTTGAAGCAATAAGCTACACATTATTTGAATGAGTGTCTCAATAAATACCACCTACTGGAAGTGCTTGTGCCATACTTTTATAATATGACCAATTACAAACCTTAACCAGCACAAAAACTGAGCGGAACATATTTATTTATATTTTTATATCTATATATAAATATTTTAATATAACAATGCTTGCTGTTTTCAAAATGAAAATTCAAATAATATACTGTGTCCGAATAAAGGTGATATTGCAGAACTTGCTGACCTTCATTTTTATCAGCATCTAGAAGGTTCTGGAACTCTGTGTGGAAGATCTCCAGGTGTTTCTCGATGAGGACCTGCTCACACTTGCGAGCCAGCTCGTCTTGTGTGCTCTCATGGAGATAAACCTGAACCCGCCGCTGCTCCTCCAGCAACCGTGCCTCTGCCTGTACATACACACAATCTCAAAAGGTTAAAAATAAAGTCTCAAATAAAATATAAAGAAATGTTTATTATGATGTAAGACTTGCATATCAACTTGAATGTGTTACTCTACCTTTTTCATGTATTCCGTAACAGGGTTTTGTTGGAGGAACTCTGTGCTTTCTCGTGTATAGAAGCGTTCGGTGTCTGCTAAAAACTGGCTCTCGAAGTACTCCTTATAAACTGATAATGTCGGCCCCTTCACAAATGCATCATCCTCATTCAAGCCCAACTCAACTGGAAAAGACAAAATAAAATCACAATATGATGTTACAAAGGTCCAGAAAGCACTGCATATATTCATATATTCACATGCATTTAAAAATATACATAAAGGGCAGTCGGAAATCACAGAAAAATGAACTGAAGATTGTTTTCTGAGAGATGTACTGCTGCTGCACTCACCGTAGGACTGAACCACTCCACTGATGAGTCTGGTGTTAATAGTCTCACCATTTCTCTCCTTCTCTATGAGCTTTAACACTGCATTTGTTACCTACAGTATATAAAAGAACAGATACAAGGGCATATAAATACACTTATTAATGGGATAGTTCACGCAAACATTTTAACTCATTATTTACTCACCCTTGAGCTGTTTCAAACCACACTATTTTATTTTTATTCTGTTGAACACAAAAAATTTATCGAAACATGAGAAACCTGTAACCATTGACATCCGTAGTATTTCTTTGTCCTACTATGGATGTAAATGGTTATGGATTTCCAACATTCTTCAAAATATCTTCCCTTGTGAAAAAAATTATACTGTCAAGAAAAGGGTGAGTAAATGTTGACAGAATTGACATTTTCGGCCAAACTATCCTTTTATCATGCACACGAACGCATCTCTGAGCAAGACACAGAAATTTTGTTTATGAATGTTTCAGATTTTCTGAATAAATTAAGCCGATGATTCAGTGACCTACTGATAAAACAGGCAGATTTTATGAATCATTAATCATTAAAACAGTGACTTGTGCCACCTGTCAGCAGTTTACATATTTAAAAGCAAACAGTTTGCTCAACATTTAATATTTGCGTGATAAAAAATATTTTTAAAAGCTCATAACATTATACGCAGTACTTTTGGAATATAAATGCATATAAGCTCCATTAAACTGTCTGTGTAATCTAATTGCCACTTTATAGTGAAAAGATGTATTTTGTCAATAATGATCACATTAAACTAGTAACACCCAATATTATGAAACATCATACAAACGTTTAAGAAATCTAGAGAACAAATGTCCTTTATATAGGCCAAAAATATTATTTTTTTTTACAAATGATTAATCCACTTTATATTAATTAACATTCAAATCAATGTAAACATGGCTTAATTCAGAGACATACAGCTGAAGTCAGACTTATTAGGCTCTCTTTGAATTTTTTTTTCTTTTTTAAATATTTCCCAAATGATGTTTAACAGAGCAAGGAAGTTTTCATAGTATGTCTGATAATATTTTTTCTTCTGGAGAAAGTCTTATTCGTTTTATTTAGGCTAGAATAAAAGCGGTTTTTAATTTTTAAAAAAAACATTTTAAGGGCAAAATGATTAGCCCTTTTAAGCTACAGTATACTTGTTTCGATAGTCTACAGAACAAACCATTGTTATACAATAACTTGCCTAATTACCCTAACCTGCCTAGTTAACCTAATTAACCTAGTTAAGCCTTTAAATGTCACTTTAAGCTGTCTTGAAAAATATCTAGTAAAATATTATTTACTGTCATCATGGCAAAGATAAAATTAATCAGTTATTAGAAAAAAGTTATTAAAACTATTATGTTTAGAAATGTCTTAAAAAAATCTTTCTATTAAACAGAAATTGGGAAAAAATTTACAGGGGGGCTAATAATTCAAGGGGGCTAATAATTCTGACTTCAACTGTATATGGCTAATTTGGTTCTAAAAAAAAAAAGGAAGAATTAGTGTTGAGTGTAGTGTTGAAAATGAATATTTTTATCTATTTCTCAGTTAATATGGGTAATATATATTGGTGCATTGGAACCAAACAGATTTATTAAACGTATATTTAATAAAATAATATTTTAGTCACAGAACATCTTTAGAAATGGAAAGATAATACATTTAAATTCATGCAAAATATTGCAAAAAAAAAAAAAAATTACAAACTATAAAATTAACAAAATTGTATATATTTTTTGTTTCTCTTGATTTTTCTTATTTTTTTTAAATGTTATTTACTATTTTTCTCTAACATATACATTTTAACTACTCATTTTTGAACCATAATTGAAATTTATTTTGTTAGATAAGCTCAAGATTTGGCTTCAATACGGACTAATCTAATGTATTAGCACAAATATAATATTGTAAAGCATCCTATAGAAAATATTACTTTAAATTTGTGAGGGGTGTACTTATATATGTTGAGCACTGTATATACTGTATTTCATCTGATACAAATGTAAGAAATATAATGGTATCATTTACAACTGCAAAATTATAAAATGCCAAAAAAAAGAAAAAGAAAATAAACAACTGACTCACCTGCTTGTTTAGCGGTCTGAATAAACACTCTCTCCAAGTGACCAAAGCAAGCTGAGAAGCACAAACATTAGTTCATTCTTCCTAATAAAATAGTTTAAAAAGTGCAATATTATTAAAAACTATTTAAAAGCATATCAGATTTTTGAAAATAAAATAAACAATTATTTGTAAAAACTGTGTCAGAACTTGAGAGAAATTAAATAATAACATTAAGAAATATAGTTACTATTAGCATTCAATTATTTAATTACTATTAATTCAGGGCTGAACAATAAGGACATTACCTGTTACCATTTATATTAAAAAATACATCACCATAAATTAAACATTTAGATTTTTTATAGCATAGCAACACATGGACATGTTTAACATGTCAAGCCAACTGGTCAAATAACAGGTCTTTTATCAACCAACAAAGTGCCATGGCTGGTATTAATCAGATACTGTTGATGGGTAATTACGGGTATGGTCTGTTGGCTGTTATATGCAATAAACTGAACTGAAATATTATACGGTACAGTCATCACTCAAAGTCTGATGAAAACAATGTATGGAAATGTAAAACAGGAAGCAATGAGTCAGGCAGGGGCGTGTGCCGTTTCTCTCACCGAGTAGATTTCATAAATTCCTTTCCGTCCCTCATCACACTCTCGACGCACCCAGTGTCTGTTGAGGTAAGCACAGATCCCATTTAACACTTTACTGGAGAAGCGATAATCCTCCCACTGCTGCGTGTAGAACTTCAGCACGCTCTCATCCATCAGGTCCTCTCCATCCTGCCAGACACACACAGATGGAGGAGAGAAACAGGTGAAGAAGTGAGTGAGTTCTGGAGAACTGACAACTCATACTGCTTTGCATTTTAACAAGGCATGGAAAACTACTAAGCCTGATAATTTTTTATAAATAAACAAAATACTTATTAGTTATGGAAAGCCATGTTGTGTTATGATTAGCCAGTGTTAATATAATACAATACATTTATTTATGCAATATTAGCATGATAAAATCCTCACAAATATCGCAAAATATACTAAAATAAATTCTTACATTTTGATTGTTTCTAATAGAAATCTTGTATGAAATGCATAAGTGTAAACCATTTGTGGCATTTCGAAAGTAGAACTGTTTGCTTTGAATATATATATATATATATATATATATATATATATATATATATATATATATTTTTTTTTTTATTATTATTTTTTTTTTAAATAAGTATAATACATTTATTTTGTTTTGCAACTCTTACAATATATTTGGGTCCATTTTAACTAAAACAGTGTTAATAAGGAAACAAAACATTGTGCTTTAAGCATAAAAATAAATAATTATTTTTAAAAGATGCTTTATGTCATCATTCATCCAGGAGTTAACAGAACACTTGTAAATGCCAAAAACATCATGTCTATGAAATTGCAACCGTGTCAAAATACTTTTAAATACATTTTACCTTTTGGGACTGAATCTTTTTGACAAACAAGTATATTATATATACCTATAGATCAACAACTGCAGTTTATCAAGTTAATCAGGTGTCAAGTAAATTGTTTTATCTATACAAAGTTTTATGTAATATTTTAATCAGTTTGACTGATTTAAGTAGATGTACCTTGACAAGTTAACTGGATCTAACTTAAAAAATGTTTACAGTGTAGATATAAACATGTGAGTTTCATAAATTTAGCCCGTTTTTGAGCAATAATTACTTATAGGCCAGTCACAATAATCAATATATCGACTTATTGCACAACACATGGACACGACCTCAATCATTTTTGGTTATGCAATATACAGTTGAAGTCAAAATTATTAGCCCCCCCTTTGAATTTTTTGTAATTTTTAAATATTTCCCATATACTGTTTAACAAAGCAAGGAAATTTTCACAGTATGTTTGATAATACTTTTTCTTCTGGAGAAAGTCTTATTTGTTTTATTTCCACAATTTTTTAAACTCAATTTTAAGGACAAAATTATTAGCCCCTTTAAGCTATATATTTTTTCTATATTCTACAGAACAAACCATCGTTATACAATGACTTGCCTAATTACCCTAACCTGCCTAGTTAACCTAATTAACCTAGTTAAGCCTTTAAATGTCACTTTAAGCTGTATAGAAGTGTCTTAAAAAATATATAGTAAAATATTATTTTCTGTCATCATGGCAAAGATAAAATAAATCCTTTATTAGAAATGAGTTATTAAAACTATTATGTTTAGAAATGTGTTGAAAAAAATCTTCTCTTCGTTAAACAGAAATTAGGGAAAAACATTTACAGGGGGGCTAATAATTCAGGGGGGCTAATAATTCTGACTTCAACTGTATATGGCCCATACATAAATAAACTATTTTAGCAACATTTTAGCTGATCGGCAACATCTCTATCAGATGTGTTAGGGTCAGTATGGTTAAAAACACTATAGTATTTACTATAAATTACTATAGCATATTTTCATGTGGATGCCTGACAACTGAAAATAGATCTGGTATCAGATATCGCAGCCTCTTTTTTTACCTTGCACTTTTTTGTTAACATTTATTATTATTTATTTAGGATTTGCGTTTTCACATTCTGATTGCAATGCCTAATTATTAAATTGTTAAAATGACTATAATTAAATGAAATATTCTTAAGAATCTGTTTGGAAGAGTGTACTTGCATTGTGATGTTATTATATTGCCATTCTGGCATTATATAATGAGTTACATAAAATGGTCTAAAAATGACAATAATACTGTTTATATCAATATATTTTGGTGCAATATATCATACAACAAAAAATAGATATTGTGACAGCCCTAATTACTTTCAAAGGAACTTAATTAAATCTCATTCATTCCAATGGATTTAATGAATCACCAAAAGGAAAAATACACATTATTAATAAATATTTATGTATTACTCAGTGTATTTTAGCGTTTTAGGTGGAACTCTAAAAAAAAGCATACATTTCACTAAACTTTTTATTTCTTTTCTTTTTTCCATTTAGTTACATCCAGATGTACGGTATATAGGGTTTTCCACAATGGGTACACAAAACAACCAAACATCGGAATCCAGAAGTTATATAAATACGGAAATTACAATAATGATTCAAGGACATTATAAGAACAATCAAAACAATACACTCATATTTGTTTTGTATATCGTCATAAAGAAAATAGATAAAACTGATTTGTTGCATTTCAATTACAATTCAATTAAATAAAATCTTTCTGACTATGCATTCTAATTTAAGTCTATATTAAGTCTGGTCCTAATGGAAGAAAATATTCTACCCAATTTTTCCATGTCTCATTTAACTTCTCAGTCTGTAAACGACGATTTCAAGCACTTTTTTTCATATTTATTCATTTTTGAGACGTGCATGGTCAGATAGAACATAGCATTAGTAGAAAAACAATAAATTACGAGTGGTTATGGAAACAACAAATGTATACAGATTTTTTGAATGCAATAAAAGGGTAATAAAATAAACATATCTTTTGAAATGAATTTCAAGGCAGCATTCAAAGTAGTTTCATGTATACCAACAATAATAAATCCTGAACAATATTGTGTATGCAAGCTGTAGGCTGTTACCTTGAGAAGGTTTGTCAAATAGCTCCTCAGAAAATCTTTGAGTCTCTTGTAGAGTTCTAGCCCGACAAACTGTGCCCCCCCAGGTGTGGGTGTTTTCTTGGAGGGTTTGGATGGGGGGATGCCACCACCCCCGGGCGGGTTGGACTGGTGAACGCTGGTACAGTAGTTATACACATGTCTGAACAGCAGGTTAAAGTCATAAGGCAGTAAGAGATTAAATTATGACAGACCAATAACATTAGCACAACTTTTACACTGACAGGATCCCAATCCATAAATATCATGCTTTCAGTTTCAAATGACAAATTGCTTTTGGCGCCGTATACACAATAGGAGTCCCAATATTAATAAACATATTGTGGATTATTAGTACCACAGTACTACAACTACATCTGCAAGTGTTTCCTAAACAAGACCAAATCCAATGCAAAAAGAATGACAATTAATGTAAACCGGTGAGGTTTTTCTTACTGCTTAGCATGGATGTAACGCAGAATAGGTTCTTAGTCCTTCCAACAATTAATAAAACACTTATCCTATAATATTTTGTGCTATGTTTTTCAACATGTTATGAATTAGAGGTGTGAATATGAATCGGTTTTCGAACAAATCATATTAGTCAATGATTCAATGAGTCATTGAGTCACGTGAGATATAGTCAAAGTCATTCAAAAAGACACTCACTTGCTTAGTTTCTGAAAGAAACGCTACTTTAAACTAATTATTTATATTAATCAATCATTAAGACTTGATGCCACCTTCTGGCAGTTTCACTGTCTCATTTATTTATGCATGACAAACCTAAACCAGTCAAAAATATAGTTTTACTACTGTAATACAATAACAATCATGGAGATATGATTTTTGACAATATCACACACCCTTATCTTGAATGAAAAAGCTACTGGAGGAAACTGAAGTGTCAAATCAATAGAAATTGAAATTTATCTATGCAGTCTAAAAATAAGTAATTATATATATTTTTTAATGATCAATAATGTATTTAAATCTAGACAACGAATTCAGTCATTTAATTGCAAAATTCACCCCCCAGAAATTGTTAAGTCCTTCAGAGACTAAATTTTAAAGGAGGAGACAGTATCCTAAACAGTCTCAGAGTTCAAGCTCTTGAGAAAACATCTCCTTTAACAAACTTACACACTCTCATGCAAAAAGCCCTCTTGAGAAGCTCTTATGCATGTTGGATGGAAATAAAATAATATTACAAGTTCTCTAAAAGGGTGTGTTTTTATTGCAAGCTGTAATGTCTCTGTGCTGTAGCTTAAAGGTCGTGATCATTTCTGTTTTCTTTGTTATGGTCTTGCGAGCTGTGAGCAGTGTGGTGACAGCACTATAAGACTGAACTACATGCTAAGACTCTGTTTGACAGCAGCACCAAAGAAACTTGCAAAAGCAGCAGAAAGTTCTTTGTGGGCTCACAGAGCCACACACAGACAAACAAAAGACTTGACTGAATATGTAGCGGGGAATGACAGCTGTGGGTAGTAGATCAAAATCACAGCAATTACACCCCTGTGTCTGATGTGGCACTTAGTGGGCGAAATGCAGAACTACAAATTTGAAAGTGGACAGAAGCCTTTGTAAGTTTTCATTTGTCTGATACAAACTGCTCTAAAGAGCTCTAGGGTGGAATACTCAAACGGTGTGTGCTTGGTTTTATAAATTGGCCACCCCAAAAAATATAAATAACAACATTGATTTTACAATGTTCTGAGACATTTTGCAAATTTCTGTGAAATGTTGGTTGTAAAATACCCCCCATTGCAATGCCAGGCATGACCTAAAATTAAAACCTTATTTAACTGAACACTTTTGCTTGATTACGATTGAATAATAATTTAATTTTCAGTGTAATCATTTATTTATTCTTATTTTCCCCTCATAGTTCATGGTGTTATCATTTGTACTGTAAATATACTTCACTAATAAAGGTCTTTTTCTAACAAAATGGCACATTTCTATTCTTTGTGATATTAAAATAATTAATAAAAACAATATATGGTTGTTTGATAAATACTTCAAACTGAAATTAAAGCACACACTGCTTGAAATAAAGATGTCTTTATAAAGATGTGAAAAAGGTCACAATTCAGTTCTAATGTAAAAAGCAAGTTTGCTTAAAAAATAATTTTGCAAACAAACTAAAAATAACCAGCATCTTTTGCAAGGAAAACTAAAGTTAACAAATAAAAAATAAAAATCATTGAATTCATTTTTTTTTTTATGATAGAGCTTAGTGATGTTGTCGGCTAAGCCAAAGGAAAGTGAGTGAGTAATGTTTGACATGTTATAGGTCATTTAAAAAAAAAAAAAAAAAAACAGCTAGGGATGTATCGGCCAGCATCACATTTCATGACTCGATCGGTACTCGCTGATCTGGTCGATCTCATGAACCGATCACAACTGTGATTGTTTATGAGGAAGTTTTTCACAATATTGCAAGTTCACTAAAACCTGACTGGAAATATTAAAGAAATAAAAATACTTAATTTTGTAACTTCTTGGAAGACCTATTTCCTTTAGTAAAGAAGTAATAGATTTATAGGTGTGCATTTTTTATCTTATAAAATGTTTTTATCTGTTTTATCTATTAATTTTTGTAAAGCTGCTTCTGATCATGATCACATGTCCACACTAAATGGTAGTAAGAGGCATATTTAAGGGATTATATGCAACATCCTTAATTAATTCTCTTAGGTAAGGAAAAAGCTTCACCTAAGTATCGTACTTAGATGTAAAAGGTGCTTTATGCAATGGTACAGATATATAAAGCTTGAAGCATCAGATTCAGTACTCGGTATCGACCAATCACCATGTCAAGGAATCGGTACTCTGTATCGGCTGCAAAAATCCTGAACGGAGCATCCCTAAAAACAACTATTGCTACTAATAATCTATCAGGCTTCTGAACATTAATTACATTGTCTGTGTTTGCTCAAACTGATTTGCTGAAGTAAAACTGTGGATACACAAGCACTGGGCTTTGAATGACTGATGTTCCTGCCCAATACTAAATAAACCGCCAACAAAGAACATGACTGACATGCAGCGCATCAATTATCTGACATATGAGAGACACTCGCTCTCTTTGTTTGTCAGGCTCCTGCGCATATTACAACATGCTCACTACACGGTCAGGGAAACTCTGAAGTGCTCAGTTTGTCCACACACAGTAGTATTTTTAAAGGGATCTTATTAGCAAAATTAAAAAGCAAATGACAGACATGACCAAATTGTGTTGTTATAGGTTATGATTGTTAGTTTCATTTCGACTAATTGTACAGATCTGACTCAGGAGTATTCCACTCTAATTAAATTTGGCAAGCAAAAAAGGTCAACTGTCAACAGGGCAAAGATGAATGAAACATAGCTCACTCACATGAGAAGGGGTCTGGATGCAGACCTGGTGCAGTTGCAATCTGAGCTGCATGTAATGCTTTTTAATGCGCACACCTAACCCAACCCTCACAGTGATGTCACTAGCTACACTGAGTGCATGTCTGACATTGCAAGTCCGAGACTTGCAGTTTTAGCATGCATAATCAAGGCTACATCCAGATACTATTGACTAACACAGGTGTCTCTTTTAAAACCAAGCATCTTTCTGTTGGTCACTGAAGTCAACTGGCAAATTCTGCATGAAATCTGTGCAGGAAACCTAGTTTACTCTTACGAAAAACTCTAAAGTGTGCAGATTCATTTGAAATTACTGACTCCTGAATAGCTTCCTCTATGAAACAGACAATACTATAACAACCCAAACCATTTAATGACTTTGTCTCATAAGCCAAGGCCTTATTCTCATTAAAAGCACAAATTTCACACACACTACACCACACCTAACCAAACAAAGACGTTCAGTGTACTGGCCACAGCTGCTGCCCCCATTAATCCCCATTCATCCCGCCGTGCCTTGTAAGATACGTGTAGAGTTCCATGTAGCGAGACTTAGCCATGCTCTGGCGTGTATAGACCTGATGTATTCCTGATCTCAGGTCATCCCAGATCTGGTCCAGCCCAATCTGTTTGAGCCCGTGGGTGTTCTGGCCCCTGATGGATAACATTGTCTCTGTGGCGGTCTGCTCGCGTCAGATAAATCCTCTCTTCTCCCCGTTCTGCTCCAGAACACTGCTGCTTCACATGTAGTCCACCATGCTGGAGAGCATTCAGACAGGAAGGGTTCAGGGATGAGTACCTCTACACTTCACAGATGGTGCCGCAGGCTGATCTAGGGTTACAGCAGCGTCCAAACACTTCAGTGCAGTGTCTGCAAGAGCAAACAAATCAGGGTTAAAAGAAAATAACTACGTATCTCCATTTCAAAGTCACTCTTTTTTGAATAGAACTTTTCACATACTGGGTAACAGTTGTTTGAGAATGTGAAATATCTGTAGTGTTTAAAAATCAAAGAGCATGACAAAATGGAATTATTGGCTCTGTTTACATCTGATATTAAGATCTGTTTTTGTTGACCGAATCACAAGTAGACTTGAAAGACACATTTGTGTTCATAATGGGTGTTTTAATCTGTCTTTTCTGTCCCCTTTCCTGAAGGGGTGCATGTACAGACTTCTTTTGATCTTTCTATATAATAGCCCAAAATATAAAAGTGGAAGGAGATATGAAAGTAAAAGAAGATATGAAAGTGAAAGAACATATGAAAATGAAACAGAGAGAAGTAGCTTCCACTTCTCCTTGGATAGCCAGAAAAGTATACTAAATTATGTAAGTTTTGTCTATGCTAAGGGCTGGTAGGAAACATTGTTCTTTTTACTCTCAAACCAAACTTAATCTCAGGCAGCAAGCTGGACAGCAATCCTGGCTGTCCTGCATATTTTTCACAACACATCCTGAAATGTTTAAGAATTAGGTCAGTAGACTTCTTTTATGACTGTTCGACCACAGAGCGTCTGCACCATGAGTCAGGTTAAATGCATTTTCAATTGTTTCTAGAAGTGGTCAATACTGTAAACTTTTAAAAACCTGTTTTTAGGAATAAATGGGCCATAAGTCTCCCAAAAGAAAGAATCAGTTTCAAATTGCTGATCTACTTCGACCATCAAAAATTAGTTTAGCAAAATCTATTCACTTTGCATATAGGGTTGCAAGATTAATCGTTAAAAGATCGCAATCTCGAGTTGACCCTACACGCAATCTTAATTCTGTTTTTCTACGATTCAGCCAATGATATTTTCAAGTTCAGGAGAGAAGCATGAAGGCGGTCGCACAAGTCTTCACATTGTTTTTTACATTGCTCATCAACATGGACACCTCCAAAAGGTGTTGAAAGTGTCACATACCGTATCTAAGGTAAAATTCACCCCAAAATGTAATTTCTGTCTTAATGTAACGATGTATTCGCGGCCGTGACGCATGAGCTGACACATTATTTGTTTACTATTGACAGGATGCGCGTGTGCCCACTAATGATGTCTACTTTAGTGAACAGAACCTGCATATGTTGTGAATAGCAGGTAATAAAGTTGTAAATAACATTCAGTTTGTTGCACAGAGAGATTGTTTGGCAGCTGCGTGGGAAGTATGATCTGCATGTGTTTTTTTTCTCAAAGTGAATGACATGAACCGCCCTTGGCAGTAAAAGTGAAACCAAAACCGTGCACCTCATTTAAATGATCATATCGCATTTAGAGTTATGATGAGTTACAACAAGCATTGTTTTTCTTTCATAGCGAACAGTGTTGTGCATGAGAATAAATGTTTACTGGGTCAGTATAACTACTCTAGCATAATGTTGAATATAATGCATGAGGAAAACTGATAATGACAAATGTTTCACTTTACCAGTGAAAAAAAATGGTCTAATAATGTTGTCAATGACAAATGACAAGCATATGTCTTTAGAATTATGAATAATTATATTCTGATGTCATCACTTTACTGTGAACCAGGACAAATTTTAACATGCTTGGGAAATAACAATAATAATAACCCTCATATTAACCTTTATTTTACAACTACAGAAGCGTGAGAAAATCATGATCTTGATTTTAAGCAAAAATAAAATAAAAATCGTGATTCTCATTTTAGCCAGAATCGTGCAGCCTTATTTTATATGATATTTTGTATCTTATGTATATTTTAAAAGACATAATAGTAAAAATTTAATTCCGAACTCATTACACTGAATGACATTTTTGCAGTTTTATTTATATGTTAAAATTTAAATCACAGTTTGTGAATAAAAGTTTACTTCCATCTAACATTTTTCCTATGGATATCAAATTATTTATGTTTTATGACTTAATTTAATGTCTTTTACCAACTTGCTTGAAACAAAAATTCTGTATTAGGACAGAACAAGCAGTTGTAACGAAATAAAGTAAATGAAGCTTAAACCAGAATTTTGAAAATACAGACCAGAAGCATACTTGGAAATTCCCTTTAATTTTCTAAAAGGGGATTTCCAAGTATTTTTAAAGGAGGCATATTTAATAGAAAGTCTAATAGTAGACAGCAAACCAAGCGTTACACTGGTGCTCATGTGAAGTGACAAGCATTGGGTCAGGGTTATATTTAGCAGCGTGTCTAACTGCTCCATGTTGATGTGCAGAGGATATGAATCTTGCCGGTCATTGTTTACATGTTGTGACGTTCGAGACGTCGCATGTCAGAGGCAAGAGTGACTGAGGGTTGCGGCATCTGAACATGTGATCAGCAGGATGGGGTTTAGCTTGATTATTAATAGCATTTCAAACATCGTTCTTCCTTGGGCTTCTTGTGTACAGACAGCTGCTTCTATAGCCAGCGGAACCAACTTTGTGTGTCTGAGACAAGTTAACATCTCTGAGTGATAAAAACATGTGTTAGGATTCAGACACTTCAACATACCATAAAGTCAAGTTCAGATGTGTCTGTTTTTCTGTGCAATTCCCATAAATCAAAAAAGGCAAAGATCTACAACTGACCCAGCTCTGCTAAATCACTGACCCAGAGTGTGAGAGGTTTTACAGCATGGGAAATAAACAAGATGAAGTGGCGTCACACCGTCAGGATCAAACCAGCTTATAGTGACACATATAAGAGACGCCGACAGTTGAAGAGGACACTGACTTATAATGCCCCCTCGCTTATTTAACCTCATATACAGATAAATACATACAGCTGTACGATACATGATGTATATAAGTTGTTCTTTCAGAGTCTGTAAGCTGGGCTAGCAAAAGCAGTCATTAGGGATAATATTTAGGTACTTCTGAAACTCAAGTGCTTTGCTTGATCACTGTGGGAAAAGGAGTTTGTGAGCGTCAAACTGCTTGAGCCTGGTCACATTTAATCTTATTAGTTTAGCCAGAGGAAGTCTAGACTCTGACCCACATCCATCAGTGGGACATTTCAGTGAAGTCAGACATGATCTTTAGGTCGTTCAAATTTCAACAATTAGAGAGAATAACTGCTTTAAGTCATAAAAGATTTAACAGAATCAAATGTTTTATTAAATAAAGAAAAAATATGTCTATTTATTTCACACCAGCATGACTTTCCATCTTCCATGGAAACCAAAAGGAGATATTTAGAAGTATGCTGGTAACCAAATATGGGTAAAATAATGCAACTACAAACTGCCATTTATTGTAATGGCATGGACTTTGATTTTACTTTTTAAATTTTTTCTTAAAAAAAAAAAAAAAAAAAAAAATAATAATATATATATATATATATATATATATATATATATATATATATATATAGTTGACAGGATAATGTGTGACACTTGAGCAGAGATTTCAAATAAGTGACAAAACTACATGCCATTCAAAACGATTTAACAAAAAATGTATTTTTAAGAAAGTAGTAGTAAATAACTGGTTACCTTTACTAGTCAAAATAACAATTAATAAAGGTGGTCGGTAATTCAGAGTAATGCTTTTGCAAGTTCTAGGCCTAATATGAATTTTAAGTGAATGCAAGAAAACATTATTCAGTTTTACCAGTTTGAAATTACATTTAAATTAGGCATGGGATGATAACTGTTTTCAAGGCATACTGCGGTTTGGAAAAGTCAAGGTTTCAAAACCGCCAATATTTTCTGTTATACCGTTTCTATGATATATGTAAGATTTTTTTTTTTTTTTTTTAACGTTTTTTTGTTTGTTTGTTTTTTTAGGACAACAGTATCTCCAGCAGAAAAAATATCCAAAGATGTCGTTTTAAATTGTAAAGAAATCAGTGTTTTTGAAACTAATGAAGTTTCTCTAAATTAAATATATATTGTGTTCAAAGATAAAATCATTGAGAACTTAACTTATAGTAATTACAATACCAACAAATCGTGATAAATTTTATCCAAGGTTATTATATTATCAGAATAATATACCGGCCCATGCCTAATTTAAATTCTAAAAATTGAATGAAATGTAGAGCATTTTCTTAATGTAAAAACGTATCGGGTCAGATTAGAGCTTTTTTAAACAACTTCACTGCATGAAGTCAGATCCTATATTTAATGTAAGCTATCAAAAAAAAAAAAGCCGTCAGCAAATCTAACAGACACTGTAACGTTCATTAAAAGGCTTTCTTGGCACTGTTTTGGGATGAAGATGTGGAGGAGAGACTGTGAGGTGATTTGGCGCATAGGAAATGAAGTGAAGTGGTGTTTGTTTACTTTATGCCATTTTCTATGGCTGTTTTCATGGAAAGACTATGTTAAAAGTATTTAAGGTTTTTGTAAACTACTTGTTTGATGAAGCGATGTAAACAACACATGGTGTGTGTGTGTACATTCAAGCATATGCACACTTTGGTCACGGGGTGGTAATACAATTATGGCATTTACTATGCAGAATATATCGCCTTAACATCAATATCGTAATGTGTGCATCCGCAATAGTCACATCGCAGGATGTGCAATGTTGCATTTATATGTTTGCATTATATTGGACCTAAAGCCATCATTCAGAACACATGATATTTGTGGAGTCACTGCAGTTTAACCATAATAGAGTGAAAGTTTATCATTTGTCTGTTTTTAAAGCCTGTCACTTTGTGAACATTCAGGCACTAGAAATTGTACCATGTGAAACTTTAATAACGATTTAGTTTTATTGAATTATTTGTAAATCTGTACAGTGCTCATTTACATTTAATTATTTGATTTCTGTAGCTGAATACTTTTATAGTCCCCAAAAAAATCATAAAGCGCTGTCTATTTCACTTTTAATTTAGCTCTATTGTATTTATCTATGCGTTTAATTTGTTTAGTATGTTTCATGCATGATTCTCTCTCCTACAAAATCATCTCAATCAGTCCAAACCAATTAAATATTTTTTTGGGTAAAATTGTATTCATATCGCAGATTAATAAAATATCGCAATGTCATATTTTTCCAATATCGTGTAGCCCTAGTGTTTACATGTCTGCTTATTGCAATTAAAATAATTGCACATCACATACTTTAAAATGATTATAGTTTCTATAATTATGAGCTTAATACTTCCATTTGATCAAAGTGTTGTGTTTGAATTAAGTTAATTTATGATATTCTGTCACCATTTACTCATTCTCAACTTTTTCCAAATCAGTTTGAGCTTTATATATTGGAAAATGTTGGATTTGGAACATAATTTGGATATGTTGGAAACCTGTAACCAATGACTTTCATAGTATGTTTTTCCCCAACTGGTTACAGGTTTCTAACATACTTCAAAATTACTTCTTATGTGTTCAACTAAACAAAACAACTCAAACTGGTTTGGAACAAGTGAAGAGTTAGTAAATGATAACAGAACTTAAATACTCCCTGTAAGCTAAAGTGTCAGTATAAGACAAGAAGCTGAAAATGAAAAAAGTCCAAATAAAAAGAAAATAGAAGAATCAGACTAGAACTAATCATTTATATTCAATAAAAGACACAAACATTTATCAGGGCATCCCTAACAAATATTCATCCTAATAAAAATTTGGTGACAAACAGAAAGCATTGATAAATAAAGCTACAAGCGCTATAAGGATGGAGATTAATTCAATCTTTATAGAACGATGTTCACTGTTCATTTTTAGAAAAATCAGCATCATTTGTATTTATATTGCATTGCATTTACACTGCCAATCAAATCAAGAACAGAATCCAAGTAGAGCCTGTGTGTAAATCATTGATGCCCAGCGCTAGTGAAGCATATCAAAAGCACACATGAGATACTTATTACTAGTTAAGTTCTGCTTCGGCTAGCATATAATCACAGATAATTGAATGATAGACTTTATGTGATCAAACATATTTTTAATTATTTCAAAATAATTTGCTGACAAATAGGTAAGATGTAGCTGTTTGACAAGCACTGGCAAAATACAATTAATAAGTTATTATTATAAATTAATCTTGTAATATGTCAAGTCATTCTTTTTCAAAATATGCCTGACAAGGTATTTGTCATAAACTATTGTCACAATTAACTGTTTTTTTGTAGACATTTACTTTCACCCATACAAAAATTCATAAGATCTGAAAAAAAAGACAAACCACAACAAATAATTTTTCTCAACACCCTAACATAATGTAATAGTACATTATGAGTGACAGTAGAACAAAACTACATTACTATTGTAACCACTTTTATATAAAACAGTTAACCTACTGATGTGTGTTGACATACCCAAATATTAGCATGACTCATAAACCAACCACTTGGAAAACTCCTGACTGAAGTTATAATTTCAGTAGGAAACTTACCACACACTGGCACATGAGGTTTAGGAAACTTAATAAAAACCAATTATAATGTCTATGTCTCAAAAACTGCCAACCCAGTAACTACATTTTGGCCCAAAAGTGCTGTCAAGGTAGGCATCTGAGACAGCGGAATTCATGGGAATGCGTGTAAATGACTCTTCGTTTTGCCTCAGCATTTGTTTACAGCTTTAACTCTCCATAATATACTTCTTAACACCTTAAATACACCAAGTATTAATTTCATGAACATTTATAGGGCGCTATTGTTTTGTAAACAGCATCAATAGGTTAGCAATGCTAGGTAGCAAGCTCGTTAGCTTCAGGTACCCTTGTAAACTGCGGCTGAGGAGAACTAGTAACACATTATGCTGTCAACCAAACGTACGTCATTTAAATTTAACCTGAAAATCAAGACAAACATTTGTTATTAAACCACTACTGTAATTCTCCGAAGCTTTTGATATATATTCACGTAAAATGGCTACCTATTTTTAAATGGTGTGTAATATCACAAAAATGTCTTCCTTATCGATAAATTGCCAGACACGTCCATTTAGTTATCATTTATTTCAAACCGGAACGCCTAACACGTGTATAAAGATATTTAGTCTTACCTGTGTGTGTTTGTAACGTCGAGCAGAGTGAGGTCGAGGCCCTGCGCTCAGTCTGTGTGTGTTTGACTGGAGATGACTGGGAATTCCGTATTAGAGCGAGTGAAACGTCATACGCCACAGCGCAGAGACACACAGCGACGCCTATTGCTCACTCGCCGTAGCACACCAGCTGCGCAGGAGCTTCACTCTCTCAGGTGCCAACCATTATGACCATTCCTGCGCATGACTCAAAAATAACGTGTAAAACCCACCAGTGGTGGAAAGAGTAGTGAAAAATCTTACTCATGTAAAAGTACCTTTACTTGCCTAAAAATGTTGTACAAGTAGAGTAAAAGTATCTGTTGTAAATATTACTCAAAAGTAAAAAGTCGATCTTTCAAAAGTTCTCGAGTATTACATTGTAAAAAGCTGATGCATTTACATGTAATTTGTGAATGTGTGTAAACGTAACATTCTGTAGTGCATTTAGTTATTGCCCAGCAGTTACACGTCATAATACGTTAATATTAGGTTATTTAGGTTGTGATATCGGGTGACCAAAATTCAATGTCTAGCCAGCGTCTAAGGACAATTGGTTGATTTTAGGTTGTGTTGGAAAGTAACCAAAATCCGATGTCAAATCAACATCTTAAACCAATGTCAGATTAACGTCAAATACTCACATTTATTCCTCAGGTATGGCAACCAAAATCCAACATCTGATAAACATCTCATAGTGGTAACGTCCACACAACATAAAGCTGTAACATCATTAGACGTTGATATTTGGTTGATTTGAGGTTGGATGCTGGACATTGACGTCGGCCTGATGTTGGGTTCAACCCAATTTTAATTTGCAAACAAAATGCAACGTCCCCACGACATTGGGGTACAACATCAATCTGACTTCAAGTGCTTGCTGGGTGTTTTTTTTTTTAAATATATATAAATATTTAAATGTGTATTTAAATGTTTTCACATTTATTTGACAGGACAGTGGAGTTGAGGCAGGAGTACACATGGAGCAGAGAGGGGGGAAGGATCAGCAAAGGACCTCGAGCTGGGAATCAAACTCGGGTCACCGTGAGCACCTAAGTGCTATATGTCGGCGTACTTTACCACTAGGCTATTGGCATTGACCCTGCTGGGTGTTTAAGGCCATTTCGGTCATTATACAGTAAACATGCTTCATCTTTTCATCAGTCTCTGGGTCAATGCGTGTAAAGATTTTGGATATCTTCTTGGACACTTTTAATGCTTCTAAACAGTTTGCTGCAATTATAAATCGCCCATGTCTTGAGGTAGCTCATTATGATGCGATTTACCTTCTATGTGCGATTTGATTGGACAGGAATCACAGGACTGATTTTTCTAATCCCCATAGACAGAAAAAAAAATTGTGACAGCAAGTTGAAGGAAAGTAGTGGAGAAAAAAATACAGATACTGCAGTAAAAATGTACTCAAGGGAAAGTAAAAGTACACCTTTTTAAAACTACTTAGTAAAGTACAATTTCTGAGAAAACTACTCAATTACAGTAGTTTGAGTATTTGTAATTTGTTACTTTACACCACTGAAACCCACACACACATGGTATAAAACAAATGTTTATACCTTGAAAAAAATAATAATACAAAAAGGCCAGAACATTTCTTTACTATGTTATAAGTAATGTTTCTATTATACTGTATTATTTATTTTTGTCTAATTTGTATTTATTGGTTGTAAAACATATTTTAATGAAGCTGTTTTATTCAATTGAATCCATCATTGAATCTATTCTGCATAAACTATTTAATAGTAGTTATATTAATCTCTCAGAACTATTAAATCTTATTTAATCAATCTTTATATGTTTATTTGCATTTTACAATTATTAATTTAAATATTTAATTTTATATTTATTATATACTTTTAATTTTTTATTGTTGATTAATTTAAAACTTATTTTTATTTTATGAATAATATAATTTATTTTGACATTGTTTTTCCCATTTCCCATAAATTCAACCAAAAGAATAAAAAAAATATATAAAATAGTTTCATTAAAATTGTGCAGCATTAAACACAAAGTAGTTACTAACCATCTCTGAATAGTTTTATCATTCCAGCATTGTAAATGCAGCAATATAAAGAAAATTTTTATATTTTTTAATGTGCAAAGTGATAAACTTGCAAACAAGATGGATGAATGAGATGACAATAAATCTCATTGCACAGATGATCCAATATTTCAGATAGCAACTAATCAAAATCAACTTAAATTCTGTACACTTTAATTTCCTTTCCATATGAATAATATATATGTACAGTCCTTTTATATTACACTTCAGTCTCATACAATGAGACTACTTCAAAATTATATATATAATACGGTACAGTAAAGAACAATCTGACTTCCTTTTACACAGAAAAATCCCCTTTTAGCTCTTCTTTCTGTAAAACATTCTCCTCAAAATCAGGAGACTCGATTTCTTCTTTTATGCATGGTTTTTGAGCTGCATACTCTTTGACGTAGCCTAGTTTTCTTAGCGTTCTTCTGATTGTAGAGTCATGAACTTTAATTTTAGTCAAGGCAAGAAAAGCCTGCAGTTCTTTAGAAGTGATGTCGGGTTTCTTTTCGATTTCATTCATGATTTTGAGTTCTACACCCGGAGAGATTTTAACAGGTCGACCACTTCTGGGAAGATTCATCAAGGTTCCAGTTGTTTTCCATTTGCGGATGATTGATCTGATGGTGGAGCGGTGCATTCCTGTAATCTTAGAAATGGATTTGTATCCCTTACCAGACTTATGGTAAAAAATGATCTTTTCTTTAACAGCTTCTGGAATTTCACTTGATCGTCCCATTGTGGATTTGCTGGCAACTTTACACCTATTTAAAGGCTGACCACTGTCAACAAGGTTTCTGTGAAAGACAAAAAACACAAATCAGGAATCTATTTTTTTCATGCTCAAACACACCCAGCCTTTTGTATACTGTCTATAAATAGTGCTAGGTTACTTTATACTTTGACCTTGTTCATATGATGTATGCAATATTATATCATACTTTATCTTATCGGCATTGACTAAAGAAGTCTGTAATTTCAGTGTACTACATGAACTTTCATTGATATAAAACTATTTAATATGGCTGGAAATCACATTACATTAATAATTGTTTTTCTCCATTAGACAGTGGGCAAAATTATTTTCACATCAAAAATAAATAAATAAATAAATAAATAAATCACTAATAATTAAATAATAATATTTATTATTATAACAATGGTTTGATAGTTGCATTTTAGTCCAAATTCAGAAACATTAACCACAAATTAATTTATGACAATTACAAAGAATAAAGGGGACTATTCATTAATTTACAGTGTGAATATGCAATCATAATCCATAAAAAAATAACTTTAATCTGATTATGAGAACTTTAAAACGTTATATAATCTAATTATATGTAAAATATTTTTTTAAAATCTACTTTGGATTTAATTAGATCTGATAACTCAAAACAAGTTATTTTACCTTGAATCAATCATATTTAAAGTAGTGAACCATTTGCCAACTCATTACATAAAATGTCATTACAACTCATGTTACATACAAATAACAAATACAACACTTTAAAGGAACTTACATTATTTCAGCATAATATTTTACATTTATATTGTGGCTTAATTTTATTTAAGCAAGGATTAAAAATATCCTTAAAATTAAATATGAAAATAAATCCTTTTTAATTTGTGTACAAAATAAAAAAGAGCTGAAACAAAAGAGTTGACATGCAGGGAGTCAAATTTAATCAACTCCCTTTCAACAAAAACCACTATAATTACCTGCTAATTTACCTCAACCTTTAACTACCCCACCAAGAGTTTTTTTTCTTTACTTCTAATGTCGTTAGTTAACACAATTTTTTTTAACACATCCCATAATTTCTAAAATATCAACGTGATATATCAGTTTATGGTAAAAGTACTGGTATTAATATATATACTATGAAAAACTAGAAAATATGAAGTGTAAGACCAATTTATTTAAAACAATCAATATAAAACATTTGTGAATACTAAATCATCTTTATTTTTTGAAGTATGCCATAAAAATAATAATAATAATATTATATATATATATATTTTTTTTTTCTTCTTCTCGCCACTATCACGATTGGCTTGCTTGGATTGGGACTGTGCATCGATGGATTTGCTCTTCAGTGTTTGAATCTTCAGCAATAAAATTTAAACCACACTAAACTGAACTTCAACTCTGAAATCTGGACTTTACTATAACTTCTATGTTAAGTGGCTTTGACACAATGTAAAAGCGCTATATAAATAAACTTGAATTGAATTAAAATATTTCAGATTCTCATTTACCATATTTTCTTGTTTTTTTTTTTTGTTGTTTGTTTGTTTTTTACAATAAAACCAAAATTATGTTTGTTGGAACAAACCAACAGTACTGTGTATTGTAAACCATTATTTAAAACAGTCATTCTTAAAATGACTTTAGTCATTATTTAAAACAGTCAAAATATGGTCAGCCATTTGGTAGAGCAGGCAGATAATTTGTTACATTACCAAAGCTAACATCTAGCAATGCAAGTTAGCATCTATTTAACGTTATCTTCATATTCAATTCAACAGAGTCGGAGGAAAAATAATAAACAATTAATGCCAAATAAACCAATGTCATTGTAATATGAAGAAAAAAATCACCTAAATCACTCATTATTCACCTGCTGACAATTAAATAGTTAGCTAATAATGGCTAACAAATGTAAAAGCACAACACGTGACTTAACGAAAAACTGATAAACATATTTTCCTTCAGTTATATGGAAAAACGAAATAGCCGATGGGTACATAAAGATGGGCTGTTGAATCTGACCTGTGCTCGTCTCAGAGGTCCAGCTATAATAGGTTTAGGTCTGTGCTGTTACTTCAGCCTGACTGGAGATTCTTCTTCTTTTGGGCTTAATAAAGGTTTGCAAACCAACGTAAATGGTACATTCCCGCCACCTAGTGTGGAGCCCATAATGGTTGAAACAGCATGAAATCAATGATAAGAAAGGAGAGGAAGGAGAACACAAGGAGGGAGGGAGACTGAGACAGGAATAATATATAAAAAAAACACTATTATTAATACAAAAACACAAATGATTTCTTTAACGATTTAACGCTTCCTAAATTTTTTTGATCAATTTTACCACATTTAATTTTTAGTTTCATGCTTTCTCATTCCATTCAGACACTGATTTAACAATGTCCAATACGCATCCTTTTTTGATATTCTTACATTGAAATGTATATTGCTGCTGCTGCTTTATTAGATTCAGGATCTTTTGTACCATCTGTGAATATTTGTATCGAGCTGTATATTATTGTTTATATACTGTTCTGCTGTATTAGTTAACATATTTGTTTCTTTATTATGCTTTTCTTCATATATGAGCATATTCACTACAGGCATAGAAGTAAGTCAAGGAGAAGGGGCTATATTGATGCCACTTAAACCCATGCTCTGAACCACCTTATTTGCTCTCCATCAAAAACTACACAGTTTCGTATGCCTATACTCCCAGGATTCCTTCTGTCTTTACTGGATAACTCTCTGTTTGAACTTTGACCTCTTTATCTTAAGCCTTCTAAATTTTAGAGGCAATCCACCCACTTTTGTTTGTAATGCTGTTATTGGCAATGATCTTACTGATCAGCAACATACTCTTAGTGTCTGTAATTGAATTGCCTAAATTTAGTGTTTTAGCTGCTGAGCAGTATTTTTATAAACATTACGAAATGCTCCCCATTCAGCTTCTGATAAACACCTCATTACATTTTTTTTTTTGCAATTATCTGCTATTTTCTGAATATGTATTTTAAAATTCAATGTTGAGTCCATCTATATTCCAAGAAATCTAATCACACATGCTCTAATATCTGTACATTTTCAAATTCAGAATGGGATTAACTTTTCTTTTTGAAAAACACCAAAACATACACCAAATCTAGAGGTCAAACACAACCACAATTATTCATTCCTTTTACAGTCAATACAGCATCAGTTCATCTTAGGAATGACAGACACAAGTCCCGCACAGTGGTCAGAGGGATTTTGAGCCGTTCTTCTTGCAGAATATTTGCCAGGTCACTACGTTATGCTGGTGGAGGAAAACATTTCCTAACTCACTCCTTCAAAACACCCCAAAGTGGCTTGCTCATTCATTTTCTTTTCGGCTTAGTCCCTTTATTAATCCGGGGTCGCCACAGCGGAACGAACTGCCAACTTATCCAGCATTTGTTTTACGCAGTGGATGCCCTTCCAGCTGCAACTCATCACTGGGAAACATCCATACACACTCATTCACACACATACACTACAGACTATTTAGCTTACCCAATTCACCTATACCACGTCTTTGGACTTGTGGGGGGGAAACCGGAGCACCCGGAGGAAACCCACGCGAACACAGAGAGTACATGCAAACTCCACACAGAAATGCCAACTGACCCAGCCGAGGCTCGACCCCAAAGTGGCTCAATAATATTTAAATCTGGTGACTGTTCAGGCCATGGGAGATGTTCAACTTCCCTTTCCTGTTCATCAAACCACTCTGTTACCAGATTTGCTGTGCATATTAGTGCATTATCATCCTGACACACAGCACCACCTTCAGCATACATTGTTTGAACCATTGGGTGCACATGGTCCTCTAGAATGGTTCGGTAGTCCTTGGCAGTGACACGTCCATCTAGCATAAGTATTGAGCCTGGAAAATGTCATGATGTTGCAGCCCAAACCATCACTAAACCACCCCCATGCTTCACTCTGGGCATGCAAAAGTGGGTGGTATGCTTCCTTGAGGCTTTTTCACAGCGTAAATCTTCCAGATGTGGGAAAGACAGAGAAGGTAGCTCTTGATACATCACAAAGACTTGCTGCAATTACAACAATTTGTTCTCTTTTGAACTCTGAAAGATCACCCATAATCTTGTGTGCATTGCAATGTTTTAAGCAAAACTGTGCTATTACTCTGCTAATTAAACCTTCACACTCTGCTCTTACTGTTGAAATGTGCAATCAATGAAGATCAGCCAAGAGGCTAGTCAAATTTAGCCATAAAACCTCCAAAACTAATTTGGCCAGTGTTTCAGTTTCATTGTCCAACCCCTGTATCTGGCCCACCTGTGGCATATGTTACCACCTGTGGCCCACTATACACCAGGTTCCTCTGCCCAAAACTAGCACACACACACTGGAAACCGATAGTAACATTTATCATTGGCCCAGATTTGGCCACTCCAAGTTAAAATAATGTTTGGTTTTATGTGGCCCAAGTCCGAAACTATAAGACAGATCTGGATGAGATCCATCTTAGTCCTTGGGCAGGGTCTGGTGCAGGCACTAGTAGACAGACAGCTCCTTCCTTGACAACTTACAGGTGCGACTAGAGTTCATTTAAACAATCAATGTGCCACTCGATATATGACTTAAACAATAAAATCACATTTATATTTATTGACAATACAGTAAGATGAGAAAAGAAAAATATTATACAGTAGAAATCCACATGTAGGTGTATGAGCAGCTGTTTTGAATATATTAGCTGTGAAGTTTTGCCATAACAAACAAACACAAACGCCTAGATCTACACATAATAATGCTCACGATCACAGCCTTATTAATAAGATCATCATATGTGTGTACACTATTTCAGTTCTACTGTAGACATGAACATTAACATTATACAGTATATATAGAAATAACTATTCATGCTATACACAGCAATTATAAAAAAATCAAGCCTAAAATATAAAAATGAAAGTCAATTCTGTTCATTTGTTCACCCTCAAGCCATCCAATAGGTGACTTTGTTTCTTCAGTAGAACAATGTACTGAAGTCCTATGAAGTGAAATGAAAGAAACTGAACATCATTACCCTGAATCCACAGCTTCAGCAAACCGTCTAGAAACTGAAATGAGAGTGGCCGGCACAGTCATGTGAAAAAGTTACATGCTTTTTTGTATCGGTACATAATAAAATAACTACATGGTCCATGGCAGGTTTTAAAATCTCATAGATAAAACCTCAGATGAAGATCACAAGCCATCTCACACGGTGTTATTAATTTAACAAAAATAAAGTCAAGACAGAAAAGCCATGGGTGAAAATGCACTTAAAGTAATGACTGTCTGTACTGTATACATAACTTCATTAGTCTCATTCTAGAGGTTTTTTGGCGTTTTTGCAGTTCTCACAAATGGCATTTCAGTCAGGACTTTGAGGTGAGCACATTCAGCACATGGCTATCGCTGTCAGCTATCGTGTCTTAGTTAGTTATATCATTAAGCAACAAGTATTTGGAATTCAAGCTTGTGGTCATTGTTACCATATTGCTGTCAGTCTACTGAAACTGTCCTCAAGTTGTTGGGAGAAAATTATATGATAAATTAACCTTAAATTGGGTTAAACGACTGATTCAAAATGCAGACACCATGAAAGAGTTAAGAATGCATTGTGTTTGTAGTGTGAATTGTTGTAAACCTATTTGTTTTAAACAGAAACTTCCACTTCTGCTACTTCTGTCTTTACACGACTTCCTTCAAAAACTTGAGCGTCTTTCTCAAACCGAAGATGAGCATTTGATTTCTTGTTCCTTCGCTTTGCTACCATCTCTCGAAGCTTGATTTGGTCCAATCTCCTCCTGATCGTAGATTTGTGAACATTGACTTTTGCTATAGCAAGACAAGTCTGCAGCTCTTCCAACGTTATCTCAGGTTTTCTTGCAACTTCCTTAATGATTTTACGTTGCATCTTCGGAGAGATTTTAGTCGGTCGGCCACTCCTGGGACGATTCATCACGGTTCCAAGCATTTTCCATTTGCGGATTATGGATCTGATTGTAGATTGGTGCAGTCCAGTGATCTTTGATATAGATTTGTATCCCTTACCTGCCTTATGGTACATAACAATCTGTTCTTTGAACTCCTCGGGAAGTTCAGCAGATCGTGGCATTATGCATTTGTTGAATAAGTTTCTTGTGTTTAATTTGAAATAAATCAGGCTGATTCCAGGGTTACTGCAGCCTCAAACCACAGGACATCTGAGAGAGAGAGAGGGAGAGAATAGCAGTTAAGGTTTTTATTTAAGCAATTAAAATAAACAACAGGGGAAATAAACAAGTGTCAGGATCAGCTCAGACACATTTAATAGTTGAAGTGGACACTGATTTGCTCACAACATCACATACATTTGTATGCTTTGTTTTAACTCTCCATCAAGTCTCTTATAGTAGTAATGATGATTATTATTCCGCTGAAAACAGATTGTGCCTTCCAAACCGCTTGTCACCTTTAACCTTATTAGTTCAAGGCTGAACTCTCTGACCTAATAACACGCATGCATTATGGTCA
Organism: Danio kyathit; assembly: GCA_903798195.1. Classification (NCBI taxonomy): domain Eukaryota; kingdom Metazoa; phylum Chordata; class Actinopteri; order Cypriniformes; family Danionidae; genus Danio; species Danio kyathit. The sequence goes on from LR812542.1 coordinate 20,208,602, forward strand.
GAGGCTATTTATGGCATATTAGCAACCAACTATAATACAGTTCGGTCTGGTCACTGCATCACCTGTTGTAGTGAAATAAGGGTTTAATTTTCACTTAAACAAAAATGAAAAAAGACAAAACAATGGTTAAAACTTAAGGTAAAACATGTAAAAATTTACAAAGTGTAAAAAAAAGACAATAAAGTGAGTCAGTTTCTTTACTTTTGCATTAAATCTCTGTGGACTGAATCAATGAGTTACACTAAAACATAATTTGAATACATTACCCTGACATATAGCAGATGGTTTTATTTAGGGCTGCACAATATGTCACAATGTGTGTGTTCGCAATAGTGACATCGCAGGATATGCAATGTTGAGTTGGGATTATAGTTGATCAGCGCAACAATTGAGAATACATGAGATTTGTGGAGTCATTGCAAAGTATAACCATAACAGAGTGAAACTTTATCATTTGCATGAGTTTTAAAGGCTTTAAAGTTTTAAAGGTTTAAAGTATTCAGGTACAAAAAAGTACATTTGTAACTTTAATGAAGAATAATTTTACTGAATTATTAATACAATGAAGACTATAAAGTGTTATTTTACATTGCATTATTCACTATCTGTACCTGAATACTGTTAAACTCTACACTACCTGACAAAAGTCTTGTTGCCTATCCAAGTTTTAGGAACAACGAATAATAACTTGACTTAGTTGATCATTTGGTATCAGAAGTGGCTTATATGAAAGTGGCTTAAATGACTTTGCTTAGACAAAAGTCTTGTTACTTAACAGAAATAATGTACAGTATAGAATATAAAGTCCATCCATACATCTCTGCAATAACTCAAATAACTTATTAATAAAGTCATCTGGAATGGCAAAAAAGCGTTCTTGGAGGACTCCCAGAGTTCATCAAGATTCTTTGGATTCATCTTCAATGCCTCCTCCTTCATTTTACCCCAGACATGCTCAATAATGTTCATGTCTGGCGAATGGGCTGGCCAATCCTGGAGCACCATGACCTTCTTTTACTTACAGGAACTTTGATGTGGAGGCTGAAGTATGGAGAGGAGCACTATCCTGCTGAAGAATTTGCCCTTTCCTGTGGTTTGTAATGTAATGGGCAGCACAAATGTCTTGATACCTCAGGCTGTTGATGTTGCCATCCACTCTGCAGATTTCTCGCACGCCCCCAGACTGAATGTAACCCCAAACCATGATTTTTCCTTCACCAAACTTGACTGATTTCTGTGAGAATCTTGTGTCCATTCGGGTTCCAGTAGGTCTTCTGCAGTATTTGTGATGATTTGGATGCAGTTCAACAGATGATTCATCGGAAAAATCTACCTTCTGCCACTTCTCCAAATGATCAACTAGAAGTTATTATTTGTTGCTCCTACAACTGGGATCGACGACAAGACTTTTGTCAGGTAAAACCATAAAAGCACTATTTATTTAACTTTTTTGTTGCTCTATTGTAATAATTTTTGCTTACAATTCATTTATTATGTTTTACACCTGATTCACACCCATACAAAATCTCCCCAATCATTCATTCATTCATTTTCTTTTCGGCTTAGTCCTTTTATTAAACTGGGGTCGCCACAGCGGAATGAACCACCAACTTATCCAGCATATGTTTTACGCAGCAGATGCCCTTCCAGCTGCAACTCATCACTGAGAAACATCCATACACTTTAGCCTACCCAATTCACCTATACAGCATGTCTTTGGACTTGTGGGGGAAACCGGAGCACCCGGACGAACCCCATGCCAACACGAGAACATGCAAACTCCACACAGAAATGCCAACTGATTTAGCCGAGGCTCAAACCAGCGACCTTCTTGCTGTGAGGCGATCGTGCTACCCACTGCGCCAACGTGCAGCACCTGTCCCCAATCAATCTAAATTAATGACTGCTTTTCAAACAGAACTATTCAAGCCATCTGGTGAAAGTGTATTTATATCGCAATATATATCGCAGAAAAACAAAATATCGCAATATGAGATTTTTACAATACCGTGCAGCCCTATTTTTATTATTCATTCATTTTCTTTTCGACTTAGTCCCTTTATTAATCTGGGGTCGCCACAGCGGAATAAACCGCCAACTTGTCCAGCATATTTTTTCACAGCAGATGTCCTTCCAGCCGCAACCCATCACTGGGAAACATCCATACACACATTTACACACACTGTTTTATAATGGTCTTATTTCTTTATCCATCCATACTGTCCAAAAACATGTACAAATATTTTAATACACAAAACCATTTTAATTAGGGAAATATGATAAGATTGTAGGCTTCATAAAACATCTAACTATTCATGCCAGACACATCAACAAATAATAATAATAATAATAATAATAATAAAAACACCCAAAAGGAAAGAATGTTTTAAAATATTCACATTTAGGCTAATGTAAAACACAGGCCTTTTATGTTTCCAGAGTAATCAAGACAAAGAAAAATGGTCAAATAAGTCCCACTTCTTCATTTGAATCACCGTGGGCTGGGTCAATTCATTATAATTACAATACTTCATTAAAACTATTTGCTTGAAGAGAAGATTTGGGGCATATTAATGCAAAGCAAACAGTGAAAAGCAACAAATTGCATTATTTTTTCATTTTTTTACTCCTTCAGCCTGACGTAGTGTGCCACTGGACAAACACCTCATTATATGTGTATGTAGTACAGTAAATTGAGAGTGGCTGACACATATTGGAGTCTTACCAGTTTGTAACGTTGCGCTGCGCGACGCTGATGTCTGTTTTCTGTTGTCTCCGCCGCCGCTGCAGACAGAGGAGGGTTCCGTAGAGCGAGTGAAGCGTCATACGCCACAACTGTAAGAACTACAGCGACCTCTAGTGTCCACACAGAGATACAGCGACCTCCAGAGGTTACATTTTTCAAACTGTTTTCAGGGTCCTCGGTTGACTAGATTAGGTCGAGAGGGTGCGTTAAAACAATATACAGATGTATTGATTTATAGAACATTTAGATATGATAATTTGTTAGACAGATCTGAGGATTGATATTGAGGAGAATGAGTGGCTGGACATCCTTTCCAATAGGTAAAAATAAAGCCTAAGAGAAGTTAGAGGAAAGTTCATTCAGTATAAAATAATACATAGATACTACTACACACCATCCAGACTCTATAGGATGGGACTAGCTGGAAATAATCTGTGTTGGAAATGCAATAAAGAAGAGAGTACTTGGTTAAACATGATCTGGAAATGTTGCTTAGTTTACTTATTCTGGTGTACAATTTGAAGGATAAAGGAGGTGGCTAGGCTGTGAGTTACCTGTAGAGCCACGGCTCTGCCTTCTGGGTGACAAACTAGTGATACCTAATATAGGTACAAATTCCTATATTCTTCTCAAGATTGGATGCATTATAGCTGCTAGGATGATACTACATAATTGGAAGTGTCCCAGAATGCCAGAAATGAAAGTGTGGATTAATGGGATGATTGAAATTGCATCGTACCAGTATATGCTTTGAGGAGATTAAATAATGAGGGAGAAGTACATAGAAAATGGCATAATCTCTGGCGACATTTAAAATGAGGATAAATGAGTATGTATTACAAAGGTACCACAACATGAATTTCCATATAAGTTTACTATATGTTGTTTTTCTTAGTTGAATTTTCTTGGTGTGACAGGTGGCTGAATTTGTAACATGTATCTTATGCATGTGTAGTGTGAAGTTTGTTCTTGGCTGTTAAACAATAAAAAAAAGGTGAATTATATATATTTAAAAAAGAACATATAGATATGTATTTTAAATATGTTTTCAGTATGGTCTTACATATATACCGGTCAAAAGTTTGGGGTCAGTTTTATTATTATTATTATTTTTAAACAAAATGATTCTGGTGGCGACGCAGTGGCGCAGTAGGTAGTGCTGTCGGCTCACAGCAAGAAGGTCGCTGGTTCGAGCCTCGGCTGGGTCAGTTGGCGTTTCTGTGTGGAGTTTGCATGTTCTTCCTGCGTTCACGTAGGTTTCCTCCGGGTGCTCCGGTTTCCCCCACAGTCCAAAGACATGCGGTACAGGTGAATTGGGTAAGCTAAATTGTCCGTAGTGTATGGGTGTGAATGGGTGTGTGTGGTTGTTTCCCAGAGATGGGAAATATCTGCTGCATAAAGCATGTGCTGGATAAGTTGGCGGTTCGTTCCGCTGTGGTGACCCCGGAATAATAAAGGGACTAAGCCGAAAAGAAAATGAATGAATGAATGAAAATGATTCTGTTCATCAAGGTGGCATTTATTAAATGCAATTTTTTTCAATTGTTAAATATTTATTAAAATTTTAAATAACTGCTTTCTTATTGAATGTTTCAAATTAAATAATTACTCCAGTCATTATTGCTTTTATTACAATTACCATATAAAAAAATAAATAAAATAAAATAAATATATATATAATAATAATAATAATAATCCTGACCCCAAACTTTTGACCGGTAGTTTATATATATATATATATATATATATATATATGGTTTAGATGTAAAAACCTCTAAGTACCAGCTGAATAAGAGTTTTCCTGTGTGCACGTTCAGTAATTTAACTTGTATGGCAAAGAATAATTTCCATTTATTGTCTTTAAAGTGAAATAACAGAACATTGTAGTAAACTAAAACCAAAACCAAAAGAAAATGATAAAGAAAAAAAAAAGAATAAAACGGGCAAACTTGAACCTATTTATTTTTGGCACTCTACAAAATTATTAAGATGATAAAAACTAGACTAAAAAGTAACCTTCGCCTATTTATTCCTGGCATCCAACAAAATTAGGCTACTACAATTATGAAAACTGCAGTTAAAAATATCTAAAAAAACAAACAAACAAAAAACAACAACAACAAAACAAATTACTTGTACCTATTTTTCTTCTGGGATCCTGGCAATTTATAAGTAATATTACTATTAATGAATAAATAGGTTTGTTTTTCAACTGAATTATTGGGAAAGAACTGGAAATGCAACTGTGATTGTTGCTTTGATATGCTCTAATGTTGCCTGATTTGAAATTAAGACAATTGTATTGTATTTGTATTTATTTGAGTGACTTTCTCATACTTGATCTGCCAATGTTTCTTCTCATTATGTCAATGTTTTTGATCAAACATGAAATCTAAACTGATTTTATAAACGAGTTTGCTCATGAAACATTTATTAAAGATGATTAAACATTTATTAGATGTCTTTGAGTGTCAATTTGGTGTCCTTTCTGACAAAAATTAAAGACAGAAAGAAATGAAAACACAAATTAGTTTTAGTTAACTATAAATGACAACCGGGTTTACGTATTATAGTAAACAAAAATAAATAAATAAATGATTAAACTACAAAAAATATACTATAAATACTATAATTGTATTTGTAATGTGCTTACCTCTACTTATTTACTTCTGGAATCCAAAATACTACAAAATAAAAATATAAATAAATAAATAAATAAATAAATAAATAAATAAATAAATAAATAAATAAATAAACAAACGTAGAAAATAGTTGTACATTTACATGTCTTTTTGTGTCTATTTCTGAAAGCAGGGAAGAATAAAAAGAAAAAAAGAAATACAGAAAGAAAGAAAGAAAACCCAAATCCTACATGATAAACTACATGACAAACATCAGTTAGATACGTTTTTTTATTCCCTTCCCATAAGAATAGCCACATTAATGAGAAATTCTCTTATTTTGCAGTCAGGCCTCACACATTGATGAGATGAACGAAAAGAGGTCAGTACAAATATCTTACGTCAAACGGCCAGTCGAGAACTGAGTTGCTCTAAATATAAAAAGTATTGTACTATTCATTCCTGACTTGTCGACATCATAACAAAAGGTAAAAAATATGCCCCCAGGAGTAAATACAATTGTGATATTGCACAATAGTTTAAAGTACAGTATGTACAGTTTCACATACAGTGGTCATGCTGCTGTTAAAACAAGTCGAATACACAAGCAGAATGCAATCAGAATATGAGATACCGGTGACGAGTAAATACTGTTCACACTTTCACTTGTATATTTACTCATAAACAATAAAAGATTTGAACTTTTGTGGACCAAAATCTATATTTACATTGATAAATAGGCCTTTACATGTGCCTTATGAGAGGCAGCAGAACTGAGATGTCAAACTAAGTAGTAATAATAATAAAAACATTTCAAACAAAAGACCTGTCATAAATAAAAAATCACCTTCACAGAACATAAAGTCAAAATAATACTGAAAAGGGAAAATAAAGAGGTGTCAAATTATGAAAATGATCTTTCTGTCTCCACTACGAGGAACATTCAAATACATCTTTTAGTTTTTTTAACTCACAAATTTTCAGAACACTTTGAACATTCAGACTTCTGCTAAGACACGTATAGATGAGACACGATGAAAGGCTAGGTCATCTACAAAATATCCTCATAAAAATATATTCATATATCTCATTTATTGTGAACGTTAACTGACTAACCTTGCAATTATACAAAACAATGTTCAGATTTCTTTATGTAAATGAGGGATGACGAATTTGATATTAGAATATAAAAGCGTGAAACACCAAGACATTCTCGTGAATCAGTCCCTCATTACGTCTTTCAAAAGGTCAATTTGAATGTCAGTTTTATCTGAGATGTGATCATGAATACTGAAACCCTTCCAAATATGCCAGTAAACAAAAAGCCTTCAAACAAATAATTTAAAAAGGTTCATCCTGTTTTTCAAATCCACATGAGCTCACTGAAACAAAATGATGTCTGCAAAGTTGCTGCAAACAATTGATATCTGTTGAATTTATACAAACAAATTAAATTTAGTAATGTTCAACTTAATTTGTTTGTTTAAATTCAGCCCAAATAAATTGTTTACAATCACTTAACTTAAAAAAATCTGAGTAAATCCAAGGAATCATCTTTGAATCACTTTTTTTCAGTGCTGATGAGACAAGGACATCTCTATGAGAGAATTATTATGACAAACTATTCAGATGTGAGACTTCAAATTTGAATTTACTTTAAGACAGATCTTTCATATTGCTAAACCTAGATATTTATCACACATATACACATATATGTCAGTTATCTAAAATCAATCTGTGTCTCTGGGAAATTATAATATTTATTTAACTGGAGTTTTATTGGATATTTTATTTTAAAAGTAAATTAAACTTTACAAAAAAAGAGAGATAATCCTTTTGACAACAAATTTGACAAATTGACAAAATGTACAGTGCAATAAATTCTTAATATCATATCACATCCACTGAAAAAAATTATTCAAACATGATTCATTGCATTTAATGCATTTTAATATCGATTTATTTACAATTTATTCGAGCTGAATTTAAACAAACAAATTAAGTTGAACATTGATACATTTCATTTGTTTGTTTAAATTCAGCACTTATGAATTGCTTGCAATAAAAAATTTTTTTCAGTGTATGCAAACTAAATCGATTCATTCAGAACATTTCTATAACATCGCTTTCCTCAACCCATCAGGTCTAATTTTGCTAAGCTTGTTTTTGCCACAGAGTTAAATAAAAAAAGGTAATTTTTGGGACTTTTTATCTCAAAATTCTTTTTTTGTTGTTCTTTTATGCAGCTAATATGAACATATCACTCCTGTAATTACAAAAGTCTATAATAGGATACTAAAATATATATGTACTAGTTGTTAGATCATTATCGTAAGTTATTTTGTTAGATAAGCTGCAGATTTGGCTTCAGTACTGACTAATCTAATGTATATGCACAAATATAATATAGTATAGGTTCCTATTAAAAATATGAATTTAAAAGAAAGATTTGTGAGGGGTGTACTTATATATGCTGAGCACTGTATATATAGATATATATTCTTAAAGAAAGGATTTCTTTTCATATAATCTGCAAGAAAATAAGGAATTTTAAAACAACAAACTTCCAACTGTAAGAAATAAATGCAAATCTGAGGAAAAAAGTTGGAAAAAATCAGAAAAGTCAGAAATCTAAGATATAAACACTATGCTAGATAAAAACTAAGGATTAAGAACAAAATCAGAATAGCAAGATATGACTTTAGAATGCTGTGAAATATCAAAATTGCTACTTTAAACAGGCAACCGAGAGAAATAAAGTGATCCACATCAGAATTAAAAGAAACAAACACAATTGCTATTTACTTATTATAATTATTTGCTATTATATCTTGCAATTCTGACTATCAGATGTAAAACGACTAAATTATAGTATATAATATAGGAAAGTTGATATAAAGTGAGAATTTAAAGAGGTTCTAAACTTACTATTATAATGTGTAATATTGTGTATTATTATATAGTATATATGGTCACACTTTATTTCGATGGTCCGTTTGTTAAATTAAGTTATATTGTATCTACATGCCAACTAATTCTCAATAGATTATAAGTAGACTGTTAGGTTGGGGTTCGGGTTAGTGTAAGTTGACATGTACTTGCTAAGTTTCTTATAGTCAGTTAAATGTCTGCTGAAGGAGCAGTATCAACAGATATGAAGCAGACAGTCTACTAATAATGGACCATCAAAATAAAGTGGTATTGTATATATTAATCAAATGTATATGATGAGAAATTCATTCATTCATTTTCTTTTCGGCTTTCTCCCTTTATTAATGAGAGGTCGCCACTGGGAGACTATGACGAGAAATGAAATCAGAAATCAAATAAAATTGTGAAATATTGTGAGATAAAAAGTCGCACTGACCTTTTATTTAATGTTTTATTTCATTACAGAAACCGGCTTTTAATACTTTCTCCTCAGACAAATATATCTGAAAAATGTAAATAGCCATTTGATCTATTGGGATTCTGCATTTACCTTTTGTTTCAAGCGGATAATATACATAGACAGCTACTGAATCCAAAAGGCACCTTGAATTATATCATTGAACAGGTTTTCAGTGGTCTCACCTTCATCTACAATAACAAACGCTGATAATACGTTTGGGTGTCATATGCCAATGCTTTCTCACAGCCTGCACGAATGAATCACAGACAAAACAATGTCAAAATAACATCTTTATGCCATGATACATGCCTTCAGCAAAACAAATGCTTAAGAGCGAGAGGTGTTTGGCAAAGGAAACAATAAACCGAAGGCTTCCACGAGAAATAAATGAGCATAGCTGTGCAAAAGGCTACAAATAGACAGTGTAGATTTGACATAATTCTTGGTGCATGCCTTGTTTTCTTCCCCTCGCTGAAATAACAGTGATATACAATCTAATGTCATTGTAAAATTAAATATCTGTCAATTGTGCAGTGAGTTCAATCAAATATTCATATAGAGAATTGAACATTTACAGCCTGTCTAGAACTTTTTTCCACACAAGGACTTTTTGTATAAGCAGAAGAACACAAGAAGAACATGATTCAACTTTTCATAAAAGAAAGAATTTTGGCAAATTATTATTTTATGTAAAAAAAAAAAGAACACGTGGTGATGTAATTCATTAATATGATGCAGATATTACACACTTAAAAGACTTCTGCCAAAACACAATAGAAAGAGACAAGCCGGTCACTATGTACAGGACAGTTTCTCAAACTGGTGATGAGCTTGATCCCAAAACATTAGTTCTGATACTGAAAAAAAAACTGATTCTGAAAGAGTCTGTGCACCCCTAGATGAACCATTCTTTCTTGCTTTCGTCGATGGTCTCTGTGAAATTGGCCTCGGTGCCGATAATGGCGGCGTCGGCTGATTCGGACGACTCTCCCCCCTTGGCTTCATTGGTGTGGTACGTGCCTTTATGGCGAAACATGTACCGGATCAAAAACACCAGAGTGCACAGAATAGTGAAGATCACCACCGCAATGATGCCTGCAAGGAGAACACATTCCCCACAGATTAAACAACAGCATAAAAACAATTCACCTGAATTTAACATGATATGTGTCCGTCTCACCTCCTATTATAGCTGAATTTCTGTTAACTCCATCTGGTATCACTCTTTCCTCATTGAAGGGGAAATCAGCACCTATGGGAGATAATTTAAGTCACTAACATTTGATAAAAGTTGTTAAATAGGCTATTTGAAGACCCACAGTGGTGAAAATGAAGCTTTTAATGTTTAAGCTTTTAATGCCTGTCATGGATCTGACTTTTCCACAGAGGCATTTTGAGTGTTGGTTCAGAGACTGAGTCTAGTTCCAAATTTACACCTGTAAAAAAAATATCCGTAAATGAACAGTTGTATATATTTTGTGATTCATGTTTTTATTTTTTTTAAGACCTTGATCTTTCTTTTGACAACTTTTAACCTTAAAAAGTTGAAAAAAGTGACTTTTATGAATATTTGTAATAGTTTAAAGTGATGTATTGTCTGGGTTAGTGTTGTATTTAATGCTGCAAAAACCTGGTAATAAGCTGCCAGTACATTTTCTGTTATTTTACAGACTTTTATTATTTCTTAAACATTATATTATTTCAGACTACTACAATGTAAATAAAAGTCACTTTGTTAAACTGTAGATTTGACAACATCAAAAGTCGACAGAGCAGAGATGAAATGAAATTTGCAACCGTAAATAAAGGGAAAACACAAAATACAGAAACTGTTAATTAACAGGTATTTTTTCCATACAGTGTTGTCTTTTAACACTCAATTCTCAGGCTCTGAACCAGGGGAAGTGGTTTTTATAGCACATTTGCACTCAGTGGTATGTAATGGTACAGTATGATATGCATTTATGTCTTATTCACTGTCAAATGTATTAAAAAAAGCTAATCGTTCCGTTTCACTTAATTGTGACCCTTACCAAAGGGTATTGAGCACTGCAGAATATGTTCAAAAGGGTGGAGCTAGACTCGTAGCTGAATGCTATTGGTTTACAGAGAATCATTACCAGCAGGTGCTACAAGCTAGAAGAACAACAAACCAGGAAGAGTAATTTTTAAATACACAGCCATGTGGCAGGACACTGTAATAATACAGTGATGAGGTGCAGCAATGAATGGGCTTACTGGAGACTGCAGCGCTCGTAAAAAGCCAGCATGGACCTGGACAAGAATGTTTGCTGGGCTAACAATATAGCTGGACAGTAGGGTTGGGTGGTATGACCAAAATTTGATTTCATGGTATGGGAAAGTATCTTTCAAGATATAGCTTTTTAAAAAAGTTACTTATTCCAGAAAATGTACAAAAAGGCTTTATTTATGTCCACCAGAGACAATAACATTTTGGACCATTGCTACACCACAATAAAGGATGCATATCGCTCCGTCGCCAGAGCAGCTCTAGGACACTCCGACCACTGCCTGGTTCATCTTATACCAACTTATAGGCAAAAACTTAAAACTACTAAGCCAGTATTAAGGACTGTTAAGAGATGGACCAACGACTCAGAGCAGGTCTTACAAGCCTGTTTTGAATGCACGGACTGGAGTGTTTTTGAAGCTGCAGCCACCGACCTAGATGAGCTCACAGAGACTGTAACATCATACATCAGTTTCTGTGAGGAGTTATGCATCCCTACCAGGACCTACTTATCATTTAACAACGATAAAACATGGTTTACACCAAAACTTAGACAGCTTCGTCATGCAAAAGAAGATGCCTACAGGAGTGGGGACAGGATCTTGTACAATCAGGCCAGAAACACACTGACAAAGGAGATTAGGGTGGCGAAGAAGAGCTATGCCAAAAAGCTGCAAAACCAGTTTTCTGCCAACGACCCTGCATCAGTGTGGAAAGGCCTGAACGACCTCACTAATTATAAAACACCATCTCCCAGTATCGACAGCAACAAACATCTTGCAAACGAGCTGAATACATTCTACTGCAGATTTGACACCTCTGACCAGACACCTCACACCCGCCCGGACCATCTCCCTAAACACCCATCAACACCTCCAGCCATCTCCCTCTTGCCCCCTGCACTTCAGATCAGTGAGGATAATGGGCGTCAGATCCTCAGTAAACACCCATCAACACCTCCAGCCATCTCTCTCTCCCCCCCTGCACTTCAGATCAGTGAGGATAATGGGCGTCAGATCCTCAGTAAACACCCATCAACACCTCAAGCCATCTCTCTCTCCCCCCCTGCACTTCAGATCAGTGAGGATAATGGGCGTCAGATCCTCAGTAAACACCCATCAACACCTCCAACCATCTCTCTATCCACCCCGGCACTTCAGATCAGTGAGGATAATGTGCGTCAGATCTTCAGAAAACAGAAGAGACGTAAAGCACCAGGTCCAGACGGTGTTTCCCCAGGCTGTCTGAGAATCTGCGCCGACCAGCTGGCTCCTATTTTCACACAGATCTTCAACAGATCACTGGAACAGCGCAAAGTTCCATCCTGCTTCAAATGCTCCACCATCATCCCAATACCAAAGAAACCAAAGGTCACAGGACTCAATGACTACAGACCTGTTGCCCTAACATCTGTGGCCATGAAGTCATTCGAAAGACTGGTGCTAGCATATCTGAAGGACATCACTGGACCTTTGCTGGACCCCCTGCAGTTTGCCTATAGAACAAACCGGTCTGTGGATGATGCAGTCAACATGGGACTGCATTATACCCTACAACATCTGGACAAACCAGGGAACTACGCAAGGATACTGTTTGTGGACTTCAGTTCTGCCTTTAACACCATCGTCCCATCACTGCTCGAGAACAAACTGACCCAGCTGTCTGTCCCTAGCTCTGTCTGTCAATGGATCACCAGCTTTCTAACGGATAGACAACAGCTAGTCAGAATGGGCAAAATCACATCCGACAGCCGCACCATCAGCACTGGTGCCCCCCAGGGATGTGTTCTATCCCCACTGCTCTTCTCCCTGTACACCAACGACTGCACCGCAAAAGACCCCTCCATTAAGCTCTTGAAGTTTGCGGATGACACCACTGTTATCGGCCTCATCCGGAACGGTGATGAGTCTGCATACAGACAGGAGGTGGAGCGACTGGCTTTATGGTGCAGATACAACAACCTGGAGCTGAACACGCTCAAAACAGTGGAGATGATAGTGGACTTTAGGAGAAACCCCCCTGCACTCCCCCCACTCACCATCATGAACAGCACTGTGGCTGCAGTAGAGAAATTCAGGTTCCTGGGCACCACCATCTCTCAGGATCTGAAGTGGGACATTCATATAGACTCTATTGTGAAGAAAGCCCAGCAGAGACTGTACTTCCTTCGTCAGCTGAGGAAGTTCAACCTGCCACAGGAGCTGCTCGTACAGTTCTACTCAGCTGTCATCCAATCCATCCTCTGCACTTCAATCACCGTCTGGTTCAGCTCAGCTGCCAAAACTGACCTCCGTAGACTACAGCGAATAGTCCGGACTGCTGAACGAATCACTGGCACTGCCCTTCCTACACTTCAAGAACTGTACTCTTCCAGAGTGAGTAAAAGGGCTCGCAAAATCACTCTGGATGAATCACACCCAGCACACTATCTGTTCGAACTGTTGCCATCTGGGCGGCGCTACAGAGCACCAAGCACAAAAACAGCCAGACACAGGAAAAGTTTATTTCCTCAAGCCATCTACCTCATGAACAGTTAAATATTCCCCTACTGTGCAATTAATGTGCAATACTTTCTCATACACACTTGTACACAGCACCTTATAACAATATACAATGCAATACTTTCTCACACGCTTTTGTACACAGCACCTTATAACCTGTATATTTATAACAAATGTGTACATACAATTCAACATCCAGATCTTTTTGACTAACTGCATCTCTATTTAATGTTTATTGCCTTTTTGTTTTTGTCACACTTAATTTTGTGTTGTCACTTGTCACTTTATGTACACTGGAAGCTTCTGTTGCCAAAACAAATTCCTTGTGTGTGTGAAGCACACTTGGCAATAAAACTGATTCTGATTCTGATTCTGATTTAACAAATAAGCGAATGAATATTTAAGAAAGGGACTTGGTCGTATTTGATTATTTTGTATTTTATTTATCATTTTTAATAAATAAATAAATATAGTGAGCAAAATATGACTTCAGATGTACAACAAATTCCACTGTATGTCACTTTTCACAGTGTTAAGCGGAGAGACCTTGTTATTATAAAGATTTCTCAAGTAACATCTTCTCACAGATATAAAATATATTCCAAGTAACAGGAAAATAAAACTTAAATATGAAAGTATAAATATGTAAACACTTTAAGGAAATATCAAGCAATTTCTTTCCCTCAAATATACAAAAAAATAAACAATTGCTATTCATATTGAAACAAAGTGATCACTTCTTGTTGAAAATATGGAGAGTCTTTCTCAGCCTTCTGCATGCTGCATGTTAGTTGCCCACGCCCACTTATTTACATTGCGCTGTATATATGGAATAAAAAATTACTTTACGGTACACAGTTCATTACAGGGTAATGGAATATGTACCGTCATACCGGCCAGACCTAATGTACAGTATTATAATGAATCTTACCACTATAATACACGTGGGACTTACTACAGCACTGGACAGACACTACATGACAAAAGTCTTGTCGCCTATCCAAGTTTTAGGAACAACAAATAATAGCTTGACTTCTAGTTGATTATTTGGTATCAGAAGTGGCTTATATGAAAGGCAAAGGCCTCTAGATTATGCTTATTTTACCAAAATAAAATATGATCATGCCTTGATTTTTAATAATTAGGACAGTAAGGTCTGACTTTGCTGAGACAAAAGTCTTGTCACTTGTCAAAGAAATAATGTACAGTATAGAATGTAAAGTCATGGTGCAGTGGAAAAAGAGATAATATTGTGTATGACTCTCATGAGCTTGGAGGACTGCGTCCATACATCTCTGCAATGACTCAAATAACTTATTAATAAAGTCATCTGGAATGGCAAAGAAAGCGTTCTTGCAGGACTCCCAGAGTTCATCAAGATTCTTTGGTTCATCTTACCCCAGACATGCTCAATAATGTTCATGTCTGGTGACTGGGCTGGCCAATCCTGGAGCACCTTGACCTTCTTTGCTTTCAGGAACTTTGATTGAGGCTGAAGTATGAGAAGGAGTGCTATCCTGCTGAAGAATTTGCCCTCTCCTGTGGTTTTTAATGTAATGGGCAGCACAAATGTCTTGATACCTCAGGCTGTCGATGTTGCCATCCACTCTGCAGATCTCTCGCACACCCCCATACTAAATGTAATCCCAAACCATGATTTTTCCTTCACCAAACTTGACTGATTTCTGTGAGAATCTTGGGTCCATGCGGGTTCCAAAAGGGTATTCTGCAGTATTTGTGATGATTGGGATGCAGTTCAACAGATGATTCATCAGAAAAAGCTACTTTCTGCCACTTTTCCAAATGATCAACTAGAAGTCAAGTTATTATTTGTTGCTCTTACAACTAATGACAAGACTTTTGTCAGGGAGTATAGATTGAAAACACTCTGACTTTTCATTATGAAAAGAGTAACCATAATTTTCTCTTCTCCAAAAATGTATTACGTTTACAAGTGGACTAACTTTAAGAAGCTCGCGCTGTAGCTTTTCCTCCTACCCAACATGTTTGTCAAATAAACGAACATATTACGGTTTAATCTAATGCTGTTTTAGCTGAGTGCAGAATATTGGTACTTACAGGAGCCATTTTGCTCACTAACTGGCAATTGACCTTTTTAGAAAATTGCTTTGCAGAGTAACAGGAGGCCCGTTTATTTAGTTTGTCGAATCTAAAATGTGCCACTTTTGTCCAGAATTTTTTGTTTGATGTTAAATCAAATTGAAAGCAATACAATAACTGCGGCAGTTCAGAGGCACATTAGGGTGGTATTCTATAAAAGGTGGACAGATCTTGTTGGTCAGGTCAATGCTTCACTGTGAAGTTGACACGGCTAATAAACTAGTATTGGAAATGAAATGTCAAAGGGGTTTTATGCCACTCCTGGGAAATAATGCTGGGTTCCATTTGCACTCAGCAAGGAGCTCTCAGCAAGAACTTTTAACTGATAGCTGCAAATCTATGCTGGAAACTGGGTCAGTGTTAGAATCAGGACAGGAGCATTTCAGTTCACTTTCAGAACTAAAAGATTTTTGTTTAAATTATTATTTTGGTTGTTCATATTTGCAATGAAATGAGAGTTAAAACAAATTCATCTTGTGATTGTTAGTTGCATCCCAAATGACATACTATACACTATGCATGTAAACAACATGCACTTTTACACTTAACCATGAAATGTTTGTGTTTATAGTTGTCCCAAATGGAGCACAATTTATTTATTTTTGTTACTTATCGGAAAATGTAAAACTTTTTCCAGTCAACGTTTAACCTTTGCCAATTTAGTGAAATATATGACCAAACTACCAAACAGTACCTGTCATAAGTACAACTGCATTCACCATTTGGAGGTGGCATAATCAATTACGTAAGAGAATGTTTCCTTGTACAATCCAAAATAAATAAAGTAATCCAACTACAGTGTCCGTTAGCCTCTTCCCTTTCACTACGTGAGCGAGCTGCAACCGTTGTCCAACATTCCACACTTCTTTTTATTGGCTGAATAAGTGCATAAAGTGCATTTATACTTTTTAAAAATTTTCCCTGTGAATGCACCACTTATACACCATAATATTATTTCTACTACAAAATGACATAGAATAGTGCTTAAGTATGTGATTTGGGACAACCTACTGTTTTATAATGAAGATATAAAGTTTTGATTTTTGCATATTGCTCAAGCATTCCCATAATTAAAGAGATACACAGTGGAGATCAAATTTAGAGATGAACCTAAAATGTCCTGAATTTCGAGATCGCTGATTAGTCCTATTTTAAGTGATCCTCGCTCTTAGAATTACAGGTAGGAGAGCTATCACTCCAGGACACATTACATATTAGTTTTTAGTACCTACAGCAAATAGTCCATACCAGTACCACATTACAGGTACATTTTTGTAACTTAACAGTACAAAAGTGTACCATTTCAATTTGTTTTAATATGTCCCTTACATAGGCATAAAAACAAAAAACACAGCATCACATTTCTGAACGGTCTTTAACTATTTTGTGCCATAAAACGCTATAGGTCAGTCATGGATAATAAAAACATGTAGCTACCAACATAAATCGTATGAACAATCACTATTCAGTTCACTTCACTATTATGTGCCAAGTGAAAAAAAAAATATTAAATGACTCACTCAGTCTAATCTTCAAGAAGAGCCCACAGTTACCTCTTCTGTCATGTTTTCTGGCTGACTTGAGGTCGCTTTGCTTCTGTTTGCTTCTATCCTGATCCATTCGCGCAGTTCCATCTTCTCAAGATCTCTTTTGATCAGGCTCTTTTTCAGATTTACTTGTGGTTTTAAAAAATGAAAATATGCTTGACTGCCTCTTTGCCATTTTGAAAATACAAATACTATTTAGGTTGGCCATTATACCATTATTTATTTTCGCTCCTCACCACCAACCAATGAGAGTGATTGTAAACATAAGAAAGTCGATTGGCTGAAAATATTGTTGAGGGTCAATAGACTTTTGCTTAAACTTGCACATGGTGGCTACCGTCATGTGTGTGTGCACACACAATCCATACAGCCTTCGTTTAATCACCACACACAAGTTAATGCCGGATCCATTAAAATAAATACCGGAATGCAAAACGCAAATATCTGACATTTTCCAGAACAGGATCAGGCAAGATCCGGCTCAAATTAAGCACTGCATTTAGTCAATTCCCAGACGCTTTTGTCCAAAGTGACTTACAATCGAGGAGGCATTCAGTGATTCAACAAAAAGAGGGAATACACAAACTAACTTGTTTGTGCTCAGAGAATTTAGTGCTGGAGTTAGTGGTTTTTTTTTTTGGAGAGGGAGAGAGAGAAAGTGCTTCTACAGGTGGTCTTGGGCTTTACTGTATTTATTGTATTGTATTATGTATCCGGGGTTAATGTACTCTTGGAAGAGATGGTAACCTTAAAGATACAAATTTACGGTACATATTTTTCTAAATATAAAAACTTACGGTAGATATTGGTACCTTTAAAGATACCAGTGTCTTCCCTTTAGATCAAAATGTGTACTTTTGGAAAAAATACTACCACAGAAACTGCTCTCATACCTTTATTTCAGAGTCTAAAAGGAGTACATAGGGCTGGGCAATATGGCAAAAAAAAAATCTAGATTTTTTCATAAAGTTTGACCGATTTACGATTTCGATTTCTTTCGATTTTTTTTTTTTTACTGTTTAACTATAGTCAACTTAAAACATTACAACAACATGACTGAAGTAACAATCTCTCTATAAGAAACTTGAAAAACCATCTGGTTAAGGAACATGTATTTTAATGGCCATACATACATAAATTGGTCAACAAGGTGTAGCCTATTACATTCCTATAGACAAATTCCTGCTTGACGTTTTAGAAAATATTTGTGCATAGCTACACCACCCAGTATATATTAAAGATCACCGTGAACAACAAAAAACCCACAGAAACCTGTTACATATCTATCTATATTTAAATGTCTATCTTATACTGTATTTAACTGAATTGTATAACAGCCTATAGCTGAAATGTTGAAAATTGCTATTTTTATAAAACATTTGTTAAAACGTATTGATATTTTTTTGGAGCAAAAACAATACCGACATTTAAGAATCCATGTTTATTTTATTTATTCATTCATTTTACTTGTTTATTGGTGCATATATGGGTTATGATTTAATTCATAGCTACAGTACCTTGGACAGCTACTGTGCCACTTCGTAAAGCTTTCAAGCAAAAGTCCAAATTAAAGAAAGATTTGACTTTCTGCGGTGACAGACAACATTCACAACACGCCGTAACCGTCCTTCAGGTGGTTCGCGGGTATAAAAACCAGACGTCTGGGCTTTGAATTAGGTGCAATTATTTCCTCGTTGTTCAAAGAGTCTGCAAGTTCGTGTTCCATGGATATATGTTGTTGTTGATTCGATGCGCAGCAGGGAAAAAAGGCTTTCAGCAGTGCATGTAGTCGCTGGTGAAGTTTTCACCCAGATCAGAGCGATCTGTGCTACCGAATACAGCGCAGCATGCAATAAACTTACGCTCAGTCAGGTGAAGTAAAGGTCTCATTGCCTATATGTCAATCAAATTAATTAAGCTCTAGCCATGAATGAAACTTTTTATATAAAGCCTATTTTATTATTTTGTGTAATGTATATAGTGTAATCAGGGCCGGAGCAAGCTGAACTGGTGCTCTAGGCGAACGCCCTCAACCCGAAAGTGAAATAGAAACTTACCGGTTTGCGGATAAAAGTGAGGACCGGGAGGGGGTGGGTGTCACGGATGATAGTGAGGACCGGGGGGTTCTCGCTCACTATTCTGCCGCCCAAGGCGGATGCCTAGGTCGCCTCTATGGACGCGCCGGCCCTGAGTGTAAAGCTTAATTTATTATTGATTTTATAAATAATTAAATCGTCTTAAAACGTAAATTCAAATTAATCGAAAAAAAAAAAATAAATCGCCCAGCCCTAGGAGTACAGTATTTGAACAAAATCTGTCTGAACGTTCTTTTTGACTTTATTTCGGGAATTTGAAAGTGAAATTTTGAGAGAATTAATTTTGGCTCATAATCATCTTTGAGCTACCACTGGTGCATGGTGACTACTCAATTAGTGAGTGTTTTCTGGAACTCTGCATTGTTTGACGTGCAGTTTCTTACCTCTGATTCATTTCCCATTCAGGGGGTCAGACAGAACAACATCCAAAACAACATTAGCCAAGTGAATACACTGGAGAGTGGAGTAGCAGTGCTGGTATAGTGATGTATCTCACTGAGAGATTTTAAAGACTAAGTTGAGGTCACACAGCATCTTTTTTATTTTAGTCACGATCTTAGCACCTAGTGGTAATCCTAAAATACTTGACAAACCCTAGTTAAAATATAGTATACAGCCAGTATTTACTGACTTTGCAAAATGATGAGAAGTTCTAAACTGACTGAAACCCTCTGACAGCAGGTTGTCCAGATGAAAGCCAAAGGAAGCCATAGATAGCAAGAGAAGCTGATCAAAAAAAGTCCACAAAAGGACAGGATGATGGCTCAATGGTTGGTCAGTTGGTTTAAGACTTTAACTGGAATTGCTTGCCAGTTCAGCTTTGAACAGGGGAAGGATCTGTGTCTTGATAATTCACACATTTTAGCAGTAATATTTATTCATGCAAATTTTATTGCTGTTCTCTAATATTAAGCACTGTGTTTTCCTCCAAAATAAGGGGATTTGCTGAAGCACTAAACATTGTACTGCTATAGCTACAACTAACTTCCTTCGAATTTGGATGATAAATATTAGTTCTGATAATATCAAGTGTTTATAATTTGTTGTCTAATTTGTATAATGAATGTAAACAAAATGTGTATGAGGATGAATTGCTCAAACACATTAAATATGTTAACCTGCATCCAGGTGCCATGGGTCGGTTGCTGCAGACATGGGTGGGATGGTGAGGGGGGAAGCTCCGCAGTTTGATTCCACCAGTTTCCCCTGGTGCGAGACGGACACTGAACTGCGGGACCTGAGCGCCGCTTTCAGAGGAGCAATGCTGTTGAACTTGACTCTGGACAGGCAACCCACAAACCCAGGCGTGTTGTATTTTTCTATAAGCACTGGATCGATGTAACCGGTTTCTGTGGGAGGAAGAGATACAGATAGGGATCTAAAGTTAGACTGAGAGCAAGAGAATCATCATCTTGATGTTTGAAATGTCAGACGGCCTGAAATACAAGATAACTGCAGAAAACTGATCCAAGCTTTGTTCCGGCAAATGTATTACATTTCATTGGAATGATGGGACAAGATCAATGCATGTTCATGTATAATGCTTACACACTAGAGATCTGCATTATGGCAATCGAAAATAAAAGCTTGAGGGGATCTGGATCTGAACAAAGAATAAAGCATTTCTAGTTGCATTACAAATGTTGTTCACCTCCCGCCCCGACCGGTGGTTTTAACCTGCTCTTAAATTAGCACAAAAAACATTTTTCAAAGTCATATTTTTGTATTCTTTAGACGTGAACAATGTTTCAAAGTAGTGTTTAACATGAATTTGTAGAATTAGACATAAAATAACTGCAGTGAAAATACAAATAGTGAGTGAGTTGGGATGGTGTACGGTGTATCGGGATGTTTTCTGTCTGATGGATGAATATAGTCTGAATACCCATTCATTTCTTATGGCGGTCACTTTTGACCGGGAACACCACAGGTGTAAGAAGCAAGGAGGGGCAAAAACACATTGAAATGTATTTTAAAATACAAAATACCGCAATTTTACATGTATCAAAATAAACTACAAAATACAGCAGCCAAAACATGTATCAAAATAAAATACTGTATTTTGCATTTTAAAAATACTACAAAATAATTTTACAAAGGAGCATGGCAATTCTTTGCAAATCTTCCATCAATTAGACCTATTCAATCAATCCCTTCCACATTAAACTGACTCAGTGAAGTAAACATTATTTGATAGCAAATGTGGCCAGTAAAATTGCCATCATTTCTGTACATTGATTATTCAACCTCTTAACGTTTTAAAAGGGTGTTAAATAAATAGATAATCTAAATGTTTTGGACGACGCGGTGGCGCAGTGGGTAGCACGTTCGCCTCACAGCAAGAAGATCGCTGGTTGGAGCCTCGGCTGGGTCAGTTGCCGTTTCTGTGTGGAAGTTTGCATGTTCTCCCCATGTTCGAGTGGGTTTTCTCTGGGTGCTCTGGTTTCCCCCACAAGTCCAAAGATATGGGGTATAGGTGAATTGGGTAGGCTAAATTGTCCGTCGTGTATGTGTGTAAATGAGTGTGTATGGATGTTTCCCAGAGATCGGTTGCAGCTTGAAGGGCATCCGCTGCGTAAAACATGTGCTGGATAAGTTGGCGGTTAATTTCTCTGTGGCGACCCCAGATTAATAAAGGGACTAAGCCGAAAAGAAAATGAATGAATGAATGAATGTTTTGTTTACAGAATTTTTCTCTTCAATACTCAATGTAAAAACTGTATTAGGAGTTTTTGATTAATAAATATTTGTGTTTCATATGTTGTGACATCTTAAAACCTATATCGTTCCTCTTCATTAACTATACAGTGGAACTAATGATCAACTATTGGCATTTGAAACAGCCAATGAAGTATTGTAGGAATCTCCACTGTAGGACTTCTTTTATGTTGTTTGTTTTAACTACAAACATTTTGCATCAGCAATCCATCCAAAACTGCTGTTATTTGTACAGTATACTCTTTCTCCTAAAATTTTTTCAATTCTTCTTTAAATGGAAGAGTCATGAAAATCCAACGCACCAATCAGAGGGTGCATTTATATGATGTCTTGATGTAGATTTCTTCCAAAGTATTTCACAGTATTTTAAAAATACAAAAAATACAAAACACTAAAGTATTTTGATACAAAATATTCAGCCATTTTCATAAACCCCATCAAATACAAATGACAAAATGATATTTTGTATTTAAAATAGTATTTGAAATACATGTATCATAAATACTGCCCATTTTTTAGTAACAAGGTTGACTAAAACACTCAAAATTATATGAAAAAGGTGATCTTCACTTTTATATGCTCAAATGCAAAGTGTGGAGGATATTATAAGGCCTTAAGGCAATCAGATGTAAAGCGCAATATTTAAGAGTGTTTTAAGTTGTTAATCGGTCAGATTTGACCCGAACACGACAGGAAATAGGTAATTAAAAAAAAGAAAAAGAAATGGAACAAACTTTTTATGAATCAATCGATCTAGTTCACAATATCTCTCGCTTGTTTGTTTATGGTGTAATCTAATTCAGCAATGAATTATTTGCTTCTCTTGAAATAAAAGAATAATGCATATATGAAGAGTTCAAATGCAAAAACCTCTAAGTGCCATCTGAAAATTTCCTCTAAAACTTGCATTTTTCTTAACCTCCCATGTTTATGTTCAGGTATTTCACTTTAAAGGTAATGAAAATGACCTATTCTTTGCACTAAGAGTAAAATTACTAAAACTACACACAACAGCCTGAGAAAAATGCTCATTTTAGTAGAACATTTCAGATGGCACTCAGAGATTTTTGCATCTAAACTCATATAATATTACTAAAACAATTATATATTAAATATATTTCAGAATATTAAAATTCAACAAACACATGTAACATTATTAAAGTTAAATTAAATAAAAAATGTTAAAAGCAAATCGGATATATTCATATAAGTATAATACTGTAACAATAACACTAATTTGAGCTAAAACAAAGTTAAAGTAGTAAAAAATGATAAGCTCAAGTAGAATTTTTTTTCCAAAAATTTCAGTAAAGACAAAAACCAAAAGTGTAAAAATAAAAGCTAATTCAAAATATTAACAATTACTATGATATTATAGAAATAATAATACACACTATTCCTAACATATCACTGCAGAGAGCTTGTCATATGCGTCTTTCTCTACTTTTATCCTCCACAGGAGAAAGGAAGTGATACAGTTTTCTTCAGACAAGCTTCAGTCAAAAGACACTGTCATAAAACACTTGACATTACAGGATTTCTTTCTTTTCTCTCTTCTCATTCCTTCTGGCGAACTGAAACATCATGACAGCTTCAAAAAGCAGCAGAGATTTGCCCATTGAACACTAAACAGACAGAAAAGAGTGAGTCAAGAGTTAAAGACTAAACCTCTTCAAACCTGCGTCTGTAAAACCTCTTCAAAGCATCTAAATTCAGCATTCTCTTTCCACAGCCAGAGGTAAAGCACACACTATCTCACAAAAAACATACAATGGAGGAAAACAGAGCAGGCTTTCTTTGTTGTGCATCAAAAGCAGCTCAAAGCGCTGATGATTCTTTTGATTCAGCGTTTCACAGTTTTGCAGCAAGTATGCAAAGAGATAAGAGCATATCAGTAGATCAAGGCTTGTGTGGCTTCAGGATTATATTGAAAATTAAATATTTTATAGCGCACTTCATATCCTGAAACTGATTTGGCCTGACAATCAAGATAAAGATCTTGTTTTATTCTATTAAAATTCTATATAAGTGTAAAGTGTAGTATTTCTTTTTAATTTAAAAAATAATATATTTTGTGTGACCCTGGACCACAAAACCACGCATAAGGGTATTTTTCTAGCTAACATTTATACTCAGATGAAAAAATAAGCTTTCCGTTGATGTACAGTATATGGTTTGTTAGGAGGATAGAACAAGATTTGGTTCAAAATACAAGAGTTGAAAATCTGAATCTGAGGGTTAAAAACATCTAAATATTGAGAAAATCACCTTTAAAGTGGTCCATATTAAGTTCTTAGCTCTAAATATTACTAATCAAAAATTAAGTTTTTACACGTTTGTAGTAGAATATTTCCAATAGGTCTTCATAGAAATAAGAACTATTTACTTAATATTCTAATGTTTTTGGCAAAAACAAACAAAACTGATAATTTTGACTTGAGGATAATTTTCATGGGCTTCTCGTGGCGTCTGTTGCTGCTAGGCAACCATCAATTTTTCTCTCAGAGGAGGACAAACCGATAAACCATTGCTGCAGCACTTATACAACTTTTATTTATGCAAAAAATGAATAAGCACTGCACTGTTTGGGTGCGCTGCATTTGTCTGAGGTAATTACATCTACCATTGTTACTGAAATGAGAAATATAAAGTATTCTGGTTCATCTTTCAAGAAAATGTAACTATTTTAATTACTGGCAAAAAAGTAGCTAATTCCTACGAATTCATATAATTTCATTTGTATGAATACATAGAATTTTTCCAAAGGAGGCAGTGCCCCCAAACTCCATCCCTAAACATGTCGGGATGAGATCGTACAGATGAAAACAAATTAGCTAAATCAAAAAGTTACGAATTGCCTTAAGACTGCATTGAAAAATTAGCGTGAGGTGAAAACATCCCATGAGTAAACCAGAGCAAGTGACAAGTGAGGTGTTCAATGACCTTTTCATGAATAAAAGTCAACAAACTTTAGTACTTCCAGAAATAATGGTCCACAAACACAAAAATATTCAACATGCAATGTCTCAAATGGCCAAAAGGGGATTTTCCCCACCCTATTCAGAAAAATGAATGGCCTCCATGTACAAGTCACTCTTGCAGCTCAACGCTCAGGAGAAGCAAGGAAATATGTCCAGCTCAGCATCTCAATCAGGCTGAACATGTGTTCATTTTCCACAAGATGGCTATGTACACAAAATGGCTATGTATCTGATCTGTTGATCCGAGTTTCAGAGATCTGCTTTTCAATGTGAAGCCACAGAGCTTTTTCGAAACAACAGAAACACTACACTTCTGAATGATCACATTCAATCCTGCTAATGCAGGATCCTGGAAAAAATCCTGGAATATGAAATTAGAGAAGGTAGTTCCATCACCTGTGTGAAGTGAACTGAAATATTATTTGTGTCACTATCACACCCCAAAAAAAATCTACTTTATAGTGCAAATATGTTCGTGATTTAAACCTTCAGAACACAGATATGAATAAAACTGAAATTAAAGGGATAGTACGCTCAAAACTGACTATTACCTGATCATGAATTCTCACTTATGTGGTTTAAAAACTTTATGAGTTTCCTTCTTTTGTTGAGCACAAGAGAACATACTTTGAAGAATGCAGGTTGCTGGCACACATTGACTTCCAGAGTAGGAAAAAAATGATGAAAGTCAATGGGTGCCAGCTACCAACATTCTTCAAAATATCTTCTTTAGTGTTCAACAGAAGAAAGAAACTCAAATAGGTTTACACAGAACAAGAAAAGGGTGAATAAATTAGCCATCATGAACTATCCAAAGCGTACACTGTAAAAAATGCTGGGTTCCACACAATTCCTACATGTTGTCCCAACACATGTCGATTAAGCTAACTTAATAAATCTGCATTGGGACAACTTTTTGGGATTTGCATTAAACAAAGTTGCGCAAGTTGTCCCCCCCAAAAAACTGAAGAATTGTGCTGTTTCAACTCATTTTAAATAAGTGTTTTATACAAGAAGCAAGATAAATGTTTTGAGTGTATGTAGGAGCTGCTAAATTAATGGCTCTGTGAGGGGTCTCACAGTCTTTACAATGATGAATTCAAAATGATTCTTTACATTATACTAAAACAAACACTTTATATAAAGACAAAAAGGTTAATATCATATGTTGACATGTGCATGAAATCCTCTTAAAAAGAGCACCTGATTCATAAAATGTATGAAATCTTTAAGTATTCACTCTGATGTTTGTGATATGAAATATAATACAGATTCTGCTCTATACTGGCTCCACTGAGGCGTGAAACATGGCTGGAATATTTATGAGCATTGACTGGTTGTTGCCACTGCAGATTCAGGTGTAAGGCTCTGGAGATGCTCTAATTATTCGAGATGTGCTGCAGTATTTGCACATACATTACCACTGCTTTTGTGCAAACTGACTTATTACAGGTTTTTAGACTCTCTTGAAGAATTGCTTACACTGTTATCAGATCAGATCAAATCAGCCACAGTTCTCCTTTTCTCTAGCCGACATTAACAAAGAGACTGCAGTTTCTTTGTTTCTTAATGCTGCAAATTTAAAGGAACACTCCACTAAAAATATAGGTTAATTTTACAAGTCAAACATTTCAGCTTTGTGAATCCATTCAGCTAATCTCTGGGTCTGGCAGGAGCACTTTTAGCTTAGCTTAGCATGGATCTTTGAATCAGATAAGACCATTAGCATCTCATTTAAAAAATGACTAAAGAGTTTTGCTAATTTTCCTTTATACAGTTTGACTCTGTTGTAGTTACTAAGTGTACTAAGACTGATGAAAAATACAAGTTGCCACTTTCTGTGCCACTACGGACAGGAACTATACTCTCATACCAGAGTAATAATAAAGGAACTTTGGGGTAGTTTTCCAAGCTTCTCTGTATTTACGAACAACAGTAACTCAAACTGTTTTTTCCCATTTCCAAACCGTTATGAAATTACATAAAACATAAATAAATAAAAAGTACATTATAAAATATTTGTCTAGTGTTTTTACAAGTGAGTACATTAATTCAGTATCGACCTAAATATCAACTTATTTTTAACAATTCAAACTAAAAGTTCATATCATCATGTCTCTATAAACACTAGATTCTGACGAATGAATAAATAAAGGCAAATGAATTCAGTCGGCCTGTTGGTCTTAAAGGGCACATGGTGCTTTTAGCGTGAGGCAGGAGAATGAGATTGAGGCTAATGAGATTCAAGGTCAAGAAGCGTCTGATGTGCTGGCGTGACCTGATGCTGATGCGTCTCCTCCACCCGCTCTCAACTGAAGAAACACCAGCGTATGTGCTCTGAATGATACAACGAGACTGGGAAACTAAGCCACCCACAGCTCACAACATGAAAATAAACTCATTTTTTATTTGAAAGCAACTACTGAATAGTACAACTACTAAAAATAATCTTCATCACAAAATATTTCATTATTTATTATATAATTTATTATATATCTAGTTTACCAAACAAAGTAATTAAAAAGTATAAGAACTTTGTATTGTCATGCTATAGTGTATTAATTCATAATGACCAATATAAGCCTATAAAACCTACACCTATAAAACTATACAATACATATAAATATGCATTCATTCATTCATTTTAATCTGGGGTCGCCACAGCGGAATGAACCGCCAACTTATCCAGCATATGTTTTACACAGCGGATGCCCTACCAGCTGCAGCCCATCCCTGGGAAACACTCATACACTCTCATTCACACACATACACTTCGGACAATTTTTTAGCTTACCCAATTCACCTATACCACATGTCTTTGGACTTGTAGGGAAAACCGGAGCCCCCGGAGGAAACCCACGTGAACGGGGAAAACAATAAATATGCAGTACAATCAATTATTCTTATTCATTCATTCATTTTCTTGTCGGCTTAGTCCCTTTATTAATCTGGGGTCGCCACAGCGGAATGAACCGCCAATTTATCCAGCACATTTTTACGCAGCGAATGCCCTTCCAGCTGCAACTAATCCCTGCGAAACATCCACACACTCATTCACACTCATACACTACGGACAATTTAGCCAACCCAATTCACCTGTACCGCATGTCTTTGGACTGTGGGGGAAACCGGAGCACCCGGAGGAAACCCACGCGAACGCAGGGAGAACATGCAAACTCCACACAGAAACGCCAACTGACCTAGCCAAGGTTCGAACCTGACCCGGCCGGGGTTCGAACCTGCGACCCAGCGACGTTCTTGCTGTGAGGCGACAGCACTACCTACTGCGCCTCTGCATCGCCTCAATTATTCTTAGTTAAGTTTAAATCGTTGATTTCTTTATTTCTTTATGACTCAGCTTATTCCCTTCAATATCAGGGGTCACCACAGCTGAATGATCCATCAATGTTTTATTGCAAGCCGCAGGGCAGAAAAAACTCTCTCTCATTCACTCACATGCTCACTCACTCACTTTGGTCTGTTTATTTATATCTTATTCACCTATATTGCATGACTTTGGACTGTGGGGTAAACCAGAGCACCCAGAGTAAACTCACACAGACATGGAGAGAACATGAAAAATCCACACAGAGAGACCTCCTGGCCCAGCCAGGACAACCGTGGAACTGTGCTAACCACTGAACCTCCACACCACCCAATAAATATACAAACATGTTCAAAAAAGTACATGTAGCGTGTGGGGTGGGGCCGAGAGAGGAACAAGGCCGGTGGCATAGTGTTAATGTTGGTCACCTGTGTGCCCCCCTGTCTCGAGTCTCACGGAGGATCTTAAAAGTAGAAGAGACATCAGTGGAAGACGAGAGAAGACTACGCCTGGACAGGACACTTTATGTTTGTTTTGATTTCAGTTTGGAGGTAGTCTGCAACCTAACACTGGGAAACACCCATACAATCTTGCATTCACACTCATACACTACGACCAATTTAGCTTATTCAATTCACCTGTACTGCATGTCTTTGGACTTGTGGGGGAAACCGAACCACCCGGAGGAAACCCACTCGAACACGGGGAGAACATGCAAACTTTACACAGAAATGCCAAATGACGCAACCGAGGCTCGAACTAGCAACTTTCTTGCTGTGAGGCGATCATGCTACCCACTGCGCCACTGCGACGGCCCTTATATATATATATATATATATATATATATATATATATATATATACTTACATTTCTAGCATAAATCTGGCTCTATTCATTCATTCATTCATTTTCTTGTCGGCTTTGTCCCTTGCGGGGTCGCCACAGCGGAATGAACCGCCAACTTATCCAGCACGATTTTACGCAGCGGATGCCCTTCCAGCCGCAACCCATCTCTGGGAACTTCCACACACACATTCACACTCATACACTATGGACAATTTAGCTTACCCAATTCACCTGTACTGCATGTCTTTGGACTGTGGGGGAAACCGGAGCACCCGGAGGAAACCCACTCGAACACGGGGAGAACATGCAAACTTTACACAGAAATGCCAAATGACGCAACCGAGGCTCGAACTAGCAACTTTCTTGCTGTGAGGCGATCATGCTACCCACTGCGCCACTGCGACGGCCCTTATATATATATATATATATATATATATATATATATATATATATATATATATATATATATATATATATATATATATATATATATATATATATATATATATACTTACATTTCTAGCATAAATCTGGCTCTATTGTATTGCAATTTCCTCAACAGCACAGACTGATGCTGCAGTGCACCACACCTGTAGCATCAGCTGAAGACACATTTCACAACCCAGTTCAGTGTAAAAAACAGCCGTGAGATCGGCTCAATGAGCTCTTGATCATACCTTAAAGCTCAACAGAGGTAACCAATCCTGTAGCAGTCAACACAACACAGTCCATCACTGCAATTTTGTGCTGAGAAGTGAAACGCAGAAATATGCAGTGCAAGTAAAATGGTTTTAACAGCTCCTTTGTCTATGCGCTTCTGTGATACGTTATGAATAATTCAGAGACATTAAAGTAAACACAGTGATTCTGGTAGGGGCCATTATTGCGGGGGAGAGACAGAGAAAGAGGGGGCAAATGAGCGATTGAGGACCATCTTTTGATGGATGGGTGGAGATGGAGAAAAGGGTGGGATATAAACGTTTCGATGGTAACAGATGGAAAATGATGTGTGATGGAGGAAGGTGGACGTGCTGCACAATAGCCATGTTTCCATCCACCTATGTTTATATGCATTTTGGAATATCACATTAAAAAAAGTGCTTAATGGAAAATGCGCAGAGATTTGCAAAATGTGCATTAAAAACTTATGCACACAACTTAGTAGGATAAACTTTTTTTTTCCGAAAAGCACAAACTACAATAAAACACATTTACTAATAATAAATTCCAGGATGTGCATCAAAAAATGTCATGTGATTTTGCTTTAACAGATCATGTGACAACAAAAATTGTTGGGTCTGCATTAAGGGACAAACAAGAGGACATTCTAAATGGTCATTCTGAAATCTCTGCGATCAAAGGTGTTCAGTATTATTACCTCTCAGAAATATCTTGAGCAGTGATCTAACACCTCAAAAAAAACAAAAAAAAAGTCATGATAATCTTTTATATAAGTAAAAATGGTCACCGTGGCTTCCGTTTTCTGGAGGAGAAAACTTCTATTTTTTCTTTTTGATATTTGGTGCCAGTTTATCAGGAAGGTGGATTTTTCAGAAATGTTTTATACCAGTGGTTCTCAACCACATTCTTGGAGGACCACCAGCACTACACATTTTGCATGTCTCCTTTGCCTGTCACACCCTTTACAGCTCTTTCAGTCTCTGCTAATGAGCTGATGATCTAAAACAAAACAGGTGTATTTGGTTAACGAGACATGGACAGTGTGCAGTGCTGGTGGTCTTACAGCAATGTGGTTGGGAAACCCTGTTTTATTCAACACTCCAGTTTTGTGCATGAATCTAAATCGCATCTTTGGATGGAACATAGCTAATGATACACAGTCAACACCTAACATGATGTATGATTTTGTATTTTTAAGAGCTAATTCAGTTATTGCAGTGGATGGAATGTGTCGTACAGATGGATGTACAGTACAGATGGGTGGTGTACAGTCCCAGTGAAATATCTCTGCTTTCTATTAGGGCAGATCTCTTGTAGTATGTTCTATAGCCTAATTTGCACAGGATTAGCATTACCTGTTGACCTCTAGTCATTTTTATTAACTGTGGAGGTTGTCTGTGATCTTAAATCCAGACGAATCAGAAATGTATGTCAGCAAAGTAAAACTCCCCTACCATATTTCACAGAACACAGGCCCTGTGATAATATTAGTCTTATGTTAATCAGCATTTCTGTGATTTGGTGGGTTGTATAGACCATTTTGAGGGATGTAAACGATAACAATGGTCCTAATGTGTTTCCTGTTTTACTTTTTTATTTTCCATAGCTTCTGAGAATCCAAAAAGGTCCACATATTGATAAATAATGTTATGACAGCAGTTTTAACGTTAAGATTGAATCACCTTTTGTTATGGTTATGAAATAGCTTGACAGCAAGCAGGAATTTTCATGACATCACCACATTGAATTAGTCTATATCAATTTGTTTCCTACGTGCCTTTTTATCCATGAAGAATACAGATAGTGTTGTGTTTTAACAGTATGGGTGCGAGATCATTTCACTACACAACATGAAACTGTACAATTTGCAGAAAGAGAAAGCTAAAAACCGTCAGTAGAGCAAAAACAAAACAAGCTCTTCTTTTGTGGTTAGAAACTTTCTTCTTTTTAAAATCCAACTATTTGGACCACAGAATGCCTTGACATCATTATCCAGGAGATAAGTCAGTAAATTCAAGTAAAATCACAGGGTTTGCTGGTCCTGTAGGAATGCGCCACACAGGAGTCATTTCTAAATCCCACTAAAGTCCCCAGATAATAGTCCCATGCGAATAGGGCTTGAGAATCCTGTGTTTATAATGAACTGTAAGGAATTCTTAATATGTTATATGCATGTATAATGCCTTATAAACAACATTTACATGTGTTGTCTAATCTCATGATTAACCACAACAGTAGTAATATTGAACTCTTTGATCCAGTTAAAGGGATAGTTCACCTAAATATGAAAATTCTGTCATCATTTACTCATCCTCCACTGGTTCCAAATTAGTTTGAATTCCTTTCTTCTATTGAACACAAAATAAGCTGTTTTGAAGAAAGATGAAAACCTGTAACCATTGACTTCCATAGTATGTGTTTTTCCTACTATTATTGTCAGTGGTTACAGGTTTTGAGCTTTCTTCAAAACATCTTTTGTGTTCAGCAGAAGAAAGAACCTGTTTGACGTTGAGTAAATAGTTAGTAAAGTTACATTTTTGGGTGAACTATGCATCTAAGTTATAATTGAAGTTATAATTAAAGTTGGTGGTTCATTCCGCTGTGGCGACCCCTGATGAATAAAGGGACTAAGCCGAAGAAAAATGAATGAATGAATTAATATTTTCTAGTTTCGTATCTTCTGGTTTATTAGTTGTCTTTTAAACATCTAGAAAGCTTTAACCTTTATTGTGCACAGAATATATTATTATTATTATTTTTACCACAAGTAATGTGCAAGGAAACACACAGATATGTTCAATAAATGGGTTATGCAAATCAGGCAATAATGCTAAAATGCAAAGATTAGAGCAGAACACAGTTTGCAAAAAGAGATTTCTCCAATTGTGCATCAGACTACTGCAGTCTGGCATCCTTTACTGGGATTGTACTGTAGACCATCCTCTCAGTGCAATACCTGAATTAAAGTAGGAAACTGGCACTTTTAATAGGTGCAAATGAAGTAGTGTTAAGTGCAAAACAATTCATAATTTATATGGAAAAATATTTGAATATTTGTACAATTTGTTTTATTTAAATTATAAAGTACAGTAAAAACAGCAACTTAGTGGAATATTTTTATAATTTAAAATAAATGTTTTAAGAATTAAAACAAGGGCTAATAGGAGGGCTAATAACTGTGTCTTTAACGGTATTTATTTGATCCTTGATCCTTCAAAAATCACAGGATGTACAAAACACATTTTACATGATATCAAGAAAAGATTAACACATTAAATAATGAATGAATATGCAGTAATAAATACAAAATGAATACAATTTACAATAAAATTAAGAAATACATAACATACAGTAGCTTGTCATGCACACGCACACGCACACACACACACAAATAAATAACTGTTTAAATAGAGCATTATGATCAATTATTCATATTAAATCATTTATTATAATTAATTTATTATCTAATTAGGCATTGATTATATGACACTTATTTACATTATATTATACAAAACATTAAATAACGAATGATGTATAGTAAAATAATACATATTAATAAAATACTAAAAACTAAATAAAGATATTAGGTATTATAAATTATACATTTAAATAAAGGCAATATTACATAAATGATTACGAATATAGTAAATGAATAATGAAATTAATATATTAAATAAATAACATTTAAAATATGCATTCATATTAAAAGAAATAAATAAGTGTCCTATTTTGATTAAGTTCCAGTCAACTGAAGCACGTTTTGTGAATTCACCCCCTGTTCCTCCATCAGCCTCTTTTAGAGGTGCAGACAGCACCTTTCAGCACCTGCATCAAATCCAGCAATGCAGAAAATCTGCCCATGCAGCAAATCAATAACCAATTAATAAAACAACATAACCATATTAAATACACTCTTATATAAAGTATTACATAAAAGAAGACTGTGGTCACTGCAGTATATAAACACACACAACACATGTACAGCGTCCTTCGCCCTCATAAACCAACACACTCTCACTTCCTCAATGATAAATAATACAGAAAACAAGCAATACCTGCCAGAGCAGTGTTTTTGATCAGGTTTATCAGAATCAGCAGCCTCTTCTCAGTCAGTATATGTGCTCTTCTTCACGCTGCGGACGTCTCTCTGTGTGTGTGTATATGTGTGTGCGTGGGGAGGGGTGAACACACACTGCAGCCCCTCTCTGTTCCGCACTCATTGATATCCTGCATCAGTAACACCTGGAAACTGGATCTGGGTTGTGGATCTGGATCCCCACAGTGAGGAGTAATGACCACAGAATAGCCCATGACATCATCTGTCTGTCCAGCAGGGCTTTGACAGAGAGCAGACCGACTGCTTCTAGATGCCATTCAGAGTTAAGCAAGTCTAATATGATTTTGTTTTCATTACACAGAGATGAGATCATCCTTCATGAGGATTCTGCTTTTGCCTTTAGGGTGGGATGTATTTGGAGGAAAAAAATATTTGCTCTCTCGACTTTTAAAAAACTATTTTTTGGAATGTTCAAAATTGTGGTTGGTGAAAATGATAGTTTCAGCATCAAAACGGCAATGTGCAAATCTGCAATAGTCACATTCAAGTTAATGATTTATTGGAATCTCAACTACAACATAATACCACAATCACAATCCATTTATACATCCATCCATCCATCCATCCATCCATCCATCCATCCGTACGTCCATCCATTCATCCATCCATCCATCCATCCATCCATCCATCCATCCATCCATCAATCCATCCATCCATCCATCCATCCATCCGTATGTCCATCCATTCATCCTTCCATCCATCCATCACTCCATCCATTCATCCATCCATCCATCCATCCATCACTCCATCTGTCAATCCATCCATCCTTCCATCACTCCATCCGTCCGTCTATCCCTCCATCACTCAATCCATCAATCAAACTGTCCATCCATCCATCTATCCATCACTCCATCCATGCGTCCATTCATCCACCCATCCGTCCATCCATGCATCCATCTATCCATCCATGCATCCATCTGTCCATCCATCCATCACTCTATCCATCCATCCGTCCATCCATCACTCCATCCGTACGTCTTTCCACACAACCTTCCACCCATCCATCCATGCATCTATCACTCCATCTATTCATCCATCCATCCATCCATCCATCCATTACTCCATCTATTCATCCATCCATACATACATCCAACCATCCATCAGTCCATCCATTACTACATCCCTGCATCCGTCCGTCCATCCATCCATCCATCACTCCATCCATCCATCTGTCCATCCATCACTCAATTCGTCCGTCCTTCCACCCACCCATCACTCCATCCATGTGTCCATTCATCCACACATCCGTCCATCCATTCATGCATTTGTCCATCACACTATCCATCCATTCATCACTCCATCCATCCATCCATCCATCCATCCATCCATCCATCCATCCATCCATCCATCCATCCATCCATCCATCCATCTATCTGTCCATCCATCCATCTGTCTATCCATCCATTCACCCATCCATCTGTCCGTCCTTCCATCCATCCATCCATCCATCCATCCGTCTATCCATCCATCCATTCATCCATCCATCCATCCATCCATCCATCCATCCATCCATCCATCCATCCATCCATCCATCCATCCATCCATCCATCCAAGCATTCGTCCGTCCATCTATCCATCCATCCATCCATCCATCCATCCATCCATCCATCCATCCATCCATGCATTCGTCCGTCCATCTATCCATCCATCCATCCATCCATCCATCCATCCATCTATCCATCCCATTTTGGTGTCCAACATCAAACTAAATTTACAAAAAATATTTGTATAGATAGTAAGCATATTAAAGGCAAAAAAGTTTTTAATTTTCCGTTTGACCAAAATGTTGATTCGTTTCCTTTTTTTTTTCAGTGAATGGCTAATAACACTATCATCTCGCTTGTGCCTTTTAGATTTTTTTTGTGAAAATTTGACAAAACTTAAATTTGACATAAATATTAATTTATTACACATATATATTCTTATATATTATATTTATATAATTAGTAAGTACATTAAATGGAAATAAATTGCTTACTTCAATGTTTAATTTGACCAAAACATTTGTCTTGTTTTTTAGCACAACAATAATAAAAAAAACATACAAAACTAAAAAAAAGGATAAAAAAGGAAAAAATTTGTAACAGATTATTCTAGATAAAACATTAGGAAATTGTTAAAAATACAAATCATATAGAACTACAGAAGGCATGCACCAGATCATCAATATGACAATGGTTTGTTTAAATAAATCTTTGGATATAGGGGGAATAAAGATAGGCCAAGTCAATGTCAATTTATTTAGTTGTTTAATTTAATAAATTGCTGAAATTATTATTATAATTATTATATAAAAATAATAATATTAATAATAATATTAATAATAAGTATTCAAATTATTTCATATACATTATATTTAAATTTAATACAAACTTCTTGCTTTCAAATGGGTAAAAGTTTGTGGTGTAAAGATTCAAATATAACAATTTAAAGTCTTATAATACTGTTCCAAATATGCCGGACTATTTTTTTTTACACTTTACACTACATTTTTTTCTATAAATCATGGTAACAATAAGATTATAATCATATTTTTTTCCAACAGAAATGAATAGCAATAATCAGGACACTGGGCAAAAAATAAATAAAGCTGTATTTAATGAGTTAGTGATTTTTTGCAGTACCAGCAGTCTGCACGGGGCACAGTAAGCGTGGACAGCTGTATGACACATACAGCAAACACATGGAAGAGGTTGAGTGAACGGTGTTTAGTCCTCAGGGAACATTATGAGACTATCACTCATCTAAATGAAATCTTTGTGTGGCTTTCTATTGTAAATCGGCCCCTCGAGGATGTAGCCGGCAAAAAATCTGTACATTATCCACATCCTAAATCAGTAGTGTTTGAGGCAACTTCTCGTAATTGGTATTTAATGACTCTGTCAAAACAAACTCAAGGGAATCATTTGTTCATAGTTGCAGTGATATTGGTTTTATAATCAGGCTCATACTTGAAAAGCAGAGATGGGAAGCTTTTGTTTGTGTTAATGTAGCCACATCAATTCTTAAAGGGACAGTTCATCCTCTCCACAAAAAAACCCCAAACATTTTCTGTTAATTTACCCACCATTAAGAAGATATTTAGCTGAAATTGTGATTCTTATAGATATAACTTTGATATCTTTTTATTACTTATAACTTTTATAACTGTTAACTATGGACCATTTTGATGAATGTAAACAATAACATTGGTCCTAATGTATTTCCTGTATTACATTTAGAATTTCCATAGCTTTCAAGAATCCAAAAAGGTCCACATATTGATACATAATCTTATGGCAGCCGTTTTAACATCAAGATATAGTTAAATTGTCTCTTGTTAAAGTTATGAAATAGTTTGGTTACAAGCAGGAAATGTTTATGGGCCAGTGACATAGCCACATTGAAAGGGTCTATATCAGGGGTGTCCAAACTCGGTCCTGGAGGGCCGGTGTCCTGCATAGTTTAGCTCCAACTTCCTTCAACACACCTGCCTGGAGCTTTCTAGTATACCTAGAATGAGCTCGATTAGCTGGTTCAGGTGTGTCTAATTGGGGTTGGAACAAAAATATCCTGGACATCGGCCCTCCAGGACCAAGTTTGGGCAGCCCTGGTCTATATGTTTATACACTCACTGGCCACTTTATTAGGTACACCTTATTAGTACTGACTCTGACCCACTTTTGCCTTCATAACTGTCTTAATCCTTCGTGGTATAGATTTAACAAGGTACTGGAAATATTCCTCAGAGATTTTGGTCCATATTGACATGATAGCATCACGCAGTTACTGCAGATTTGTCAGCTGCACATACTGTATATGATGCGAATCTCCTGTTCCACCACATCCCAAAGGTGCTCTATTAGATTGAGCTCTGGTGACTGTGGAGGCCATTTGAGTACAGTGAACTCATTGTCATGGTCAAGAAACCAGTCTGAGAGGATTCGCTCATTATGACATGGCATGTTATCCTGCTGGAAGTAGCCATGAGAAGATGAGTACACTGTGGTAATAAAGGGATGGAGATGGTCAGCAACAATTCTCAGGTAGGCTGTGGCGTTGACACGATGCTCAATTGGTACTAATGGGCCCAAAGTGTGACAGGAAAATATCCCCCACACCATTACACCACCACCACCAGCCTGAACTGTTGATACAAAGCAGGATGGATCCATGCTTTCACGTTGTTGACGCCAAATTCTGACCCTACCAACCGAATGTTGCAGCAGAAATCGAGACTCATCAGACCAGGCAACATTTTTTCCAATCTTCTATTTTTCCAATTTTGGCCTCAGTTTCCTGTTCTTAGCAGACAGGAGTGGCACCCGGTGTGGCCTTCTGCTGTAGCCCATCCGTCTCAAGGTTGGACGTGTTGTGTGTTCAGAGATGCTCTTCTGCATACCTCAGTTGTAGCGAGTAGTTATTTGAATAACTGTTGCCTTTCTATCAGCTGGAACCGGTCTGGTCATTCTCCTCTGACCTCTGGCATCAACAAGGCATTTGCACCCACAGAACTGCCGCTCACTGAATATTTTCTCTAGGGTTTACAAACCATTCTCTGTAAACCCTAGAGATGGTTGTGTGTAAAAAATTCTAGTAGTAAATTTTTGTTTACGAGCAGTTGGACAGATGTATCTAATAAAGTGGCCGGTGAGTGTGTAAAATTTTTACAGATTTTTCTGTGTGCATTTTTTCTCAATTATGGAATGATAAAAAGAGATTACAAAACTCCCTCTGAATAATAATAAATAAATATAATATAATAAATATATGTTAGCACATATTTAAATAAAACTAATGCATCATTAATATATTTAAGCATAGATTTTTAGAAAAAAATGTAATACAATTATTTTTTTGGCAATTCTTAACTCTTTATCACCAACATATTTATAAAAAAAGCATTTTTGACTATCTTCCCCTAGATTTGGTGGAAAAAAGTATTTTCAAGATGAATTTCATGCAAACTGGTCTGCACTGATCTTTGTATTTCATACTTGGGAAAACCAGAAGTGCCGAAACTCATTCAGGAGTTTCGTTTCATTCATGTGCTAAGGTTTCCTTTACCACAATACACCTAAAACTCCATGTCTTCAAATGTCTTAGGTCTATTGTGGTAAAGGAAGCT
The DNA here is from genome assembly GCA_903798195.1 of Danio kyathit. Lineage (NCBI taxonomy): Eukaryota > Metazoa > Chordata > Actinopteri > Cypriniformes > Danionidae > Danio > Danio kyathit. The sequence goes on from LR812542.1 coordinate 20,247,651, forward strand.
ATGTCTCTTAATTTATGAGATATCTTCTCAATGGCAGAGAAAGAGTTAATATAATCAATTGATTAGCTTTTTTGTTTTACTATATTCACCAGCTGTTTCTTGCCTTGAGTTAAAAATGTAACTGCTCTGTGCCACTGTTTCATCCAATCACACTCCTGCTGGACTATAAAGTGTACGTTCAGATATGAAGATGATTCATCTCTTCATCTGAGTCATGGACAATGAGGCTGTTCTGTTCACATGCAGAGCCTGGTGCAGCGATGGCATAAATCTCTCCACACACACCTGGACTGATGAATAGGGTAGCCCTTAGAGTCATTTAATTAGGACTGAAAACTCCTCACTGACTCTGTTTAATATTATGAAGGTTTGAGGGCAGAATGTTGCAGAGGAGAGATTCAGGTGCTGATGATTTCCTGTAACTATGATTTTTTGTTTCAGATACGACTTTTTTGTACTGATTAGCACAGAATTAACTGTCAAAAAATAAATAAATAATCATGAATATGTGTGCACACATGTATATACATACAATTCTTTTATAGCTTTCCCCAATTTCTGTTTAACTGAGAAAAGTTTTTTTTGACATATTTCTAAACATAAGGGGCCCTATCATACACCCGTTGCAATAAGGCGCAAGCCGTGTTTTGCTATTTGATGCTATTTTCAGACCAGTGTAACCCTAATTTTCACGTTTTCACCACATTGTTAAAATAGCAAATCCATTTGAGGCACTTTGCGGACCCATGGGTGTGCAGGTCTATAAAGGAGGTGTGTTAAGGCGATTTGTCAGTGGGTTGCTATTTTGAGGAACTGAACTAGACTGTGCCATTGACCAAGTAAAAGCTGGTCTAAAGTCCAGTGCAGAGCGCATTAGTTATGCGCCTATGCAGGTTCAAATGCTTAATACACAAAGGATGTACAGAAATACACAAATATCTTTACATATGAAAGAAATAAAAGATTAAAATATTACAAAAATTATTATTTACTACATACAGTAGATATAAAAAACACTACCTCCATGCCTTTTTTCAATTTATTCAAGACAATTTGCATTTGTATAATGTTATTATTATTAGCAGTGTTATTTATTATATGCATATTTATATTTGTTCTAATAAAGACAAGTTTAAATTTGTCCACCTGTCGGGTTTTGGAGACTTTTTTTTCGCTAGTGAATCATTCAGTTTTTCCATTCATTTTTTCCACTTACAAAGTCTGCCATGTAAATAGCAAATGCATCATGGCGCAACGCAGCTGACGCTTAAAGGGAAAGAGAGATGAGACTCTGATTGGTTTAATGCACATTATGCTCAAAACACACCCATAACCAATTAAGTAAATAAGCACAACCGTGTTAGATCATGCGCGGCGGTGCAAACCGTATTTTTCCATCCTTAAAAAGGGGATTCAGACACACCTTTACTGCTTTTGCGCCATGCACTTTAGAGTGTAATTAGGCAAGTCATTGTATAATGATGGTTTGTTCTGAAGACAATCGAAAAAAAATATTGCTTAAAGGGGCTAATAATATTGACCTTAAATTGTAAAAAAAATATTCTAGTGAAAATTAAACAAATAAGATTTTCTCTAGGAGAAAGAATATTATAGGAAATACTGTGAAAAATTCCTTGCTCTGTTAAACATCATTTGGGAAATGATTTAAAAGGAAATAATAATAATTTTGACTATATTACTATACTAAACTATATAACAAACAATCAATAATATAAGTAAATAATTCAAAATAAAAAGCAATTCGATTATGTTTACAAATACACAAAAATATACTTTTAAACTTATATTTTTAAATGTACGTTTTTCACGATAATTGATATGATATCAGTATGACTGACCAGTTTTCATTTTCCGATTCTATGAAAGAAAGCAAAAAAAGCACTGTTTAAAAAACATCTCTTAAGCAACTTGTAAACCGTGAATTACATCAAAAGAATCTGAGAAAATAAAATTGATCAGTTGAGACATGAATAATGTCAAAAAGTACTTTTGAAAAAGAAACTTGTCCCATTTGAAGTGGCCGAATGAAATTCAATGTGTAAATGTTGTTGGAAACAGCGAGGATAAAACCAACTACACAAACAATGCTCAAAAACAGCTAGACGGCAAATGTGCTAAAACATTTGCATATCTTTGAAGTACCTGCGGCTCTACAGTACAAAGAAAAACATTGGGAATCTGCCTCCCCCCCCCAAACAACAAACAAACAAAAAATCCATTCAAATGCCAGGATCTCATTGTGCCGCATTAAAGTGAATGCCAGGAATGAAACACATAACCTTCAGTGACAGTTGACAATGAGTTCTGAGATTGATTTCTTTGAGAAAGATAAGCAGCGTACACTGTTTCTCCCATCTGCAATGCTTGCTTCAAAAACAACCAGCACAAAACTGCTGAATCATTACAAACTCATTTAACCTGCGACAAGCGACTCATACACCACAATGATTATTCAAATAGTTTAACCAATAGGGATTCACTTAACTGTGTATAATAGTTAATATTAGTAAATGTACCTTTCTTCTGGGATATAAGTCATTAAAAACAGATTGAATGTATGAGATGCCAAAAGAAATGCATCATATTTGAGTCGTTTTTCCCTGTAGAGGTTTTATTTTCTCTTTCAACTCCTTTACCTTCATTATCCCACAGTAGAGCCTGTCAAAACTTCAAAGGCGTCCTACATTCCCTCTAAAAATGTCTTTTTTCTTTTCATTTTTTGTTAAATCCTTCTTCAGAGAGTCATATCTGTATATGTGTAAAAGGAGTCTTATTTTCTGACACATCAAAATGCAAGTGTCTTAAACAGTTGTTAACGATATCAATATAATTGGACCCTAAAACAGTTTTGAGTTCAGTAGAGAAAAAAAATGTATACATATGAAAAAAATGAAGCTTAAATGTCCTGTTTTATTATGTTATCAGTATGTTATTTTTAAGGACATCTATAATCTATTGTGCTCTAAAACAGTGACAAAATTCTCAATTAGAAGATATAAACCTGATATAAACATCCAAAGCTTGTAGTTTGTAACTTGTAGTTTTTTCAAGTCACCTCATACTTACAAGTTTCTCTTGACCAATCAAACGCTCTTTAGTATATCACATGCCCCGCCCCCTTCAAGACACTTCTCATTTGCTTTTCATTTTTATGAACTTGAGGTCAACCTCTCTCAAGACAGAGCTGTGATAAAATAAAACACCATTGGCTGTTTTTAAAAAGGGGAGGAGCTACAAAATGTCCCACCCTCTCCTCATGTTTCAGTTAAATTAAAAAATTAAATGATTAAGTTAACTGTACGAAAAAATAAAATGCTCCATTATGCTCTCTTTGAAAATTTCCTTTCATGCAATGAGTAAAATATTTGTTTATGATTGAAAAAGGTCTCAAAATTTGAGGACCTGAGTTTAAATTGATTTAATATAACTATCTTTTCCAGTTTGTATCAATAAGGCTCAGAAGTTAAAACTCGCATATGGTAAACAATCAAAACAATCAACCAATCACAACAAACTACACTGTAAAAAAATCCGTTATTTTGTGTTTTTTTCTTCCCGCAGCTGGGGTGCGGGAAAAAACCCTGTAAAATAACGGCTGCTAAATTACAGAAATTTACCGTAAAATAACAGACGTTAAATTACATAACTTTACCTGAGATTTTAATTTAGGGAATTTCTGTAATTTAACATCCATTATTTTACAGTAAATTTCTGTAATTTAACGTCCATTATTTTACAGTAAATATCTGTAATTTAATGTCCATTATTTTACAGTAAATTTCGGTAATTTAACGTCCATTATTTTACAGTTAATTTCTGTTATTTAATGCTCATTATTTTACAGTTAATTTCTGTAATTTAATGTCCATTATTTTACAGTAAAATTCTGTAATTTAATGTCCATTATTTTACAGTAAATTTCTGTAATTTAATGTCCATTATTTTACAGTTAATTTCTCTAATTTAATGTCAATTATTTTACAGTAAATTTCTGTAATTTAATGTCCATTATTTTACAGTAAAATTCTGTAATTTAATGTCCATCATTTTACAGTAAATTTCTGTAATTTAATGTCCATTATTTTACAGTTAATTTCTGTAATTTAATGTCCATTATTTTACAGTAAAATTCTGTAATTTAATGTCCATTATTTTACAGTTAATTTCTGTAATTTAATGTCAATTATTTTACAGTAAATTTCTGTAATTTAATGTCCATTATTTTACAGTAAAATTCTGTAATTTAATGTCCATTATTTTACAGTAAATTTCTCTAATTTAATGTCCATCATTTTACAGTAAATTTCTGTAATTTAATGTCCATTATTTTACAGTTAATTTCTGTAATTTAATGTCCATTATTTTACAGTAAATTTCTGCAATTTAATGTCCATTATTTTACAGTAAAATTCTGTAATTTAACGTCCATTATTTTACAGTAAATTTCTGTCATTTAACGTCCATTATTTTACGGTAAATTTCTGTCATTTAACGTCCATTATTTTACAGTAAATTTCTGTAATTTAACGTCCATTATTTTACAGTAAATTTCTGTAATTTAATGTCCATTATTTTACAGTTAATTTCTCTAATTTAATGTCAATTATTTTACAGTAAATTTCTGTAATTTAATGTCCATTATTTTACAGTAAAATTCTGTAATTTAATGTCCATCATTTTACAGTAAATTTCTGTAATTTAATGTCCATTATTTTACAGTTAATTTCTATAATTTAATGTCCATTATTTTACAGTAAAATTCTGTAATTTAATGTCCATTATTTTACAGTTAATTTCTGTAATTTAATGTCCATTATTTTACAGTAAATTTCTGCAATTTAATGTCCATTATTTTACAGTAAAATTCTGTAATTTAACGTCCATTATTTTACAGTAAATTTCTGTCATTTAACGTCCATTATTTTACGGTAAATTTCTGTCATTTAACGTCCATTATTTTACAGTAAATTTCTGTAATTTAACGTCCATTATTTTACAGTAAATTTCTGTAATTTAATGTCCATTATTTTACAGTTAATTTCTCTAATTTAATGTCAATTATTTTACAGTAAATTTCTGTAATTTAATGTCCATTATTTTACAGTAAAATTCTGTAATTTAATGTCCATCATTTTACAGTAAATTTCTGTAATTTAATGTCCATTATTTTACAGTTAATTTCTATAATTTAATGTCCATTATTTTACAGTAAAATTCTGTAATTTAATGTCCATTATTTTACAGTTAATTTCTGTAATTTAATGTCCATTATTTTACAGTAAATTTCTGTAATTTAATGTCCATTATTTTACAGTAAAATTCTGTAATTTAATGTCCATTATTTTACAGTAAATTTCTCTAATTTAATGTCTATCATTTTACAGTAAATTTCTGTAATTTAATGTCCATTATTTTACAGTTAATTTCTGTAATTTAATGTCCATTATTTTACAGTAAATTTCTGTAATTTAATGTCCATTATTTTACAGTAAATTTCTGTAATTTAATGTCCATTATTTTACAGTAAAATTCTGTAATTTAATGTCCATTATTTTACAGTTAATTTCTGTAATTTAATGTCAATTATTTTACAGTAAATTTCTGTAATTTAATGTCCATTATTTTACAGTAAAATTCTGTAATTTAATGTCCATTATTTTACAGTAAATTTCTCTAATTTAATGTCCATCATTTTACAGTAAATTTCTGTAATTTAATGTCCATTATTTTACAGTTAATTTCTGTAATTTAATGTCCATTATTTTACAGTAAATTTCTGTAATTTAATGTCCATTATTTTACAGTAAAATTCTGTAATTTAACGTCCATTATTTTACAGTAAATTTCTGTCATTTAACGTCCATTATTTTACGGTAAATTTCTGTCATTTAACGTCCATTATTTTACAGTAAATTTCTGTAATTTAACGTCCATTATTTTACAGTAAATTTCTGTAATTTAATGTCCATTATTTTACAGTTAATTTCTCTAATTTAATGTCAATTATTTTACAGTAAATTTCTGTAATTTAATGTCCATTATTTTACAGTAAAATTCTGTAATTTAATGTCCATCATTTTACAGTAAATTTCTGTAATTTAATGTCCATTATTTTACAGTTAATTTCTATAATTTAATGTCCATTATTTTACAGTAAAATTCTGTAATTTAATGTCCATTATTTTACAGTTAATTTCTGTAATTTAATGTCCATTATTTTACAGTAAATTTCTGTAATTTAATGTCCATTATTTTACAGTAAAATTCTGTAATTTAATGTCCATTATTTTACAGTAAATTTCTCTAATTTAATGTCCATCATTTTACAGTAAATTTCTGTAATTTAATGTCCATTATTTTACAGTTAATTTCTGTAATTTAATGTCCATTATTTTACAGTAAATTTCTGTAATTTAATGTCCATTATTTTACAGTAAAATTCTGTAATTTAACGTCCATTATTTTACAGTAAATTTCTGTCATTTAACGTCCATTATTTTACGGTAAATTTCTGTCATTTAACGTCCATTATTTTACAGTAAATTTCTGTAATTTAACGTCCATTATTTTACAGTAAATTTCTGTAATTTAATGTCCATTAGTTTACAGTTATTTTTTGTAATTTAATGTCCATTATTTTACGGTAAATTTCTGTAATTTAACGTCCATTATTTTACAGTTAATTTCTGTAATTTAACATCCATTATTTTACGGTAAATTTCTGTAATTTAACGGATGTTATTTTAAGGTTTTTTTTTCTGGCACCCCAGCTGAGGGACAAAAAACGTTTTTACAGTGTAGGTTATCTGACCAATCGGAGCAGAGTAGAGGGATATCCGCTTGTTAAGTCGTGACGTATTAAATACTGTTTCCGGGTCCAAGCCTCTACTCGCTTGAATTGAGAAAATAATCGTTTATGACCTTTTTTAGTCATATCACACATTAAGTGAATTTTATATAAAATCATCGTGTACACAACAGTCTCTGGACATGCTGCATTCCAAACATCAATATTTTACCAATTTATAAAAAAATTAGCACATTCTGGCCTTCGGATATTAGGCATGAATATATTGCGATTGTGATTTTTGAAAATAATGCATCGCTTTGTAAACTTTATTATCACCATTTGTTGAGTTTCCCCATACAGTTTCATATAGCGCTTGGACCCGGAAGCATGCTTCGCATGACGTCACACTTAACAAGCGGATAGAAAAAAAACAGACCCTTGAATTAACCATTCCAGACACTCTGACAAATGTGGTGATGCTGCAATGTACAGTGGTGGACAAAACTAAAGTATTTTGATCAATAGGTTTTACATCAGTTATTTCAATCTTCTGCTGTAATGTGTCAGTAGCAAGTATCAATTAAAAGACTTAAAAGGAATGTAAACCTATGGTAGGAGTGACCATTGAAATACAATGATAGGACACTTTTAGAGTAAAAAAACCAAAACAAAATTGTAATTATTTCAGATGATATCTTGTTTGGAGCCATTTTACCTCCTCCCTGAAAGTGTGATGAGCCCCTTTTTTTAGAAGCACCACTCTTGAGGATTGCACTGCTACAGTATATAGAGCAGCAGTGGTGCAGCACCACCCATAGAGAACAAAGAGCAGCCGCATCAGCCTCACACGAACCTCTGATGAAAAGCCTATCCACCCATCCAGGACAAAGCCTCCAGTGAGATTCCGGCAGGACGGAGAGTGAATTCTGATAGCGGGGTGGGGTTGGTGAACTGCACTGCTCTATCGCTACACAATGAAGATGATCCACACTGCTGGAGTGCTGAATGCTAATGTCTGATGTGGCCTCAAGGGGCCATAAAGCACACGCTCATTTCATTAGCTTTATCTCGTCGGCAATTACCACCAATTCACATGGTTTACTGTGTGTGAGTGGGGGGTGATGTGATGACTGTCAGTTGCACTATGTGGGATAGACAGAATGAAAATATAAATGGACATATAGTCTATTGTAATGAACAGCGATCGTAGCGGCGGCTGGGCAACCGGAAACAACACTTCCCTATTCCTTGATTGCCATATTTGTGAAATAGGCCTATCAGGGTTAGAGCTGAACTCTGCAGGAAGGTAGATCTCCAGAAACAAGGTTGAACAGCCCTGACATAGACCATCTACTCAAAGAAACCAGAAAAGTGATTGAAAACGGACAAAAAAGAGAATCAAACATTAGGTGTAAATGCAGTAAGAGAACACATATTCTCCTCAACTGTGATTATGATCAAACAATATCCTACATGTCTGCCCAAGTAAGACTAAAAAGGATCCTCTTGCAAGATCTGATATAGGAAGATTCATTATTGATAAGATCAGCCACCCAGTCCAGCCAAATGGCATCGATAAGACTAATAGGCTGAGTCCACAAGACTGCAGGGTTGACGAGGAGATGAGGGCGACTGAGACTGCATGTGGTTTCTCGAAAACACAAACTGCTGTATCATCAGCCTCTCGGCCAACAGCATATCAAATGAACAGAGTACTGCATACTGCACACTTCCTTTAAAGCAAACTGCATTTCAATTATCACTAGTACAAATGTATGATTAATGGATAAATGTACGTAATTTCTTTAACATGACTGACAGGCAGAGATTCTTTTTAAGATGTTTTTTTTCAAATATTTGTGAATTTTTTATTATTTTTTTGCTGTAGAATTGTCGGAGAGAGGATTGTAACGTAAGTGTTAACTGCCAGGTGTATTGGTAACAAAAAAACTCCAACAACTACTACTACTACAACTACTACTACTACTACTACTACTACTACTAATAATATCTACTTATAAACAGGGCTTGACATGAACTTTTTTGATCACTTGCCACTGTGGCTAATAGTTTTCCAACATTACTAGCCACTTGCCATTTTCACTAGCCACAATTTTGTTGTTTGGAAAATATATTTTATATGCATATGACTTTGGCTAAAATGACTTGATTTAGATTTTGTGTTATGTCCACATCCCTCCTCATTTATTTAACATTTTGTGTTGTGTATGACCTTGCTCAATGGGTTGTGGTTTTATAGTGTTGCGTTGCAATATGTTTTTAGAGTTTTTATGACTTTTCAGGGCTCAGTAAGGATTTAGCAAATTTTTCTCTAGCCACACCAAATATATATATATATATATATATATATATATATATATATATATATATATATATATATATATATATATATATATATATATATATATATATATACAGTTGAAGTCAGAATTATTAGCCCCCCTTTGAATTTGTTTTTCTTTTTTAAATATTTTCCAAATTATGTTTAACAGAACAAGGACATTTTCACAGTATGATAATATTTTTTCTTCTGGAGAAAGACTTATTTGTTTTATTTTGGCTAGAATAAAAGCAGTTTTTAATTTTTTAAACATCATTTTAAGGTCAAAATTATTAGCCCCTTTAAGCTAATTTTTTTTCCGATAGTCTACAGAACAAACCATCCTTATACAATAACTTGCCTAATTACCCTAACCTGCCTAGTTAACCTAGTTAAGCCTTTAAATGTCACTTTAAGCTGTATAGAAGTGTTTTGAAAAATATTTGGTAAAATATTATTTACTGTCATCATGGCAAAGATAAAATAAATTAGTTATTAGAAATTAGTTATTAAAACTATTATGTTTAGAAATGTGTTAAAAAAATCTTCTCTCTGTTAAACAGAAATTGGGGAAAAAATAAACAGGGGGGCTAATAAATCAGGGGGGCTAATAATTCTGACTTCAACTGCACGCACGCACGCACGCGCGTAAATAAGTAAAGAAAGAAAGCAAAAGAAAGCATGTGAAAAAGTCATCATGTGAAAGGTTAAAGCTACTGCTTACAAAAAGTCCTTTAAAACATCTGGAGCTCTTGAAAGCAGCAGGACTGTGAGTGCATGAGCGTCGCTTTTTGTCCAGTCTATTTAAAAAGAGAACTGATTTCAGGCATGGATGCTTCGCGCAAGTAACCATTTCTTTATGAAACTTTTAAACACTCGCGCGCATCCCATCAGCTGAAATCAGCTCTGACACTAAAGCCCTCGTCAGTGAATCATGATTGCCTGTTTCTTACCGTGCGCATAATCCTCCTCTCATTTAACGTGCACCTGCTTTTATTTTGCTCACGCGAACACAGGTAATATTGTCATCTTTCACGCTCACCCCTCAATGGACAATCCTTATGGTGGAACTCTGCTTTTTAAGAAAACTACAATTAAAAGATTATCTTCAACCAGCCAAAGTGGTTAGCGGGAGTGTCTGTCTAACTCGCCACAGCTGAAATATACCCTCATTCGGCGGGTATTAATGTCCAGCCCTGCTTTTAAATAATAAAATATTATAATATTCAAATACACTGTAACAAGGACATGTTCTATAGCACTATTACGTAAAATTAATGTTCCTATATTAACTTAAAACATAAGATGATTAAGCTAGTTAACAAATAAAAAACATTATATTTGAGTTCATTAAACTGTTTATGTTATGTTTGACCAACATTATATGTTCTATTTAGAGCTGGCAATATGACAAAAGTCAATCAATTAAATGATTAATTTCCCACAGTGAAAGGACATTTTAAAGTATATCCTCAAAAAAAAAGACTCATCCCATTATTTTTTCCTCTCACTTTACTTACAGCTTCAGGGTAAATGTATGATTAAGAATGTAGAAATATAAAATAAATATTAAGTATAAAACACTTTTCAAAATCGCAACGCAGTGGCGCAGTAGGTAGTGCTGTTGCCTCACAGCAAGAACGTCGCTGGGTCGCAGGTTCGAACCTCGGCTGGGCTGGGTCAGTTGGCGTTTCTGTGTGGAGTTTGCATGTTCTCCCTGCGTTTGCGTGGGTTTCCTCCGGGTGCTCCGGTTTCCCCCACAGTCCAAAGACATGCAGTACAGGTGAATTGGGTAAGCTAAAAATTGTCCGTAGTGTATGAATGTGAATGTGTGTGTGGAAGTTCCCAGAGATGGTTTGCGGCTGGAAGGGCATCCGCTGCGTAAAATCTTGCTGGATAAAGTTGGCGGTTCATTCCGCTGTGGCGACCCCGCAAGGGACAAAGCCGACAAGAAAATGAATGAATGAATGAACACTTTTTAAAAACTATTGATTACAGGCCCAACATAAAATGTTGGTTAATTCAAGAGTTCACACTTAGCTGATGATTAGTTATAAAGCTTGTTTGGCATGCTGTCCCGGGAGAGAGCCCTGAGCTCATGAGATCCTCGAGCCCGGGGCTCCCTCCCGTTGCAAGGCGAGAGGGGAGATCGAGCTCAGGTAGATCTCGAGAACTCCCCCTTCGTAGTGTTGAAGAGCAGATAGTAGTTCTCTTTAACGAGATAGGTACTACATAGGGAGCAAGTCTATAAAGTTGATTAATCAAATTTAGGTTGCGTGTTTTTAATCGGTGGGAGGAAACCGGAGGACCCGGAGAAAACCCACGTGAACACGAGGAGAACATGCAAACTCCGCACAGAAAATGCCCGCTGGTTAGGTAGAGCCTAGGACCATTGACACTCTTGCTGTGAGGCAACAGCGCTAAGCACTGGGCCACCGTGTCACCCATCTAGAAAAGGGAAGGAGTAGGGGTGGAAGGGGGGATTCTTCAAAGCGAAGATAGCGGTGATATGGAACCCGGGATATTTATAGTAGTTAAGGGATCATCTGATTGGTGCATGTTGATTTGGATAATGTGGGTCCAGCTGCTAGCAATCATAAGCACGTGATCCTCTCGAAATTAGTTTATAAATAAACTCCACTTAAGATGCTAGTTGTAAACACTGCACTTTCAAGCTTGCAACTTTTTTTTTTTTACATTTCTGTGTGCATTTCCGTGCTGACATGTAAGATGTATGATGTATGATGTATTTCAACCATGAAAACATCAACAATGTATTTTGGTACAATGTGTTTTGCAATATACATATTATGCAATATACATGTTTTACGCAGCGGATGCCCTTCCAGCCAGCAACCCATTACTGGAAAACACCTATACACTCTCACCTTCACACATTTGGCCAATTTAGTTAACCCAATTCACCTATAGCATAGACCTTTGGACTGTGGGGAAAACTGAAGCACTGGAAGGAAACCCAAACCAACACGGGGAAAACATGTAAACTCCACACAGGAATGCCAATTGATCCACCTGGGACTCAAACCAGTGGCCTTCTTGCTAAGAGGTGATCGTGCTAAACACTGAGCCACTGTGTCGCCGCGGATAAAAATGTTAACTCTGAAAAGATCTGAAAATTGTGAGCATAAATTATCTAAACTTTTGATTTTATACAATATGCACATCACTGCTATGACCATGACACATACACATGACCTAAAAATAAACAGATTTACAAATGCTTTCAGCCAGCTTCAAATACTCTTCCTACCCAGTCCTAATGATCCTCTAATTCCACTAAAACACAATTACGGCCCAGAGAGACAGAGAGCACATTCAGCTCAATGTCCAATTAGCCTGATTCATGCATACTGTTGCTTAAATGAGGCTCTGCGACTCAACAATTCACACAGAAAACAACTGCAAGCTATCAGAAGCCAATGTTTCCTGTCTCCTAACTTTCATTTTTTTTTCCAGATCCCAGTGCCAATGAGTTCTTGTTTCAGCATAACAGGCTGTCTTGATTCATTCAGAGCATGTAGGCATGACAGATTGAGGTTGCCAGATCATTTACACACTTGCTGCCTACAAACTCCCACATGCTCTCTTTAGAACGAACATTTAATTCAAAGTGTTTGACATCATCTAATTTCATCACAGGCAACATGACTGGAAACTCATCTGCAGCTTTATGACTTTCCTTGCTTGTGTGTTCACTTAATTTTTTATTTTTTTGCAAATCACCATGGCATTTTGCTGGCTACACTGTAAAAAATGGCTGTGATTTCAACGGTAAAAAACTGTAAAACTGCTACAGTACAAATCCGTAACCTGGTTAACAGTATGTTTCCATAATATATACGGCGAATAACCGTAAATTGGCTTTCCCAGAATTCCCTGCATGGCACATCACTTTTTATGCGTTTTGTTGACATTACTATGGATCTTTTTAGTTGTTTCCCCATCAGTTATGTATATTAGTGAGTTATGTTACATCTAATGTTGATAAACAATGTTTATTTCATGACATTAATTTTATGCGTGTTACCATACTGGTGTTTAGTAGCTATGTGAATGACACTGAGCTTCTTCTTTACACTGATACACTTTTCTGCTTGTGGGATAAGTTGTTTGTGATGAGCATTAGTTTGTTATGTATAAACTTTCTCAACACCTCCTGCTTATGGCTGTGTTATCATGTCTATCTGTGTAACAAAAGATGTGTAGATGTTGCAAATTGAAAATACAGACATATTACCTTGATAAATTAATAAAATCCGGTAGTTTACTGTAAAAATGAGAAATTACTTTTACGGTTTGTACCGTTTTTTTTTTACGGTTAAATACTGGCAACCACAGCTGCCGTTTTTTTACCGTAAATTTTACGGAATTATTTTTTACAGTGTACATAATGAAGATATTGGCATGTTTTGCAAAAATGCTCTGTAATAGGTCTTATAAGCCCATGTCAAGTACTTTTTCTGCATATGTTATACAAATCTAAAGCTTGTTAAAATATGCAATGCGGCAAAGTTTTATACTGTGATGCAAATCAACATAATAAAACCAACATGCCAAAAAATGTAAAAGGGGCTAGCAACATACTAGAAGCCTGTTAAAACATACTATATGCTATTTAACGGCATGAAAAAAGGAAGGGTTGTATCTAGGCCTTTGTGATATGGCAAAAATGCAATCTCGATAATTATTTTCGATATTGAACGATAGCGATATATATTTCAATATAAGTTGTTAATGTTTCCAGACTTAAAAGATTACCCCAACAATGACTGAAGCCATGAATGTTAGAGGGTCCATTAAATGGGATAACATATTTTCGGGCCAAAACATTTTCGGTGGCCGAAAATTTGGTACATCTCTAATATCAACACACTTTTAGATTCCTATTATTGCACATTTATTCTCTGTGATTGACTCTTAGATCAATATAGAGTAAAAAAGTTTAGAGCTGATCATTGTTATTGACATAAATTTGATTGCGATTCGATATAATTACGTTTATCGGCCCAGCCCTAGTTGTAACCAAGCGGCATCCTCCCGCTCTCCTTCGTGAAGCCAACATGTAAGTAACTAAAACTGCAATTCATCGACTCGCCTTTGGGGGTTGACTCCAAGAAGTCCAGATGTTTTCTGACTGCAGTGGTAAATTGGCCAATTTTACAGCTGATAAAAACATGTTTACAGCCTGGTACAAAAGATGGTTTTGGTGCATATAGCTAATATTACCCTTCATGACAACTGTGAGGGGGGTGAATTTTTTTTATAACTCATCTGTTTGGTTTTTATTAAGTTTGAATAAGTCTGCATAATTAATGGCGTGGCCACTTGAGTGACAGCTAGGTCTCGCTGCTCTCTGTCTCGTCACCTTAGCTGATTCCGGCTGATTAGCCGCTGAACTCAGCATATACATCATATTTTTGTGTTGTTTTATGTGGCTTTACACAGTCAAATGCTCTTTGGAATTATTTTCTACAATTATTATTTTAGTGGGTGTCTTTGTAAAATATGTATACATTTTTTGACTCAAAAATTAACACTTTTTTTTTAAAACGCCAACCTATTACTAGTAAATCCAAAGAAATGGTAACAACTTTGAAGTAGTCTTTAGGCGGTTGTTGACCACTAACTTTGTAATTTTGTTTCCCCATATTTACAATATTTAAAGGGCACCTATGGTGAAAAATCTACTTTTCAAGCTGTCTGGACAGGCATATGTGTAGGTGTAGTGTATAGACCTTCAAATTGGGGTGATATAAACACACTCAGTCTTTTTTTTTCAATTTAACAACATAAAAACGGTGGACCAATTGGAGCGGTTTAGAGACCGACCGCAACTTGTCGTAGGAGTGCGGTCCCCCCGCCCACCAATATTGATTGACAGGTGCGCATTACCATATCCTCAGTATGTTGTTTCACGTCCGCCATTTTCAGCGTGTGAGTCAAAGCGATGTCACCAAAGAAACACCCTTGCTCTATTTTTAGATGTAAGGCTCATTGGGCTCAACATTCACCACGTTATCGCTCTCCTCCGCGCCAGTGTTTGCATACATGTGTACTTTTCATTGCGTCTTCCTTAAACTTCAGCGGTTTGCATTTCCTGCGGTCACAGAAGCTCCCTGTCATCTTAACTAGGTGCAGCTGGAAAGTGCGAGCGCATTGCCTCGCGTGCGCGTCCCTCCATTTTAAATAACGAACTAACAACGCGCAGCACCATGCAATTCGCGGATAAAAGTGAGGACCGGGAGGGAGGAGGTGGGTGTCGCGGATGAAAGTGAGGACCGGGGGGTTCGCTCACCATTCTGCCGCCTAGGTCGCCTCAGGACACTGTCCATATTTCTGCCGCACCATAGAGCGTTATCTGAATAGTTTCATTTTAAATAACATGCGAATGTGCGCGTCTGGTGTGCCGTGTCGTGGCTCTGAGCGGCGCATGTGGTGTATGACGCCCTTTAGTTATAGCCTCAAGCAGGTCGTACACCAGAAGCGCCACGCAAACGCATGCATTTCTGAATTCTAAACATAACATTTCTATCAGGGGACACACACCGGTGCCGCAAGTGTGCGATACTTTCAACTGTCATGTGCGCGCCGTGGCGCATCCGGTGTGTGATGCCCTTCAGTCAAAGTTAATTCAGTGTGCTTGGTTATTAGTCTCGGTGTAGGCTACAAGCTCAGAGCTTTAAACTAGCACACAGTTGGCTGTAAAACTATACAAAGACACAAATGATTTTGTAGTCTCTGCTTGGTCTGTGTCCGATTTGTACATGCACAGCTGAATGCTGTTCCTCTCACTCATGTTGCTTCTCTCTGTCTGCCTGTCTGTTGCCATACACAGCGGAGGAGCTCTTGGCTCCGCCCCCTTGTTAAGTTGGGCGGGAAGTCGAAACTAATTTTCATGTGAAGCAACACGCCCCTAAAACAGCGAACTGTGTACACGACCCCAAAATGGCACTTTTTAACACATCATAATAAAAAAATCTGAATTGTGTTTTGAACTGAACCTAAACTGGCACACTCAGAAGAACCATAATATTAATATTACATCTTAAAAAATCGGTAAAATAGGTGCCCTTTAAAACTTACTTCAGACACACAAAAAAATCCAAACATCATCATGCATTCAGCTTTTCATCACACAAACAGCATCAGCAGATGCTTCAGAAATAAGCACATCGTCAGAGCAGCATCTTCAGCACCTAATTTCAGCCTACAATGACTTATGAATTAATTTTGGCAGAAAGCTACAGGCAAACACCTCTAGCTACTGTCAACAGCATAATGGCTCCACGGCTGCTCTTCCTAGATACAGTAAGGTAAATATTCCATGACAAACAGTGTGCAGGTCAACCATGGACATTGCCTAAAGCAGGACATGCTGAAAGAGTGTGTGTTATTTATGTGAATGGGGTCTCCAGCCATAAATCATTGATGAGGAAGGTAGAGCAGACACAGCTCATGATTTCAGCATGAACTGAGGCAGACGCTCCAGAGAATCTGGAAACGTGAAGACTGCACGCTCTGATGGACCTGGAGATTATTGGGATGCGGACAGGAGGAAGATCAGACTTTATATCACTGGGCAGGCCAGCAGATTCAGCTAAGAGATGCTTATTTTTTCTTCAACATTGTCCTATTATTAGGGTCTGAGCAATGTTGCATGAAGACCCACTTTGAACAGTTTCTTCCGTAAAATGAATTACTTTATGTTCAAAAAGTCCTAAAACTTTGCACAAGTATCAGAAGTAGTGAAAATCTATATCTGATATAAGTTTCTCTTGAAGCAAAACACTAAACCCTAAATCTGGCAGTCATATATACCAGAAAGCACACACACACACAAATACAATACCTTGGCTTTGATTCACTGGGACTTCCTATAGGTTTAATGGAATTTAAGCATGTAAATACTGCTTATTATATGGCCCTAACCTACCCCTATCCCAAGGGGGGGTCTGGCTGCAGACCTGGTGCAGATGCAATATGAGCTGCATGCAATGCTTTTTAATGAGCTCACCTAACCCCACCCCTAAACCTACCCCTCACAGTGACGTCACTGGCTCCATTGAGTGCATTGTGTCTGACATTGCATCGCTGAGAGATGCAGTCTCAGGTTGCATCATAAAGGTTGCATCCAGATAATATTGCCTATTCCTGAACTCAACCCTCACAAGAAACCTGCGGCAAAATTTGAATGTCAAACAACCTTGATAAGTATGTTTTTAAGCATTCTGAAATATAAGGACATCAGGCATGTCCTCGTCAACCACCATAATAGAGTACAGCTAGCTCTCTGCCAGCAGCTAGCTCTCTGCTACTCTTACATGGTCACCCACTGAAGCTAAGCAGGGCTGTGCCCGGTCAGTACCTGCATGGGAGACTACATGGGAAATATAGGTTGCTTCCGGATGTGGTGTTAGTGAGGCCAGCAGAGGCCGCTCAACCTATGGTCTCTGTGAGTTCTAACCTATGACTGTAAAAAATATGGACGACGCAACAGTGCCTTTTCCCATTGAACACTTTAAAGGCAAAATGCCTCATGACGGGCACAAACTGTCACAGAAGGGACGCAGAAGGGACTACCTGATGGAGCCAAAGGCAAAGCCGTGGAATCAAGCTTTCAACTAAACGATTGTACGTCAATCAACCACGCCCCGCGAACTTCGCATTTGACCGCCCCTATCTGCACTATAACAAAGGCTTGCTAATATAAATAGAAGCACTTACATTTAAAAACACGTAATAATATACGAATTAAAAACTGTGTTCCTAATTATTATTTCAGACCCATAAAAAGAATTACTGCTAGATAACGATCCCCTGTATTTTCCCTGTCATGGCTAATGTTAGGTGTGTATCAGCAAACTAATATTAAAGCCCAATAATCCCTCACTTTACCGAATAAACAGTGATCCATCAGATACTGTAGGTCAGAAAGTATAGTTTACTGCTGAACTCATTTTATCATGGTAAAATAACGTGAATCGAAATTGAATAATAACACTTCAATCTCCTCCCGAAGCTCAGATGGTCTGCTTTGAGAAGCTGTCAATCACGATGACACGCCCCGTTTTTATAGCATTAAATTACTGGCTAAAAACATACTCTTTACAAAAATGAAGATCTGCACCTATATCAGCTTGATAACCAGTGCCTTAACTGACCAAAACCATCTTTCGGGAAATTTTATTGCCAGTGTAATTAATTTTTTTTATTTAGGCTCAAGTCTCGTTCATTAACACGGAGAAGGCGGGCTTTATGACTTGTACTGCAGCCAGCCCCCAGGGGGCGATCTAACGGCGGGGAGCATCACTCAAAATCAGGTGGGTGGCACACTAGGTCCTAATGCCCCAGTATATTTATGGGGACTCTAAAATGCTTAGTGAGTGCCGTCTTTCGGACAAGACATTAAACCGAGGTCTTGACTCTCTGTGGTTATTAAAATCCAAGGACAAAAACAAGAGTAGGGGTTTAACCAAATTTGCCCACTAGCCTCTGTCCATCATGGCCTCTTAAGCATCCCCATATCATAATTGGCTTCATCACTTCATGTCTCCTCTCCACCAATCAGCTGGTGTGTGGTGTGTGGGCTGGTGCAATACGGCTGCCGTCGTGTCCCATTATTATTATTATTATTATTAATATTCATATAGAGTGTCATACCCATGTCATTATACAAAAAACTGTCCTGATAAACCACCAAAATCACTACACACACACGCACAATATTTTGAAGAAAGCTTGAAACCTGTAACCATTCACTTTTACCACGTCAATGATTACAGATCTTAAGGTTCTGCAAAATATCTTCTTTTGTGTACAAAATTAGAAGGAAACCCATAAAGGTTTGGAAACCAGTTGAGCGTGAGTTAGGCCCAATCCCAATTCTATTTTTGTACCCCTACCTCTTCCCCTTCCCCTTGGCCCTTACAACCGAGGGTTAAGGGGAAGGGCTTCAAAACTTACCCCTAAGAATTGGGACAGCACTTCAACACCTGCACACGTCATCAGATGTCATCGCGATCTCTTGCTTCATATGAGATCAGACGATCGCGACTGCTGTAGTTAATCCAGTTCTGTTATTTTTTGGTATGTATTTTCAGGAAATCACTGAAGGCATATATTATGTTATCATAAGGATATAATGTGGCAATAAGATCGTAACTGTACTGTGTATTTACACAGCGGCCGTATTCATCTATGTAAACACTCGAAAACAACATTAACATTATAGCAGACACTGTAAAAAGCTCATTTTCAGCCACTAGACCTTTCTGGCAGGGTATTCGAGTGTCATCTAGTGTCAGAATGTTGTGGGACTGCTGTACAAGAGTTATGATTATGGATTATAGATCGAGAAATTTATTTTTTTTGCGTTTTTTTAAAAAAAAAGCATGATGGTAAAACATGAACCCAGTTATAAATATATTAAAACATATGTTTGTTTGTCGTAAAAATTTGTAATAATGACAAAAAAAATACTAATTTGTGGATCTCCTTACTTCCGGGTGCAATGAAACTGCCGCTGTAGCAGGTGTATTCTGGGAAATTTTCTTACCCCTCCGTTTCAAGTGTGCTCCTGAAAAATCTTCGTTCGAAGGGGTGTATACCCCTTGCCCTTAGCCCTACGCCTTCAAGCTAAAGAGAATTGGGACACCACTACCCCTTGACGGGAACGCGCAAAACGAGGGGTAGGGGTAAGGGGAAGGGATAAGGGGGAGAATTGGGATTGGGCCTAAATGTTCATTTTTTTGGTGAACTATCCCTTAAAGGGACATTTAACATTAGGCAGGGATTTTGCATGTTCACTCAGCTCATTGCCTCTTGGGAATTAATGCGTATGAAAAACGTCTTAAAAAACACTGACAATAAGCAATATCGAAAATTACCCAACTGTGCATGAGCCTTATCTTAAGCCATTATCTTTAACAATATAATCATTCACTTCATGTGTGGCAAAATGAAAGAGCATTTCTGGAGAAAGTATAATAATCGTACCCTTTTAACTCTCCCAGCAAATACTGCTTGATTTTTTTTTACTACAAAAAATTGTCTACATTTCAAAGTCAAACCTAGAAAGTCTGGGAAGATCTCATTGTTTGCTTTGTTACAAGCTGCTCACACATTGGCAATAAAAAAGCAATTAACACATGAAATGTTCACCTAAACTGTCTCCTGTCATTGGAAACAACAGCGGGTCACTTTGCTGTTTTTGGCGCATCAGCAGGCAGAGCTGAATTGAACATAATAGGGTCTGCTTGAAGCCTCATCGGTATTCATTGAAGAAAGAGCATGTCTGTTATATGCCTGTGGGTAAGAGACCTTTACGCGATCGTCTCAAAGCCACTGACATCTTCAGAGGACATTCAAGGACACTGAGAAATTATGTTCCTGAGTTTCATTCTGCCCAGAGTAAACAGAAAGACAGGAATATTGTTTCTTTCACAATCTATATGTGAATTGCCACAGTTTTGGAGTGGGATGAGATTATTTTGCAGCACTATCAAAAAAGGGTCTCATATGTCAACTATAATCAATTTCGGTGCTGTATTTACTGATTAAATACCTAATAATTATCGCTAGTTCTGTCTAAACTGGCAAGAAATTCAAACAGGTCAATTATAGAACATGAATACACAGATTATAAAAAAAACTAGCTGCATATGTTCTTCTCGACTCGTCTGAACTGGCAGACAAAGCACAACCCTAACCCTAACTAAACACAAAAAAATAGACAAAAGTGAAAAGCTTATCTGATACCACCTTTAACTTTTGTTTAAAGCTTCACATTTACACTCACAAAGCTGATTATATGATCAATAATTCTTAGCAAGTTTTGTTTTTGTAAAATATAACAATAATTTTAAGCTAAATGCACATTATTATTGTTATTAGTGAAATAAGTATTAAATAATTTACAGTTAAATAAAATCAGTACTGTTTGGATTATTCTGTATGATTTTAATAATAATAAACATTATTATAATAATGAACATACTATTAAAATATTATTAACAAAGAAATCAAATGTGTTTCCTCATTTTGTTCTGGCTTTTTAAAATAAAATAATGCAGTTTAATTGCTGACAAAAAAAATTCACCTAATGTGGTAAAGTTGTTCATTTTAGATCTTGCCTTTCTTAATGTTGGGTGATAGAAATGTGCAAGTTCATATTAGTCCAAAAATGGATTTACAAAGAAATGTATTAGAGAGATTTTGTATTTGGCGTCACGGTGGCGCAGTGGGTAGCGCTGTCGCCTTACAGCAAGTAGGTCGCTGGTTTGAGCCTCGGCTGGGTCAGTTGGCATTTCTGTGTGGAGTTTGCATGTTCTCCCTGCGTTCACGTGGGTTTCCTCCGGGTGCTCCGGTTTCCCCCACAAGTCCAAAGACATGCGGTACAGGTGAATTGGGAAAGCTAAATTGTCTGTAGTGAATGAGTGTTTATGGATGTTTCCCAGTGATGGGTTGCAGCTGGAAGGGCATCCACTGTATTTATATTTATACTATAATATTTACTGTATTTATAGTTGATTTTATTTTAATGATTTTAAATAGCTATTAGATATAATTATTTATGCAAAAATATTCAATTTTTTTATGTAGGAAATCAAAAAATATATTCTCAGTATAAAAAGGTAACAGTACAAAGGCATGCGCTATAGAAGAATTGGGTAAGCTAAATTGTCCATAATGTTTGTGTGTGAATGAGTGTGTATGGATGTTTCCCAGTGAGGGGTTGCAGCTGGAAGGGAATCCGGAGCTTAAAACATATGCTGGATAAGTTGGCGGTTCATTCTGCTGTGGCGACCCCAGATTAATAAAGGGACTAAGCCGAAAATAAAATAAATGAATGAATGAGATTTTGTATTTGATGGAGATAACATCAGATAATACTAATAAATGCATGTACAAATAATGTTAGCTTTGTGTGTTGCTTCATGTTATTTCATATAAATAATTCATGTCGATAAATACATTATTGTAGTACCTTGTTGTTATATCTTGTACAATAATACAGTATAATAATAACAATATACTGTAATAACTTATACCTTAATAATATACCCTTAAGTATATAATAGTATACTTTGTTGTTATACCTTGTTAATAAAACGTTGTTGTAGTATAAAAAATGAGAAAAAATATATAATATTCCCCTTCAATATGCAATTTTTTATGCATTAATCATTTGTAAAAATCTTATGATAAAAACAAATTTTCTGCACCAGAAGAATATTAAATCCGAACATCATAACAGCATAACAAAGCACATAATAAAGCGCATGAAAAATCAATTATTAATGCAATAATCAAATCATATTACCACAGAATTGTCTACTAGCACCACCTAGTGGCCACAATTAGGTAATACGGCTTTTCAATAAATAAATGCATTTTTAAAATTCTGTCAGCATACATTCATCTCACAACCTTTCTTTTTGATTTTCAAATGTTTTAAATTTATCGCCTCCTAAAGGAGCACAAAGGTTTCAAAGATCAGACGAGAGAAAAAAATAGAAAATATTCAATGAACACTACTGAGGAGGAAACAAGCTCGTTATTATAGATTGATTTAAGGGCACACGTTAACCTAAGCCTGAGGGAAGCTTTGCAAAGAAACACAGGGCACTTACCAAAGACTTTACCCAGGAAGAGTGACTTGACCAGGGTAAACTGAGTGTCTGAGGCTTCGGGCAGGCTGTAGGTGACGGCAGGGTAATGATCCAACTGAAACAAAAACAGATGAGAACACATTATAAATAATACTGAATGACAGAGAAACAAGACGATGTAAAAATGTCCTTTATTGCTGGTGGTATAAAATGCATGTCATTTGTATTTCCCTATAGTGGGCTATGGCGCCATCTGCTGACTAAGTATTTATTCACAACACCATTTACTATACAGTCAGTTATAGCAGCTGTTACCTTTTTATACTGAGAATATATTTTTTGATTTCCTACATAAAAAAATTGAATCTTTTTGCATACATAATTATATGTAATAGCTATTTAAAATCATTAAATTAAAATGAACTATAAATACAGTAAAAACCGCTTCACTTTTTCCACATTTTTTATATTACAGCCTTATTCCAAAATGGATTAAATTCATTTTTTTCCTCAAAATTCTACACACAACACCCCATAATGACAATGTGAAAAAAGTTTTTTTTGAAATTGTTGCAAATTTCCTTAATTAATTAATAATTAATTGTCAATTCTGTTTAATCCCTTTATTAATCTGGGGTTGCCACAGCGGAATGAACTGCCAACTTATCCAGCATAAGTTTTTTTATGCAGTGGATGCCCTTCCAGCTGCAACCCATCACTGGGAAACATCCATAAACACTCATTCACTACAGACAATTTAGCTTACCCAATTCACCTGTACTGCATGTCTTTGGACTGTGGGGGAAACCGGAGCACCCGGAGGAAACCCACGCGAACGCAGGGAGAACATGCAAACTCCACACAGAAATGCCAACTGACCCAGCCCAGCTGAGCTTCGAACCTGCGAACCAGCGACGTTCTTGCTGTGAGGCAACAGCACTACCTACTGCGCCACTGCATTGCCTCATAATATAATATAATATAATATAATATAATATAATATAATATAATATAATATAATATAATATAATATAATATAATATAATATAATATAATATAATATACAGAAGGGCAGCATGGTGGCGCATTGGGTAGCACAATTGCCTCACAGCAAGAAGGTCGCTGGGTCGAGCCTCGGCTGGGTCAGTTGGCATTTCTGTGTGGAGTTTGCATGTTCTCCCTGCGTTTGCATGGGTTTCCTCCGGGTGCTCCGGTTTCCCCCACAGTCCAAAGACATGCTGTACAGGTAAATTGGGTAAGCTAAATTGTCCATAATGTTTGTGTGTGAACGAGTGTGTATGGATGTTTCCCAGTGATGGGTTGCAGCTGGAAGGGAATCCGCTGCGTAAAAATATATGCTGGATAAGTTGGCGGTTCATTCCGCTGTGGAAACCTCAGATTAATAAAGGGACTAAGCCGAAAAAGAAAATGAATGAATAATATATACAAAATACAAGCAACTAGTATTTGATTGTTTT
Organism: Danio kyathit; assembly: GCA_903798195.1. Taxonomy (NCBI): domain Eukaryota; kingdom Metazoa; phylum Chordata; class Actinopteri; order Cypriniformes; family Danionidae; genus Danio; species Danio kyathit. Next base: position 20,271,912 of record LR812542.1, read on the forward strand.
TTCTTCTTCATTTTTTTTAATTAACTAATATCTCTATATATATGTCTTTATTTCTTGATATGCCTTAACCCTGCACCTGTTGAGTGTACACACACACACACACACACACACACACACACACACACACACACACACACACACACACACACACATACACATACACATACACACATACACACACACACACACACACACACACACACACACACACACACAAAGAAAGAGGGAGTTTGTTGACAGCTTTAATTACCCCGTTACTGCTGATTCACTGGCACTCCTAATTAGCATCAGGCATCTCCGCCTCAGTATTAAAAAGAATTATTTCCGCTAAATTACTTTTTTTGTGCTTGAAGATACGACTGCTCTCTCCGTCTCCTCTGTGTGGTGAAGACGGTGCTCTCATCACCGCACGCCACCCTGAATACAAATCAGCTTCACAAAAACAAATGCAGACGACAACACAATAGCATTTGTCTGAGAATTTCAGCTGTAATTTGTTCCACTGATGCAGCGACTGATAAATGTAAGCATGTTTAATCAGACAGCTCACAGGCACGAGGGTGTAGACAGATGTATGCCACCCTAAAGATGAGCTTCGCCACCCCAAAGCAGAGAATAATGTGAGCAGAGTGGAGAAAGAGGTGGAGTGAAATTAACTGTAGAGATTGTTTTAAAAAGGGGACAAATTATGCCTCTTTTTAAAAGATGTCGAATTAATCTCGGGCATCTCCAGGATACGTCTGCAAATTTTCAGGTCAAAATACACCACGGATCATTTATTAGACCTTGCCCCATTTGCCTAAATTTGCGTCTGAGTAAAAACTGTTTTTGTGTGTGTCTCTTTAAATGCAAATGAGATGCTGCTTTCCAGAAGAAGGCGGCCATTATGGAAATACCTGGATGTAAACAACAGCATGCATTGCATGGTAATCTACTTCTAAATACTTTGTTCTGCTTATTTATGTTTTCTAAACCACAGAAAATGTGTGTAAGCTGCTATAGAAGACTTTGTAAACAGGAAAAGGTGTAATATTTTGATAAAATTAATTTTATAGCCTCTGTTCTGCTTGATTTTTTAAAAATTTGGTTTCTTTAGTACACTAGTCCGACTGATTAACAGGCCCAAACATGACAATAACTGACCATTTTCAGCAGTAATCAGCAAAATAAGCAAGTTTTGTTTAGTTAAGTGGCATTGTTTGTGTTCTGCTCTCCAACATAGCCGACTGATGATGCTTCATGAAAACACTCTATTCTGACACTGCAGAATCCACAAAACAAGCGAATCTTACACAGCAAACATGTCAGAAATGACCAGTAGTGGATTAAATATTTAAAATTTCCAAGCAGAGCCACACAATGATATAGAGGAAGAGGTTAGCCTGCAACTACTATTTAAACTACTTTAGCCTTATTGTAGCTCAAGTTGTGTAGTGTGGTGCAAGTAAAAACTGATAAATGTCTACCTTCAATGCATGTCTGCAAAGTGTGTTGATGTAAATGCAGACTGAGCTAAGACAGTCACTGTACTGGCAAGGACAATGAGCTGGTGGAATGGTTCACTACACATTCAAACACTAGTTATGTTTCCATCCAAAGATGCTAATTAAATTTATGCGCAAAACTGGATTATAACATAAAACCGAATAAAGCAGCATTTCCATCCAACGAGTCAAAGAGAACAAAATCATCACTTCCTGATTAACTGGCGCCAAATATCAAGAGTAAAAATGGAATTTATTGAGGTAGGAGAATCTTTTCTTTATTTAATAAATGACTTACGCCTCAGAAGATGATGCTGACACGCAGTAAATGTGTGGTGGTGTTTGAAGGCATCAGACACGGAGCACAGAAGCTCTTGACAGTTCTGGAGGTATATAATATAATAACACTAATACTGAAATGGTTAGGGCGTTTTAGAATGACCAAAACAACATTTCAGATGTTTTACAGTCTGCTCAGCCTGCTGGTTTGTCCATTCACACACATTTTATTATACCATGATCTCTCAGAACAAAATCACATGACCTTTTTTAATGCGCTTACTGGAATTTGTGTCTATAAGTGTTTCCATCATAGTTTATGCACATCTTTTCTTATCGAATAAAAAAGTTTATGCTACTCAGTTATGCGCATACATCTTGGCGTTTCCATCAACTGGAAATTTAGGAATAACAGCATAACTGATATTTTTTACATAGTAATTTTTAAAAAGATCATTATATATAATTAGATTGTTTCATATACCATCAATACAGTACATCAATCATTACTCTTTTTTTAAATGTTTGCTAGATTGTTCTGTACCTGCCAGGGTGTGATTTTGCCAAGTAGGATGAGATCCTCCATTAACATCTATGTTGATCCTGGAACATCACTCCTGTCCATACCTAATCCCTACCCCTACCCCTAACTGTAAATGCTGATTTTGTAGTGTCTATTTAGGCTAATTGCAAATAGCGCACCTCGTTGTAATAAGCTAGTTAAGTGCTTCCCGCCAGCGTCGTTTGATCGACAGAGTCAACATAACTAAAGAGCGCGGTAGACAGCAGGTGGGAGCTCGTAAAGAGCATGGATATGTGTTTTGAGGCGATCGATCATGAACTCGGTTCGAATCCAGCGACTGATGAACACGTTCATCTTTTTTTCCCCCCATTACATAGCAGATTGGAAATACATTTATTTTCAATAGAAAGGAAATGTTTTTGTTTAAAAATTTAAATAAAGTATATAAAATATATAAAATGAGTCACAATTTAATAAGGATAATAATAATTATAAATATTCTATAAACAGTTATTTTCCACCTGGTGTTAAATGTAAGCGACATCTTAATATAATTAATCTGTATTTACAATGTTAGTCGCCCTGCTTTACCCATATTCTCCGACCTCATGGAGAGAGAGACAGAGAGAGAGACAGAAAAAGCCCCTGAAGAGGAGACAGGAGAGAACTGTGTGATTTCGGATACTTTCAGCTTTATAATCAAGTGCTTTTTGCCTACTCTTCTTCATCATGAGGGAGACAGCAGGAATCATTAATAAGTGTGTGTATTAAGGAAGACTCAGATTCATAGAACTGGATTGGAGAGGTGTTATATCCAAATTATGCATTATAAGTTTGTAGAAGTTATACATTAAAAATACCCTTAAATATAAATTTTAGTACTGCTTCAGTGAACTTGAACAAGTATATTAAAAACCATAAATTTTCACTAGTTATATTAGTATTTTTATGAAAGTGTGCTTTAAATGCTTTTAAAATCAGGTAAATCTTTGTTGACTATAAATATATGTACTATGTCATTTATTTTAAAAATGTGGGCAAAATATTATAGATTAACTTTATTTCAAAAATATTATATTAATCTTATTTTTTAATTCAACTATAGAGGTGCGGTCTTGCAGGGGGGCCTACAAGACATTGTGCCCAGGGGCCTCTGAATTCTTAATCCGGGCCTGGTGAGCTCCATTACAATATAAAAAACAGGCTCATTTTATTAGTATAAAATTTCACGCTGAACCCTCATAATGTCGGGGACACCCCTTATTGCCACCCCAATAACACAATCCTGGATTCAGATGCACTAGGGTAAATCAACCAGGAGAAAACCCTCATTCAGTGCTTATTCTCACCTGACCTTATGTTTGTACCGCCGCTAATGTGACACGGAGCATCGATAGGATAATGTTACCGAATTAAATTGCTTTCAACCTGTTTACCTTGAAAACTAATGGGCAGCAGGGATGATTCTGAGAAAGAGAAAGAGAGAGAGAGACTGTTCCCTGTGGTGCTTCGGCCCCATTCTGACGCGACTAGTGCTAATGAGCCCTGCTGTGAGCCTATAATTAATCTCCATCCAACGAGCCGCCAGTCTGACAGGGGGCCTGCTGCACCGCGACCACCCAGAGATGGGACACTCGGCCTGGGAACCAATGGCCAGATTCCCCCCGGAGCGTTCATTGCTCTGACTGAACCACCTGAGTTATAGATGCAGCCCCGTGGAGAGAATAAATTATAGAGACACAGACAACACACGCAGGAGAATGAAGGAGAAAAGAGATGAAAGATAAGGGAGAAGTGAGAGCATGAGGGTATAAGGGATTTAAATGACATAAGGGATTCTAGGCAGAATTTAAAGTAAAAACAAAAAAAAGTAAATATTTTGAAATTATTTCAACTATTTAATCAAATTAATGTTGCTTTGGATAGTTATAGCATCCGGATCTATATTTAATTGCATGAATAAACCAGTGGGTAAAAGAGAACTGTCAACACTTTATTTTGGAAATGAACTTTTAAAATGATAAATTTAAATGCAAAAAAGTAAGTAAAATACACAACTGGTCAAAGCTTTGGCGTCAGTAGGTTTTTTAAATGTTTTAAAATAAGCTTCCCCTGCTCACCAAGGCTGCATTTACTTCATCAAAAACACAGTTCAAATGTTAAAATTGTGAAATGTTATTGCACTATAAAATAACTGTTCAAAAGTAGATTATAATTTAATTTAATAATTAATTCCAGTGTATCTTAGGTCTCTGGATGTTGTGGGGCTGTCTTGGCTGACACGTCTCTACAACGTCGCATGGAGGTCGGGGACAGTACATCTGGACTGGGCAACTGGGGTGGTGGTTTCCATTTTTAAGAAGGGGGAAGGGGGAAGAGGAGGATCCGGCCGATAGTTGAACCTAGGATCCAGGAGGAACAATGCGGTTTTCGTCCAAGTTGTGGTACACTGGACCAGCTCTATACCCTCACCAGGGTGCTCGAGGGTTAATGGGAGTATGCTCAACCAGTCCACATGTGTTTTGTGGACTTGGAGAAGGCGTTCGACCGTGTCCCTTGTGGCATTCTGTGGAGGGTGCTCGGGGAGTATGGGGACGGAGGCGCTCTGTTAAGGGCCGTCTCATCCCTGTATGAACAGAGTAGGAGTCTGGTTTGCATTACCGGCAAAAAGTCAGACTTGTTTCCAGTACATGTTGGACTCCGGCAGGGCTGCCCCTTGTCACCAATTCTGTTCATAATTTTTATGGACAAAATTTCAAGGCGCAGCCTTGGGCTGGAGGGGGTCCGGATTGGGGACCACAGGATTTCATCTCTGTTATTCGCAGACAATGTTGTTCTGTTGGCTTCATCGAGCATGGACCTTCAGCGTGCACTGGGACGGTTTGCTGCCGAGTGTGACGCGGCTGGGTTGAGAATCAGCATCTCCAAGTCAGAGGCCATGGTGCTCCACCGGAAAAAGGTGGTTTGCCATCTCCAGGTTGGTGGAAAGTCCTTACCCCAGGTGGAGGAGTTTAAGTATCTCGGGGTTTTGTTCTTGAGTGAGGGAAGGATGGAATGTGAGATTGACAGGCGGATTGGTGCAACGGCAGCAGTAATGCGATCGATGTACCGGTCCGTTGTGGTAAAGAAGGAGCTGAGCCGAAAGGCAAAGCTTTCGATTTACCGGTCAATCTATGTTCCTACTCTCACCTATGGTCATGAGCTTTGGGTCATGACCGAAAGGACAAGATCTCGGATACAAGCAGCTGAAATGAGTTTCCTTCGAAGGATGGCAGGGCGCACTCTTATGGATAGGGTGAGGAGTTCTGACACTCAGGAGGAGCTCAGAGTAGAGCCGCTGCTCCTCCACATTGAGAGAAGTCAGTTGAGGTGGCTCTGGGCATCTGTTTCGGATGCCTCCTGGACGCCTACCTAGGGAGGTGTTCCAGGCATGTCCCAGCGGGAGGAGGCCTCAGGGAAGACCCAGGACATGCTGGAGGGACTATGTCTCTTGGTGGCCTGGGAACACCTCAGGATCCCCCCAGAGGAGCTGGAGGAAGTGTCTGGGGAGAGGGAAGTCTGGGGTTCTCTCCTAAGACTGCTACCCCCCGACCCGGCCCCGGAAAAGTGGCAGAAAATGAATGAATGAATGAATGAATGAATGATTTTAAACATGAAATTTCAGCTTTATTACTCCAGGCTTCAGAGTCACATGATCCTTCAGAGATCACTCTAATATTAATTAATATTGTTATTATTATTATTATTATTATTCATTCATTCATTTTCTTGTCGGCTTTGTCCCTTGCGGGGTCGCCACAGTGGAATGAACCACCAACTTATCCAGCACGATTTTTTACGCAGCGGATGCCCTTCCAGCCGCAACCCATCTCTGGGAATTTCCACACACACATTCACACTCATACACTACGGACAATTTAGCTTACCCAATTCACCTGTACTGCATGTCTTTGGACTGTGGGGGAAAACCGGAGCACCCGGAGGAAACCCACGCGAACGCAGGGAGAACATGCAAACTCCACACAGAAACGCCAACTGACCCAGCCCAGCTGAGGTTCGAACCTGCGACCCAGCGACGTTCTTGCTATGAGGCAACAGCACTACCTACTGCGCCACTGCGTTGCCATTATTATTATTATTATTATTATTATTATAATAATTATTATTATTAATGGTAATAGTAATAAAAACAATAATGACTGGACTAATAATTTCATTTGAAAAAATATACAACAAGTAATAAATAAATATTTAATAAATAAGTATTTAACAATTTTACTTTTTCTTTTTACATTTAATAAATGCCACCTTGCCAACCTGCCAAAAAAAAAAACCACCCCAAACTTTTGACCGGTAGTGTAAGTATGGTAAAATGACTTAATGTAATTCAAATGATTTATAGATAATTTATAGCATATACACTCTAAAAATAAAATAAAATAAAATAACGTTTTTAATCTAAAAGCACTACTGTTTGAACTTGTGTGCTCTGAATGATATTAGTTTCTCTTTTTTTCTGTCAATTAAAATGACAATTTTAGGATTAGGTCTCTGATCATTTTCAGGTACGTAAGTATTGTCACTTTAAGAGCAGGGTTGGGTGCCACTCCTGCTTTTTAAAATCATACATTTTTGTACGACTGAACTTGAACGAATTTGTATGAATTAGCCACTAAACTGACAAAGCGTAAAACACTTAGGTTTCTTCGAGAGATCAGGTTGGATTTTTTAATGCATCACAAGGTTACCATTTTAAATATAAAATATTATTGATTTAGTGTGAATATGAAATATATTTAAAAATCCCTTTTTCTTTATTTTTATAAATACAGAAAATAAAATATGTCCATACAAAAATGCTACTAACTGAAAAATATTTACAACTGCTAACAGGGTAATTAAGAATGTTAAAAGACAATAAATATGTAAACATACACTTTTCCTTGTGAATTCACTTTGGCTGAATAATGTTACTTCTTAAATCTTCATTAAGTAGATACAATGTCTAGATCATTTTAAGGTAAGTGGTGTCACTTAATCACTATTAGTTTGTAATATAATGAGACTTTTTTATATTTTATTTATTATTATACAATAGTTATTATGACTATCACAGATAGTTATGAGTATGGAGGCGGTATTATTTCACAATAATAATTACTTTAAAACAGGGATGCCCAAACTAGGACCTGCGGGCCAAAGTTGGCCCAGAGTAACTTTTAATTTAGTGCCCCATTCCATCTGAGAAGAGAGGAAGAATGATGGGCATGGTTTAGAGATTGTCATTTCAATCTAATGTAACCTTGTTTGTTTGTTTGATTTATTGTTAAAAGCTAACTGAAATTACATTTTTCAATTACATGGTGTAAATTAATCAGATTCAGTTTAAATGTACATACTGTCACCCAACGCAGGACAAATCAAGACAAAGGCAGATTCTGCTTGACTAGTGTTGAACTCCACTGTATTATAATTGGGACTGTTTATGTTTTTATTGCAATAAGTTATCATTTTAAATGTTAAACTGCATTAGTTAATATGATTTAAAGTAAGGTTTTCTATTTACGTTTAAGTCTTATTAAATAAATTAGGAAATGATCTATAGTAACTTTAATGTAATATACAGTAGCTTGGTATATTTACCTTCTACCCACAGCTCTCAATGATATTTGGCTTTTGGCCCTTTATATGAAAAAGTTTGGGCACCCCTACTTTAGAATATTCTAATGTCACAGAAATGGTGTTTAAAGAATGATTTTGTTTACTTCTCAGTTTTGTTGGTTTTGGTTAATATACTGAATATAGGATGTGTAACAGTGTCTTTCTTTTTATTTTTTAGTTTAGTTTATTTGTTTACAGGGTCAATGCACTTTAATAAACATTACTGTAAAATGTGCCAGAATTAGCCAAGAATGGCTATTTTTCATCTGTAGATCCCTTACAGAATGTTAAAAAGTCACACCTAAAATAGAAGCACAGTATAATAACATAGAATACACTATCATATATACTGTAAAATACAATTAAAAAAGCAAGATGGATGGCAGCAGAAAAGGACATAAAAGCCAAAGACAAACTGTATAAATAAGTGTCAAGAATACAGTACTAATGCTGACAATGCTAATTTGACAATAACCAATTTTTAACATGAAACTGAAAAGAACAAAATGTATGTGATCTTCTTATTGTTGGAGGGACGGAGTTTCCATCTGCAACTTAAAGGGCACCTACAGTAGGTTACCACTTTTTCCAGATTTAATATAAGTCTTTTGTGTCTCCAGAATGTGTCTGTAAAGTTTCATCTCAAAACACCCATCAGATTTTTTATTATTCCTTTTAGAAGTTTGTATTTTGTAGCATTTAGCATCAGCTAGCGGTTTTTGTGTACTGCGCCTTTAAAGCTAGTCCTTCACGCCCACTGTTTCCACCTGCCTGTCAGCAGCTACCTCGGCTGCGTCAGAGTCAGACAACAGACAAACAAGAAGGAATAAGATCTCACGTAACGTTTGTGAGAAAACTACAGTAAGAATCTTACTAATAAGTATTTGATGCATTAGTTGTGGAGTTGCAAGGATGAGTCACACACAATGTCGTTACAAAGTTCAAACACACACGCGCACACACACAGCGCTATTAGCTTTGCACTGTTTTTGCATGCAAATGTGACAGGATACATGTTAATATCCACTGCTGTATGGATATCTGTTATGTTAATGTACAAAATAAAGCTGATTGAACGTCCACAAACCGGGATTGAAGCGTCTTTTATAATTGTTCTGACACGCGGCTGTGTTGATGAAGTAAAGCTGAAGTAAATGGCTGTAATTTATTACAAACATGCACTGTTTTAAAACATTTTAAACTTGTAAAACTCACTCTTGATCACATTTGATGATGATTGATGATCCTAGCAAACTGAACAGACTTTTATTTACGGTTGCTTAGTTTGCGCACGTCCTGTGGTTGGTATGATTATACATGTTACTACGGAGACATGTTAATACGCAGCTGTCAATCAATTCGGTGGGCGGGGGGACCGCACTCCTACGTCAAGTTGCGGTCGGTTTCAAAACTGCTCCAATTGGTCCAACGTTTTTATGTTGTCAAATTGAAAAAAAAGGACTGAGTGTGTTTATATCACCCCGATATGACGGTCTATACACTATACCTACACACATGCCTGTCCAAACAGCTTGAAAAGTAGATTTTTCACCATAGGTGCCCTTTAAAATATTTTAAGCAGATCCAAAAATTCTGCACACATGCTCACACAGAAGATCAGAGCTTTACAGTGCTCCTGTACTCTCCATTGAAAATGAATGATTTCAGGTCCTTTGTTTGTTAGAAATACTGAAAATGCAGCTTAATGCAAGCATAACAATATAGTACAAGGTCCACCACATTACTTTGATAAGAAGTTGGCCAGAAAGGTTGATGCAAACCCCCAAAGTATTCATTAATCTAAATGAATAATACATCCTGAAATGAAAGAGCGTGCTGCTGTTTGCCCTAAGGTTGAAAAAAGAAATCTTCAAAAACTTCTAAAAGATCAAGTACATCTGTTTGCTGTTCCCACATGGCTGTTCTCTTAGTAATGTTTTGACCTTTCGCTGTCTGATTCAAAATAGGGTGTGATGTTTCATTCAAAAGAAATATCACAGACGTGGGTGTTTGCAAAGGTCAGCCGGACTGTTGTTACTGTCTCTCATCTCATATTCCTTTTGAAGCAAACTTCTGGAAAATGCACAGGTGGGTAAAACCTGCTTCACGCTTATCTAAAATGCAAGATCAGAAACTGATGTGTCAAAACTTCTCAAATTACTTGCTGTTTTAGTAACTAAGTACTCAGTAAGGGATCTGGGTTGTGTTTCTCGAGACCTTCTTAAGGCTACGTCATTCTTAAGTTGTACCTTATTGCAAATATGTGTAACTGACACTTTCTTAGTTAAGTCAAAGACTATAGAATACACAAAACGTGTCACGCGTATAGTTTTAAATGGGGAAAAGTGTAACGGTTAATATGGCGAATGAAGCCCCGCCTTCTAGTACAGGAGCCAATCAACCTGACGAGTCTCCGGGGGAGGGGCTCAAACCAGATTTAAATTTCTGCAGATTTTGGGTGAGTCAAATGTTTAGGAATTAAACTAAAGAGACATTTGTTGTTTAATATTATTGTTGATTCTTAATATGAAGTTTAATCGTAAGCAATTTTGAAGAATTTGATGCTTCCCCGTTCAGACAGAATGCCCAGCATACTGCCTGCGAGGCAGCCCCACCTGACAGCACCTTATAACATCGTATGTGTGTAGGTAAACCTTAAGCAACCTCTTTAAGTTTAGTTTGAGGAACACGCCAAGATATGTTACACTTTTTAGCTACCATGTATCTTTAGTGTCTTTGTAGCATATTAAAATACATTATTCAGAAACGCAGACCCAGCTCTTTATTTAATAATTGATTTAAACTATTATTATTAGTAGTAGTAGTCGTAATAGTAGTATATACAATGTATAATTTTTATTAAATACTTTACAGAATTTACAGTACTTTAAGTGTTTTTATATTTGTTATAATTTTGAGTAAAGTTTGAGGAGAGTTCATTTTAAAAGTAATATATTACAATCTTGCTTAACTCAAAAAAGTAACTGTGTTGTTGCTTTTAGGTAACTTTTTCATCTAGGCTGGGCTTGCTTGTTTGAAATAATATATAAAAGATGTAAGTTTTTGACAAACATAGGGTCCTTTTACACAAAAGTGAAATGTGTAGTGAATTAACCTCAAGCTGAAGGAAATGTAAATTCATATCTGTACAGCTGAGCTCAAACAAACCTTTGATCTTTCTGAATTACATGAAGAATGAGTTCTGAGTTTGCTCTTCAAAGTTTTCATTCACTGAACACTGATTCTGTATGAATAAGTACATGAGCTACAAGTGTCATGTTTACACATCATTCACAACACATTTAACTTCCAATTTCTCTCAACAAAGGGATCAGAGAGCTGTCAGTCACTCAATAAGTGAGAAAAGTAACTGTTACATTTTTGAAAAAGTAATCCAGTGTTACTTTATAAGTTAACTGAAAAAAGTAAACAGATTACGTAAATTGCATTACAGATCCCATCCCAATAGTAACCATAATTGAAAGATTAGGTGTTTTGCCAATTAGTTTCACTTGTTTTTTTTTAAATAATGAACAAATTAATGCACATATTTTGAATAGCAAAAAAACAAACCTATAATCACTGGCCTCCATTGTTTAATATAATCAAAGGCTGATGTAAAAATGAATCTGTATTATTTATCCTTTCGATCTTTCCATAAAAAGAGGCACACGATTCTGAAGATCTCATTATAAAATAAATGTTTTTCTCTAACACACAATGGGCACCATTACTAACTCCTTTTTATTCAATACTTTTTGCAACTTTTATTTTTCAAAATAAAAATAACAGAGTCTGCTATAATGCCAGATGCATTTGGAGAAAACCTGGAAAGAGGTCATTCTTTTATTCACAATCTCTGCTACTTTTGTGCTCAGTGACCCATTTTGATGTTGATTTTGATGTTTTCAAGCCTCGTCCTGATGGAAGAACCAAACAAGGCCTATTATAAGATTTCTCACAAAGAAGGTCATGTTTTGATTTTTGATTTTCTTTTGGTATCTGATAGAATCCATTATGTGAAGATGTCCAGAGCTTCCAGCTAAAAAATAGGCCCTTAAGCATTGAAAAATCCAGCAGTGTATTTAACTGTAGACATGGGGAACTTTTTATCACTGTGTGCACCAAACACGTGTGCCAAAAAGCTTTTTTACTGTAGTTTCATCTGACAAAGCAAATCCTGTTTGAAGTTTCTGGCAACTGAATACGCTGGAGTTTGTTTGTGAATGAAAGGACGGGATTATTTTCTTGAAACTCTCCCCAAAAACTTGTTGTGATGCTGTTTGATATATTTTTAAGGCTTTCTCACTACAAGACTCAACTCATTTCTGCAGTTCTCCAGCTGTAATCCTGTATGCAGTCCTGAGAATCAGGAACCCATGCTGGACAACTTCATGTTCCTAGTCACCCGCTAAAATGCAAATATGAAAGGGAATATCCTTCAGAGATATTTAAATGACTTTTCCTAGGGGGTCCAAATAATTATGACCAGTGTGAATTGGAGAAAATCATTTATTGAATGAATGAATGTTACCTTTTTTACCTCTACTTATAAAATACTTAAAAGACATCTTGCTTACAAATGAGTCAAACCAAGAAGTTAGAAAAGTAGTGGTAAAGTATAAAAATTAAAAATGATAATTAATTAGTATTTTGTGGTTTCAATGTGATCCTTAAAGAATTTTATTATACTTCCTGAATGACATTTAATGGGTGTCTTAAATCAAGTAAATCAAGTCAAACAATGTGTATACTCATACTTTTTTTTTTCTTAAAAACAAATTAAGCAAGAACATTTCAATGTATGGAAAATAATAAAGCTTTATTACTCAACCCAAGAAAATGTACCGCTTTATACAGTGCAAATACGTCCCAGGAGCTATGTTTTTTGCGAATCCACCAGAGGCTGCTGTGTATGCTTTTTGAGATCTCAAATTTCTCTCACGACTGCCATTTGCGCCTGCTGTTCTCACGTAAATCCACAAGAAGCCGCTGGCAACCACCCAATCGACTGACCCACCTTCCTTCTTCTCTAAACCCAACCAATAGTGTTTTCAAAAGCATCGGTTGGCCCGCCCACCCACTTCCCTAAACCCCACCGACAGTTTTAAATAGCAACCCAGTAAAATAAAAGCCCTCGCCTGATTTTTACCACATTTTCACCCTGTTATTTACTTGTTTATTTTATTTTTTGGCTTCTGTTTTTGTCTTACTCGCTTTCTGGAACCATTCTTCGCCGGACTCAAACCCCATCATGATGGTCAACTCCTCTCTGCGATTCAAGTTCAAGTGGCTACATAATTCTCGATCCCCAGAAATGTATATGGAGCTACATTTTCAGATTGAGCCTATGTTGGTATTAGTTGTTTTGATGCGTGAAAACTCATTTTTTGCCCCCTTTTAACCATAAATAAAACAGTTATAAAATCTTTAAATTATCAGAAAAAGCTAGTTAATCATGTTATTTGTCAAAAATACATAGCAGACAAGTGAATATGTCATCAACGTTCATGTTATTTATCCCAATAGAAAAAGACAGACCTGTAACTGAGAAAAAAAACCCTAATACACACACTAGGCCAATTAAACATACCATATCAGTCTTAGATAACTATAGATATACTTAGTTATATCTGTAGGTGCCCTGACTTTAATTTACACTTCAGTGTGACCTGCTGTTGGAGGACCTGCTTGATTGCCACACACGTGTGTGAGCAATGCTAAAAGTACATGACCAGTGCTAAGACACAGGTACAACACACAATACAGTAGAGCGTTGTCATCTCACACGCACACACACACTGGTAATTGTGTGAAGGATGGCTCTGGGTTTGTATTTGCTGCACTGTCAGCAGGACCCTGTGGGTCATAAAGACAGGGTAAAAGAGCTCTAGTTTTCTCTTTCTCCCTCTCTATATTTCACCCCATGCCAGATGTCCAGCTCTGGTCTGCAGGATCTCCAGTTGTGTCGCAAGAGATGAAATAAGGCAGAATTAAAGAGAGCTATAGCCCTACTTTAAGCCTCATGCCCATGGGCTTATCTGTGCTGTACCTCATCCGTCCAGACAGCAGGAATTTGATTATTTGATTTAGGAGGCCAGAAAAAGAGACACAGACTGACCGGAGAGAGGGAGAGAGAGAGAGAGAGTGCACAAGACAACAAAGCTTTCATTTTCGCTGACAAGGTCACAGTATATGTGACATGATCTTTGCACTTCTGTCATTCAATGTTATTCAGTGTTATTCTCTCTCCACAGTGATGGTGAAGGGAAGAGGTGTATTGTGCATATTCATTTTTTATTAGTTAGCACATCTTACCTTGCTTTGAGTATATTGTGCACACAACTTACTATTTTCTTACCTTGGTTTCAGTATCCTACACACACAATTTACTAATTCGTTATTTTATGTTCTGTATTATGTGTGTAATTTAAAATTTGCCTAAATATATTGTGCACATAATTAACTATGTTGTTAATCTGCTTTAAATATATTTTGCACACAACTGACTAATTTGTTATCTTGATTGAAGTGTATATTGTTTGCCTACAATATTTATTACACGGCAAAAATGTTTTCGTTACTTAAATTTTTCTTGTCCAAATATCCAAGAGGTTTTAAATCACCCACTTCAAATGTTCTCACTTGATTGAATGGGCATTATCAGTGGATATCAGCTGATAGATATGGGCCAGTAGGGGCCTTCTGCACCTACTGGTAGGCTCAGAAGGCTGTTATCATCCATCCACATGGTTAATCAGCTATACTAATAGGGAAGACTCCAGATCCAGTTCTGTTTTTACATTACTGTGACGGTTGGGTTTAGGCTTGGGGTAGGGGTAGACACTAATAAAATACAATTAATGGGAAATGTAATAAATAATATAAATATTTCTCATTAACTTCCGGCAGCAGCCATACAGTATGTAATCTACAGTATAGCTGATTAACCATATGGATGGATGCTAACAGCCTTCTGAGCCTACTAGTAGTAACCACTGATAATGCCCATTCAATCGAGCGATAACATTTGAATCGGCTACTTAAATCAAGAAGCATTGTGTAGACAACCAAAAAAAAGTCTTGTTTTAAGTAATAATATATCAAATTTAAATATGTTTTTCCTTAAAACAAGCAAAATAATCTGCCAATGGGTTAAGCAAAATAATCACGTGTTTCCTGTTGACAGAAGATTATTTTGTTTACCACATTGGCATATTATTTTGCTTGTTTTAAAGAAAAACTCACAAAATTTTGCCATATTATTACTTAAAGGGGTGGTCCAGACTGTATTTTTAAGACTTGGTTGTATTTATACGAGGCAAAACAATGTGTGCTCATGCTTTATTTGTAAAATAATCGCGTTATTTTTTCATGTATCTTACTTTAATTATATACTGCTACTCAGCTAACATGAAAACGACTGTCATATTTTCTCCTTCCTCCGAAGGCCTGCCCTGAAGAGGCTTTGATTGGTCAGCTAACATAATGTGCTGTGATTCTCGAATCGGCTCACATCACCAGGAAGTGCCTCTATACGCTTATTTCACGCGACCGCTATTTTAAAACACGAAAGGGAGGCTGCGGTGGGAAGAAACCTGGAAGTATAGGATGAGCACTGTAAGCGTTGCAATAACATGCTGTGTACTACAAACCTCCAGCTGTTGCCGCGACTTCAAAATGCAGATATGGTGTAAACATCACTTTAATATCATTCAGTTCAGTTTAATTTAAACAATTAAAAGCATATTAGGCATCAAACAACATCCCAATCTCTTTAAGGGTAATCCGCTTAAGTGTCCTCTTAGACTTCAGTTCATGGCAGCAGGTAAACACCGACGCTTCCCTGCTTCAGCCTATGTAACCCGGTGAGCGAAAAAACACTGCAGTCCTCTGTAGCACATCTTCGTGTTGTCTTTAACAGTGTTGTCCCGGTACTTAAGTTTTAAAAACGTCCATTTCCCGCTAACATTTAAGCGCCGCTGAGATCGCTCATAAACACTGCTGATTTGCCATAGTATTCATCAGTGCTCAACAGAATGACTGTGAAGGTAATCAGTTCACCGCTCTTCACAGATTGAAAACACACATAGACGGACATTGGAGCATTTTAAAGCCGTGAAGATCAGTCGATTTATCAGCGAATCGCTTGTCTGTGTTTGCACTCAGTAAACAGCGGTGAGTTTGGTAAACTGATGACCTCACAGCAAATCATAGTCATTTCTGTTGAGCATGTGAACACAATAGCATATCAGTGCTGTTTAATAACGCCATCAACAGTGCTTAACGAGAAATGTTAACGAGAAATGGGCATTTTTTTACATTTCATTACCGAAATTTTGTATCGTGACAAGTCTAATATAGTGAAAGAATCAGTTCATTAACTTGAGTTTGATGAATTGCATCTAAAATGTGTGTTTGGGAAAGAAAACGTTAGCTAATTAGTGCCATTTCCCCTAACTTAGCTGAAAGTGAGGTCAAATATCCCTTTTTATTTCCACTATTCATTCATAACGGACCTTTGGGTCACTCCGAAGGTGATGAAATGATACATTTGTGTCACTTTCTCTACGCAGATAAGATATACAGCCAGGTACACAACATTCCTGTGTGACTCAGGCGATACTTCCGGGTTTCTTCCCACCGCAGCCTCGATTTTGCTGTTAAGAATGGCGGCCTCGTAAAATCTGTCTATTTGCAAGCGCTTTGCCACTGTTGTCAGTATAATACTGTCAGTCAGTGTAGCTGTTAGCTGTATCAGTTTGAGCCTGAATCAGACAGAAAATAAGGGACACAGCTGAACCTCATGCCTGCTCTCTAAAATAAAATCTGACAAGTGTCTTTACTATATATTCTGGTTATACGCTTGTGTAAGTAATATGAAATGTTCACATATCTTTTGTGAGTTTGTTATTTGAGATGTAGAATGCAGGGAAAGTGGCTGAATAGTGAGACACTGTAGCGCTGGTGAACATTGTGGCTGTTTACAGCAGTTTGATGGAAAAAAATGAATTTGTAGCTAAATTGTTAATAGTGCCAACATTTCCCATTGTTTACATCTTCACTACAACATACCGTTAACGCTAAAAACTGTGCATGTAATAGATCAATTTTAACAAATATAAATACGTACAGGTTGTGGCTCACAATCCACAGATTCTGCTATTCTGATTGGAGCTGCTCCTTCTTTGAGGAGTTTTTAGCCGAATCCAGCACTGAACTGGGAGAGATTTTGGAAGCTGTCCTTTGTCAAATGCTAGCTATATCTTTTTTTTATTATTCTCTGGAACATAATTAAAATTAAATTGTAAGCATTTCTCTCTTTGTGTCATGTCCTTTGGAAGCCTAAATACAGAAACAGAACAAGCTCTGTAGAAATAGCAGCATTTTAGCATTCTCTGCTATAACATTACAGCGACTCTGGCCATGCCCCTTCACTGCACAGGGTGTATGTGCATAACCTAAAGGGATTATGACTTCATTTACCTGGATGTATTTTTTTGTTGTCCCCAAACTTCGTTCACTGTAGTTTTTGCTAAGCTAACTCTGTAAAAGCCAATGTCTCCCTTTGCATTGAACTTTGAGTGTATTATATTCACACAGCTACATTACACATCAACTCAAGTTTGAAATGTGATATCATAGTGGACCACCCCTTTAAAAAATGACAATTAGTTTTGCTTTTCTAGAAAATGTTTCTTGATTTAAGAATTTTTAGATATTTGGACTTGAAACAAGACAAAAGTGTAGTGATCTCATCTTAAGTTGCAGTGTATTGAGCTCATCGTAAGTTGCAGTGTATTGCTCTCATCTTAAGTTGCAGTGTAGTGATCTCTCGGACTACACTTTCCACTGATCCCCTGCCTTTTGTGATCTTGATATCTACTTTATCACTTCATGGTCCTGAATGCCCTGCTGATCGACCACACAAGATGCCGTTGTCCTGCTATTTAGGACATAATAAAATGTACAGTGCACCATGAGTGTTAGTTCAGAGATCAATACTGGCTTTCAATTATCCTGCTTCCGTACTGCAGTTTGCCCTGTGAGACTAATGCACTGCTTCCTGGATAACAGATGCGGCACAAGTTTATTTCTGACATGTCAGTTCTGTTCACACATGCACGCACGCACGCACACGCACACGCACACACACACACACACACACACACACACACACACACACACACACACACACACACACACACACACACATCCAAATTATAAACTTTCTTCCAATAGATATATTTTATTTCAAGGATGCAGCATATTATACAAATACTTATATCTGTTTATACAACAGCTCTGTCTGGTTCTTGAATCTGATTGGCTGATCGCTGTGCGATATTCTGCAAATAACAGCACTCGTCCAGCCTATTCACCCTTGTGAATTACACCGCCCACATACAACAAGCAGAGGACACTCTACAGCAGGGCTATTCATTTAGTTTGTCATGGGGGCCAGTTCATGAAAAGCATCCCAAACGGGGGGCCGGAGAGATATGACTTGCAATATGAGTGTTGACACAACAGCAATATAAGAGCTCATATGCTGTATTTTTGCTCCTTGAGACACCCATGTTGACTTTTTCTACATTAAAACGTTAATATGTTGTATTTTGAAACTACATAACATGACTGCATTGTACAATGTGGCTTTTTTTACAAGCATATCCAAATGTATTGCGAGGCACAAAATCAGTGTATTGGGCTTCTTCTACATTCAGACACTATCATATGTTATGTTTTAAACTGCGTAACAATTAGGGATGCAACGATTATAGATTTTGGTTGTACGATTAAGAATAATCATGGTTTCACAGTTATCACCATTATTATGCATTTATTAAATTTAAAACACTACTAGTTTAGAAAATAACAAGAAAACGGCTTATATTTAAAGTGTTGTTTATTGCTGCTCAGTAATCAAATACAGCACAAAATATTAATAAAAACAAACAATAGTCCATTTCTCTCTTTGGACTTAAAACTAAATGAAAAAGTTTTTGATTTAAACATGAGTGATAATTTTACAATGAAAATAAATGACAGAACAATTAATAAATACATAAAAATAAAAACAAATAAAAATAGTATTTGTCTAATGTTATATATTATATATATATATATATATATATATATATATATATATATATATATATATATATATAATATATATATATTAGCTAAGAATTTAAATGAACTGTTGTTATCACCTGCGTTCATACATACATAATCATTTTAATAATTTTTAATAATTCATCTAACATATTTTTTGTTTACATTGCACTGAAAGCCACGCACAACTTTCACCGCTACAGCCTGAGATAATTTCTACTGTGTGCCGCGCCTGCAGGGCGCGAGTGCGTCGCTCCGCTTGTGAGCCGTGCGCGCACCGCTTCCAACATGCGTACGTCTCAATTGGAAATAATGTATTTGCGCGTGGTAAAGACGCAATATGTCAACGGCTTGCAGCTATAGTTAATCCAATGTGCGTGCGTATTGGCATAACTAGTTGCAGCAGCTTTTTTTCCGTGTAACAGAAATGCGGCGTTGAGAAGCCTTTAATGAATAAATGCGGGGTTAATAGTGAAATCGGCTAAACATTGCATCCCTATTAACGATATCAGTGCATTGTACAAAAGGCCTTTTCTACAAACATATCCAAATGTTTTCGGCTGCTCGCACCACTTAATGTCAGGTGACTCGTGCTCTGCGCAGCCTTAACCTGCAGCTAGTGCTGTATTGAACAGACGCACGTCACTTCATAACTATAGCGGCCGTTTTTCGACTGGACTAAATTTATTTTTGATGTCTTGGTCACACTATTTCGGGGGCCGGAACAAATTGCCTCGGGGGCCGGGTTCGGCCTGCGGGCCGCTAATTGAATAGCCCTGCTCTACAGTTTGACAAATATTGCTGCTGTTGGATAACATAATGTACTTTTGAGGCTTTTTTAGTCGAGAATGTAGTTGTTTAGATTGCAACTATGCAGATAGTGCCTATTTTAAAATATTTATAATTTCCGACCATTGGATTCAGTGCATCGGCTGCCATCAGCCAGTCTGAGCAGTAAGAAAAACAGCATTTTTTCAGCGTAAGTTTCAAACTACAGCATAACAAATCATTATAAATCAGGTATGTGACATTCTAAGTCGATCTCTCTCTTTTGTATTTTGTAGTGCCGTATTTATACCACAGAAACTGGTAGTGTTTGCTTTGCTCTGGCTTTTCGGGTTTAATTATTGTGATATCCTGATTGCAACAGAGAAATACTGGGAAATCGCTGTAGACTGATGGCATTTCATGCCGTTCAGCCTTATAATCTTAAAATGTGAGCAAAAATCACCTGTTTTATCATCACTTCAGACATTATGCAGAAAAATAATTCAAATATTAACTCTAAAGTGTCGTGCAATGGTTACTGCTGTTCTAACGGTCAGCTGCAGATGTGAATGAGTGATGGAAGAAATTAGTTCCTCGTACAAAAGAGTTTTTGAGACTCTGTGTTTGATTTTCTTTTTTATACACACGATTATGTCGTTGAAGTGTTTTATAAACGCAATATCACACTCGTAGCATTCCGATGTGGCTGTATCTCATCACTATTGCACGTCTCCCACCAGTGCCGGTATACAGCCACATATTGTGTATATATGAGTGTGATATTGCTCATATATACACTTGAGGTATAATTAATATTATTATAAATAATTTAATTTGTCTTCAATTTATCATTTTATTTTTATTTTTATAAATTATTGTAAGTACTATAATTGAATTTTAGGATAAGGAATAAATCAATCAATTTATAACGTATAATATAATATACTTCCTAATTCAAAATATGAACTTTTACCTAATAGCTTTATATTTAATATTTTTTATACAGTATATTTTATGTATTTATATTTTTATATTAAAGAATGTTTATTTTAAATATGTACATAAATTATATTATTTGTTATAACAAATGAACTTCAACATAACAAAAATATTGTAATTTACTTTAATATGAAAACAAGTACTTTTATCTAACAGCCTCATAGGTTTGTAAGCTATACCTGTACATATACTGTATATTGCAGTTTTAGTAATAAATTATTTACAAGTATTAGATTTGAAAACAGTTGCCTGTGCAGAGCATTTCAGGTCATCCATTATGAGGTTCATTTAGATTAGGATGCTACTCTTTATTGTTATATTACTGTATCAGCATTACACTTGATACTGTTTGTACTACAGAGTGTTCAGCATTGAGCGTCTCTCACCTGTACTTCTATGTCTCTCTCAACGCGAGAGATGTTGACGGTGTGTGGCTGCCCATTGGCCAGGTTCCTCTGGTCAATATCAATGGTGAAGGGCTCTCTGAGGCCGCCCAAGCTGTACCGCAGCTGCAGGGTCCCTGAGAAAAACAGAAAGATACAGTTTATCCAGAGCTCAAACCGCACTGCAGTCGATATAGAAGGTGCTTCAAAACCACCACCGGCTCTAAAGCTTTTATCTAAATTCACTACTTCAGACTTATGTGCCCTCCTGAAGCTTGAGTTCTGTCAGTGAACACTGTGATGCCATCCTCGAAAAAAAAATGCTCAAAATCATGTGGTTTTACCCGATCATGCCGAGTTTTTTCCCCAATTTTTCTTCTATTGTTAATAGAAGAACTACTGTTAATTGTCTAACACTGTATTCTGCTCTGTTCAATTCTGTGTAATACATTTGATCAACTGGGACAGGTCAACAATCTTTTGTTGATTTTGAGTGCTCCTGTTGTCTGAGTTTTTAGAAATTCTTAGGAAACATCAAACGATTATAATTTTTTGTCAACATTCTATTCTACTCTTTCTACACTATCTAAAAGAATTGCTTCAGTTTTCTAACACTCACTTTCTATTGCATTTTCTCATTTATTTTTGATCCTATCTTTTTGTGATTGTTTATTTATTGTTTAAATATTGTACAACAAAACTAAGTTAACGTTATTCAGTATTTTGTGATTCATGTATTTTCTAATTTATGTTTTTGAATTACTTTATGAGACCTTGATCTTTCATCTATTTTTAAAAAAAATCTTTTGATGTTGAAAAGTTTGAAAAAGTGACTTTTATTGATACAATATAGTCATACAATATATTGCTTGGATTGGTTTTGTAAATTATGATATAAAAACCTGGTAATAAACCAACCCAGGCTCATTATTGATACGTACCCCTATATACATTTCTGGAGAGTGCGAAATATGTCCCAGGAGGTACGTTTTTGTTTTTGCGAATCCATCAGAGGCCGAAATCACAAATTTCTCTCACGAGTGCCATTCGCACCTGCTGTTCTCACGTAAATTCACCAGAGGCCGCTGTCGACTGACCGACTGAATGAAAAGAACCGATTAAACCGCGCACCACCTTCCCTAAACCCAACTGACAGTGTTCTCAAAAGCAATCAAGAAAAAGAAAAGCCTCTCGCGGCCGCCTGATTTTTACCACGTTTTCAGATCTTACCATGTTCCCACCCTGTTATTTACTAGTTTATTAAATTTTTTTGCCTTTTGTTTTTGTTTTACCTGCTTTCTGGAACAGTTTTTCACCAGACACAAACCCCGTTGACACGGTCAACTCCTTTCCGTGTCGCAAGCCCGCAGGTGAACACGGTGAGCCACTGGGAAAACTGGTAAAAGCGGAAAAGCCGTCCACACAAAGGTTAGCAGTCAGCAGGTAGCGCAAAAAGAAACCGAAGCCGTCAGCGGTGTCGTACCGCCATATTGTTCATTTTAAAGACGAAATGCAGCCATACGTAGCTCTGGCTACATAATTCACGCTCTGCAGAAATGTATATTGAGGTACGTTTTCACAATGAGGCTTTGTTGCAACCAACTGTCAGTACTTTTTCTGTTATTTTGCAGAGACTTAATTCTCTATATATTATTACTTATATATTACATTGTTTCAAACAACTAAAATATCAATAAAAGTAATTATTAATCTGTAGAGTTTACAAAAAGTTGAAAGAGCAGAGATGTTCTATATTGCAATTCATAACCGTAAATAATCAGAAAAACCTGTGAATCACAAATTACGGAACCTGTTAATTTGCAGGTAATATTTTTTACAGAGTACAGTTTATTACAAGCCAGGGTTTGCATTAAAAAAGTAACAACCTGAAAGGTGACACATCACATTTATACACTCCTAGTAGGCTATATGATTTTTTTTTTTTATCTTTCACACATTTGGCCTATCATGTTAATAATAAAGTTTCTGAATATATTCTGTACATGCCTGAATTGTTCTTTGTTAATATTTGCTTTTGACTGCTTCAGTAGTGCTATATTTTATTTTGTTTTGTTCTATAAACCATATTTTGTCCACTGGGAATATGGGTTGATGGTAGATTTTAAAGATATACTTTCTAGTGTTGTATAGAATATTCTACGCTGATAAGCTCAATGAGCAGACAAATATTAAAATGTTTAAGAATAAACCTATCACATATTTCTGCGACAATTACAAAAACCCATATCTCAAAATTTACTAACAAGTGGACAGTCAAAGACCATATGCACATATATGATATTCATTCATTTTCTTTTCGGCTTAGTCCCTTAAAATTCAAAATTCAATGTGGGCTTAGGAAACTTAACTCAAAGAGTAATCACCAACCTTGTGTCCAATTTGTTTTTTATGGAATTGTGTTTAATGAAAAATGCAGCTCCTCAAATTAAACAACAGTACATCAGAGACACTGTTTAATGTGAAAAAGCATCTCTGAAGGGAATAAGGGCCTTTTAGTTTAAACACCAGCTGTGTTTTACTTTTAAACTCTGAAAAAAATGGATCACAGTCCTGCGCTTATGCCAAAAGAACAGGGATGAAATTGCCGGCGCTATGCCATTTGTCATATAATTAGCTTTTACTGTAACACTTCCACTTCAGAAAGCAATTCAGCCACTTGCAATAAATTCTGCTTTATTATTACAGTACAGCTTCAAAACAGCTGTGAAAAAACAACAACATACAGACTCGTCTACTGCATCAGAATGCAAACTTAATGATCAACTGCAAAAACTAACAATGTGCGATTTGATGGGTTTGCAGTGTGTAATTTCCTACTAAACCTGATAATTCATTGTGAGGAGGCATAATAACAGCCTATGCACCTTTAAAAATGGTGTTAAATAGCACTAAAAGTGGCTCTTGACTAATTATCATAGGGGAACCAATTTAAGTGGCACTTATAAAGGGCCTGTTAAGTCCGTAATGTTTCTTCAGTGATTGTTTGTGGTGGTTAAGGTGCTATCTAGCACCTTCTTTAAAGATATAGGTGTCTTGTAGCACTTACAGTGGTTCCCCTATTACTACCAGAACCACTTTAGTGCCATTAAGACCATTTTTAAGAATGTAAGAACAGATCTGAATATACAGTTTACTGTATTGGGTGTGTTAATACATAAATAAGTTATTTACTATAATGGATCAAATCTATTTCAGTTTCCAGCTGTATGCTTTAAGGTCTCAAACTCAATTCCTGGAGGGTCGCAGCTCTGCACAGTTTTGCTCCAACCCTAATAAAACACACCTGATTCAACTAACTAAGGTGTTCAAGAGTAGTCTCGATAAGTTGGATCAGCTGTGTTTATTTATGGTTGGAGCAAAACTGCAGAGTTGCGGCCCTCCAGGAATTGTGTTGGAGAACTATACTATAATTAATCATTAGCTAATGATCTGCAAAGCTATTACCATGTCATGGGACTTTTATTCTGGAAAATATGTCATAAGGAACAAGTGTTTTCATTAATTCATTCATTTTCTACCGCTTTTCTGGGGCTGGGTCGTGGGGGCAGCAGTACACCAATACATCGACCGCATTACTGCTGCCGCTGCACCGATCCGCCTGTCAATCTCACGTTCCATCCTTCCCTCACTCGTGAACAAAACCCCAAGATACTTGAACTCCTCCACCTGGGGAAAGGACTTTTCTCTAACCTGGACATGGCAACCACCGGTGGAGCATTATGGCCTCGGACTTGAAGGTGCTGATTCTCATCCCAGCTGCATCACACTCAGCAGCAAACCGCCACAGTGCATGTTGAAGGTCCATATTTGATGAAGCCAACAGAACAACATCATCTGCGAATAACAGAGATGAAATCCTGTGGGCCCCGAACTGGACCCCTCCTCCATGAACTGCCACCTTATAGTAGTGGTGGGGTTTGAGTGCCTGAGTGATCCTAAGAGCTATGCTGTCGGGTAGGGTAGGGTCTCCCAAGGCAAAAAGTTCTTAGGTGACAGATCAGACTAAGTGCGGTTCAAAAACCCTTATGAGTACAAAAACATCAAGGACCGTGACATCGCACGGTATGGTGCAGCCAGGGCCCCACCCTGGAGCCAGGCCTGGGGTTGGGGGTCGTATGCGAGCGGCTGGTGGCCGGATTTCCCACGGAACCCGGCCGGGCTTAGCACAAAGGAGCAACGTGGGACTATCCTCCCGCAGGCCCACCACCTGCAGGGGGAGCTGTAAGAGGTTGGTGCATTGTGGAACGGGTGGTGGTCGAAGGTTAGGACAACAACAACCCGATCGTTAGACACAGAAACTGGCTCTTGGGACATGGAATGTCACCTCACAAGTGTTTTTGTTACTTATAATTCCAGTGGACCACCACAGTATCATTTGTCCAGTTAGAATTTTACAATGAACTGAAAATATATTTACACACCTGTATTGCTGTGTTTTGTGCCTCTAATTTGACAAAGCATCTATTAAACATAAATTTCAATCAGGCTATGGTTTTGTGTGCTTTTCAATTTAAGAAAGGCTGTGATTTATTTAAACAATAAATGTAGCTTAATAATCCAAAATCAAACAAAAGTGCTCAGGGGTTGCTTAAATAATGTGTCGGTGCTCTTTGGGTAAGGGATTCATCAGAATAAACAGCAAAAGTCAGTCCAAGGCACTCGACAAATGTGGAAAAATATTAAAAAGCCTTTATTGACATGGCTATTTCTTAAAACTGCGCCTACGCGTTTCGGCAAACAATTGACTTCATCAGGGTAACAGTATAAATATAGCTTGTTGCAGTGCATGTTTCAAAGCAAAGAGTGCATGTGAGGTACTTGTGATTAGGGGTGCCATTGGGGCTTCTGGCCAGACTGGCTATGCTTACTCTAAGCCATAAACCCCATACCCCAATTATCTTGTCTTTTAGCTGCATGTAGAACCAATCAATCAATAAGCATTATAGCTATTACTGTACATATTCAATGAGAGATATTAAACATTTAAATTTCAACTAACTGATAAATAAACATTATGCATTTACATAAATTAATTAATTCATTTTCTTTTCGGCTTAGCCCCTTTATTAATCAGGGGTGGCCACAGCAGAATGAACCGCCAACTTATTCAGCATGTTTTACGCAGTGGATGCCCTTCCAGCTGCAACCCAACACCGGGAAAACATTTATATAAATGCTTAATATAAATATAAATAAACATTATGCATTTATAACTTAATAATACTGTAAACACTACAAGTAATAAACACCATTGTACTGTCTCACTCATACACAGTAACTATTAAAACACTTTCATAACATCCTTTAAGCTGGACATAGTCAGTTTTCAACACATTACTAAAATAAGTCTGTTAATTAGACATTGAATTAAGAGAACTACACCATATTCGTTATATTAGCAACTTAAAAACCCTTTCTGCACACGTCTCATGAGTTATTATGCACTGTGAGACCATTTCTAAAACTAAAATTGAATTCATTTAAACGAAAACAATAAAGAATACTTTCTCAAGCTCATCTGCTTCAGATGTCTCAGTCACGTCCTCCTCTCACTTATTTCATAAACTCACCTGTGATAATTACAGTAGACTTACATGACTACATCATAACTTTCCATTGATTCTTCACAGAAATGATGCAGCAGAAACCTTGAATGTACACCACTAGAGCAGTATTATTGTTGCTTGTTGGTTTTTCATCTTTTTATGAATGCTGTTTGATAGCATTAAAAAAACATTCATTCATTCATTCATTTTCCTTTGGCTTAGTCTCTGATTTATCCGAGGTCACCACAGTGGAATGAACTGCCAACTATTCCGGCATATGTTTTACGCAGCGGCTGCCCTTCCAGCCACAACCCAATAATGGAAACACCCATACGCTCTTGCATTTACACACTATGGCCAATTTAGTTAATTTAATTTACTTATAGCGCATGTATTTGGACTTAGGGGGAAACCAGAGCACCCGGAGGAAACCCACACCAACACGGGGGGAACATCCTCCACATAGAAACGCCAACTGGCCCAGCCGAGACTTGAACCAGCGACCTTCTTACTGTGAGGCGACAGTGCTAACCATTGAGCCACTGTGCCGCCATATTAAAAAAAAACACTTAAAAAAATATATTGTTAAAACTTTATTTGTATTTAAATACACAAATTTATATTTAATGTTACATAAAAGAGCTTCATAAAGATAAATCATAACGCAGTCACCTTTTTTTCCCCCGGTCTCTCCTCTTTTTCATGTTTTTTTTCCTTGTTTGGTATCCTGATTTTGGCTGTGTCATCTCTAGAGTTTTCCCATCTACCTGAATGATGTGTGAAGATCAGAACCAGTCTGTGAAGTGCTATGTTTCTGAATAACTCACAAATGTCTTAAAGGGACACACATTCTTGCCAGAGAGGGGTGCTGTCATTATAGTTTGTGTCCTAATAAATTATTGTGTAAAGAGGCAATTGCAATACCACCTATCACATGCTGCAAAGTATGACTAGAGTCCCTTAGAACTGTCCTAATCCTAACCCCTGTTATGGCGCCCCTGCTTGTGATCCAGTGTTTACCATGTCCTAGTGGCTTGGCTCATAGTAAAGAACAGGGATCTCAGTCTCTGCATGTGAGTTTAATGGGCATTTGGGAATGCAGTGTGTGTGTGCCAGTTATGTTTTAACTTCACATTTGCATAATTCCCAACATTTATGTGCACAGATGATTACAGCATTTAGCTAGATTTGTAATGACAAAAATGCTACATGGGTTCACTGGAAAAACATGTCTCTACCACCATTTTTTTTAATCTCCAAAAGTGTACACCATTCTATGCAGTTCTATACTGAAATGTACACAAAACACCAAAATGTTTTAAGCATTTGCCAACAAATTATTATTATGGCCAGATATTTAATAATAAAGATTGTTCCTTGCACAGTACTATGTCAGCAAAGTTGGAAAAACAGATTAGTTTTTAATGTTTTTCAAAGAAATTGCCGTTTTCTACCAAATAAAATCGATGCTTGAAGAGACAGGTCACCCAAAACTGGACATTTACAAACCCTTTGTCAGGATTCTGCCACTTCGGTCTTGTCAATTTTGTTTTGGGAGGCAGAGTTCAGAGACTAGGCCAGTCCTGTCTTGTATGTTGTGCTCGGCTCGAGTTTTCTGTTCCTGTCTGTCTCTGTTTTTTTGTACGAGCGCCCTCTTGGTCACACTCAGGCTGTCCACACTGCCGATTGATGCGGGCGCGCGAGGTCTGGGCGTGCTCAAGATGCACGCTCTCATCCTGGTGTTTGTGTTTGTTCTGCTTACATCATGCAGTTTGAGTCTCAGCATCTCAGTCTAGTTAGTTTCAGTTTCGGTTGGCGCTGGGATGGATAATGCAAGTTGCATGTGTGAGTACACGGTGAGTGTTTTTATTTATCGCGCACTCGTGTCTTGTGTTCTGTTTGTTGGTATTGTTACAGCACGTGGCCTGGTGTTTACATTGTGGCAGCGTGCTTTAGTGTCATGTTTTATGTGAAAGCATGATTAACGAGTTCTCTCATTGTTCTAGTCTCGCTTAATGTGAGCACATGGCTTGTGTTGTTTCTTTGTGCCATGTCCTCTTCTGTAGAAGAAGAAGAATGTCCTGTGCCAGTTTGTCGTTGTTTATCATTCTGTCCTGTCGTGTCTTCCAGCCCTGATCCCTGCCAGCCTGCCCAGACAAGTTTGTTTGCTTATTTGTTTTGTTAATGTTTTTCCCCTTGGGGTAGTTTTTGTTGCCTTTTTGTTTTCTTTTTATTATTGATAAACCTATCTGAGTTCCTGTACTTGAGTCCTCATCCTTCTGTTTCCCGAAACATGACACCCTCAGAGAGTTTAAAACCTTTTTCAGTTTCTTTCCTTTTGTTTCAAAAATGTTATATTGGAGATTGGTAGCCTTTAGCTATGTTTCCATCCACCTATTTTTATGCGCATTTTGCTTATGCGCATAAAAAAACGGTTGATGGAAACGCCATGATGCGCATAAATTTTGAAAATGCGCATAAAAAACATATGCGCATAACTGAGTAGGATAAACCGTTTATTCGATAAGAAAAGATGTGCATAAACTACGATGGAAACACTTTTACCGCACAAATTCCAGTGTGCGCATTGAAAAAGGTCATGTGATTTTGTTTTAAGAGATCATGTGATGATAAAAATGTGTGTAAATAGACAAACCAGCAGGCTGAGCACATTATAAACCATCTGAAATGTTGTTTTGGTCATTCTAAAATCCCTTACCGTTTAAGTATTAGTGTTATTATATTATTAATGACCTCCAGAATCAAGAGCGTCTGTGCTCCACGTCTGACACCTTCAAACGCCACCGCGCGTTCACTGTGTGTCAGGATTGCCTTCTGAGGCGCAAGTCATTTATTAAATGAAGAAAAGATGGACACAACTTCTCCTACCGCAGCAAATTCAGTTTTTACTGTTGATATTTGGCGCCAGTTAATCAGGAAGTGACGATTTTGTTCGCTTTGACTCGTTGGATGGAAACGCAGCTTTATTCGCACGTCTTTTATGCGATAATCCAGTTTTGCGCATAAAGTTCATTCGCATTTTTGGATGGAAACATAGCTATTGACATCCATAGTATGAAAAAATACTACATCAACGGATACAAGTTTACAACACTTTTCTAAATATCTTCTTTTGTGTTCAACAGAAGAAAGAAATTCATAAAGCTTTGGAGCAAGCGGAAGGTGAATAAATGATGACAGAATTTTCATTTTTGGTGTACTGTCCCTTTAAAGCATTAACTCTTGTAAGTGAAAAGACATTTTAATTTTACTACTGTGTTGTAAAGTTATGCTGGAAAATAATTTTAAAAAATGATGAAAAAAAAAAAAAAAATGAGACTGCCTGTTGCTCCATGACCAATTATGGCATAGTGGCTAACAGAAAATAATAAATGATGAACAAATAAACCATAAAGAAACGTCTTGACATCTATCAGTCGTCAAATGGATTGTTCCAAATTCAGAATAATATTGTGTAATATGAAAGTATTAATATAAAATAATTACTAACTAACACTATCTTTGCAATGCCTCAAATATGTCTTACCATTGTGACGGAGGACCACAGCCATGTAATCCTGGGTCTTTGAGCTGACGTACACCAGAAGACTGGGAGAGGTGGAGGTGCTGAAGCTGAAGGTCAGGTCTTCACTTGTCAGGTTTGTTTCGACTGGAAGGTTGTGGATTATGCTCTTTTCATCCAGGCTGGAAGCTGCAGCCAGCACTTCAGGCACCAGATTATACTTGACCAGTGTTCCTGCTTCAAAGAAACCACCAACGTCTGGAGAAAGAAGAGATGTTTCTTTAGATTATACTGTCAGTTAAGCAACACTCTTGTTAGTCTGAGACAAACCATTTTAACAACTAGAGACACACAATATATGTGTGGCCATGTTGGTATTGAAAGAAAAATGCTTTTTTAATGTTACCATTATCAGCCTTCATTAGAAAATTATTAATATATTAAAACAGATTAAGGGCGACGCGGTGGTGCAGTAAGTAGTGCTGTCTCCTAACAGCAAGAAGGTCGCTGGTTTGAGCCTCGTCTGGGTCAGTTGGCGTTTCTGTGTGGAGTTTGCATGTTCTCCCTGGGTTCGTGTGGGTTTCCTCTGGGTGCTCCGGTTTCGCCCACAGTCCAAAGACGTGCGGTACAGGTGAATTGGGTAGGCTAAATTGTCCGTAGTGTATGAGTGTGTATAGATGTTTCCCAGAGATGGGTTGCAGCTGGAAGGCCATCCGCTGCGTAAAACATGTGCTGGATAAGTTTGCGGATCATTCCGCTGTGGCGACCCCAGATAAATAAAGGGACTAAGCCCAAAAGAAAATTAATAAATGAATAAAATAGATTAATTATGAAGTATTTCTGTCATTTCATCCACTTCAGATATGTGCTGCTGGCTATTAGGGTTGTTGGAAGAGGCTTTGCCATCAAAATTGCATAAGAAATGATTTTGCTAGATAAATAAATAAATTAATTAATTAAAATAAATAAATAAATTAAAATAAAACAAACCAAAAAATGTAGATGTTTCTTGCATTTTCCTGTATTCTGCAGTTAATGTTGTCCACTGTATTTGCTTACCCTTCGCTTTTGTAATTAGGCTCAGAAAAAAAAAATCACATCAAGAATTGCATTTATTGGTCTTTGTATTGGTTATACCATGCCTTCAAATAAATACAACGTTATCAAACCAATGATTTATATGTAACAATACATACAAAAGTAGATGTAAATAGAAAAAAAACTACAAAAAAAAAAAAAAACTAATTTATAATTTATAACCAAAACTAAGCCTAACCCAGCTATAAATATCAACAGTACCAATAACAGCAAAGTAGACTATTCCTGGTGTTCAAAAATCCAGCTTCAGTAATTGAACAATTATTTTGAGAAATATGACCATATTTGCCTTGTCTGCCAAAAATATGACATCTCTACTAACTTACTGCTCGCCCTGAACTATCATGAGATGTTTAAATCAATGGAGTGCTCAATACATTTCACTATCAATATTACATTTTGACAGAATAGTTATAATCCTGACACAAGGCCTTCAAAGTAAAGAGGTTTTGCAGTAATTGCAAATTGCAGTTATATTACTTACAGGTTACTGATTTAAAATGTAGCCTGTGGATCTTTTCATATAAAAGAAGCACATTTTCAATCCTCCGCTTTCTGCACCTGATTCCGATCGACAGCTTAGGTATTTAAGACTGAAACGAAACACTGAAATCTACATTTTCATTTGATCCAAGTACAGTACATACTGGTTATACACTCACCGGCCACTTTATTAGGTACACCTTACTAGTACCAGGTTGGACCCCCTTTTGCCTTCAGAACTGCCTTAATCCTTCGTGGTATAGATTCAACAAGGTACTGGAAATATTCCTCAGAGATTTTGGTCTATATTGACATGATACCATCACGCAGTTGCTGCAGATTTGTTGGCTGCACATCCATGATGCGAATCTCCCATTCCACCACATCCCAAAGGTGCTCAATTGGATTGAGTTCTGGTGACTGTGGAGGTCATTTGAGTACAGTGAACTCATTGTCATGTTTAAGAAACCAGTCTGAGATGATTCGAGCTTTATGACATGGGGTGTTATACTGTAGGTAGGCTGTGGCATTGACACAATGCTCAATTGGTACTAATGGGCCCAAAGTGTACCAAGAAAATGTTCCCTACACCATTACACCACCACCCCCAGCATGAACCGTTGATACAAGGGAGGATGGATCCATGCTTTCATGCTGTTGAAGTCAGATTCTGACCCTACCATCCGAATGTTTCAGCAGAAATCAAGACTCATCAGACCAGGCAACATTTTTTCCTATCTTCTTTTGTCCAATTTTGGTGAGCCTTTGCAAATTGTAGCCTCAGTTTCCTGTTCTTAGCTGACAGGAGTGGCACCCGGTGTGGTTTTCTGCTGCTGTAGCTTATCTGCCTCAAGGTTGGATGTGTTGTTGGATGTGATCAGCTTAAATCAATCTGGCCATTCTCCTCTGACCTCTGGCATCAACAAGGCATTTGCGCTTACAAAACTGCCACTCAATGGATATTTTCTCTTTTTTGGACCATTCTCTGTAAACCCTAGAGATAGTTGGGCGTGAAAATCCCAGCAGATCAGCAGTTTCTGAAGTGCCCGTCTGGCACCAACAACCATGTCATGTTCAAAGTCACTTAAATCACCTTTCTTCCCCATTCTGATGCTCAGTTTAAACTGCAGGTGATCGTCTTGACCGTGTCTACAGTACATGCCTAAATGCATTAAGTTGCTGCCATGTGATTGGCTGATTGAAAATTTGCATTAACGAGTCGTTAGACAGCTGTGCCTAATAAAGTGTATAGCTACAGTATAAGTTTAGGCTTCTATACTGCACCTGCTGTAGTTAAGACTATGATTCATTGAGGAACATGTGATACTTTGGGCAAAATCATGGCCACCATTCAATGAATGTGCAGTGGGAATGTGTAAGTCATGTCTGACTCGGCCATCTGCAGCAGAAGGGCAAGGAGACTGACATTACCGACATGTTTTGTATTCATAAGTGGCTTCTTCAACAGCTATAAAAACCAAGAGGACACTTTCCTATTACCTTTTTACTCGAGGGGTGAACAAAGGTCCTTACATGGATCGTTTAACCTGGCTGCTAGGATGTCTGTGTGCAAGTGTGTGTGCATTTGTCTTACACAGAAGTAGTATAAACAACACAGGATTTGTTGCATATGGGGTGGAACAGGAAGAACCATGGGAAATCAACATGGGTAATGAAGTAAATACACACAAGGGTAAAAAGCGAGTGAGCGAACATGACAATGCGCTTCTGCACTGAATATCTCATGTACACAGAGGACGATGCGGGTTTATCTGCTATTCATGGCGTTCTCTCATTTAGCCATTTTCCTCCCGGGAATAGAGTGCTAAGTACAAATGAGCTTTGCACAAATGCTGTATCGGGAGCAGGAAGGAAATCAGTGTAGGGACTATAGATTGGTTTAATTATTTGCTGCAAGGCCCTTGAGCAATCTTTACTTTTCTACCAGGCTGCACTGTGGGGTTCATAATCAACGGAGACAGAATCACCATGTTTTAGTATAACTGGGGCGAAAGCCTTGACACAGAGGGAGTGTGAATGGCAGGCTAAGAATGGTACAGATATTCAGAATTACATTTGCGGAGTACACATTCTACATGTTTGATGTGTTCTGAGAACCGGTGACTTCCACACGTCCTGAATTGGATCCTTTAATTACCATATAACCACTACTGGTAAGAAAATTGCAATGAAATCGAACATCCTCAATTTGCATGTGTATACTTCACGTGTATACAATTTTGTCATTAAATACCAAGCAGTCAGAAAAAAATGAACAGAACCTTTCAAATTACCTGCTGAAAGAAAACAGAATGAATGTATCAAACATTAAAGTGTTGATGACATGTGCGGCCTTGTGTTCTGCTGCTCAGCAAGTGGGAGCGATAGAGCTTTTTACAGTGCGCCATTAGCAGTGACAGAGGGGATCTTGGGTTCTAGTGTATCTTCAGTGTCAGTGAAAGACTTTCACAGCAAACTCACAAGCACTCAAATGTGCCCAGATGTACAGTCAGGTCCCTTCAGTTTTGTCTTTAGCAAGTAAAATGCATGCTTAATTGGATTCAAGTCTGGTGATTGACTTGGCCATTGCATAACATTCCTGCTCTGTGAAGCGCTGTACAATGAGTTCTAAATTATTTGGCTGAATATGAGCAGAAAATATTGCCTGAAACACTTCAGAATTCATCCTGCTGCTTTTTTCAGCAGTCACATCATCAATAAATACAAGAGAACCAGTTCCATTGGCAGCCATACATACCCATGCCATGTCACTACCACCACCATGCTTTACGGCTTAGAATTATGAGCAGTTTCTTTCCTTCTCCATACTCTTCTCTTTCTATCAAGTTGATCTTGGTCTCATCTGTTCATAGGATGTTGTTCCAGAACTGTGAAGGCTTCTTTAGAACTTTAATCTGGTCTTCCTGTTTTTGAGGCTCATCAATGGTTTACATTTTGAGGTGAACCCTCTGTATTCACTCTGGTGTAGTCTTCTCTTGATTGTTGACTCTGTCACACATACACATACTTCCTGGAGAGTGTTCTTGATCTGGTCAACTGTTGTGAAGGATTATTTCTTCACCAGGGAAAGAATTCTTGGTCATCCACTACAGTTGTTTCCGTGGTCTTCTGGGTCTTTTGGTGTTGCTGAGCTCACTGGTGCGTTCTTTCTTTACTAAGAAAGTTCCAAACAGTTTGTTTTGGCCACGCCTAATGTTTTTGCCTAATTGTTTTTTTTCAGCCTAATGATGGCTTGCTTCACTGATACTGACAACTCTTTGGATCTCATCTTGAGAGTTGACAGCAACAAATTCCAAATGCAAATAGCACACTTGAAATGAACTCTGGACCTTTTATCTGCTCATTTTAATTGGGATAATGAGAGAATAACACACCTGGCCATGGAACAGCTTAGAAGCCAATTGTCCCATTACTTTTGGTCCCTTAACAAGTGGGAGGCACAGCGTTCACCTGATTTGGATGGAAATACCCTCAAATTAAAGCTGACAGTCTGCAGTTAAAGAACAGCTTGTTTGTTTCATTTCAAATCCATTGGTGTATAGAGCCAAAAATTTTAATGTCGATGTTCCTATTTTTTATGGGCCTGACTGTAAGCTATAGTGCTATTAAAAATAATGCAACAATACATACTTCACACGGTTTATTTTTTGGGTCATGGTTTCAGTACTGTTGGGTATATGACATGTTCTGTAAAGAACTGTCACAAAAAAAAAAAAAAAAAAAAACACTAAAATAAACAGTGCTTTTTAGGTTTTTCATCTATCTAACAGCAGTTTTCAGTTACATACACTGAAATATATAATCAAATATAGCACTGCATACTATATCTTCCAAGTATAAATTAAATAATGATTAACAATTATTGAGCCAAAGAGAGCAAAGTGAGAGATTAATACTAATATTAGTTTGTTTAATATTAAAAACACAGCCAGCATATTTTTACTTTAAGACTCAGCACAGATGTACGTTTTCCTAAATGTTTACGTTTCAAGGCATAACCAATTGAATGCTCATAGTCAGACAGATTCACATAATTTTTTTTGATAATAATCATATTTGAGTTTTACTGTCGAGAAGCAAGACTTAATTTGCGCGTAACTTAACTTTCATGTTCAGATGAGGCAATTCTCAGATCTCCAGTGCGTTTTGTGAGTTCTAGTTCAGGATTTCTGGACATGCTGCTCACGTCACTTTCATTCTCAGGTGACAGTGTCCTTAACTTTAGTGCTCACTGATGTGACTGCTTCAGTGCATGGGCATACATTCTAACATGCACAGAGCCAATTCAGAGAGTAATGGGGAAAATTCAAAAAACAATTTAAAATTTTTAATGCAAAATAAAAAAAATACAAATTTTATCTGGGTTTTGTCCCATAGAGGTTGTACCAGATATAAAAGCACCATTTAAAAAGCTCATTTTTGGTTTGAAACCCACAATGCACAAGAAAAAAATTGTGAGGGTGACTACATCTGCGCAACCAGTGAGTGTCAGAAGCATAAAGTTGCGTAGCGCCACCTTGTGTATCAGGGTATTTCTGTTTTTCATTAAGTACCATCTACTGTAATACCAGGGAGTGATTTTGCATGCTGGCAAAAACCATGAGTAATAAATGGTGCTGGTTTGCACAAGGCTTAAGGGCTAGACACATTCAAAGAGATTTTTTTTTAACAATGATACCATTATTGTCTCTTTGCAGACAATAAATATTTGTGAACACTGTGACCTTGCGTGCTTGCATATTCAACCTTTTGGCATGCAAGTGTAACAGCCAAATTATCAATGAGTAATGTACTGAAAAGGACTTTACATGTGCTGATGTCTAGTAATGTATCTCTTTGCAAAGTGACATCTCCATCTACTGGCCTGGCATTCACAATATAGATTTTTTTGTAGTTCCTTGTGAATTGGGATCATTTTGACAATATTATTCTTGTGTGCTACATTTTTTCAATTTTGTTTAGTTGTAAACAGCAGGTTTAAGTTTAAGAGAAATGCTCACGTCATTTGAATTATTTACTTTAAATAAGATCTATAAAATGCATTTAAAAAAGTAATTAGACATCATTTTCTTTCCCTGTCGACTTTAAATGACAAAGATAATTATTTTACATCAAGCAAAGGATTTTTGTCCCACCAGATTAGTTGTATTAAGCATTATACTTGTATCTTTAAATAGACAACAAATAGACAACTTTTAGTTTCACTTTAATTGTTAAAAATTACTTTGTGAAGTGTTTGAACTGTTTTGGTGTGAAAAACGTACACTGTCTGAAATCATATACAATAAGCAGTTATATATTGTTAAATAAATAAATAATTATGTAAACTATAACTTTAAATCATAAATATACTATATTTATAAGGTAACACATCACATCCGAAATCATGAATCCAAATGAAGCAAATTCCTCGGTCACACTTTATTTTGGTGGTCCGTTTGTTGAATTTAAGTTACATTGCATCTACATGCCAACTAATTCCATTAGATTATAAGTAGACTGTTAGGTTGGGGTTAGGGTTATTTCTGTTGAAGGAGCAGTATCAGCAGATATTAAGCAGACAGTCTACTAATACTCAAATGGACCATCAAAATAAAGTGTTACCAATTCCTCTTTCTGATTTGAAGGTGTACTGTAGTATTGAGCCACAGATGTACGGCAGCCTGTGGGAGCAATTGCACTGACCCAAAGGCAAAGAATCAGAGAGAATTCGATATTGACTGCAATGCCCAAGAGGGCACAAGTAAATAAGTGTAAAATGGAAATGCGAGTTAAAACTTTGCAATTACTAGGTTGTTCATGCATATTTCAAGCGAATGGAGAAGTTGAAAGCCGAGGGCAACCATCAGAGTCTCTGGCTCACAGCGGATCGCCGTTTTTAAACGGAGGCCATGCAGTGTCTGATAGAGGTCTCGACACAGAGCACGAACTACAAAAGAGTTCTGTTGGTGTCAGTGAGGCTATTACTATATTCAAATGAGGAAGGCGGAGCTTAAACGCATAGAGGGTCTCTCAAAGTCTCCCAGCAGTTTTAGTCTAGACAGATTTTCATCAGTGTGTAGTATAGAAAGTTTTAAGGTGCGTAAACTTCCCAGCAAACTTTTCAATCTGCATTACTGACCTTTTGAACAGAAAGGCCCGTCATAAGCGGTGGTGGTGCAGTCGCAGGAATAGCCGTTGTATTTCTCCACACATTTGCCACCATTACGGCAATACATCCCAAAACTGGTGCAGTGACCCGAACAGCCAGGCTTTACACCAGGAGTGACTTTCGCCCTCTCTTCTAAGTCAAGTGTCACGCCGTTCATCTTCAGAGAGCGAATGCATCCCAGAAATCCTCTCTGACCTCCCGCTGCACCTAGATGAGAAATCGAGGCAAAGACTGGTCAATATTTCACTCGACAGAATGATTTTCATTGCAACGAGCTCGAAAACAAAAGGTTAAATGAGAAACATTAAGTCTCCGCCAATAGCTAAACTCCTTCTGGTGCTTTTCATTCATTATGGCATGTAGCATTCAATACAACACACCTTAGAGAAATTAGACACCATTAGAGTTCAACTTCCAGGGGAAAATAACCATTAGCCAATCGCTCAATGTCATGTCCGGACATCTTTTCATTATAGGAAACTGCCCAGTTAAACAGAAATCGTACAATCAATTGCTGGATTAATACTAGATTTATAGTAAACGTCCTGGCAGGATGCATTCATTATTTACTAACAGTTAATAATATAAAACAGACCCGCAAGTACAATCATTTATCAAGCTAACAAACAAGGAAAGCTTTATCAGTTCTTTCAGAGAAATGATATGGATTGGAGTATCTATAGATTAGAGTCACTGCAGAATGGCTTTGCTATGAAAATTCAAAGTTTTCTGAGGTCAGTTGAACTTAAGCTCACATTAAGAGTTGAGTTTTAATTGAGATTGTGACCTGCTTAGCTGTTTAATACAAAACAAACTCACTGAATCCTTTGCTAATAAACCTGAGCAGAGCTCTTATCATCAAATGTACAGCAAATATGCTGTGCTATTATAAAGCTTTAATGAAAGACACAGTGTCTCATGTTTCAAGGACGAACATAAGACAAACACATTTTAATTAATTTTTCTATTTATTCTCTGTCGCATGATTATTTCGATTTATGCCACTTAGCAGGCATTTTGTTCTGCCCTTGTTTTGTTACTGAAGAATTAACTTCACAAAACTTTCTCACCAGTGCTGTTTTCATAAACACAAGATTGTTGTGTTTTTTTAATTTTGGAAGCAAGCATGAATAAAATTGAGTGAAGAAAGAGGCTCTTACGACAAGCTGTTAAAACCCTCCTGAAGTTCACTGCCTCCGTCTCTGATGAGCCCTGAATCGGAAATTATTCTCTAATGAAACCTTAATGAATTAGCATATTACATTTATTAGACCATCTTGCTCAGTGGAATATTTTTTTTTTGCTTTTACCTTGGTATTGCACAGGCTATTTGCAGCCCAATGTTGCAGCAACTATCACAAATGGACGGATAGATGGATGGACAGAGATAGACAGACAGATAGATAGACTGTAACAATACACAAAAATTAAGTTTCTGTTTCTGACACATCAGGAATATGAAGGAGAATTTATGAATGCTTATGACAGTATGTCATTTTAAATGCAATAATGACATTGTTTGAGATGTATTTGTTATAACAACATGACATAAACAAATACATCATCATAACCTGTCAATGTCCTTGTCATGGCAACTTGACATTACCAAAACAACATAGCGTCATCAATCTGTCATTATTAATACTGTCATAATTGTGTCATCAATATTTTTTTTTACTGTGGAACAAACTTGTCACGAGAACTTCTCATTAAAAGTCTTAGTACTCTGTCAAAACATTTTAAAACAGCGTCTTTAATGTTTTTATTGACCTGACCTACAGTGGTACACACTGAATTTGGCAAACTGTCAAGAATATTCTTCATTTCATAATGTATTTTTTAGGTTTCCTCCAACATAAGGTCAGATAATAGACAGTATGAATTTTCCAAAAAAAGATGAATAGGTATTATTAGTTGATTTATAATAATAAAGCCTACAATATACCCACTGGGACGACATGATGGCTCAGTGGTTGCTTATTCGAGTCCCGGCTGGGTCAGTTGGCATCTCTGTGTGGAGTTTGCATGTTCTCTTCATGTTGGCGTGGGTTTCCTCCGGGTGCTCCGATTTGCCTCACAGTCCAAAGACATGCGGTACAGGTGAATTGAATAAACTAAAGTGGCAGTAGTGTATGTGTGCGAATGAGTGTGTATGGATGTTTCCTAGTACTGGGTTGCAGCTGTAAGGGCATCCACTGTGTAAAACACATGCTGGATAAGTTGACAGTTCATTCTGCTGTGGCAACCCCTGATGAATAAAGGGACTAAGCCAAAGGAAAATGAATGAATTAATGAATGAATATATATTCACTCACTCACTAACTCTCCTTTGGATTATTTCCTGATTTGTCAGGAGTAGCCACAGCGGAATGAACCGCCAATGACTCTGGAATATGTTTTACCGGCGGATACGCTTCCAGCTGCAATCCAGCAGTGAGATTACAACACTCCCCACTAACAAACCCCCTCACTTTCATTCTCACACTACCGCCATTTTTACCATTTATTTATATTTTATCCAATTGACTTTTATTGTCTTTTGATGTGGAGGAAATCAAAGCACCCGTATAAAACCCATGCCAACACGGGAAGAACATTCAAAATCTACACAGAAATGCATCCTTGTCCAGCTAGTACTAGCAACATTCCTGTTGTGAGACAACCTTGCTAACCACTTACCGCCCCCTACAAAAAGTGTTATTCTATAAAATATTTATTCTATATTTTAAAGCTCTTTAAAAATCTTTAAAAATTCTTTATTCTATATTTTAAAGTTTTTTTTTTAGATATACACTAATAATCCATACACAAATATGAACATAAACATGTAAATTGCATATAAGTTAGCCTGCTAAATTGATTCACAATTTGAACCGAACAATTATTTTAAAAATTGAACTGACATACACTACCTGACAATAGTCGTCGATCCTAGTTGTAAGAGCAACAAATAATAACTTGACTTCTAGTTGATCATTTGGAAAAGTGGCAGAAGGTAGATTTTTCCAATCAATTTTTCGTGAGGTATCAATTCATTTGTGCTGCCCATTACATTACAAACCACAGGAAAGGGCAAATTGAGTCATTGCAATTATGTATGGATGCAGCTCATGGGAGTCAAACACAATAGTAATTATTTTTTCACTGCACCATGACTTTATATTCTATACTGTACATTATCTCTTATAAGTGACAAGACTTTTGTCTAAGCCAAGTCAGACCTTACTGTCCTAATTAATTTAATAAAATCAAGGCATAATCATATTTTATTTTGGTAAAATAAGCGTAATCTAGAGGCCTTTGCCTTTCATATAAGCCACTTCTGATACCAAATGATCAACTAGAAGTCAAGTTATTATTTGTTTTTCCTAAAACTTGGATAGGCGACAAGACAAGTCAGGTAGTGTACCAATAAGTCAACAACCCACTGATTCAAACGATTTATTCAGCGTGAGTCTGCGGTAAACAACTCACTGATTAAAGTGATCCGTTCAGAGTGAGTCTCCAGTAAACGATTAACTGATTTCATAAACTCATCTGAATGTGGTTCAGTGTGTGAATGCATTTTCACATGTTTTCACATAAATTATCATGAATAAGCTGTGTATTTATTAGAGTATGATAAGATTTGGTCATTCAGGGAGTTTACAGGTATACTGGAGTAATAAGGGTCCTGTACTTTTAAGTGTTTGATTTGTGTACCATTGATGAGATGTGAGATCTGTCAGCCACAACAAAATCTTGTGATTATGGGATGTAAAGCTGTGCTATGTAAAAACTAGAAAAGATTTAGGCCCAATACCAATTCTATTTTTGTACCCCTACCCCACGTGTTCAGGTGTTGTAGTGCTGTCTCATTTCTCAGGTGTAAATTTTGAAACCCTTCCCTTTCACACTCTGTTTCAGGGCTTCAAAATTTACACCTAAGAAATGAGACAGCACTGCAACACCTGAACACGTCATCATATGTCACAACAATCTCTTACTTCATATGAGATCGACGACAAGGGGTAGAATAGGGATTGGGCCTTATTCATTAATTAACTGAAAAAGCTGAATTGTGATTTAAGAATCAGCATTGATTTCAAAATCTACAAAACTACGTAGATGTTTTAAATAATTTTAATGAATGCATGGTTAAAACAACACAATTGACCCTTCGCTAAGCCACGCCCAAAAACCGCTACGCAGCAATTGTGGCTTAGCAACCATAGCTACGCGCAGGGGCTCTGTCAAGCTTTCGAGCAAGGGAAACAAGCCAAAGCGTTGTGCATATGGATTGTGCAAATCTCACACCAGGTATCCTAAAAGTTTGGACAGGGTGGTGGAATTTTTTCCCTTTTCAAAACCTAAAAACCCAAGGGGAGAAATGCCAGCGTGGATCAAGCTCTGTGAGGGGCGCTAAAGGAGCGGAGTTAAGTTGGTTTTGTTTTTAATATTACTGACACATTCGGTGATGGAGCGACAGCAATAACTCACACACCTCTTACGTTACCCTAAAACGACCTAAACTGTGTTTCCTACAAAAATACAAATTTATTTAATTGCTTAAGCAGGTTATGTTTCCCAGCTGTCTTTTTCTTTTTTCGCTCAATATTATGAGCACTGCTCCGTTTAAGCCCTCGCCATAGTAGTCATACTAATAGCAATCAGATTTCCATCTGTTTCAAGCTATGAATATTTGGATTACATATCAACAGATCAAAACTGAGATGTGATCACAAACTGAGCATTTGCGATCAATATACTTTAACGTTACCTGCGGCTGTTTTTCAGTAATTTTTAAAGAGCACACAAACATACTAACAGTTATAGGAAACTTACTGTACATTGTTATAGGTCAATGATGGTAATATTTGGTACAAATCCCTCAATTTCCCCTTTCTGGCTGTTTTTCTTTTTGTGAATGAATTATGTAGAAGCACAGCCCATGCGTGTTTCCTCGTGGGTTAGTAACGCTATATTTCATTGCACAACAGTTAATCTATCAGGCTTTTTGGCTAAAATAGAGAAATCACAGTTTAATTTGTTATTATTAGATTGTTTTTAAATTTCACCTCTTCTGCTGTGCATGAGCTAAGCTGTTGAATGGTCAGCGTATGAGGCGGCTAGGCTAACCTAGCTTCAATTTTGATTGAATTATTTTCTAATCGGTTGCCTATTATGTCATGAATATACCCCTGTAATGCATACTGCAGTCCTTTTTTTGTCTGGCTTTCTCGGGTATCTCACCTGTTCGCCAGAAATGACTAATTATATCCCTGGGAATGTCTGACACCAGCGTATACACATTGTAATAGACGTGCCAGGCACGAAAGCTTGACAGGCATAGCATCAGTAACTAAGGAGGGTGGGGCTTAGCGAAGGGTCAATTGCTGAGGATGAATATGTGTAATTAGAGAGATAGACAGACACACAGATGGGTAGACAGATGGATGAACAGACAAATATCTAAACATGTATTATCTAGATTTACTAGGGTGTTTGTTGGGGTGCATCTTACAAAAAAGTTACCTACTGTCCTGACAGGCCCATAATGCTGGCTTCCCTTTGGAGAATCATTACCGCCCAGACGTGCAAGCAATGAAAGAAAGAAAAATAACACCAAAACAAAGAAAACAATAACAATAATGAAAATGTAAATAAACAAAACAAGTATTAAAAAAGCCAAACAAAACATGCAGTGGAGGTAAACGTAATGCATAATCGAGGCCAAGCTGAGAACAGAAGAACACAATAAATCACAAAAGAACAACAATATAGTGAAAAGTAAAGAAGAATGAAATATTCATGCAAGCAGACATTACAATGCAGAGAAGGAATGTGTTAGTGGCTGTTACATCAAACGTCTGCTTGTTATTTGAGATGAAGAGAATGACGATAAAGTACAAGCAAGCATTTAATCCTCCATTAAATAGAAAGAGGCCACTATAAATGCAAAACAAATTCAAATAGACACAAGCATCCATGGGTGAAAGGAAGTAGAAGGCAATCTGCTTTATTAATAAATGATGGCATGGGGTGAAATGGTGCTTAAAAAAAAACTAAGCACCGAGCAATTCATAAGCAGAGCAGAAGAGGCCAGACAGAAGCTTGATGGGTCTGGACTTGTCCACTCAACACATATATAACAATTAAGATTACCATTGAGGGGTCAGGGACTAAAAACAAAGAGTTTGCTGCTCTTTGTGAATGGTCAAGTCAACATTTGAATTTTTTACTGAAACAACAGCAGGAATTAGACTACTTTTGACCTGCATTTGGACTATTAAGCACATTACACCTAATATTATATCAAAATTGATATGCCAGTCCAACCTTCTTCAGCTACAGACTGGGAATGAGAATGAAATTTTCATCTGCTCCATGGACAACATGCAAATGAGATCTACTGTAAGGTTAAAACTTGCACGGGCTAATATATTGAATATTAATCCATGACCTAGCTTGCTGTATTGTCTAAAGGAATGTGAGCTGTAATCTCAAGAAAGCGGTTGATGCAAAAACGCTCCAGGCCATCTAAGATGGACATGACATACTTTGGTTAACCAAAGAGAAATCAAGTGTTTAATTTTGTAACACTTTCCATGAACTTTCTTCACTCTTAAGAAATTCTTCATCCAATGGACAGTAAAAATCCATATTTAGGCAGTTTAAAATCAATACACATGAACCCAGATAAAATATAACGGTGTTTTGGTGTACAGTGGTCCCCTGCTATAACACGGTTCACCTCTCGCGGTCTGATTAGTGCATTGTGTTCTGCGTCCTGATTGGCTGTAAACCACTGTCAATCAATCTTCTCTGTGCCGTGTCTCCTGAATGCGTCCAGCTTGCCAAATTGACATAAATCTTTGATCACTTGCAGTGTGACTCTGAAGTGCTGCACTGTATGTTTGCATGTTTTCTCCCCAACAAACCCGTTGTAATGTC
Source organism: Danio kyathit (assembly GCA_903798195.1). NCBI lineage: Eukaryota > Metazoa > Chordata > Actinopteri > Cypriniformes > Danionidae > Danio > Danio kyathit. The sequence goes on from LR812542.1 coordinate 20,316,903, forward strand.
GACGAAACATTCTGCACCATCAAAGGCACCTGCAGTAGCACCAAACAGGCAGAAAAAAATGCTAACCATTGCACAAAATGTTGGACTTCTGGACATGCTAAAGGAAGGTAGAAAAATAGGTAGAAGAGTGTTTAAACAAGAGAGAAAAGTGTTGAAATGTTAATGCCTAACTGAGAAAATAGTGTAGTGAGGAGTTTTACAGCCTTAAAACATCTATAATAATTGTAAAAAATAAAGCAGCCTATTTTTAGAACGTAACTTCTGTGATTAACAAGGGACCACTGTATGTTAGTATTTGTTTATAAGTGGCACTTTTAGCCCTACAAAAAACCCTTCACTTTATTCAGTGCCTCCATGATTTTGTGACATCTTTTCTCAAAACTTATGACATTATTTGTTTCAGTTCTAGTAAAAGTTCTAGTTCTAGTAAAAACATTTTTCATATCATATTTTTCTATTATTTATCACAACAACCAACCATTGGGTGCACAATGCTGAAAGGACTGATTATTTTCTATCTTCTGTTGAACACAAAAGAACATGATTTTGGTTGGTGTCCATTGACTTCCATAACACTTTTATTTTCCTACTATTGAAGTGACTGACAAATATTGGTTTACTGCTGTTCAGAAGAAGAAAGAAACTCATACAGATTTTGAAACAATGTGAGGGGTAAAAAGTGGTAAATCCACCCTTTTAACACTTTAGAATTAATCCCATCAGTTGTGGGGTCACTATTAAACCCTAGCAGGGGTGCTGTTGGCCGGTAAGGGCCCTATGACAACATTCTGGTGGTGTTGCAGATGTGAAAAGGGGACGGGGGTGTAGAGATTGGGGGATCAGGGTTGATTGGGCCCCCTAATAGTAACTCTTAGAATCATCCTATCTCTGCTCCCTCTAGCGGCGCCCCTGCACACTAGTCTATAGGTGAGCGTTAGATGCTCAGAAATCAGCGCATGAGAATGAAAGCGAAATTGTTCAAACAAAAGCAAGCAACAAAAAAGTATATATATTTTTCTTTTTTTGCTAATTTGTAATGTAATAATTTGTTATCTTACCTCAGGATATGCAAATATTTTCATACCAAAATGGAAAGAAGACAAGATCAGCATGATGAATTTTCAAAATGGTAAGTAATCACTGGCAGCTGTAGTTTTATTTTCCCATTATTGCCGCCTTATTTTAATTAATTTTTATATTTTTACATGTTAACGACGTGGTTCTGTTGGCTTCATCGAACATGGATGACCTTCAGCATGCACTGGGGCAGTTTGCTGCCAAGTGTGATGCGGCTGGTATAAGAATCAACACCTCCAAGTCCGAGGCCATAGTGCTCCACCGGAAAAAGGTGGTTTTCCATCTCCAGGTTGGAGGAAAGTCCTTACCCCAGGTGAAGGAGTTCAAGTATTTTGGGGTTTTGTTCACCAGTGAGGGAAGGATGGAACGTGAGATTGACAGGCGGATTGGTGCAGTGGCAGCAGTATTGCGGTCGATGTATCGGTTCGTTGTGGTAAAGAAGGAGCTGAGCTGAAAGACAAAGCTCTCGATTTACCTGTGAATCTATGTTCCTACTCTCACCTACGGTCATGGGATTTGGGTCATGACCGAAAGGACAGGATCTCAGATACAAGCGGCTGAAATTAGTTTCCTTCGCAGGGTGGCAGGGTGCACCCTTATGGTTAGGGTGAGGAGCTCTGTCACCCTGGAGAAGCTTGGAGTAGAGCCGCTGCTCCTCCACATCGAGAGAAGTCAGCTGAGGTGGCTCGGGCATCTGTTTTGGATGCCTCCTGGATGCCAACCTAGAAAGGTGTTCCAGGCATGTCCCACCGGGAGGAGGCTTCGGGGGAGACCCAGGACACAATGGAGGGACTATGTCTCTTGGGTGGCCTGGGAACCCCTCGGGATCCCCCCGGAGGAGCTGGACGAAGTGTCTGGGGAGAGGGAAGTCTGGGGTTCTCTAATGAGACTGCTGCCCCCTCGATCCAGCCCCAGAAAAGTGGATGAAAATGAATGAATTTTTACACACAGATGCAAAATGAACATCCAGTTGAAAGCAACACAGTTGGCTTTTGTTGCTGATAGGTGTCAGCTTGGTATGTTAGCTTACAATCTAAAGCTGTAAAATTTATTCTGTACACATATCTGTGTTACAACACAGCATGTTCAAAACATTCTCACGTTGATTTATTTTTGCAAGAACACAAGCAAAATTCTGCCAGGTTAATGGTCCAAATCAGTTCTTACTCTATATGCAGCCCCCTGAAATTACTCAGGCTTTCATCATTCATAGTATTTGTTTTTGGTAAGTCTAAGTGTGCTTAAGCACTGGAAAGCTGCTGTGCTGACAGGTAAGGCAAGTGCAAGTTTACAACATTTGAACTTGTGAAACACCTATTTAAAAGGCTCAGTAACCACAGTGTTTTCTGGTGTCTTTTTCCTTCTTTTGAAAAATCATTACTTTCAGCTGAGAAGCCTCATAAGTCAGGTCATCCATTATATGTTGAGGCAAACACCGATATTCTGTAACATCTTTATTACAATGTTAGACTAGAAGGATTTAAAGCCTAGTCAGACTGTCACAATTTTCTTTTCAAAATCTCCTTTTGATTGAAAGGAGGACACTAAGGACCGGTATGACTGTAGATATACTGTAAGAAAGACGCCAATTTCTGCTTGCTATTTAGTGCTGACTTTAACGTCACACTTTGGAATTACAGATACTCATTCATTCATTTTCCTTCGGCTTAGTCCCTTTATTCATCAGGGGTCGCCACACACGACATGAACCGGCAACTTATCCAGCATGTTTTACACAGCGCACTTCTAGCTGCAACCCAGTACTGGGAAACATCCATAAACACGCATCCACACACATACACAACGACCAATTTAGCTTATTCAATTCACCTATACCTCATGTCTTTTGACTGTGGCGGAAACCGGAGCACCCAGAGGAAACCTACGCAAACACGGAGAACACATGCTAACTCCACACAGAAATGCCAACTGATCCAGGCTGGACTCAAACCAGCGACCTTCTTGCTGTGAGGTGATAGTGCTAACCACTGAGCCACCGTGTCGCCCTGTTACAGATACTGTTATATCAATATGGTCCCAGCTCTCTCCAAGTGTGACCTTTATCTGTAGTCATTAAAAGTATCAATGAAGGATTCTAAAAAGGGGACTGTAGAGAAAATATTCAGTGAGGAGGACTTTAAAACCGAGTTTTACATCCACAAAAACTTGTTTGACAGTTACGCGCAGTTCAACAAACCTCAGATTAATTTCTCCATTAACTCCTGTGAAATTTCCTCAAGTACATGGATCATAGCAAATCAGTCTTTCACAGTTTAACAGGCAAGACATCTACATGCCCATCTAAGAGATGTTGCACTTCCAGCCCAGGCTTATTGGAAATTTGTACCTCACATATCAGGTGATTATGTTGCATGTTTTGGATGAAATGTGTTTCAGATACACATCCTTCTTGTACATGTCCATGAGAAGAGCTCAGCAGGGGGCGCTCAACCTGCGGTCTGTGTGAGTCCTAATGCCCCAGTAAAAGTGAAGGGGACACTACACTGTCAGTGGGCGCCGTCTTTCGGATGAGACGTTAAACCGAGGTCCTGACTCTCTGTGGTCATTAAAAATCCCATGGCACTTCTCGTAAAGAGTAGGGGTGTAACCCCGGTGTCCTGGCCAAAGTCCCTCAATCGGCACTTACCCATCATGGCCTCCTAATCATCCCCATCCACCGAATTGGCTCTATCACTGTCTCTTCACTCCACCAATAGCTGGTGTGTGGTGAGCGCACTGGCGCCGTTGTCCTATGGCTGCCGTCGCATCATCCAAGTGGATGCTGCACACTGGTGGTAGTGTGGAGAGACCCCCCCCCCCCCCCCCATGATTGTGAAGCGCTTTGGGTGTATGGCCATACACAATAAATGCGCTATATAAATACACATTACATTACATTACATGTGAAGATCGACAGGTGAGGCAAACATATTTGATTACAAATTTTCATATTTGATTACACCATTAAGTTATTTTGTGGTATTTATTGGTGTTGTGGAAAAAAAAACCCTGCCTCCAAAATCCACACAATACAAACTCCTCAAAATTAAAACTCCACATAAAATCCTTTATCTGTCAATAATACACAAAATATGACATTTGAAAAAAAAAAGAAATTTATTTAAAATGAATTGACAAAACAAAATTCTTAGTTTTTTTTTTTTTTTGTGGACAACCTAATAGTTTTTTTGTTCAATCAACTTAAATTTGTAAAACAATTAAGTTAACTTAATCGATTTGTGTTGGGACAACACGAAGGAATTGCGTGGAACCCTGCAATTTGTACAGTGTATATCCCTGTAAATTTCATTAGTGTGAAAAGGAATAAAAGCTGTTGGAATCATATTGCCCTTTATAATGATATAAAGTATCATATCGCCCTTTATTAGATTTAATTTTACCTAGAAACTGCAGTCAAATGTATGTTTAAATATATTTTTGTGGTTTCAGAAAAATGTAGGCTGTAGCACGTATTTCCAATGAGCCTGTGTTGTGCATTTCAAAAGATGGCCTCTCGTACATTTCTTTTGGTGGACATAATGGGGTGTTCTCAGCTAGAGCTTTATGCGTTTCTTTTTTCTGTTGAGCACAAATAAAAGAATGTTAGAAATTGGCATCCAAAGCAGGAAAAAATATTTATAGAACAGAGGTCAATGACTGCCAGTTTCCAGTATTCAAAAGATCTTCCCAGATGAACTATTCCTCAGTTTCCCATATTTTGTGATGTTTTTGGTGTTTTCCATTTATTTATGCTCTTAATTTTTGCATTATGTGACCTTGATCCTTGCTAAAACAACGTTTGCTCTTCTTTTTCTACAATTTGCTTTAACTAGTTTATTGTTCTCATTGTTTAAAGAGCTCAGCATTGAGGAGGAGAGAGCTGCTTGTTTATACCATGTTGCGTTACATTGACTTGATTCTTGCTTTGCATAAGCTGCATCCCTCCTTTTTCCAGTTTCAAAATCCCTAGCCAAATGTAAAAACTGAATCACCACAGTTAAGAAGGTTGAAGTGTTTGCAGGCATAGCAGAAAGAGATTTTACATGAATAAATCAGTGATCAAGAAAAAAAATCTTGATTTGTTTAAAGCATATATATCTTCTGCCTTCTGTTTGAACTAAAAACAAGATTTTGTGAAATTGGTGACATCATGCACACATGTATTATATGTTCGATTTTTAGGAATATAGAGGGGCTGTACAATATATGGTTTGAGCATCGATATCGCAATCTGTGTCTCCACAATAGTTACATTGCAAGATATGTAATGTTGAGTTTGAGACTTGTGGAGACACTGCAGAATTGAACTATAATAGAGTAAAAGTTTATCATCTGCATGTGTTTTAAGGCATGTGAGCATTTTAAGAGAGTTTAAAGCATTTTAATGGTGCATAAAGAATAATTGTATTGAATAATTTATATGATGGAGACTATGCAAGGTCATTTTCATTTGATAATTCAATTTCTGTACCTGAATACTGCTAGACTTTCCCATACAAACAATAAAGTACTGTTTATTTACTTTAATATTTGTTACATTGTATTTATTTATGACTGTTGTTTGTTTATTATATGTATACAATAAATTATTTAAAATATATATTTATATTTCACTCGCCTACTAAACCATCCCAATCAATCTAAATTAACAACTCTCCAAATAGAGCTATTTAAGTCGTCTAGTGAAAGTGTATTTATATCGCAATATATATAGCCAGAGCTGGCCCTCCCTATAAACAAACTAAGTGTCTGCTTAGGGCCCCGCCGCCACTAGGGGGCCCCCTCAAGCCGCTAGTGGTGCAAGCCGTTTCCTTGCTGAAAGCGTTTTTATTAGCATTTTACAAATTATCTTTATTGACTGTCCTTTAGTACTTACATATTTATACATTTTCACTAAAAAGAAAAAAAATCATGATTTTAATGTTGAAATTGTTTTCATGTGAAAGGTCATGTGATCAACAGGGAACTCGCAGCATCTCATTTCTTATATGCGCTCTGTGTTCTTGCGGTTCAAGTTTGCTCTTTCAAGGTAACATGCGAGACCGACCGGTCACCACAAGAACGCAAATCCGTGCACAGACACAGCCATGGCCTTTGCTTCATTGCCTGCCCCATTACATACATGATTTATTTTGGAAATTGAAACAGATCTAACATTATACTTCAGGCGTAGAAAAACTGAGGGGGGAAATGACGACAAGGGGACAAGCACAACATCATTTTAGCATCACTTTTAAGTGCTAATGATGATGTTAAAGACAATCTAATAGCACATTTATCAAAATAAGGCAATTACAGATGAATAAAAACAATTGTTTGTTGCTTCCCTTTTTCTTAAATGTTTTTTATATTCATATTTTTTCATATTTACTTTATATTATTTACTTATGGATTTTATTATTTTTGGATCAATCTTTGCATTCATGTTAATTGTTTTGTTGTTTCTTTGAGTTTTTAATAAGTTCAGAATATATATTTTATTAAATAAAAAAAATATATATATTATATTTTATATTTTTACTTTTGGCTATTTATTGTTTAGTGTCATTTCATTGCAGGGTTTTTGCTTTTGGAATTTATTAACAAAAAATATATATACAGTATATATAAATAAAAAACTCAACTTAGAATCTTGCTAAATGAATAGAATCTGTTTTAAACACTTCAGACGAAGCTAAAGTATGGAATCACTGGTCCATTTATTAGGATTGTTTAATTCTTTATTTAGGAAACCGGTAGTTGACAAAAACTGCCGTTTTAAAATGTCCAGATCATTCAGACAGTTATTAATTAGAATAAATCAGGTTTTACTTTTCTGTTTCATTGATTGCATTTAATAAGCAATTAAATCATTGTGTGCTAGTTTGCAATGGCAATACTCCACTATTTAGAGCAAGGTAGGGCCCCAAAATTATTCTGCTTAGGGCCCCCAAATGTATATCGCAGAGAAAAAATATCGCAATGTCAAATTTTCCCAGTATCGTGCAGCCTTGGAATGTAGTGTAGTATAGCATGCAGCAATTTTACTTTTTTGCACATCTGTGTGAACAGAGATCGGTTTGACAAGTCTTGTCTGTCTGCAAAACTTTTCAAAAGCAGATAAAGAAAAATCCAGCTTTAATAACTTTACTATTTGTAAGTAGGAAATGCAGTTTTTTACTTTGTGTTCAGTATATGTTAAACTGCTGCTCTTCTCACAAAAGCTGAAACACGGAATATGTTTTTTGTAGATGCCACTACCTTGTTTCTCTGCTGAGGTCATGTGGATAACTTTGAAGTAGTCTAAATATGGATTTTTACCATCTATGTTGAGTCCCGATAAGTTAAACAGGAGTAAAACCTCTGAATTCCTTCCTTCAAAACTTTAATATATCTTTAGTTTAATAAAGAAAGATGGTGTTAAACTATGTGTACGCCTTGCTTGACTGTGTTTTTCTTAATGGATTAATGGTCTTTCGTGTATTTATTGTCTTCTACATATTACTGTCAACATTGCTAATAGTATATTGTTTTGTTTAAGTGCATATTGTCCATCTTAAAAGTAAAACTCCAAAGAGCTGATGATTTAATATTGCTCAAAAACATTTTTAGTAAAATTATAGGTGAATACAATTGATGATAATTGTTGAAAATAATTTATTATTCTTCAACTTTAGTTAACAGAGAGATAAACTAAAGAGTCATTTATTTACAGTTATTAATATTACACACACCTCTATATGTCATTTTGACTTAAAAAAATCAATCAACAAATAGGTTCTAGCCAAATTTTCATAAACAGAAAATACTTTCTGATGTCAAGCTTTAAACAAACAAGCTAGACAGGCTTTCTTAAAACTCTCTCAAGAGAGCTATGGGGTGTATTATCTTCCCCTTTCTTAATGAGCATCAAACTCAATTGTTGAAAAGAATAAGTCAAAGCACAAAATAGCACAATGAAAGCCCGAAGCCATTCTGTTCGAGAGATAATTGCCTCATGAGTGACACGGCTTGTTCACACTTTTAAAGCCATAAAAAGACTCCTCGCTAATGTTAGCATAGCACACATGACACCATTATTAGTCACATTCCCTGCTGCGCCAGAGACATTTTTCAGTCTCAGTCAGTCAAACCCATTTCCAACTTCCTTTTCTTTACAGTGGACTTTTTCATACTTCGGAGGCGAACAGGTTCCCCAGGGTTGTGTGTCATTAAGCGTAGGTTTTAATAGCTACACCTGCATTTAGGCTGCCGACTATAAATACATTCTCACTTTCAGACATATGAGAACATAGAGAGCTCTGTGAAAGAACTCAGAGAAACTGCTGATTTCTCTGCAGAAACAGCAAGAGAGATGGAGAAAAAAAGAGAGAGAATAAAGTCAACTCAAAAGAACAGACAAGAACAGAGAGATCTGGGAAGAAGGGGGCCTTATTTGAGTCTAATAATGAAGAAAGACTGTTCAATCTTTTTTCATTTTTTGTCAATGTGGTTAAACCTTATTTTGTTGCTTTCCTCGAGACATTATGTTGACTGTACTGTAGACTTTGCGAGTGCGTGTAAACTTACTCTCACTATTAGGCTAAGGATTAGTAGACTATGCTGACATTTCTGGTAATGCTCAAATGAATGGATATGTACACTGAAAAAGTTCACGCAGATGAACAGAATGTCTAGTGGGGGTCATAAAAATAACATTCTAACTAAGCAGATAATAACTGGTAGCTGACAAAAGTCTTGTCTTCGATCCCAGTTGTAGGAGCAACACACAGTTGATCATCTAACTAGTTGATCATTTGGAAAAGTGTCAGAAGGTAGATTTTTCCAATGAATGATCTGTGGAACTGCATCTCAATCATTACAAATACTGCAGAATTCCTGTTGGAACCCACATGGAGCCAAGATTCTCACAGATATCAGTCAAGTTTGGTGAAGGAAAAATCATGGTTTGGGGTTACATTCAGTATGGGGGCGTGTGAGAGATCTGCAGAGTGGATGGCAACATCAACAGCCTGAGGTATCAAGACATTTGTGCTGCCCATTACATTACAAACTACAGGAGAGGGCAAATTCTTCAGCAGGATAGCGCTCCTCATACTTCAGCCTCCACATCAATATTCCTGAAAGCAAAGAAGGTCAAGGTACTTCAGGATTGGCCATCCCAGTCACCAGACATGACCATTATTGTGCATGTCTGGGGTAAGATGAAAGAGGAGGCACTGAAGATGAATCCAAAGAATCTTGATGAACTTTGGGAGTCCTTAAAGAACGCTTTCTTTGCCATTCCAGATGACTTTATTAATAAGTTATTTGAGTCATTGCAGAGATGTATGGATGCAGTCCTCCAAGCGGAGTCATACACAATATTCATTCTTTTTCCACTGCACCATGACTTTATATTCTATACTGTACATTATTTCTGTTAAGTGACAAGACTTTTGTCTAAGCAAAGTCAGACCTTACTGTCTTATTTAAATGATTCAAAATCAAGGCATGATCATTTTGGTAAAATAAGCGTAATCTAGAGGCCTTTGCCTTTTATATAAGCCACTTCTGATACCAAATGATCAACTAGAAGTCAAGCTATTATTTTTTGTTCCTAAAACTTGGATAGGCAACAAGACTTTTGTCAGGTAGTGTACTACATAGTAAAATATTTTTTGCAGAACATTAAAATAAAGCATTCACTGATAATAAGTAGACAGGCAACAAATACTCTGATGACTGGTGATCAACAGCCTGCTGAAATGTTACTTGTAGTTACCAGCAGAATGATCTGCTGCCAGAACTTCAAAATAATGAGTTAGGCAGACTGTCCTACTGTAGTTACTGATAGGCAACAAAGTCAAAGTCAATACAACAGTTAAAGGGACAATCAAAATAAAACAGCCCAGGAAATACGTGCCGCAGCCTACATTTTTGCAAAAAATATCTTGCTCTGGGTTCATTTCATTGCACGCTTCAGATGACAAATCAAGGGTGGTGTCTACATTTTTGCTAATCTGAAGTATTTACTTATTGTACATTTTGTTGTGTTTCAGATACACGTCCTTCTTGTACACAACCAGAAGAAGGCAGGGCTTATCATCTTCCCTAAACCAACCAACAACAGACACCATAGACAAGTGTTTAGTGGTATTTATTTGGAGTTGCTCAATGAACTGCATAAATATAATCCTTTATTTCTCAGTAATGTGGTGCTGTAAATATCATTAGCGTGAAAAGGAACAAAACTTGTTGATGTCATGCTGCCCCTTAGTGTTCATTTAATCTAAAACTAATGTAAGTACGTTTTTGCTATTTCATAAAAATGTAGCTTGTAGCATGTATTTCCAATGAGCCAGTGTTGAAATGAAATCCTAGCAGATATTAAAAATGCAGTCAACTAATATGTCTCTAATGACAAAAACAATTAATTAAAAAAAAGATTTAAAAATAAACAAATACGCTTTTAGTAATTTTCAGATATCATATTTTTTATGCTGTGTAATAAAAAGCACAATTGGTTTTATAGAAATTACAAAAACTGGAGCTTCTTAGCCGTTTTCAGAAATCATGTTTTCACATTGACTGTTGAAGAGTTTAACTGCAGAAAATATTTCTGAAAAATTCTAAATGCAGCGGCTATCTGCTTTCGCAAATGAACATTTTGTATGCTTTCGACGTAGTTACAAAATTACTTGTAGCTTGAAATGTCGAAAGGGGACCATCAAAATAAAATACTACCATATATTACGCAGACAGTCTACACTGTAAAACCCAAAAAGTTAAGGTAAATCAAACCATTTGAGGAAACCAATTGCAACAAACCATTTAAGTTCAAAAACTAATCCTAATGAGTACTGTGAACTTATTCCATTTAAGTTGAAGTAATAAGGTATTTAATTAACTCATTACCTTCAACACGGAGTTCAAAACTCTTTTCAAATGAGTAAAATTAACTTTCAGTCAATTTTGAGTTAACTACACTCACTTCATTTGATAAAGTTGACTGTTGGGTTTTACAGTGTACTAATACTTTAATGACAGTTAATTGAAATGATGTTGCAAAGTTACTTTTATAGGTAAAATCAACAGAATGTCTGTTGGGGAACATCAATATAATGTGTTAGCAGATATTAAGCAGACAGTCTACTAAGTCTACTGCCTGACTTCCTGTAATCTTCCGCAATTTGAATAATTATGGCTTTTTATTCTCTATTCTTCATCCATGGTAAGCTGCTTCGACATCCTACATTATAAGAAGCACTAGAAATAAAACTGAACTGAACTGAAAGATTCTAATGACAGGCAGTTGCAAAGTTACTTGTAATTGCGATGAAATGACTTTTAATAAGCAAAACTCTCATATGAGATCAAATCTGTATAAGCTGCACCGACAGTCAATAACATTATGAATTCCTATAAATGAACAACAATACAGTAACCTTCTGACCTCCAGCAATATCACTGTAAGTAAGAACAGGCGGTGGGTGTATGGAAAAGTATATTTTTTCTGAAGTCCTCACCCACATCAAGCCATAAATCTTCTATATGTGATGTGCATGAGTTGCTTACCCACATACAGCTGGCTGTAGAGCTCCAGGCGCGTATGGCCCTGTGTAGGAGCAGATCTGATCTCCGTGTATTTCTGGTCTAGTTGAAGAATAGCCTCTTTAGTGTTTCTCTCAGCACTGACCCGGTGCCACTGGTCATCATTCAGAGGGGTAGGAGAGTGGACGTTCAGCTCCACTGGTCCGTTTCCGACATCGAAAGAAAACGACACCACCGTAGGTGCTACGGAGAAAAACACATAGAGAAATACACTTAAATTATTATAATATTAAGCAGAAAGGCTTTAATCATACTTCTGAATAAGAACACGTGATAAAGGTATCTGCGCACAACAACAAAAATCAAACCAATTTATATGAAATATAAACCACCACCACCAACAACACCTCCAACACTACTACTACTTCTACTACTACTACTACTACTATGAATAATAGTACTATTATTAAACTGTTTTGTGGACAGAATTGTTTCAGATTCATGTCTATGTGTTTCATAAATTTGTATGATTTTTTGCAGGTATCTGTAAAACTTTACAATAAGTTTAACCTATTAGTAATTTTTTTCACCTTGTAATTATAATTATAATATTACTGTATATCTGACATTTTTGTCAAAATTGGATTATTCACATATTGTTGTTCTGTTCCAACTTACTGTGTTTTTGTGTGTACATTATTGTGCAAAATTCCCATGTCATGTTTGCTATATGGAATGCAAACATCTTAAAACTGCTCAGAATGCACATATGGAACCTTATAATTCCAAAATGATCTTTTATTTACAGTATTTATCCATCATTTTGAACATTGGTTAATACAAATGTAACCATTTATTCTTAGCACAAGCTATCGCAGATCAATAAATAATTTTAAAAGGTACAACATTAAATTTTATTAACGTATAAATAAACGTTCCGGAACCTTGTAATGTGTTATCATATCTAGTTATTTTTTTCACCTTGGAATTGAAATTATAATATTATATCTGACATTTTCTTGTCAAAATTGGGCTATTCTGTTCCAACTGAATTACTGCATTTTGTGTGTACATTTTGAGACTTTTATATCTGAAAACAAAATTCCCATATCATGTTTGCTATATGGAATGCAAATATCTTAAAACTGCTCAGAATGCACATATGGAACGTTATAATTCCAAAACTATCATTTATTCATATATTTTTAACATTGGTTAATACAAATGTAACCACTTATTCTTAGCACAAGTTATCACAGATCAATAAATAATTTTAAAAGGTACAACATTTAATTTTATTAACATATAAATAAATGTTAGCAATATGAACCTTGTACTGTATTATCATATCTATGTTTATATATATATTGCACATTTCTCTATTTATTTTTGTTACATAAATGTTAAAATATTTTAAAGATGCAGTATGTAAGTTTGACACCCAGTGGTTGAACTAGATATTGCACTCCTGGATCAAAACAGCAGGTTGCCAGATTGACGTGACAGCCTAAATGCTGATTTAAATCGTGTTCTAAATAAAGGCAACGGGGCACATTAGAAAGAATATTTACATATTAAAAAGGAGTTTTTGTTCTAACAAACAGCTGAAATATATATTTTAGAAACAGCTTCTATTTTTTGATGAGATGATCACCTCAGGTACACCTCATGTGCTTTATGCAGTGTTAACTGCTAACAATGTGAGTTTGAATGCCGTTTTACATGACATTTATTACCATACTACTGAAAGCAGCAGCAGATAGTTACCCTCAGATCTTGAAAATAAAATAACTTTAGAACTCTGAAATAATGCAAACCAACACATATCAGTAGTTCACCATCAACATTTAATAATGTTAAAGAGGTTTAATATGTATTAATTAGACCATAAACCTTACCATTTCGTGAGTGAGTGCATATTCTGTGCTTCTGAATGGCTGTATTTAAATTTCTATTGTGTTTCTTCTGGTGCAAACAGCCCAATTGCTTATCACTGCAAATCTCATCACATAGCGTGTTGTTAGGACACGGAGTTACAATGTAACTTGCTCACCTAATGTTTACGTATGTGATATTTATATTATTTGCTAATTAATAACCTCATGTGGAACTCTGAATCTGCGTCTCATTTCAAAGTCTGCTACTGTCCACCGGAGGTCGTATTTCAGTCACAGGTGCATGTTTTAAGAGCCTTTCTGACTGAAAATTTGAAATACGCAGTTTTTCACCAAGGCAACCCAGGGTGCTGAAATATAATTGGCTAAACTGGCATTGGGCGGGTTAAATGAACCAAAACAGAGACAGCCATTTCAGCACCACTCACATTTTTAAAGCAGAATATTTTTTTTAGATAAACAAGAATGTTCACTTGGCATATTTCTTAAATATCTGCAAATATATTATGGTGTTTTTATGCTTTAGAAGAGTTAAACACTTACATACAGCACATTTAAGTAATGGTAAACTTTTTATGCACTTTATAACAGTAAATTTGTAATTAATGAATTCATTATTTTTTTAGGTGTTAGATGAAGTGTTGACCGCCAAATCGCTTGAAATGTCAACAGCTGCTAGTACTTCATGCTTCATTTAAACTGTTGATTTATTGTTCATACATTATTGTTTTGCTCAAGAACTGTTTTGCAGAACAACAAACCAATGTTGTGACTTAAAACGCAGAACTAGCGAACTCATCAGACCTTAGCTTAGCTCAGGTACGTCATTAAAATTCCTCTAAACAGCCCTAAACCAAATGCAGAGTGTTTGTTCACTGTGGTGAATTCAAGAAACACTTTTTAATGAGTCAGTGTTGCATATTTTCCTCCATTAACTTTGAAGATTGACAGCTGTGCTCCTGGAGGAGGAGATGGTATTTATGGCAGGAGAAAGGAGAAGAGAGGAGAGCTATGTCACGACTGTCATGTTTGGAATCCTAGGGTTAATTCACCTGGGGTTTAACCCTTGATAAATCTTGATTTAGAAACATCCACCTGACACCTGAGATGCTGTGCCATCATCTTCCCTTAACTCAATGCTGCTCTCTGACACAAATGTTGATTTGTGAATGTATTTAAAGACTGAAATGAGCACCACTGCCTTATAAATATTCATAGTACCAGAAGGTAGAGAACTAAAACTTCATACGCTCAAGCTGATGTGGTGTAAAATAACAAATTACAAATGCTCAAATTACGGTAATTAAGTAGTTGTTCTCTGGAAGTAGTTTTTAAAATGAGTATTTTAACCTGAGTACTTTTTAAAGGTTCAAGAAACCCTACTTTTTAAAAAAATGTTAACAGATTTGTGTGTGTTGAGCATCATTTGAGACAACGTTAGCACCTGTCAGCTTTAATTGTGGGGAAAAACTGGGTAATTTTGAGCTTTTGTCAGCTAATTTTATCTTCCGGGTTTAAAATCATCTTTGGGGTGGGACCAAAATCAGTGACGTACGACGTTGCACGAATCTGCTAGTGAAGTTTCTCATTATTATTCATAGTGGAGTTTTCTTATCCTATGAGAAGACCCTGCTTCTTTATTATTCATGAGAGCATGTGCTTTCCGAAGGCAAGGCAGACCTGCCAAGCTGTGAGACCCATTGACTGGGTAAGACCGCATCCGCGCACGGCAAGCAGTATTTAGCAGTACATGAAGGGTCGTATATGTTTGTTTCCATGATCTACAGGGTTTGTTGCATGTTTTTCCCTGCGATTCTGTCAGGGCTGATACAGCAAAGCTGTTGGTTTGCAGCAAGCATTTTTACCTTGTTGTTTGTATATTTTTACTCCTAATTATCTGACAAATTTCCCAATTAACATTAAATGAAATGTTATTTTCTAAATAACTCTAAACAAAATGCAGTCAGGTTTACCAATTTTTGGGGTTCCTCTGACACATTTTCATTGTTGTCTGCACTATTTACAGAGCATTACTGTATTTGCATGTGTTGTGAGAATTTCCATGAGCGTTTTGTCAAATGAATGTAGATGTTTCCTCAATTTTTTAGTGTTTTTCTATTTGCATTTGTTTTCTAATATTGCAGCACATTTGAGCTCTCAAGGCCTCTGTAGTATGAAGAAGATGAATATATTTATTTGATAGCTCTGGCATCACAGAAATCACCCATTCTGTTTAAAAGAGTGGTTTAACATATCAAATCACTTACATTTGTAAATCAATGCCAATGACTAAGTGTATCAAAAGGTATTTAAATATAAACAGGTTCATTCAAAATTTCAATATAGATTCAATCAGTCATCATCAAAATAAAACTGCTGACAACAGGCAAATAGTCTACTTCAAAATATGTATAAAAATATTATGAAACATACAGTATATATCATCCAACACAATCTCACGGCAGTTCCTAACTTTTTGATTTAGTGGCTAATTCCTATGAATTCGTAAGATCTCATTCATAATTTGATTTGCTCACCCCCAATGATGGTTGGGTATAGGGGCGCGGTTTTGTGCCAGGCCTTTTTAAGGGGCAATCACACTGAATGCGCTTTTTGCGTTGAGAGGTGCCTTTTTTGAATGATTTATTAATGGCATGAAAAGTTTTGCGTGCTGTTTATGCGCCTTGTGCGCCTTACGTTTTAACCGCCTGCTGCGTCTCGCGTTGTGAAGTTTATTTATAAACTAATTTCGAGAGGATCACGTTCTTATGATGGAACACAGCTGGTCCTGCATTAGCCAATTCATTATTCACCAATCAGACGATTCCTAAGCCACTATAAATACTCTAAGTTCCATATTACAGCCATTTTCGTTTTGAAGAATCTCCCCTTCCACCCCTACTCCCCCTCCTTTCCCAGATGGGTGGCAAGGTGGCCCAGTGGTTAGCACTGTTGCCTCACAGCAAGAACGTCACTGGTTCTAGTCCTTACCAAGCCAGCCGACGTTTCTGTGCGGAGTTTACATGTTCTTCCGCGGCTCACGTGGGTTTCCCCTGAGTCCCCCGGTTTCCTCTGACCATCCAAAAACATGCAACTTAAGTTAATTGACTAATCCAAATCTGCACCATAGACGTGCTCCTACTAAGTAGTGATATCTTAAGTGCAATCTTCAATCTGTTCATTAGCTACTACGGCGGGGGAGTTTCGAGATCTACCTGAGCTCAAACTTCCCACTCGTCCTGCAAAGGGAGGGAGCCCTGGGCTCGAGGATCTCATGAGATCAGGGCTCTCTCCCGGGACAGCATGTCAAACAAGCTTTATAATCAATCATCAGCTAGGTGGGAACTCTTGAATTTGTCATTACGCTTTGTGTGCTCGCAGTTGAAAAAAGTCAACTCTGAGCCGGAAAAGTGCATTACATCTTGAATTTCACAATATTATTAAATATTAAAATTATATTAATATCAACGGCAACATTCGCGCACAATACGTAGATGATTCAGTTGTTGGCCAGCGAAGCGACCGTGCTTCTTTTTTTGTCAACAAAAAAGGCAGTATGGTGTGCCTTGTGTTTTTGGAACGTAAAAGCTCGTTCGGTGTGAACGGTCCATAAAATTGTACTTTTTTGTATGACTGAACTCGTACAAATTTGTACGAATTAGCCACTAAACTAAAAAAAACATAAAATAGTTACATTTCCTTGTGAGATCAGGTTAAATTCATCATAGCTGTTTTGAACATTAACAAAAAAGTTCCTTGCGCATCAAATTAGCAAACAGTTGTCAAAAGACAAAATGATTAGCTCTTCAGTGAAATGTTGATTCTTTTTCAAACATTTTCCAAGTGTACAAACTTTCCTATAAAATACATTTTTTCTTCAGGCGAAAGTCTTATTTTTTTTAATATTTTAATAAAAAAATATATATATAAGTTTTAATGTCCATACTATTAGCCCATTTAGGAAATTATTATTATTAATATTTTTTTGTTGTAAAAACTATTATGTTTAAACAACACTTATTTGAAAAAAGAATTAAAATTTCACCGGAGGGTTAACAAATTTGTATTTAAACTATAGAAGTTACAGAACATAAGATAATTTACACTGAAATAAAATGTCATTTTACAGCCTTAATGAGTAAAGGGAAAGGGAATCTAACACACCATATAAGATTTTGAATTTAAAACAGTGTGTGAACTTTAAAATATTCAGAATCTGTTAATTCTGTTGTTTCTAATAGTTTCTTTATGCTTCAGTTCACTTCCACAAGTCAACATTTGAAAACTGTTACTGAAAGTCACACACAAACTGATCTCTCATTGATCAAAGGACATATTCTGTGTTTCCACATATCAAAATGAATATGTGGGGGGTTTACAACTTTAATTGCACCAGCAAGATACATATCAAAATAAAATTAAAACAACATTATGCACATTAATTAATACATGCATTGAACAAAGCTAAGTAAAAACAAATGCCTGCCATTTAGACACTGAAGTGAAATTATTTAAAAGGACAAACCTGGCTTGAAGTCAAATATGTGTCTAAATTCATTGGGTTGTCTGGCTCTGTTCGGCAGGGGTTACTGTGGCGGCACTGATGCTGAAGGCAAGAGCTAAATTGGATCTGCTTTGTGTCGGCAGCACAGTGAGCCTGCAGTGATAGTGGCCGCTGCTATTGTCACCATCTGAGGAAGCTAAGAGAAGTGCTGTGATGTGATACCAAGAGTGGCGCGCACGCACACACACACCGCTTATTTGTGCCATTACGATCATTTTTCATCCTACAGATATTGTGCCAAAAAACTACCTGTAATGATCAGAACGGAACATCATGTGTATCTGCTGCTCTCAGTAGGGGGCGCTGTTTTACTGCTTAGGAATCTGATGCAGATGTTGAAGGAATCGGGGATTATTGCTCGACTGGGATCCTGAGAGCCACCTGTTCATCTCAGATTGTAGACTTGGCCTGCCAGCACTCCTGACCTCTGTCTGTGAGCAAAGGCCGAGTGACATAATGATGGTTTGCGCCATCAAAGAGCTGTTGTGGTTCGTTTTAGCTCAGCATACTAACACAAATAAATGATATGTGTTTATGCTCATATTTATAGTGTTACATTGGGTGCATTTAGCTAAATTAATGAATGATTAATACAAAACACAACACTACTACTAAGAACAATAATAATAATATGGGCGTGTGTCCACTGAAGCATTTTTTTCTGCTGCAGAAATGTGAGTGCTTTTCTAAACACACTAAGCTGTAAACCAGGGCTATTCAATTTGCGGCTCGCGGGCCGAACCCGGCCCCCGAGGCACTTTGTTCCGGCCCTCCAAATAGTGTGACCAAAACATCAAGAATAAATTTAGTTCAGTCAAAAAACGGCCGCTATAGTTATAAAGTGACGTGCGTCTGTTCAATATAACACAAGCTGAGTCACCTGACAGTGGCGAGTGGTGAGAGTAGCCGAATAGATTTGAATATGTTTGTAGAAAAGGTCTTTTGTACAATGCACTGATATCGTTATTATGGATGCAACGATTAACCGATTTCACTATTAACTGCGCTTTAATTCGTCACGGTTAATTAATCGTAAAGGCTTCTCTAAGCCGCATTTCTGTTCTGCCGCACGAAACAAAACTGCTGAACAAAGTTACGCCAAGTTGCCAACTGTGCCCTAGTTTAAAGTTCCGAGCTTGTCCACCGAAGCTAATACGCACACACACTGTAATAACTATAGCTGCGGGCCGTTCCCATATCACGTCTTTCCCGCGCACAAGTTTGTTATGTCGTAAGAATATATGCCAATATGCGGGCGCAAGCGGAGCAACGCGCTCGCGGCTGTCTGGGCGCACGCAGTAGAAAACATCTCATGCTGTAGCGGTGAGAGTTGTGCTTAGCTTTCAGTGCAATGTAAACAAAAGACATGTTAGACGAACTATTATTAAAATGATTATGTATGTATGAACGCATATGATAACAACAGTTAATCTAAATATTGGCGCCGACCTTTATAACAATTATTATTATATTATTTTCTCCCGTTCCTCTCTATAAACACACACATAATTAAATTGTGTAGCCCTATAAGCACAGAAAAACCTAAAGCATAAAACTATTACTAATGAAAATGCCTTTTAAAGGTTTTTAATATTAGTTAGGGATGTCCAGATCTAAATCTTGCTAATATAAAGCTTAAATTTACATTAGACGTGATAACTGTAAAACCCTGATTATTCTTCAGACTATATAATCGTACAACCAAACTCTATAATTGTTGCATCCATAATTGTTATGCAGTTCAAAACATAACATATGAACGTATCTGAATATAGAAGAAGCCTACTTAAGCAATACACTGATTTTGTTGTGCTGTGAAATACAAAATTTGAATGTTTGTTAAAAAACTTATTGTACAATGCAGTGATATTATATAGTTTCAAAATACAATATATTAACATTTTAATGTAGACAAATACAACGTGGGTGTCTAAAGGAGCAAAAACACAACATATTGGCTCTTATATGCAGTTGTGTCATCACTTATATTGCAAGTCATATCTCTCCGGCCCTTCGTTTGGGATGCTTTTCATGAACTGGCCCCCGTGACAAACTAATTGAATAGCCCTGCTGTAAACGCTTCATCAACTGTTAAAGCTTTTAAAAAGCACTAAGCGCATAGCACAAAAAGCTTCAATTGACAACAGGAAAAAAAAAAAAAACTTGCAATGCAAAACATATCTGTGGACAGACACCCTTATAATAAAAATAAACACTGACTCATGCCATTTGCCAAATGATAAATATTTAAAATAGGAACTATCCTTATAAATAAACGGCATAGTTTCAATCTAAACAACTACATTCCCACCTAAAAAAGCCTAAAAGTACATTATGTTGTCCAACAGCTGCAATATTTGTCAAACTGTAGTGAGTTTATTGATGCTGTTACTCTATGTGACTGGAGTAATACACAAGGGTGAGGAGGCTGTACGAAATGAAATGAAACATCAGAGTTAGATACTATATTATACTACACTCATTCAGTCATTTTCCTTCGGCTTAGTCCAGGGGTCGGGAACCTTTTTTCAGCAAAGAGCCATTTCTGGTTTTTTTTTGGCAAATGCATTTTTTAAAGAGCCACGTGACTTTATATATCTATATCTATCTATCTATAATATATATATATATATATATATATATATATATATATATATATATATATATATATATATATATATATATATATGTGTGTTAATATATATTTTGTCATGTTTTCTGGCTGACTTGAGATCGTTTTGCAGCCGCGCACACACATTCGACACAGCTTTGCTCGCTGTTTTTCACTCGGACTCATGGGAAGTTCTGACCTTTGAGTCTCGTTCATCGAGATGAACGAATCTTTTTTTCCCCGAGTCATTTCGTTCAATTTGCGAAAATAACATTAAAATGTTACGAGATGCTTCCAAACACATCTACAACTAGCCCAAACGTTGATCACACTACTTTCTAAGTCGTCCGTTCGTCATGTAACAGCTTTTACTAGTGTATAGTTATAACTATACAGTTACTAGTATACTAGAACTAGTATGTAAAGAGATGACTCGAAACCGAGGACTCGAGAAATGAACAGATCAAATCTTTTTCCGGCTCTAAATGCATATGATTGGCTTCTGTCTCTCATGTGAAGAACGAACGATTCAAACCCGATAGAAAACTCGAAAAAAATAACTAATCTTCTCCTCCACCGGCACAAATATGCGCATGCGCGAATTAACGAATCATTCCCTGAGATGACTCATCGTTCTCGAGTCAAATAAAAGATTCGTTCAAAATGAACGAATCGTTCAAGACCGGTCAGTGTACCCGCGTGACAAACTGAGGCATTGGATGTCACACACACAGGTATTCACCACGCACAAGTTCATGCCGGATCAATTAAAATAAATACCGGTTGTCTGGTTTGCAGTTTATGCTGGAGCTCCCCACACGCCTTCTTTCTTCTGGTTCTTTGCCGCAAAAGCAGCATGGTGGGTTTCAAAATGTCTCTTAAAATTTGATGTTTTACAAGAGTAAATGCGTTTGGTGCAGATCAGACATGGCAGAGCAGCAGAGCCGTCAATAATTTCTGCCCATTCATTTTGAAACTTTCGATGATTCTCCGAATTTCTTTTTGCCATCATCGCCCCTCATGAACGTTGTTTGAATTTACGTGCGCGCTCGCGCGGTTACCATAGAAATGTAAGTTGGTTTATTCACTTGCGCCGCACACACGCATTGTTTGAAACGTCGAGTGTTTATTCTTTTTCCTATAAAATAAAATGACAATAACGAGAGAATTGTAAATGTATTTTCAATAGGAAACTGATTACTAGTGACGATTATCATTTTTTTAAACTGTAGAATTTTATTGAAGGGAGACAGCTGGAGAGCCACCTATTTTTGGTCAAAGAGCCACAGGTGGCTCGCGAGCCATAGGTTCCCGACCACTGGCTTAGTCTATGATTTATCAGAGGTCGCCACAGCAGAATCATCCGGCAATTATTCCAGCATATGTTTTATGCAGAGGATGCCCTTGCAGCCACAACCCAGTACTGGGAAACACCCATACACACTCATACACTATGGCCAATTTAGTTTACTTAATTCATCTATAGCGCTGGAGCACCCGGAAGAAACCCACGCGAACATGGGGAGGACATGCAAACTCCAGACAGAAATGCCAACTGACGGGACTCGAACCTTCTTGCTGTGAGGCAACAGTGCTAACCACTGAGCCACCGTGCAGCCCACGATTGTATACAATAAAAAATGCACTGGATGTCCCCCCACAAATCGAAGAGTCAATACAAATTTCAGCTTTAATAATAATCATCATATACTACTACTACTATACTACTGCTTCTACTACTACTACTACTACTACTAATAATAATAATAATAATAATAATTATAGGAAAACATCAAAGCAAAGTTAAGAACAAGAGTTGGTACTTTGGTTAGCTCTTAGAAAACAAACAATCAGCACCACAGTGACCAAAATAAATGTTAACTAAAAGAATGAACCACTGACAACAATTAGACCCACAAACACAGAACCAATACCCCTTCCAGAGTGATGCGGACAGTTTTTGAGAGAAAAGAGAGACAGCAAACGACAGAGTGAGAGAGAGGAAGAGAGAGAGGAAGAAGGCAGGTCTGGCAGGTGTGTGTTTTGGACTAGAGCTGCTCCACCATTCTCAGCCCTCTGATCCCTGTAATTGGATTTCCTGCACTTGGCCAGCCTGCATTGAGCATCAAGAGTTTCACTGTTCTTGTGGAGCGGTTTTTCACTTGTGTGTGTGTGTGTGTGTGTGTAGCGCTCTGGTGTCCACAACTGAGGGCATTCAGTGGACCGCTGCTCTTGCATTCACTGGGAAAACTAAACAAAATCAACAAGCCAAGCAGCATGGCAGTGAAAAAGTGGGTTTGTGTTTATATGGGTATATTAGATCTCCTGCCAAACTGGCTGAGAGTAGATCTACCAAAACAGCAGAGCAGATACGGCCCAATACATTTCATGATACCATATAAATAACTTAGTTTACACAGATGATGATTTGCAATTTTGATATTGGAAAATTTGGTATCTGAATGCTATGGTATATGTTTGTCAAATTAAACTATAATGCATTAAATAAGAATTATCTTTGAAGCATTCATTCATTCATTTTTAGCTTAGTCTCTATTTCCAACATAGGCTCATTATGAAAACGTAGCCCTATATTCATTTCTGGAGATCGCAAATTATGTAGCCAGAAGTATATATAGCTGCATTTCGTTTTTAAAACAAATGCTACGGGGCGGTATGATGCTGTTCCTTTTCCTGCTTACCAATCAATGCTTTTGAAAACACTATTGGTTGGGTTTAGGGAAGGAGGAGGGTGGGTCAGTCGATCGGTCAGTCAGTCAGTCAGTCAGTCAGTCAGTCAAACAGTCAGTCGACAGTGCCCTCTGGTGGATTTATGTGAAAACATAAACAAAAATGGCACTCACGAGAGAAATTTGATATCTCAAAAAGTGTACACAGCGGCCTCTGGTGGATTCACGAAAACAAAAACTGCAGAAAAATGTACAGTAGCTCCTGGGATGTATTTGCCGCTCTCCAGAAATGTATATAGAGGTACGTTTTCAGAATGAGCCTGGGTTGTCTATTTCAGAGGTCGCCACAATGGAATAGTAGTAGTAGACAAGTCTTTTTATTGAGTTTTTCAAAAACTGTTCATACCAAACATTTATAACAAACTGAAGATCTTAACACAGCAACTCAAACATATACAAGAACAAAGTACATGAAAAAAATAGTAGGAATAAAGTGCCAACTGTTCCAGCATGTTTCACACAGAAAATGCCCTTCCAGCCGCAAGCCAGTACTGGGAAACACCTAAACACACTTATTCGCACGCACGCACGCACGCACGCACGCACGCACGCGAAAGTAATGCATTGCAATATTGAGTTACTGCCCCAAAACGGAACTTGTTTTTATGGTAAATAATGGGGTACGTTACTTTTGAGTTAACTTTAGGTTACTTTTTCTTACCTTTTTTTTTTCTTCTTTTTTTTTTGTAAAAGACGTGCTCTGCAATTAACAACACACTGTATAATTACCTTTAAAAACACATCAAATAATAACAATTTAGGATAACGTTATCTTCTGAGAACTTCCTGAGCCCAGAGCTCTACATGCCATATATACAGATTAATGAAAGTTTAAAACAATGTGTTTGACGCTTTTGTACTTTTTGTCTTATTAGTGAAGTAAAATGAGCATTGAGACAATCCCCTTTTACTTGTCTTCCATGTGTTCAGAAAAACGAGAATACTTCCAGCGCAGAAATGTAAGGCTCTACCATTTTGGTTTCTGTTTGTTTCTGCAGGGAGGAAATTCTCTCATTGAGTGCGGTATTCAACGTTAATTTTATTACAGCAATTAATTTTTTAAAGGGAATTAATTAAACTACAAAGTAACTCACGTTACATTTTTTTAAAAAGTAACTCAAATATTATTACTTCATTTTTTAAAGTAATGTGTTACTTTACTCGTTACTTAGAAAAGTAATATTATTATGTAACTTGAGTTACTTGTAATGCGTTACCCCCAACACTGACTACGGCCAATTTAGTTTATTTAATTCACCTATAGTGCATGTCTTCTGACTGTGGGGGAAACCGGATCACCTGGAAAAAACCCACAAGAACAGCATGTAAACTCCACACAGACACACCTCCTGGCCCAGCTGGGACTTGAACCAGCAACCTTCTTGCTGTGAGGCGACAGTGCTAACCACTGAGCCACTGTGCTGCCCTCTTTGAAGCAAATTAAAGCTAATAACTATAGCCAAAGATTGTTTGATATAGCAGTTGCAGACAAAACGGTTTGACAATAATATTTTTACAGTGATTTTCATTATAATTGTTTATTATTGGCATTTATGGTTCCGTGAAGAACTGCTAACATCTAATAAACTTTAAACTAAACAAAAGATTTTGGAAAAGTTTTAAAAAATATATATTTTTCAAATGTTCTTGAAAATATTTGTTAAAAAACCCTCACAAAAAAAACTCACTAAAATCAAAATAAATAAATAAATACATACATACATACTTACATAAAAAAACAATTAAGTCCTTCCACTCAGTTTAAATCTTTTAAATTATTTTAAAAATGTATTTGCAATTTCTGCCCAGTAAAACAACCAAAATCCTAACTGTATTTTTTTTGTTGGTTTTACCTAATGTACAATTAATAAATGAATAGATAAATAAATACATATATGAATGAATGAATAAATGAATACATGAATGAATGAATCAATTAATTAATGAAATTAGATTAAAATTAGATTGGAGAGTAATTTGTGCAATTTGTGCTAACTCAGAAATCCCTAGTTCAAATATAGGTCACACTTTACAATAAGATTTTATTAGTTAATGTAATGTATTTACTAACATGAACTATATATCAACGATTATAGTTGAGAATTTATTAAACTTAGTTGAACATTTTCTTATGTATTATTAACCTCCAAATTCAAGTTTGTTTACATTAGATAATGCACTGCGAGTTAACAAGGACTAACAATGAACAACTGTATCCTCATTAACTAACATGAACAAATACAATAATAAATGTATTATTCATTGTTGGTTCATGTTGGTAATTGCATTAACTAACATTAACTAATACAACCTTATTGTAAAGTGTTAATACATTGTCTGTGAGTTCTATTTGCCGAGCTAGTTTTTGGTTTTCAGCATTCATTGCTTCAGGCTTTAAAAATAACAATTAAATTTGAGCTTTATTTTATTTTATCCAAGCCATTATAGAAGCATTTTGACCCTTGTGGGTTGTAAAAAACAACAACACTGGAAGGTTCCAATAAAGGTGGAAAAGGAGACATGTTTTAAATATATTCTAATGAAAGAAAATAATATTGATTTGAAGTACTTATTGTATTACACAATTCTCAACTAAAAGTTCTGGAATTGCTGAAATGCAAAAAATAGCAATGCATGCATATATTAAATTTAGACTTTTTAGTGCTTTTTTTGCCATGTTATCTTGAATTCACATTTTGGTAGCATTTTCACCCAGAACATCTTTGGAACCGGTTATCTTGCATTGCATGAAAAAAAAGACTTGTACAGGGAGAAATTCAAACAGGTTTGATAAGACACCAGGGGTGGGTAAATTTAGTTTTGGGTGAACTATCTGTTTAATCTATATACGACAGTCACATCTTTTACCCTTCTTTCAAAGACTCACTCGTCTTTGAATGTAATACAAAAGAATATTTCAGAGGTCTGGACCCCATTTTCACACACGTTTGTCAATGCGCTTTGCGAGAGCTCTTATAGTAGCGGTCAGGTGTTCAGCAGAGTCACATTGCCATTTCTCCCTCAGGCCCCCAGAGAGCCTCCACTTCATTAAAGATGCATCAAAGAGAGACTAAGGATCTTCCCACCATCTGAGCCCACAGAGGATCCAAGCCATATCCACGCTCAGCCAGCAACCCAGGCTGAGAGCTTAGCTCTGGACTAAAAAATAATAATGATACTTTTGGGAAGATCTGACAAGCCCAACAGCTATTTCCATGTCCAAAAAGTGTGATGTGTAGAAATGCAGTGGAAGCTGCCATGACTTATAATAAGCACCGGTGAAAAAGAGCCAGTCTTAGAAAAAGCTCCCACTTGCTGTGCAATTTTCATGCTATGAAGCCAAAAAATCTCTCATTTTTGGGTTGGCCTGACTGAGATTTTACCGTTCCAGTGTGAGGATCGCAAAATATGACTTTTAACAAAAGAAACAGGAGAACGGATTTAAATTTGAACCTGAAATAACATGAAACTTCTATAATTAAACACACATTTACTTTGAAAAAACTCCAAATAAAGTGTTAGCAGTAAGAAGTGTAAGCAAGTAAAAAAAAATAATTGGTGAAGCTTAATAAATTGAGAGAGTTTCAAGTTCAGTTATGCCTTGAAATCAGGCATGAATATTCAATAGTGTCTGATGTCAAGATTTCTCCTCAGAAGATGAGTGTTTGAGATGAAACAGAGCTGAAGCAGCAGATGTGGACATCCACCCTTTAGTCAATCTGCCATTGAGAGGCTTTTCTTCCCCCGGGCTTTAGTGCCAGAGATACAGTAGAGAGATAATGCCAACAGAGGGCACCAGCGGAGAGACAGAGATATTAGAGATTGGACCAATTGTGAGTAGAAGTCTGGCTCTCTGAGCTCACTTGCAGTCAGCACTACAGAGGGGACATTTTCATGTTCTTTTCAAACTGGGATGTGCAAATCAAAAAGACTTCTTAACATACAGCTTTTTATCTTTGGAGTGAGAACGTACAGTATATGTTTGAGTAACCAATTTAATCAATTATTATCCATTCATTTCATTACAAACATTTATTCATTCATTCATTTTCTTTTCGGCTTAGTCCCTTTATTAATCTGGGGTCGCCACAGCGGAATGAACCACCAACTTATCCAGTATATGTTTTACGCAGCGGATGCCCTTCCAGCTGCAAGCCATCTCTGGGAAACATCCATACTGTACATACTCATTCACACTCATACACCACGAACAATTTAGCTTAGTGAGTGTGTATGGGTGTTTCTCAGTGATGGGTTGCAGCTGGAATGGCATGCGCTGCGTAAAACACATGCAGGATAAGTTGGCGGTTCATTCCGCTGTTGCTCCCCAGATTAATAATGGGACTAAGCCGAAAATCCGCTAAACGCCACTTCCTCCAAAAAATGGGCTAATGACATTGAGTGAATGCTTTAGGCATGTAGTACATGTTCAACAAATATTTTTGCTTCAAATCATCTAAATCCCAGCGTCAGCCATTCAGAAATAACAGTTTGTTTGCAAAAGCCTCTAAACGCCACTTGCCCATGACAGTGACACTACTTTGAATGAGTCTGATTTACTATACACTAAATGGCAACTCAGTTTCATGAAAGATGAAGATGCGTTCTTTTATCCCACATGAATGCTATGAGGATAAACAATAGACAAAAAAGAGATCAAGACCATGAATATGGTGAGAATGAATGAATGACAGCTTCTAAAAGTGTTCCCCTTTTTGCCCAGTAGGCCTACCTTGTGTTTTATTTGCTAATATTACTTCAACAAATTATATTACTTTTTATATTAATGGACAATGCACAGATATTGATGTTTCACAATGTTTTTACACTACATTATTTGAACCAAGCTTACTTTACAATGTTTACGTTGCTCTACTTACATTAAATCTAAATCCCACATATCAGAAATGACAACAGATAGTTAAGATGTAATTAATGTCAATTTTAATGTTATTGATGAATGCACTTACTTGACAGATTTCATTCATTTGTTTTCCTTCTGCTTAGTTTCTGGTTTATTAGAGGTTACCACAGCGGAATGAACGACCACTTAGTTGTATTTTTAATTTTAGGTGGTTTGTGTAATGTGTTTTATGTTTATTAAAATAATTTCTAATTGCATCTTTAGTGATTTGAGAACGTGCAAACTCCACACAGAAATGCCAACTGACCCAGCCGAGGCTCTAACCAGCGACTTCTGAAGGAAGCCTGAGAGAAAATGCTCATTTACAAATAAAGAGGTCTAATGGATTGAGAGGGTTTTGCATTGAACTCTTCATATTTAATACTAGGGCTGAGCGATTTGGCCTAAAATCAAAATCTTGATTAATTGAACATTTTAACTCGATTATGATTAATGAGCATTTATTTCATTTATTTATTTATTTAATTTTGTTGCCCTCAAAAGTTCACTGACAAGTTTTTACAGTAAATATGCTCACATATTCAGAGATTTTTGAATGAAGGGTGCAATATTCGATTTTAAAATAATTAAAGGAAACACACATCTGCTATCTATGATTATTTACTGAATATCAGCGTTGAAAAACTGAAATTAAAACACACATTGCCTAAAATAACTCACTTTTTTCTTATAAAAAAGTAAAAATGAATAACTTGCACTTTTGGAAACAAAATAAACTATTTTCAATGTTTTTCATAATAAAAATAGAAAATAAGCAGTATCTGTTCTAAATCAAATAACTCTTTTATATCCTGTAAATAATATTTTAGACAGTGCATTTCTTGCATTTTCTATAAACAAATATTTTAATGTAAATAATAATTTGAATGTAAGGAATAATATGCCATCTCAAGGCGTCTCTGGTGGAGTTTTTTCAATCATCGTCAATGTAGTGAAAAGTAAGGCTCAAGAATGGATCCATCGATGACCAGAGATTAGATGTGGCTGCAAAGTGGCAGCAGAAGTATAAATCAGCCACAGCCTTTAACAGAGTGGAGTCACGTGACACTTAGGGAAAGTAATTGAAAAAATCGTTGTGGAAAAAATTTGATCGATTATTGGTTCAGAATGTCGATTTCGATTACTTTTCAATTAATCATTCAGCCCTATTTAATACAGTTAACACATTTACTGTATCTAATACCTCATTTGACATTAAAAAAAGCTTCATTATGGTTTGTTTTGAAGGCACCAGCAGGTGTATTCAATATGCATAATAACCGCTACATTCACACACCTCCTCATTAAATGATTCAACATAATGAAATATAATTGTATAATTGAAAATTAAACCCCATAACATCAAAAATCAAATGTCAAAAATGCAAATCTAAAGCTCCAAGTAAAGCATGAAACCCTTTGATATAAAAAAAAGACTTAATTTAGCATGCTGCCCGAGTTAGAGAACAGAGGGCAGCCGATTTAGATATACGACCGAAATCAAACTCCCAATAGGCAGTAACCCAACTCGTTGCCCTCCACTCATTTCATGCTCTGAGTGGATTTCACTGGGCCTCAGTTTTGAGGCGTAACTGAAGAAAACCAGGCCGGCCAAAATAAGGAAGTAGGATTAGGAGTCAGGGCATAAATCGATGAGACATAATGGAAGGCTAGAAAAAAGGCGGAGAGCTTCAATTTCACAATCTGCTCCTCTGCCTACACACACACACACTCACACGACTGGCCTGAACACACTGTTAATCTCAGACACGGGCCTGCAGCCAGGCCTGATTACTCTTCTTTTCAGGCAGGATTCATGCAGAAGGTGAATATCCAGCTTTAGAGAAAAGCTCTCGAGTGTTTACGCTGGGTGCCGCTGTCGTTGACCTAGCAGTGCGGTCAGCTTAGACACAGAGGCTTAGACTCAAACACTGATACACACATGCACTCGTGAACTTTGTTTTTTTTTTTGCTCTCTTTACCTCACTGTACTTCTGAAGAGTTCTCTCCAAACTTTCAGTGAGATAATGGTCACACTTTATTTTAGTGTACAATTCTTTCTATTAATAGACCATTTACTATGACTTTTGCCTCAGTAAACTCCTAATTTGTTGCTTATTAATAGTTATTATGGAAGTAGCTAGGTTTAGGTATTAGATATGATTAGAAATTTTGAATACGTTCATGCAGAATATGTGTCATTTTTAAGCAGTAATAAACTGCCAATATCTTAATAATAGCCAAGTATTAAGCCACTAGTTAAAGGTGCAGTAGGTGATTGTCTTCAGAAACATGTTTTGTTGTGCTGGTTGAAAGTCTCTTCACATTCCAATAGTAATGATTAAAATTAAATAATCTAAATGTATTTATATGTATTTTTATATTCTGGGTAAGGCAAAAGACTAAAAATGTTCATCCAATAAAAATTGTTGGGCCGATAACTCCTATAATTCTGATCAGTGGCCCAAAATGTCTGTCAACAAATGTAGATTTGTACAACTGCGCACCTCTGCAGATACAACTGTGCACGCTGATCTGCCGCACGTGCGCCACGGTCACATGCACATGAAAAATAGAGTGACAGCAGTAACAACAAATGCTGAATCAAAACTTTTTAAAATTCTGAGTCAATATTGGAGTTACTTTTGCACGTTGGAGGAAGGACGACACCATGGCTAAAGTATTTCTGTTAGACAGGTAATGTCATGTTTTAAAAGTATTTTAGTTACGCAAAGCTTATGTAGATTGTGTTGTTACGAATGGATTATATGCACACAAGTGTTGTTCAGCCACTGAAATCTTCATTTTCAGCATTGATCATGTAGGTTTTTATTTAGTTTAACAACAAAACATAACGCCTAACCTGCTTTACTGAGGTGATTTTATATTCACATTGGTTAATTTTTGAACAATGACAGCCTGTGACGCGGTCCCTATACTGTTTACCATGCTACTTTAAATATTTGGTCTGAAATAACATGCAAGCATCCTGCACGCCACCGGCCAAACACTAAGCATAAGTCACTTTAGGACAAAGCGCGTGAGACCAGCGATCCTTTCATGCATAAAATATTGCCTATTATGACAAGTTTTGCTTGCTAACTACATAACTGAAATCGTGTTAGATATAATACAGTTTTTTTAATTGTTTCTAACTGGCGAATGACATGATCTAGTGGGTCTCTGTCATCTTTAAGATGCGCATTCATTATATAAGGAGGCGTGGCTTTGGACGGCAGGGGAGGGATTGTGTTTCAAACATACTATGCTAACCTGTTAGCACTTAGGAATATTACCTACTGCATCTTTAATAGTGAAAATTTAAATTGTTACCAAAATAATTGTATTCTATTAGCATTGTTTTACTTGGCTGCAGTGTGGATAAGTAAATCTGCAGTCATATGCATGTAAGACAATCACTTTGTTACAGTAGTCTTGAGTGGCAATAGTCAATGGCAGTAGAACTAATGTGAACTAACGTGCAAATTATATGTAGTAATACAATTTTTTTTTTTTTAAGTAAACATGCCATATTACATTCATTTAACCATTTTGTAAAGATTTGTTCACTCAAAAAAGAAATTTCTGTTACAAATTACTCAACCTCATGCATTTTAATAGCCTTCGACAATTGTTCATCATCAGAACACAAATTAATATGTTTTAGATTAAATCTGTGAGCACTCTGGCCCTCTGTAGACTGCAAGGGTTTGTTCAAAGCCCAGAAAATGAACACAAAAAATCCTGTCAAACATTTTCCTGCTACATTTTCTTACATTTTACTGTAATCATACAAAGCTCTATTTAAAGTGTAAAAATATCATTGTTACCTATCTTTTCTATTCCTCATCAGGTCATTGGGATGCATGCTTACAGTATATGACATATTGCCATTAGACTTGCACATATTAGGTGTGAACCAGGACCTGAGGGGGACAGGGAAGACATACTGTAGGTGAAATACAGTTGTATTTACAATTTTATTTTGGTGCACAAACACGTTCTTAGGGCTTTGTATGATTACAGTTGAACACTATGAGGTCACATGGTATGTTTTGACAATATTTTCGATTACTTTTCTGGACTTTGAACATCTCACAACCCTTTCTGTCTATGCAGGGTCAGAGAGTTCTCTGATTTCACCTAAATTATCTTCATTTAGGTTTCAAAAATGAACAAAGGTCTGATGGTGAGTAATTAATCACAGAATTGTAATTTTTGGGTGAACTAATCCTTTACAGCAAGAGCTCATTCACTCGGACAGCTAGAATTCGGCTGGCTTCAATTATTTTGAACTACTGGGTGAACGTGACTTTAATTAATATTCATGAGCCAGGCTAATGAGGTTTTTAATGCATCTTTCAAAGATATTCAGATTTGATTCTTTCTTAGTTTAAAGAAAAGTCAGAAAAATGAAATATGAACATGTTTCATTTACAACCCAGGCTCATTCTGAAAACGTAGTCCCATGGACGTTTCTGGAGACAGCGAAATACGTCCCGGGAGGTACGTATTTTTGCAGTTTTGTTTTTGCAAATCTGCGAGAGGCCGCTGCGTGCGCTTTTTCATGTCTCAAATTTCTCTCGCTAGTGCCGTTCTCGCGTAAACACACCAGAGACCGCTGTCGATCGACTGTCTGTCTGACTGACTGGCTGGCCGGCCGACCAATCCAATCGACTGACCCACCCTCCTCCTTCTCTAAATTCAACCAATTTTATCGATTGACCCGCTACTTCCCCTAAACCCAACCAAATGATTTACAAAAGCTGTCCATGAAAAGAAAAGCCCTCATCTGACTTTTACCACGTTTTTGGATTTTACCACATTCTCAGCCTGTTGTTCACTCGTTCATTTAATTTTTTTGGATTCTGCTTTTGTCTTACCTGATTTCTGGAACCGCTCTTCCCCAGACTCGAACCCCGTCGTTGTGGTAAACTCCTCTCTGCGTCTCAAGTCTGCCGACGTACACGAGCTAACGGGACAAACTGGTTGCGGTAGGAAAGCCCTCCACACGGAGGTAAGCGGTCAGCTGGTAAGCGCAAAAAGGAACGGCGTCGGGAGCCCCGTAGCTTTCGTTTAAAAAAATAATAAAATGAAATGAAGTCGTGCGTACCTCCGGCTACTTAATTCGAGGTCTCCAGAAACGTCCACGGGACTATGTTTTCAGAATGAGCCTGTGTTGTTCATTTATGTGTGATTGAGTGAGACTGCAATCTCTTACTTTTATTTGAACATAATAAAATACTGTACAAATACAAATATTGGCTCATTGTTTGAGTTTTGCTGGGACTGCTTTTTTGGTCTGTAAGGTATTTTTAAAAAATAAATAAAACCTTTAAATCATTAAGCTTAGACACAGAGGCTTAGACTCAGACACTGATACACACACGATGGCACACACCAACTTTTGAAGTTCGACCTCTCTCAACTTTTCTGAGAGATAATTGTTGTATTCTTTCAGCTTTGCTTGGCTACGGTGTGAAGTAAATCTGCTGAGCGGCAGTAGACTTGAACTAACACACAAATGGTATGTGGTAATCCTAATTGTTTCTTTTGAAGAAAATATGTTATATTGGTATATTTGACCATAGTGTGACGTGTCTTTCTTTTATTTTTGAGCCAAGAGCACATCTGCACAGATTAATAGAACCCAGGTGGGTTTCATTAAAGGTGCAGTATGTAAGTTTGACACCCAGTGGTTGAACTAGGTATTGCAGTCCTGAATCATAATAAAGGTACGCCGGGTTGCCAGTTTGAGTGATTTTAAACTGTGTTCTACATAAAAGCAACGACACGCGATTGAGGGAATATTCTCCATATTAAAAGGAGTTTTGGTTCTAACCAACACCTCGAATTGATTTATTAGAAGCGGCTTCTATTTCTCACAGCTGAACAACAGAAACCTATGACAGATCACCTCAGGTAAGCCTCGTGTGCTTTATTCAGTGCTAAATGCACAGTTTGAATGCATTTTACATGACGTGTATTACCATATACTGAAAGCAGAAAGTTCACCTTAGATCTGGAAAATACAATAAACCGTTTGAAATTGAACTTTAGAACTAAACACATATGAGTGATTCAGCATGTACAATTAATGATGTTAAAGAGGGTTAACATGTATTAAATAGATTCTAAACCTTACCGTTTTGTGAGTGAGTGCATATTCTGTGCTTCTGAAAGGCTGTATTTAAATTTCTGCCGTGTTTTGTGGTGCAAACAGCCAAATGGCTCATCACTCATAACAATCTCGTCACAGCGTGTTGTTAGGACACGCGATGTAACCTGCTCACGTTCCTAATATTTATGTCATTTGCTAATTAACCTCATGTGGAACTGAATCTGTCTCATTTTGACATCTGATACTTTCCACTACACTGTAGCATTTCGCTCATGGACGCATGCTTTCAGAGTCTTTCTGAATGAATGAA
Organism: Danio kyathit; assembly: GCA_903798195.1. Taxonomy (NCBI): domain Eukaryota; kingdom Metazoa; phylum Chordata; class Actinopteri; order Cypriniformes; family Danionidae; genus Danio; species Danio kyathit. Next base: position 20,351,646 of record LR812542.1, read on the forward strand.
TGAATAAAATATGCTGTTTTCCAACAAGGCAACCCGGGGTGCTGAATTATAATTGGCTAAACTGGCATGTGCATGTGAAAATTACCTAAACAAAGACAGCGTTCCGGCACAGAAAAAAACATTTTCAAAGCAGAATATCTGACTTCAGCATTGTTTGTCAGTTAAACAAGTATGTTCACTTGGGATGTTTCTTAAATATCTGAACACATATTATTGTATTTTTATGCTTTAGAAGAGTTAAAAAGGGCAACCCAGTGGCGCAGTAGGTAGTGCTGTTGCCTCACAGCAAGAACGTCGCTGGGTCGCAGGTTCGAACCTCGGCTGGGCTGGGTCAGTTGGCGTTTCTGTGTGGAGTTTGCATGTTCTCCCTGGGTTCGCGTGGGTTTCCTCCGGGTGCTCCGGTTTCCCCCACAGTCCAAAGACATGCAGTACAGGTGAATTGGGTAAGCTAAATTGTCCATAGTGTATGAGTGTGAATGTGTGTGTGGAAGTTCCCAGAGATGGGTTGCGGCTGGAAGGGCATCCGCTGCGTAAAATCGTGCTGGATAAGTTGGCGGTTCATTCCGCTGTGGCGACCCCGCAAGGGACAAAGCCGACAAGAAAATGAATGAATGAATGAAGAGTCAAAAACTTACATACAGCACCTTTAAATACTGTGTGAATGCTATAATTACTTAATTAATAGACAATGTAATTTAAACTATTTAATCTTTTGGATTTTGAAGTTTTAGTTTTAAATTAATTTTACTTTTTAAAAATAAAAATATGAAATATATTTTAAATAAGTAAACATATAAAAAACATTATTAATTCTTCTTACTAATTCTTCTTCTCACTAATAAACATTTTGCTCAAATAACCATTTATTTCTGGTTTTTAGTTACAAACCCCCGCCCAAAAATCAGTCAATTTGCTAGTAAAAAAAATCGGAATCTGTCATGAAAAAACATAATTGGTGCAATATGTTTACAGTCAGTGTGCTATAAATACATATAAACAATATTTTTAACAACGTTAGTGCCATTTATTCATATATATTAAAGCAAATGTTGATGTCTGGTAGCAGGTTGCATATGGCTGTGACTAAAAGTCTCCATTTAATCTCTCTGCTTTCTAGTAGGAAAAACATTAAATATTAAAGCAATCTTATTCATCATTTTTTCATCCTAAATTACTGGCAGTTCCCCTTTGGCATCTAAGCAGAATCCTTGAGTAAAGCCTCTGATTGAGAGCTGCATATGGAACAGCAGCACATCTGTCATGTGGACACTCTTACTGATCTCTGGTGCCAATAACCTGCAGCTCTCTGGAGGAAAGAGGCACTGCTGGGCCAAAATGAACAGCAATAAGTGCTAATGCCTTCCTCTTCCCTCCATATTCTGTTCATTCCAGGCTCATTCACGGACAAATTGTGCGGAGCCCCTGATAGGGATGGCAATGAAAAACTGATGATTGATTAATTGGACATCATTAATGTGCGGAGTATTGAGGTGAATGTAGTTTAAGCACAAAACATATACAGCAGATTTGGGGAAGAATGATGCAAGCTACTATGCCTGGGAAAAGAGAATGGGCATTGGAATGGGCATCCAGGGATGTTGTGTTTTGTCGCCATTCTCATTACGGACCACATTATTAAATTGTTATTTATTTGATATTAATTCTAGAATCGTGGGTACATTGCACATCTCCTAAACCTCTCCTAAAAAAACTCATTTCAACAATAACAAATGATATTGTAACGCCTGCTGCTCACAGGACGAAGAAGGCACGGATTCTCAGGAGTACAAAAACACGTATATTTATTATATAACACTTACGAGGATTACAGGACGAACAGGGCTTGAAGGAGAACAGTGAGACACGTAGACATTGACATCGACATGGACAATACCGGACGAAGGACTAACAGAATGTGGGAACTTAAATACACAGGGGATGATGACACACAGCTGGATGACACAGGTGAAGGTGATGAAACATAATGACATGGCGGGAACGGGAACAAAGGAGCACATGGTGAGGATCACATGACGAAAACAAACACACAAGGAAGGCAGGTTGTAACAGATATCAACTTATCTATAAATAAGTTTCTTATTTTATTATCCTAAAATAATATTTGTATGTGTTTTTAAGAACATTTTGGCTTATTATCTTTAAGACTCCTGCTATAATTTTTGAATGTCTTTGCCTTCTGAATCAAGTATTGACTTTCAAATATTAATTAAGTTGCAGCACACAATCTATTATTTGCATTATTGTAAAACAATCTTTAAACACTGATAGTAAAAGCATACGCCTCACTCCAAATGATGCCATTTCCATTAAGGCATGTAATTATTCTTCCTCCATTAATTTGTACAACATACATTCATCAATAGAAGATGAACTATCTGTCAATTCAGTTATTGGGGTATTTCAGTGAATATTTCTAATAAAAACATTAATATGAAAATGCATTACATTTTGTTTTAGAATTATTATGGCATCTGGTTTGAGGTTAGCATTTTGATACAGAGCCTCAGAGCCTATAGAGCTAAACATGCTGTATATACAGATTAATGAAAGTTTAGAGCAACATGTTTGCTACTTTTGTACCTTTTATCTTATTAGTTAAGTGAAATCAGTTAGACAATCCCCTTTTTCTTATCTTCGATAGTAATGAGAATTCTTCCATCGCAGAAATGTAAGGCTCTGGCCTGCCATCTTCCTTTCTATCTGTTCCTATGGGGTGTAAAATAAATGAGTGCGTGATTTGATGTGACTACGTTAATTTAAATTTAGCAATTTATTTTCGAAAGCTAATTCATGAAACTAAAAAGCATAGCATTTTTAAAAAAGTAACTTAAACAGTATTACTTAAATTTTAAAGTAATGCATTACTTTACTCGTTACTGAGAAATGTATTATTATTATATATATCCCAACCCTGCGTTTAAAAATACGAGATGCGTCGCTCAGAATTGGTTTTTAAAAAATCCACTGAGCATAATGGTCATGCATATCCGCACACAGTTGAAATCAGAATTATTAAACCCTTTTTAAATTTTTTTTTATATTTCCCAAATGATGTTTAACAGAGCAAGGAAACTTTCACAGTATGTCTGATAATATTTTTTCTTCTGGAGAAAGTCTTATTTGCTTTATTTCAGCTAGAATAAAAGCAGTTTTTAATTTCTTTAAAAAACATTAAGGTCAAAATTATTAGCCGCTTTAAGCTATATTTTTTTCGATAGTCTACAGAACAAACCATCTTTATACAATGACTTGCCTAATTACCCTAACCTGCATAACCTAATTAACCTAGTTAAGCCTTTAAATGCCACTTTAAGCTGTACATGTCATGGTTACACAACGAAGACATGGATGGTTATCGCTTTTCATCAATTTATTCAAAACACAGTGGATTGTTCAACAGGAGAAGCAGGTAAGTGATATTCTTGGATGGAGAGCAGACTAGCATGTTGTTCACAATGTAAACAAGGATCTTCATTCAACCATCAGTGTATAAAGTCACTTCCCTTAATCACAGCATGTGCATCCACAGGTTAGGAGAAACATCCATAGGAGAAGGGAAACATCCAAGGAAGGCGGCGAGCCAGGCAGAAGGTAAGGTGAATCATCTGACTTCGATTCCAGCCGATGAACGACTGGAAACGGTGAGTCTATATAGGGGACTGTGATTGCTGGTGCAGGTGTGTCTCGTTAGTATTCAGGTGATTGTGCACGGGTGTAGTGAGAGGTGGCTGGTAAAGGAGAGCGATGATTGGGGCTGAGGGAACGAGATGGTGAGGGAGAATGGTGATTGGAGCAGCAGGAACGAGCCAGGGATGTGACAGTACAGAACTGTCTTGAAAAATATCTAGTCAAATTTTATTTACTGTCATCATGGCAAATATAAAATAGATCAGTTATTAGAAATGAGTTATTAAAACTATTATGTTTAGAAATGCGTTGAAAAGAATCTTCTCTCCGTTAAACAGAAATTGGGGAAAGAAATAAACAGGTGAGCTAATACTTCAAGGGGTTTAATAATTCTGACTTCAACTGTACTGTATATATTGAAAACCAATGCAAAAGTAGCACATTGTAATAGAAAAATGCATTCTTAAAAGTGTAACAATGGGTTTAACAACAATTAGTAACAGAATCAAATCATCCCCGTCACATTTAAGCATTCTGTATTATTTTACATTAATAATGGATTCAGTTTACTGTAAATTATACATTTGTCACATTTATCATTCTAGTTTAAGTTACTTTTAACAGGTTGTGTTGAAAGCTGCGGTCACACTAGAGTTTGCGAAATTCTGTCGTATGGCGCTTCGAAAGGGGGCAGGATTAAACAAGATGATAAGACATAAAAAAAAGCGAGCGATTGCTCCATGTTTTAAATTTCTGTCAAGAAAGGTCATGGTTTGATCCTCGATTCGTCTCACGCAATCAAGTGATGCGATTTCGCAGGTCAGAGTTCACCAAGCTTGAACTTTGCACTGCTGCAACCTGCGTAACTTGACGCATGACCTTGCGTTTCCGGTCTGACGCATTCGCGTGCGTATAAATGGAAGTCTATGGGGAGAAAAGTCCTGTATGACCGCAGCTTTATACTCGGGTGATTATCACTGTGATTTTGAGTTGTGTTTTTGTGTAATGTAATTTTTATATATTACAGTATGTCATGTGTTGCTGCTTTCTTGGCCTGGTCACGTTGTGTGTGTATGTACTGTATGTAATAACACACAATAACCTTGCATTATAAAGGTTAATGATTGATAAATTAACTGATTGTTAATATTTAAACAACAATCCATCATGCACTGCAAAAAACATCCATAAGTTTTCCATATTTTGTGATTCATGTTTTCATTTTTTTATCTTCCCATGTCGCATTATAGGAGCTTAATCTTTCTTTTATTTAATTGCTTATTTTAAGTGCTTTTTGCATTTTATAATACTACAACAAAACCACAACAAAATATGGAAAAAACAATACAATACAATAATAATACATATTAGATACAATACATAAAATCACTAACCTATGACAGAACAACTGAATAACAGACCACAGAGGAACAAATGCACATGAAAACAAAATATAATTTAGCTGGTCAGGTAATGCATAAATAAAAGTTATTATAAAGTACCATTGTTCCTATTTTACCAAAAAAATGCATTATCCTGACTATAGTTTTATTGTCAAATAATAGTTTGGGCACATTATTAAAAACATTATAGATTATGAATAGTGAATATCAATTACACTCAATCTTTAATTACTATGTTATGAACAGGGATCACTGGTTATGCTTGCATTTCTTCCAATGCATTAAGGTGTTCTAATATCTGTCCCCATGTTTTATTAAATATCTCCAATTTATCATTTTTTGATATATCTCACCCTCTCCAAAGCAAGCATGTTTAAAAGATCTCTACCCCCCATATAAATTTAGGTACAGATTCAGTTTTCCACATCTCAAAAAGACCCTTTTGGTATTTACCATATAAATAACATGGGTTGTCTTTCATATTTATTAAACATCTCTACCGCTAAAGAGCATAAGTGGACATGGTTCAAGATTTTTTTTGGAGTGCTTTAGAAAAACATTCAAATATATTTTCCCAAAATTCTTGTAATTTAGGACACAACCATATCAAGTGGGTTAGGGATCCTTCTGATGTTTTACACCTGTTACAGAGTGGAGATACCTGAGGAAAAATCTTATGCAGTTTCTACTTAGAGAAGTATAACCTATTTAGGGTTTTAAATTGAATTAAATTACAGTATGTCTTACGTTAATTGAGCATACATGTATATTCTCAAGGCCTTCTTAGGGCTGTGCAATTTGGGGAAAATATCTAATTGCGATTTTTCTGACAGACATTGCAATTGCGATTTGATTTGTGATTTAATTTTGTAGTCAAGCTTCAGATAAAGTTTTGGCAACAATTCTGCGATAGCTCTTAAAAAGGACCTGTTTTTGTTCAGTGTCTGTGACTTCGAAACCAAAATATTGCCAGCAGATGCCATTATCCCATTTGTCCACGCTTTCCTGTTTGTTTGTTTTTATTGTGGGCGTTTTGCCCAGTTCAGTTGTACAATTCTGATTGGGCAGAACGAAAGTGTGCTAACTCAATTGGCTAGTAAGACTATCACACACAGGTGGCAGTCACGTATTTGCTCTGGGTGGTGGAAATTAAATAATATTTCATACCGCAGCCTCTTGCGATTAACTAATCACAACGTTTCAAATTGCGATTACGATTCGATTAATCGCACAGCCCTACTTCTTCCCAACTCTCCGAATCTATCTCTAACCCTATTTCATTCTCCCAAGCTTGCTTAACTTTGATTTCATCTACAACTTCCTGTCTTAGGAGCAACTTTTATCCATGAAAAGTTCGAAAAAGTGACTTTTATTGACATTTTTAATAATTCAAAGTGCTATATTTCCTGTGCTGGTGTTGTAAATTAATCTACCTTGTAATGAGCTGCCAGTACATGTTCTATTATTTCACAGACTTATTTCTCTATATATTATTTCTTATAAATTATATTATTTCAAACTACTACAACGTCAATAAAAGTCACTTTGGATTTTAAAGTAAACGTCGACAGAGCAGAAATCTGGGACCCATAATGCAATTCACAACCGTAAATAAACGAAAAGCACTTGTTAATCACAAAAAACAAAATGGAAATGGTTAATTAACAGATAGTTTTTTACAGTGTGGGAATTTTTGAAAATTGACATCCCTAATCTGTACCCAGCTAGCAGCATGACGATCACTCAGGACAAGCAGTGGTGTGTCCTCCATAGACAGCACTGCAGTCTTCTACATGTACAGTATGCATAATGCCCAGCTGGCCGTCTCTCCCTGCTCTCCTCCATCAAGTGATTGATGTTTTGCTGTCACCAGCCTCTAAGAAAGCACTAAGCGAGTCGCTGTTCTCTCTGCTCGGTCTCACCTGAAGCTTTTTTTTTTGTTCTATTTTTATTTAAAAATGGTGGGGCGAGAACAAGATTTGCTGCTCCTCCCCGTCCAAAGGAAGGGTAAGGCAGTAGGGTGTAAAAATAATGGGTTATGTATGGAATGAGGGATGTGTGTAAATGACAGAGCAGGGAATGTGGCGTCCTCTGCCTCAGTCTAACCCTCGCGGTTCGCCTCTCGCCCCTGAGATGAGGACATGGAGACTGCAGGAGGTGCGAATTTGACAAATGGAGCCACTAAGCATCTTTCCCTCCTCTGTGTGTGTCTTCAAGACCCTTGAGAGATACAGCATTGCCTGGGGAGATGGTCTCTCTGCAAGTAACACACGCATATAGAACACACTTAACTGTGATGCATTACACTATCACCAGGCAACCAATATAATATAATATAATATAATATAATATAATATAATATAATATAATATAATATAATATAATATAATATAATATAATATAATATAATATAATATAATATAATATAGAGCCGAACGGTGGCCTAGTGGTTAGCATTGTCATCTCACAGCAAGAAGGTCACTGGTTCCAGTCCCGGCTGGACCAGTTGGAATTTGTATGTGTAGTTTGCATGTTCTCCCCGTGTTTGTGTGGGTTTCCTCCCGGTGCTCCGGTTTCCCCCACAGTCCAAAGACATGTGCTGTAGATGAATTGAATAAGCAAAATTGACCGTAGTGTGTGTGTGTAATTGCGAGAGTGTATGGGTGTTTCCCAGTGCTGGGTTGCAGCTTGAAAGACATCCTCAGCGTAAACCATATGCTGGATAAGTTAACGGTTCACGTGGCAACCCCTGATAAATAAAGGGACTAAGCCGAAGGAAAATTAATAATATAATATAATATATTATAATATAATATAAAGGGCAACGCAGTGGTGCAGTAGGTAGTGCTGTCGCCTCACAGCAAGAAGGTCGCTGGTTCGAGCCTCGGCTGGGTCGGTTGGCGTTTCTGTGTGGAGTTTGCATGTTCTCCCTGTGTTCGCGTGGGTTACCTCCGGGTGCTCCGGTTTCCCCCACAGTCCAAAGACATGTGCTACAGGTGAATTGGGTTGGCTAAATTGTCCGTAGTGTATGAGTGTGAATGAGTGTGTATGGATGTTTCCCAGAGATAGGTTGCAGCTGGAAGGGCATCCGCTGCGTAAAACATGTGCTGGATAAGTTGGGGGTTCATTCCGCTGTGGCGACCCCGGATTAGTAGAGGGACTAAGCCGAAAACGAATGATTGAATGAATAATATAATATAATATAAACACAAAAACTGTCTAATAAAACATGTTTAAATATTGTAAAATATCATAGAAACAGACAATTAAACTAATAAATAAATAAATATACAAAGTTTTAATATAATATTAAAGTTTAATAAGAGAATTGGAGTTAATTTATAAAAACTGTAATTAATGGTCCTTTTATAAGATGAGATGGAAGGTCAGCAATGTCACATACTGTTATAAATCAAATTTCTTTCTGAATTGTATTGTAAAAGGGGTCATTCCAAACATTGTTCAAAAGAACAATGTAATTTAAGTAAAAAGTTGATTAGAGAAGCGAAAACATAGAGAGAAGATCAGCAAATTATAGGATGCTCATCTAAAATGATTAAGTGGCAACAAAAACCTGAAACACACCACACAAAACCTGAAAACAAGCCACGACAGTTATATTTGATTGAAGAATAGTCTGAATGGCAAAGATCCAAGCAATCATCACCTCCAGATAAAAAAAAAGATCTATAATGACCTATACGTAAAGATACGGTGAAAACAAGTATGAGGGAAGCTCCACTGTCAGCAAAAAGCACCCACAAAACACCATTGTTGAACAAACTACAAAACAGGATACAGAATCATTCAACATTTGCTAAAGTACACATTGAAAGACAAAAGTGGCTTAAGGGCCGATCACACTGAACACGCTTTTACGTTCCAAAAACGCAAGGCGCACCACACTGCCATTTTGTTGCGCTTTTTGTTGCTAACAGGCAACAACTGGATCAGCTGTGTATTGTGCGCGAGTGTTGCTGTTCATATTGTTATAATTGTAATATTTAAAAATTATGTGATATTCAAGGTTTTTGAAGTCATATAGTTCTGGATAACTTGAAACAGCGACCACAAGTCTCTCCTCCATCTGTAAAAGTCTCCGAAATCATCTTGACAACACAAACACTGCTGTCACCTCAATGGAAACCCCGCCTCTGCTTTCATTTGATTGGAGAATGAAAAAGACACGACTGACGTAACACGCTTTTTCTGCTCAGAGTTTACTTTTATTTCAACTGCAAGTGCACAGCGCGCAACGTGTCCCTATACTGAAGAGGAAATGGCTCTGAAATTAGCATTTCACCAAGACAATGACTCCAAACACAAATAAATGAACAACATAATGGTTTCAAGCAAAAAAAGAATTGAGATAATGGAGTGGCCAGCTCAAAGCCCTGACCTTAAATCAACTGAAAACTTTATGAGGTGACATTAAAAAAATGCAGTTTCCGAACTACAACCCAAAATTCACAGAAACTGTAGCACGCAGCTTGTTTTTCCTTTGCTGAAAAACCCATTTGTGTCAGAGGTTTGACAGAAATGCCGCATTTATCAAACAAAATGGCTATGAACTAAATATTAGCTCAGTAATTTGAACATAAGTGTAAAACAAATCTTTAGTTTATAAGCATTTCAGTTTAAATAGAAAAATATTCACGCTTGTTTTTTTACAGATTAATTTCTTAATTAATTTCCTCCTTTAAAAGAAGCTATCTTAATACTTTAATTTAAAATTGAATGTGTAATTTTCCACAATGTTTAAGATATAAAAATACAAGTTAATTAAAAATAGTTTTATTTAAAAAAAACTTAATTAGTTTTAATAACTAATTCCTAATAACCACAATAGTTATATTGCAAGATACGAGTATTCAGCTTAAAGCGTGATTTAAAGGCTTAATTAGGTTATTTCGGAAAAACTACAGGCAAGTTAGGTTAAATAAGCAAGTCAGTGGACAACAGTGGTTGTTCTGTAAGCAATCAAAACAATAAAAGTCGTAATGGGGCTAATAATATTGACCATAGCACTTTTTAAATGTTTAAAAATATTTTTTTATTACAGCCAAACTAAAATAAATAAGACTTTCTTCAGAAGAAAAATACTGAATTATATTAAAAAAGAGTAAAAATATCACAGGAGGCTAATAATTTTGTTTTAAACTGTATACAGTTGTGTTCAAAAAAGAGCAGTGCCTTAAAAAGTGAATAAACTACAAATCAATAAAGTTTTCATCATTTACTGTAGCTCTCAAATTCAGTTTGATGCATATTTATTTATGGATAAAATCTTTGCCATTAGCTAATGATTATGTGAATGCTGATCTGTCCTTTTCTCCTCTAACTGTAGGCTTTAAGTCTAGGTAAGACTGAAACAATCGACCAATGCAGTAGAAACAGTAGACAAAGCACATAAAACTCCATTTAAAGATTTGCAAAGACATTTGAGTAATACATTAAAGAGCCAAAAATCGTTCAGCAACAATAAACCACTTCAGGAAACATGAAACACTGCACGCGACACAAGATTCCTCCGCAACGGTGCAGTTTTGCATTCTGTATTGCCTATTGTGCTGTAAACAGTGTGAAAGACCTGCCAGCTCGGCTCTCGGGTTGAAAACTCAATCTGCATGAAACAGATTTGCCTCTTATGCTTCTTTTTTTACCCAGCAAACAATTCAAATCCTCGGTTATGCTCCTTGATGTATAATCTAGACATTCTTGAGAGAAAAAGGCTGTAAACATATCAGTAAATAGACGCTTATAGGCAATTACAGAGTGTGTTTTCTTTTTCAAAAGCCTCTATTTATATTCAGCAGAGAACAATTAGCAGCACACATGAGGTCAATGTATTGTAATGAGTGTGTCCACCCGCAAAGAGGACAGGTACAGTGGATATCAGACTTATTAAAGCCCCTTTGAATTTTTTTTCTTTTTTAAATATTTCCCAAATGATGTTTAACAGAGTAAGGAAATTTTCACAGTAGGTCTGATAATATTTTTTCTTCTGGTGAAAGTCTTATTGGTTTTGTTTTTAATTTTTTAAAAACCATTTAAAGGTCAAATTTATTAGCCCCTTCAAGCTATATATATATTTTCGATAGTCTACAGAACAAACCATCATTATACAATAACTTGCCTCATTACCCTAACCTGCCTAGTTAACCTAATTAATCTTGTTAAGCCTTTAAATGTCACTTTAAGCTGTATAGAAGTGTCTTGAAAAATATCTAGTAAAATATTATTTACTGTTATCATGACGAAGATAAAATAAATCAGTTATTAGAAATGAGTTATTAAAACTATTATGTTTAGAAATGTGTTGAAAAAAAATATTCTCTCTGTTACACAGAAATTGGGAAACAAAATAAACAGGAGGGGTTAATTATTCAGGGGGTTTAATAATTCTGACTACAACTGTATGATTGCTGATTTTGATTACTTCCTCTTTTTCTCTTTTCAAACTTCACAATCCGCATAAAAGTGCATAACCATAGGATCCAGACCAGCAGCAGGACAGACAGACAGAATAAAAAGAAGAGACAACATAAGCCAAGTTCTTACATTTCAGCTCCAGACGGATGAAATCTGTGTTTCCAAGGTTTTCCAGGAAGACGCCATAGGGAGCGGAGGTCTTGAAGTAAAAGGAGATATCAGCACTTGTTTCACCTTGAAAAGTGGAAAAGTGCAGGTACGAAGATGGCGTGTTGAAGGACGCAGCGTTCCAGTAGCTTCCTGTAAAGCAGACCAGAGAAAAGGCCGAAGTTTACTTTCAACAGTTCTATGTCTGAAGTCAGCAGTCAAGGTCCTTTTTATCCAATATCTGAACCCGAACCACATTAAAGCACCATGAAATTCACAAAAGCAAAGCTTTGGCTGACACAAAATGACTTATTGCGTTGTCTGATTCTGTATTCTGCACAGTGGCCAGTCTTCAGAGGTCTCGTGTTTTCAAAAAACCATTTGAGACATGACCTGTAGCATCAAAAAACACTTAGGAGGAAACCATCAAACAAGAGGAAAACAACAATTCAATCACACAAGTCAACTCTTGTCAGAAATTTGAGTGGAAGTGCAGCATTCAGGGCTTTAGTGAGTTCTTGCCATTACCACAGTGAGTATTGTGTCCGTAACCTCGCTTGTGTGTGTCTGTTGGGGAATGGAGAGTGTTTGATACCCAACAGTCATTTTAAAGCCAGCTTGCCAACATCTTCTCTTCCCGATAGTCCTCATAGTCTGACCCCCACCTGCCGTGTAATAGAGGCCCACCAAATCCCTACCCATCTGAGTGGAAGACACAAAAATAAAGTGTCATTTCTCTCTTAGATGATGAGTAGTGCATTTCTCAGGTAAGAGTGGTATTTTTAGTGATGGCAGAGCTGAAGGATAAAGTGAGAGATCACTCAAAATCAAACAGGGGTTTGGGGGGAGCTTATATTTAGTCTGAATATCTCCAGAGCTTTGCCATGGACAGTTATTGGATATTCTGTGGCTGTATTAGTGTGTGGGTTGCATGTGTGGGAGAAATATGCCAGCTCTCGTTCGTTATTCTAGTCATATCCTTTTAGAATTAAAACACAACATTGGCTGCAATGCATTCTTGTGAATACTTCCTGTTGACAAATATGCAGTTTTGAATGCTGATATCTGTGTAACCCCTCAAGTTGTACTTGCCCTGCTTTGTGAATCAGTTAGCAGTGGAAGAATGAGCTTTACATGGACAGAAAATATTAGCTTGCCAACCATCAAATTTACAAAACCCCTAAACCTCACTTCCAGCTTGTTCTTATGATTTTAACTGATTTATGTTCTTTTCATTAGAAGTTTCCCAAAACTGGACATGCAACCCATACTTTAAAACACTGTAGTTATAAAGGTCTGTCTATACTAGATGCAGCATGATGCAACTCTGCAATTCCCTGACAATAAACTGATGCCAGTTCTATTTCCTGATGAGCTCCTCTGACATGGAGGACAAAGGGGTAGGCACCAATCCACTATACTGTACTGTCCACTGTACAGTATGCCCACTGGGATTCAAACTAGCATTATTGGCATAGGAGAAGGGAGTACACTAAGTAACACAAAGCAATTGGTAAGCATTAGATACTTAAAGGTGCTGTGAGTAAGTCTTTGTTTTGGTCATTTAACCCACCCACTGCCAGTTTAGCCAATTATATTTCGGCACCCCATGTTGACTTGGTGGAAAACAGCATATTTTATTCATTCAGTCAGAAAGGCTCTTAAAGCATGTGCCCATGACCGAAATGCGACCTCCGGTGGACAGTAGCAAACTCTGAAATGAGATGCAGATTCAGAGTTCCACATAAGGTGGTTATAAATTATGGACAACAACAATAGCCAAAATAGTATTCAAATTATTTTTAATATCGGTTGCTTTTGGTGCTTCACAGCTTTTCATTGGTAATTTTTTGTTTTAAGAATAAGGTCCAACACTTAAAATAAAAGTTACTTGTAAAATGTTTTCTTTACTTAAAACACAATACAGTAGCGAAAGATGACTTCACTTGCGTCAGATTGCACGCTTTCTTGCACAGCTGGATGTTGGACTCATGAAAAATAATTGTTTGCATTGGCCAAAACTGATCAGCTGAAGTTAGACTGAAGCGACAACCAACAAAGGATTCTACTTGGTCTTAAAGCCTTTTTCGATGGATTATTTTTACAATTTATGATGGCATAGCAGTTAAAATAGGACATATGATTTCATGTATGGTAAAAATTGTGGACCTTTGTCAGTGAGGGGTGGGTCTTTTGAACCACCCGAAATACCCCCCCCAGTTACGTGCCTGAATGTAGATGCTGAATCACTAATATGTGTTGGTTTGCACTGAATCACAGTTCTAAAGTTCAATTTCAAACGGTTTATTTTATTTTCAAGATCTGAGGTGAACTATCTGCTGCTACTTTCAGTAGTATGGCAATAAATGTCACGTAAAATGGCATTTAACACTGAATAAGGCACATGAGGTGTACCTGAGGTGATCATTGTCAGTTTTCTGTAGTTCAGCTGCAAGAAATAGAAGCCGTTTCTAAAATATAAATGTTGGTTAGAACAAAAACTCCTTTTAATATGGAAAATACTCCTTCTATCACGTTGTTGCATTTATTTAGAACATGGTTTAAATCAGCCTTAAATAAGCCTTTAGGCTCAACAGTCTGGCACACTGCTGTCGTCAATCTGGCAACCTACACTTGCATGTGTTTTGAACCAAGTGTGCAATACCTAGTTCAACCACTGGGTGTCAAACTTACGTACTGCACCTTTAATAAATAAAAAGACTGATTTACAGGCCATCTACCCCTACCATGTTTTTCAACAAAACTGGTAAAACAGTACTTATTAGCAATTAGCTTAACCAGCAAGACAATTAGTATTAGAAAAATGGACTGTGTTGTTCAACTAGCTTAACCAGCTCCAAACTAACAAGGAAATTCCTGCTTATTTGAGCTGGTCTTTTCAGCAGATTTTGTTTATAGGCATTTTCAACACTGTCATAATAAATAACCGGCACGATGTCTGGCTGAAATTCTTTTGTGCTTAGCGACTGGCTAAATGCTAAACCACAAACACAGAGTGACAGACACAGACGTTTTCCCATTAATAATGACTGAGATCAGATTTATCCCCAGACATTTAGCGTGACTCGTGTGCTTTAAATCAGAGATCTAAATAACGTTAGTTCTCTCTGCTCTAATGTCATACATAAAACTCAACTGTACAGAGAGGAGGAGAGCAGAAGAGAGAGAATAAAAGATCTGAGGAGGGGTGAAAAACAGAATATGATGGAGAGGAACACTGCGACAACAGACTGGAGAGAGATTAGGGGATGATGTCATCTCTAGACAGATAGAAACAGAGAGACTAGAGCAAAGTTTTATTCAAAGTGTCAATATTATTCTAATTCTGGTACACTAATAAATATTTCCAACTAAATGGGTTTAGAAGGTTAACAACAGCAGAAATGCTAACTTAAAAAATTATGGTGTAGTGCTGATCATGTTTTGCTTTAAAATGTTAGTTTTTCTTTGAACAAATTGAGTGTTATCTGCTTTTTCAGTGTAAAGAAGGTACATTATAGTTTACAAAAGAAGACTTAATTTTTCTAAGTATATTTTTGTAAATCTTTTAGAGGCAGAATATTATTTTTGAATGTTTTTTGTAATATGTGAAAAGCTTTATTTTGAAAAGTGTATTTTTATTATGTTTTTGTGAGCATATTTTTGTAAATCATTTATTGTTTTTAATTTACTTCATACTTGTATTACTATTATTTTAATAGTATTAATATTTTAACTTATTGTAATAAGTGAAGATACAGATAAGGACAGTATTTGGATTTTAAAATACCAACGCCCAAATAAAGACTGGAAAGAAATGGAAACCATCATATGCAGTGCACCAGGCCATTAACCATTTGAAACATCAAGAAGTTGTTGGGTTTGTGCAACAAGGGAGAGCAGGCCTGGGTTGGGGAACATCACCTAGGATGTGGTCCAAAGCCTCAAAGACAGAAAGGAAAAAACTGGTGATCTCTGAAGTTATGAGGAGGAAAAAGAGCGTTATAAGATCAAGGCCATAAGCCAATCCCAACAGGGGAGATGGACAACCTGGGAGGCTGTTGTTGACAGGGTTGTGTCGTGGACGGATTTGTGGAGAATGCCACAAGCAAGGCTGAGCTTCCTAATCAGGGCAACATATGACACTCTCCCAAGCCCCAAGAATATACATCTCTGGTATGGCGCAGAGGAGAGCTGCCAGCTCTGTGGCCATCCGAATCCCAGTTTACAACATATCCTGGCCAGCTGCAAGGCAGCATTGAGTCAAGGAGGATACAGGTGGCGCCACGACCAGGTCCTGCGGAAATTAGCAGAAATCATTGAGGCTCGAAGACTGGAAGCCAACAGGGCCACACCTGTAACATCTCACGGTCTTTTCCAGTTTGTGAGGGAAGGGGGTGAGGCACTTAGCAGCACCACAAAGATGTGGTCGCTGCTGTCACCTGGAAGCAACTGGGAGCTGAGAGCAGATCTTGATCATCAGCTGAAGTTCCCACAGCAAATTGCTATAACCACTCTCCGGCCAGATATTTTGCTCAGGTCCACCGTCGCAAAATTGTCATCATGGTCGAACTGACAGTGCCATGGGAAGATGGTCTGGAGGCTGCGTTTGAGAGGAAGAAGGGAGATATGCAGACCTAGCAGACACTTGTAATGATGCAGGGTGGCGCGCGTTAACTTATCCAGTGGAAATTGGCTGCAGAGGCTTCCCTGGAACCTCCACCCAACGGCTCCTGAAGTCTATTGGTGTCAGAGGCACCAAATTATCAAGAGCTCTAAAAGAGCTGGCAGAGGAGGCAGAGAAAGGGAGCTTCTGGCTATGGCTTCGGAGGAAAGACAAGGCATGAGGGAGAGAAGGATCCTAGGGTTGGCTGCAGGGGGCGGTAGGGAGACGTCCCTACCGTTGCTCCACCACCCGGAGATGTTCCGGGATTAAAGGGGCGAAACATCAACGATGGGTGGCTCCCGGCTAATGACCCTGCAGCCAGCCTAAATGGCACCGGCGGAGATGCGTCAGGCAAAAATGCCTTGCAGGTAGTTCTACCTGTGCTTACATCTAATAAGTGAAGATACAGATAAGGACAGTATTTGGATTTTGATAATCATTTTATTGTTGGAAAATTTTGAAACTTTAAAAATGTTCATTGTAAAATATTGTGAAAATACTATTGAATAAACTCAATGAAACGGAAACTGTTTTTTTTATTTGGTTAAACATAACAATATAAATTGTAGAATAATTGAACTTAAATAACTACATAGATTTTAGCTAAATTATGAATGTTATGTTGATTGAACTAAACAACATTACATTACATTTATGTAACTAACTTAAGCTCACTAAAGTAAACATTCTTTCTTAAAGGTAAATTAACTCAGTTACATGGAACCAGTGAACAAAAAAAAGTTTTTTTTGAGTGTAGTTTGCACCATATGGACCCTTTTCACAAGACTGTTACGACGCGTTTAACAATCATCATAATCTTAAATCCTTGAAAGTTTTTAATATTTAAATTTTTTTTAAACATATGAACATTTATATGCATTTCTGAATGTATTATGTGACATTTGCGTCAAATTACAAAAACAAATTACAGCTTATGCGAGGTGTTTGTAATGCAGCGTCTTTGGGGCTGAGAGTAAATTTGACATTATTCTCTCCTCTGGTTGCCATCATCAGTCTCACACTATTTTTTCCTTTTTTTGAAAGTCTTAATAACACCATTGTGGAGTTTTTCTTGTATTATTTCAGCAAATAGGATTGTAAAAAAATTATTTGTTGTACTGCGCTTATTTGTTGACCGTGACGCCTTCTGCTACTGAGAAACCCGGAAATTTAAAAAGGGTCTATTGTTTGTTCCTCTCAATTTGAAAATATAAGTCAAACTACCATTTTATATTTCAAGTATGAGCTCCATTCTGATTATTATATCATGAAATATGAATCATAAAAGGCTGATGTAACAAATGTGATTCAAAACTAATAACAATGTCTTAAAGTTCATATGACAGGCTAATATGATAACATGCTTCAAACAATGAATTAAAAAGAAATCAGACAATTTACTATCCATTATGTCATTTCAAATTTCTATAACTATTGTTTTCACTTGAGCAAAAAGTATAGGTTAAACTCTTTTCTTTCTTATTTCTGTAAGCTATCCTTTAAACAATAATTCAAGAACCACTGGCAAATTTATTCAGTGAATCATCAATTCCTTTACGTGGATTCATTTAAATGAACTGTCTCGTAATTACTCATTATAATGGTTCACTGTCTTGAAAGGCTAAGTTTATTTTTGAATGCAGCCTGCAAAGACAATGCAATAGAAGAGAAATTGCCTTTGTGTCCATTTCAAGCAAATTCAGACTGCAGGTAGTACAATTTTTGCAGAGTCAGCAGCCACATGGCGTCATTGCTGTATAGGGGCATTGGAGCGTACATGCAAAAATGGTTCACTCCATCAGTGCTGAATGCCAGAGAAGTCAAGGACCCCTTCCTTTTATTTCTTACAGCCACATATATCCCATAATTTTAAGAACATTCTATTTAAAAACCCATTGGAAAATGTGAGTGGCCTGAATTCCAGTCACATGAAACCATCTCATGCCACTTTATTAGGTACACCTTACAAGTACTACATCAAACCACTCTTTGCTATACCCCATGCCCAGTATGCTACATTTTATTGAAAAACCAGGAGCATATTACAGAAAGTTTCTTATCTTAGTTCTTAACTTATGATATGATACTTTAACTTTGGATTTTTCCCAGATTTGTATTAAATAATCAAATCTTAATGTGATTTAGAATTCTTATCCTGTCTTACAAAACCATATCTTATCTATGGTCAGGAAATATTAAACTGTGTCATCAAGTTTGACAATTCACTCTCAGGTTGGTTACGAATCGATCTGTTAATGAGTCAGCCTAAACAAAATGTATAATCTGTAGTCTGTATACAAGATATACACACTTAGGGAATGCTACTGTAATAGCTTTTGCAACAGCTTTATAATAGTAAAGTCACTGTACAGTTTCACTATGTGTAAAAACTTACTAAGGCAATTGGTTTGCAGACATTTTTTTAGTAAAGTCAATTATTTGAGTTAAGAGTATAGTGCTCATTTGTATGTATTTGCATGTGTAGATGTGTAGAATATTTTTAAATATATGCAAAGTCATGCTTTTAAATAAGTTTGTACTGCAACATTCAAGGGATATTTCACCCCTAAATTAAAATTTACTCACAATTTATTAACCCTCAAGCTGTCTCAGACCTTTTTGAGTTTCTTTCTTCTGCTAAACACAAAAGAAAATATTTTGAAGAAAGCTGAAACCCTGTAACAACTGACTTCCATAGTAGGAAAAAAAAACAAATACTATGGAAGTCATTAGTTACAGGTTTCCAGCATGCTTCAAAATACAGTATCTTCAACCGTGGAAAGTTTGAAACAAATAAAGGGTGAGTAAACGACAGAATTTTCAGTTTTGGGTGAACTATCCCTTTAAAGAGTTCACCCAAAACTGACAGTTCTGCAACCCAGTCTCATTCTGTTTAAGTACCCATACGGCACACGTGCCGATGCATGTGTCGAGCAACGGGACAAACTGGGAACAGCGGAAAAGCCGTCCATATGGAGGTAAGCGGTCAGCTGGTTAAAAAAAAAACAAAAAAAAAACGACATCATACCGCCCCGTAGCGTTCGTTTTAAAGATGAAATGCAGCCATACATAGCTCTGGCTACATAATTTGCAATTTGCAATGTTGAAATTCTGTCATCATTTACTCGCCACTTACTATAGAAGTCAATGGTTACACATTTTTAGCATTTTTCAAAATATTGTATTTTGTGTTCAACAAAAAATGAAACTCATAAAGGTATGGAACCACATGAGGGGGAGTAAATTGTGAGTAAATTTTTATTGAATTTATGTGCTCACTTGTACCACAAACAAATCACCAATTTGTTTCTCGATTGTAGAAGGAGGAGAACCAGAGACGTCCACACGTCCATAAGAGAGGTCTGCTCTTATCATAGCAGCACAGGAAGAGCTACTTTATTCAAGCTTGCTAAATGTAAAGGCTCTCAGTCTGTCTTTAAAGATCTTTCCATTAACACCCAATGTTCCAGCAAATACTTGCTTAATTATTCTCCAATTTGCAGAATTTTCAAAGGGAGCCTGTGTTTTTTTGGAACGACGTGGGCCTTTTTTAAATCAGCTTAATAAGGCGGTGCATATGGCTGATTAAATATGGCAGTGAAACAATTCACAGTTGGCCACATAGAAGAGCTGTCGCTGTCCTTCCTCAGTGAAGGATTACAATCTTGTGTTGGAAATGGAATGTTACACTGATTGTTTCAAAGCATCTCAATTTCACGCGTCACTTCTGGTTAGGTTTTCTTTTTTTTTCCTCACTCAGGAGTTTGAGTGATGTCTAGATGTGTTTTTTTTAAAACCGATTCAATAAGATCTGGAGTGTTCTTGAGCTGTGACCAAAGCGAATGAATGTTTGGACGTTTCTTGTGAATTTCATTTTAACAGAGTCAAGGACAATGAGAGCAGAGGTGCTCGACTGCGAACTACTTCAAAAAGTGTTCTACTTTTACATAAAGTGGAAAAAAAAGCTTTGGCTTTAAAGAAAGTTTAGTCTCGTGACTTTTGCATGTTCTGCTCATAATGGTAAGCAACGGCGTCAACATGCAAACTACATTTTTAGATAACTTATTCATGTTGATTATTAATACGCTGAGTAAGCATTACTGTTTGGCAAAATGTTTCATTCAGCTCCAGTAGCATATTCCACACGCCAAAGAGGGAAACTTGTAAAGCTGGTCGCAACAGCAGTTCTTTTACTGAGGAAAAGTGCTCCTTAGAGGAATCAACATGAGTCATCGCTTCAGAGCAGGAGATTTGCCTTTAAATGGGGATGTAATAGCAGATGTGGATATAAATCTAGAGGCAATTTCCAGGCTAGTGCCAAATCCACAGATGTTGCTGGTACTGTAGGCTCCTCACACATACAGTATATATCAACTTATGAAGAGATAATTTGCAAAACCAGATAACCACCTTTTTAGTACTTTTCAGAAATCAAAGATTTTTGGGGGGCAGTTTTACTCTTTAATACTCAATGTTAAAACATAATTTCTGAATATTACCAAAAAACTTCTTTTAGTAATGTCCATAAATCATGTTCTTTGCAATTTAAACTCTTTAATAGACAACGTAAAAACATGATATTTGATATTTACTTACATGCAGTTTTAAAGTTGTAACAAACAAACAAACTGACATAAATGTAAAACACAAAACCTAAAGAACTCAATCTAATAAAGTAATAAAGAAAACACAATTTGATTTCTTTGTTATTAGTACTAATTTTGCAATAGTATTCCTATGTGAGGGATGCTGGACAACGAAATGAGGATCCACATGCAGGTTTTATTAAGAAATAGTCAGGCAGGTAATGGTCAGACACAGGAGCAATTGGGTACATACAGGTAAGGTAATCAGAGTAGTCGGGTCACAGGCAAATAGACCAGTTTAGGCGGCAAACTACGTGAACAAAGCAAGGGTCAAACATGGCTAGGCAAGGCAAAAAAAAAACATGTCGTAATGCTCACTAAAACAGATAAAACAAGACTCAGCACTGGTGTGTAATCTACAAACAACAAACAATCTACAAACCTGGATCGCTGTTAATTGTGACCAATATATAATAATAATATTAGTAGTGTATCAAATACAAACAATCAACAATGATTTGTAGTGACCTAATGGGGGTTTCTGTTTTACGTTTAAAGTAGGGCTGCAAAATATATAGTTTCAGCATCAATATTGCAATGTGCACATTCGCAACGTTGAGTCTGAATTATAGTTGACCAGGAGCTGCAGAATTGTATTTATACGATTTATGCAAAAAAAAAAAAAAAAGGTTTTGTCTTGTTTCTAGTGCAAATATCTACATTTCAAGACAAAAATAAGATTTTTTTTTTAAAAATCCAGAATCTGCCCATTTTGGTCTCTGAATACATTGTATCTGTTTTGTAGCATGTGGCTTTAAATCCAAATGAGCTGCTTCTCCCCGCCCACCGCTTTGATGTGTGTGTCTGTTTCTCATCATCCGTTACATCAGATAAACAGCAGTCAGTGATACAGACTCGGATGAAGCTGAAATATAGCTCAGTAGTCAGAAACACCAAGTAAGTTTATTTCATGCATTTGTGGAGGAGTTTATTCAAGCCTTTCTGAAATGATGAGTTTCACACAAATGCAGTTTGTAGTACACACACACACACATATACATACACACACACATATACATACATACATACATACATACATACATACATATTTATATATACATATATATATATATACATATATACATACATATATATACATATATATATATACATACATACATACATATGTATATATACATACATATATATATATCTCTCTGGGATTTGAGTCCTATTTTAACATCAGAAAAAAAAAAAAAGAGATTTGTTGGGTTTATATCACTGTCTGTCCAAACAGCTTACAAAAGTTTTTATCATAGATTCTCTTTAAGGAAAATTCATTTTGACTTATTTCTTCTCTGAACTTGAAAACAAAACATTATTTTTACTAGATCTAATTTTTTTAGACATTTGGACTAGAAACGAGACAAAGCAAATTAGGAAAAGAAATTTTAAATAAATTTTAAAATAAAAATAAAATATCGCAATATCATTTTTTCCAATATCGTGCAGCCCTAATTTAAAGTATAACTTAATCTAAAAACATAAAAGTATCTATTTTCAATGCTAATCTTTTAATATACTAGTACTACATAGTCATTAGCTATTAATCACATACTTGTACTTATTCATTAAATACAATACTGATTTAATGAATACTAGAACTTATTACTAGTACCAAGATATAGTAAGTAATAACTGAGTGCCTATAACTATCCAATGTAAAAGCCACTACAGTAAGCTTGCACTAACCACATCACCACATCCACATCTGTTCACAGCATAAGCCACAGGTGTCAAACTCAATTCCTGGAGGGCCACAGCTCTGCACAGTTTAGTTCCAACCCTAATAAAACACACCTGATCAAACTAATTGAGTGCTTTAGGCTTGTTTGATACTTATGCTGCGTCCCAATTCGCATACTGATACTACGACCTAAAAGTATGTACTTTTTTTGTGGAGGAAAAATATATACTTTTGAGTGTGTAACAGAAAAGTATGCAAGCTTTGGGACATACTACTTCCTCGTTACACAGATCGTTGTGTTGCTTAGTTAAGAGCCCTGTCAATCATCCACATTTCTGTCGTATTTAATTTCCTACCTTATTGGAGAAGCAGCAGCAGGATAATCTCCCATTCACGAGTCTTTCATGCAGAGAAATCTCCTCAGGTCTTTGGATAATTCTGCATTCAGACGGTTATGTCCAAACACGTCTTTATATAAGTTCAGTATTGTTGTTGCAGATGAAATATAACACAGACAATGGTATTTAAATATTCTCCAGTGGGCTATATATTAATTAACAGTCATACAAACATCTTTACCGAAGCCACTCTGCTTGACGGTTGGTCTCCCGCGTCCATCATGTTTGTAGTTTGTTTACACTTTTCACCCGCATTTTGTAGTTCTAATCGAATTTACGTCCAACGCGCAATGTACTGTGGGTAATATCAGTGGTTAGAGTATGGACGCTTCTACACTTAAAATTTTGACCGGAAATAGTAAACCATCCGGGAATTTTTGGCATACTCTTTTCAACATACTACGATTTGGGACATACTAATTCTATTTTCACATACTATTTAGGACGGATAGTATGCGGATTGGGACGCAGCATTACAGATGGGTGAATTGAAGCAGGACTGGAACTAAACTCTGCAGAGCTGAAGCCCTCCAGGAATTGAGTTTGACACCCCTGGCATAAGCTATTGGTCAATGTGATAAACCATCAAATCAAATTAGTGTTTGTATTCCAGGTTTTTCAGCCATTCTGATTAAACAAATACAGTATAACATGTCTTTAATGAATTAATATGATTTAAACTGCATTATTCATTCAAAATACCTTTTTTCTGTACTTTCATTAAATAAATACATGCTTGGCAAGAATGCTAGACATTTTGGACCATTAAACTAACTAACTAACTAACTAACTAACTAACTAACTAACTAACTAACTAACTAACTAACTAACTAACTAACTAACTAACTAACTAACTAACTAAATGAACAAACACTCATTCCATACCTGTGAGAGATACGTCATAGTTTTGTGAACACAATTTAAAAAACAACTCTTTCTAGAAGATTCCAAAGCTTGCAAGTATCATTTAAAGTAAACAGTCCAGTTACGACTGGACAGATGAAACAACTTACAATAAAATGTGAGCATAAAGTCACTTCAGTAGCTTGAAGCGGAGCACAGAGCAGCTTTATCAGGCGACCTACAAACAGACTGATGGCAATTCTGAAGCAGCTGCTGCATTTATAGTAAAGCACATGAAAAATCACAAGCGTGGCCTACAAAAATCCACACCGAGTGTTATTTATGCTGCGCTAAAGTACTATCAAAACTCTCCAACTAGGGTGTTTTTGCAAAAGTGTACAGACGAAGGCCTAAAATATATCTCACAAACAGCAGTTCTACAGCAAAGCGCCACAATAACTGCATCTTGTTTTTCTCTTCAGCAGGGACAGGAAGCGTTTGTCAGGACAGAAGGGAAGATGGATGATATAACCTACAGTAAACAACCTGCAGCCTTCAGCCAGGACAGGGGAAGCTGGAGAATTGTTCATCCTGCAATGCGACCGTGACCCAAAACACCAGCTGAAGGACCACAGGAGGAAGAATGACCTAGACCAGCTAGAAGTAATGTCTTCACAACTTATTTGATTCAACTTTCTTGAAACTATTGTTCACTTACTTCGACAGTTTGAATCCAACACATTTACACTTAAAGTCAAAGTTATTCACCCTCCCGTGAATTTTAATGTTCTCTTTCAAATATTTCTCAAATGATGTATAACAGAGCGAGGATTTTTAACAGTATTTTCTATAATACTTTTTCTTCTGGAATACTTTTTCTTCTAAAGTCTTATTTGTTTTATTTTGACTAGAATAAAAGCAGTTTTAAATTTTAAGATCAGTATTATTATAATTCAAAACCATTTTAAGATCAATATTATTAGCCCCTTAAGTAATATATATATATATATATATATATATATATATATATATATATATATATATATATTTTGATTGTCTTCAACAAATCACTATTATACTGTACAGTGATTTGCTTAAAGAGCCCCTATTATGGGTTTTTGAAAATTACCTTCCATGTAGTGTGTAACTGTTGCGAAGAGGAAGCTATGCAAACCGGGGTAGTTCCAAATGCAGCTTTATTATAAGAATGGTCAGACAGGCAGGGATCAAAAACCAGCATTGACAGTGTAGTAGAGAATCAAGAAGCGTTATGCAAAAACAGGCAAAAGGTTCAGGGCCGGCAGCAAAGGTTCAAAACATAATAATCAGTCCAAGGTCAAAAACACAGAAAACAGGAAACAGGATAAACGCTTACGTACAGACAGCAACAGTTAAACAATACTCAGCATCATTTGTGTGTTTGTGTACTGAATATATAGTGCAATGATTTAGTCCTTGAGTGGCTTCAGCTGAGGGTTAGCAATAAGTGGTGACTTGCATCAGGAGTGTGTGTGTGTGTGTGGCATGACTGGATATGTAGTCCATTTATCAGCAGAATTGTAGTCCTTGTGAATGGGTGTGTGTGTACCAGCGGTCTCTAGTGGTAGGATCTCGCTGGTGATCATGACAGTAACACAGCTCTAAGTGAAGTGAACTATCCAGCTAAGGCTTAAATCTGAAAGTGGACAGTTTTTAAAACTATTGATTCATCTAAAAAAAAGAGTCGACTCATAGTGGATTAAATGAATCGTCTTGATAACATGTCTTTAGCCGTTTCGGCGTGACGTGGATAAGAAACATAATTGTTGCGGGAAAAACCCGGGAAAATATAAACCTGCGGCCCCGCCCACTAACACAGCAGCAAAGACAAATAGATCCTGAAGTCATGAGTCATGAAGACGCTGTGCTTACCTGGATATTATTGGAAGTGTGAGGGAAAGGAGTGCTTCAGAAATCTGCACGCTTACAATGGGCGATCTATCAGTACACAGCTCATGGATTAGTTTCTTCATCCATTTTGTAATGGACAGACAATACACCAGGGGTGCGGGCAAAATAAGGACAGTTTATTAGGCACACAGTCAAACAAGGCAGGCTGCTGCACGCTGGGCTTCAGGGCTGGTGCGCAGCACTGAAAAGGCTTGCGAAGGCTCAGGGTGAGAGCGATGGGAGCCCGCAGAGATAGCTTGTTAGAGGACAGAGGAGGAGCGCTGGTGGGCGCTATAACCCCCCCGGCTGGGGATGTGATTGTTGGGCAAAGCAGAGTACAGGTAAGCCCTGAGAATATATAACACTTCACGCAAGAGGTGCCACAGCAATGATTGCAAATAGAAATGATCTACATGTTTTGTTACTTGTAACCGCTTATACTGTATCAGGTTAATTCTTTATATTCTCATATCGCGTCTAATGGCGCCTAACCGTCTAATGCCACGTTGTAAACGTGACGCGTGCTGCTTTGTTCATGGATTTAAATGTGTTTGTTAGCTTGTTCCACTGCCGTTTGTCGTTGCTATGGCCCCCGTTAGCTGAACCTAAACACGTGCAGCAGTCAAGGTTCAGAATAGTTTAGCTTTTGCTGCTGTGTGGATTAATACTGAATGTGTGTCATAGTTAAGAATAGAGCAATATGCTGGTGTTTAACTGCACTGCTTTCGGGGGTGAGGTGTCTGAATAACACTGTTGAAAACCGGGTACTGTTTACTGTGGTGTTAGTAAGTTTACTATGAAGCTTGTTTCAGGCGTCCGGTGCAATCGGATCCTATACCAATGTTGGCGACCCGGGGGCTTGATAAAGCCGCTGGGCATTTTACTGTCTCGTGCTGAACGCTGTCGACCAATCGCAACAGGCTGTCATCGGTCCAATCAGCACAGATTAGCTTCGCGCTAAGGAGGGGTTTGGGAACAAATGAATTGCTGAACGATTCATATGAGAGTCGATGGAATAATTAGGTAAAAATAAATTCATATTATAAGACCATGAAAGTGTTTTTTGACCTTGCATGCATAAAAGGTATGTTGTTGAAGACCCATAAAACGGAAATATGACAATTTTTAATGTGTAATATTAGGGGCTCTTTAATTACCCTAACTTACCTAATTAACCTTCTGTTAAACAGAAATTGTGGAAAAATATACAGGAGTCTAATACTTCTGACTTCAACTGATTATAATAAGGTAAGGAAATGTAAGGTTATTAGAGATAATTGCAGATTTTGGCAAAACATCATTCAGCATGACAAACCATCATATCTATGTAAGAACAGGATACTTGCTGACATTTCATTTCTTAATATTTTAGCCTGTTAATGAATTTTGTCAACAAGTCAGTAACCCACTTATAAAAACCGACACACTAAAAAAATGATTCACTGGATTTACTAGTTGTTTTAAGGTAAGTGGTTGTAAGCAATTTATATGAGTTGAATTTTAACATACAAATTAAATTTAGTAACGTTCAACTTCATTTGTTTGTTTAAATTCAGCTCCTAAAATTGTTTTTGCAACAATTTCCAATTAACAATTTTTTCCGGTGCACCATTTTGAAAGAAATGGTCGAATGCAGAATTTAATACACACTCAAAAAATTTTTGTGTTACTTCAATAAATTCGTCTTAGTTGGCAACATTGAAGTTCTTAACTTGCAGCCAGCTCACTGTGATTTCATCAAATTACCAATAAAGCTATATTGCCTCACATCCTCACAATATGTCTCAAAGTATCTTTTTGGCAGATAAGTTAAACCATGGCGTGAGACAAAAAAAAGTAACATTATACATTAACACAAATAAACAAATAATTATGAGAGCATTTGTAATGAACTTTTTGAAGCTGTAAAATAGTAACATAGAAGAAAACAATGGTATTTAATAAAATACCAATTACAAAAAAAGATGTACTGAGCATCAGTGACTGTTCTACTCTAGCACACCATTTAAAGGAACAGTGTCATAACCACTGGCTAGGAGAGCTTCTGTCCAGCTACAAATGTGCATCTTCTTCATTCAATCACTACATCAGTCTTGTTCAAGCGCAAGCACCAGTGTTCATGCCCCAGTAGCTTGTTTGAAAACAAATATTTAATCATTAGCACGCAAAAGCACCTCCAAGTGCATTTTTGTTTTTATCTCCAAGTTACTTGTGCCAAGAATAAGTTGTCCATATATATGTGAAACACCACAACTGCAGAAATCCAAAAGTTCAGTCTGTTAAGCTAAGCATGCGCAGTGAATTCTTTTTATGGGGTATTATTGGTGGGTGTGCAAACCAGCACATAAGTGCATAATGCCACCTACTGTGATGGAGGCGGACAGTAACTCACCAGAGAGAGAGAGTCGTTCATATGAAGAGCTTAAATCTCATTCAATCAACAAGTTCTCATTTAACTAATTTGATTATTTCTTCATTGAGTTTCAAACAACTAGAATGAATCATTTAACAGAACTGAACTTGTTCCATTCTTTTCCATAAGACATATTTGTATTTTGCAAAATGAGCAAGTGGCTTGTTGACTTTTTTGAGTGCATTCTTCACCTGTAGAACAATGATTTGAAGTAACCTTCATCTTTCATATTTAAAGTAGAATGTCATTTAAAAACAAAAGAATATAAATTTTGATGCTACTAGTACTTATGCTTTTAGTTATCTTTTTCAGTACTAGTATTACTTAGTCATTAGCTACAAGTTATTGGCCTCTTCACTGGATAGTACACTGTAAAAATGCAGGGTTCCACACAATTAATTCATGTTGTCCCAACACAAACCACTTAAGTTAGCGTAAACAATTAAAGTGGATTGAACATAAAACAATTAAGTTGTTCCGAAGAAATCCTCAAGAATTGTGTTGTTTCAGCTCATTTTAAATAAGCAGTTTGAACAAGCAGCAAAATAATTTTTTTGAGTGTACTTATTCATTAAAGTACTAATTAAATAGGTACTAGAACGTATTACATACTAGAACTTTAGTGACCAATCAGGCCCAGACGAAATCAGTTTATTTTCTACTATTTCTGTACAGAATTTGAAACAAAATTATATGGGGAATTATATACATGTAAAAAATGCAGGGTTACACATAATTAATTCATGTTGACCCAACACAAATTGATTAAATTAACTTAACACTTTTAACAAATTTATGTAGATTGAACATAAAAAATCAAGTTGTCCCAATGAAATCTCAAGAATTGTGTTGTTTCAGCTTATTTTAATTAAGTAGTTTGAACAAGCAAAACAAAATATTTTTTGAGTAAAACTTTTTAACTTTTATTTAAGGTTTACAATGTATTTCTAATTAGAACCCCTTGCTTGGTAAACAAAGGTTTAGTAAGTCTGATATAATAAGTCTACTAAAACAGAAAATATCACTTTAAAAACTGTATAACATAAATCAACTGAATATTGTATTATTATTCAATAATATTATTGAAACTAATGCAAAAAACATTGGTTCAAAAGCAAAGTTCCTTGATTATTACGGCGGAATGAGAGTGTAGTTCCTAGCCATATTAGCCTAGAAAATAGCAAGTTTTCATTTTCCGTCGGTCTTAGAACACAATGTAACTATAGAAGAGTCAAGCTTAAAAATAAGAAAATTAGCTAAGGTCTTTGGTCATTTTTGAGCAAGATGCTAATGGTCTAATCCATATCAATGACATACTCTATATGCTAAGCTAAGCTAAAAGTGCTTCCACCAGACCCAGAGATGAATGGATGAGCCTAATTTTAAATGGATAGTTTCTTTAGTTTTCAAAAAAACATCTCTTCAGATGTTCATTTATCACCTTTACAACCAACTTGTGTCTTAACAAGATGTGGCTTAAGTGGCTTACAGTAAATGCAAATAAACATGAGGAAGAGTAGTTCCTACTGATATGAAGAATTTGTTTTTCAAAAGATTTCTATTCTTCTGGGTTTTCACTCTTATCAAAGAAGGAAGCAAGAGGTCTCTGAAGCCCTCAGTGATGTTCAAGCAAACATGTGACAGACAGCTCATTTATCAGCAGCACAGATGCTGTTTACCTTAACCAGACCCCAAGAGTCTGATGGCTTTGAAATGTGTTAACAGCCGCCAAATGTGGAAAATAAGGTGGTCCAAATCTGTATAACCTAACAAAAGTCACCAGAAAGTCAAGAAACGTTCAGAAAAGTTAAAAAATAATAATAATAATAATAAAAAGTTTAATATTGTCATCAGTTTGTAGATTAATTGCTAAAAACAGAGATAATTATGTAGATTATTATTTTTGATTGCTGCAGGCATATGGTCATGTCTGCTATCTTGCCATGGTCAACATGAATACCTACAGTAAAAATATATAAATTTTCAAATATGGTTGTAAAAACTGACACAATTTTAATTACTGCAGACAAGGGATGACCTTTTACAATTGGTATTTATATAAAAATAGTAATTTTTATAATCATTTTAGGCAAGCTAACGTTTTCATCATATTGTATTGTGTGTTACATTCATGCTTATGCAATGTTCGTGCTGATGTAAATTGTGCTTGTTTGCGTTATATTTCATACAGTAGCATTTCCATCCACATTTCTTGAAATGTCACTCAGACTGGATGATGCAATGTTAAAATGACATCATAAGGTTTGTAATGATAAAACCCCAATGCAAATGCTGCTTTTTTCATGACTGTAATTGATCTAAGTATTACGTTATTTATACTGTAGCCTCCTCAGAAAATTTTTAATGTCACACATATTATTTCACCTTTTCCAGCTGATTTTTACTTTGCCTAGCTAAAAAGGAGAAAAGTTTCAACTTTATTTAATATAATTAATATAACTTAATATAATAGTATTACTATGATTATTATGTCTGTCTTGTTATATGTTTGCCAACAATTCTTTCATCCCAAACTAATGCCGTTTTCTACCGTATATACATAAAGATTTACAAAGTATTAGGAAACATTTCCATTAGCTTCAAACTGTAAAAGTAGGATTCATTTGCATAAATAAATGCACCTGAACCTCACTTATAATCTTGAGAAGTGCTGGAAAATTATGATCCTGGAAACTGGTTATGTGATACATCTGCTAACATGTTTATTTAATTTAACAATTGAAATGCCACACATTGCATCAGTCAGGGTTAAAAGAATGTTTGCCAAATTTATAAAAATGCCAGAAAGATATTAATCAATAAAGATCCAATCATAAATTATTTCAATATAAACAAAAATAATTTGCACATTTTAAAAACATATTTTGAAGTTTTTGAAGACTCTTTTTAGTACTTGAAGAGATAGAAAAATAAAATAGTATTGAATAAAAACATCATATATTATTAATTGTAAGTATTTTGCTGATAGCAGTAATTAGATGATATTTTGTTGAGCATGCACCATGTCTAGTTCAGGAGTGTTGTGGATCACTGACTCACAAAGACACTTTTATTATTTATATTCTATGCAGTGGTCAGTTCACAGCAGGGACATCAAATTAACTTGGACATTTCTAATGGACAAAATGGACATTTCTATCTAAACTTTTTTGTTTAATATATACTCCTTAGATATATTGTGAATGCATTTGAACATAGATAATGAACTTCCAGTTTAACTTATTTTTACACATTTTTTTCTCTTTCTCAATTCTTTGCAAGTGAATAAAAACATGAATAAAACTAACTAACTAACTAACTAACTAACTAACTAACTAACTAACTAACTAACTAACTAACTAACTTACTCCCAGGGCTATTTATATCGAAGTTGATATTACGAGGTGGGTCGTTAGCCCAACGCTCAACCCCAAGGAGTACCATGACATACACTCATACTGTCATATCCTCGGTTTGATCATCTGGGCTACTTGTTGTGGTGTTTGTATTGTCTGTGTCCTTCCCTAGCACTTGTTGTTTTGTTTTGATCACCAGCCACATGCCCTCTGTTTACTTTCCACTTCCCCGCCCATCCTCCCGTTTACGTTCTATTACTCTATTAAGCTAACGTCACTCACCTGTTCTCTTTGATTTCTCTCCCTATTTATTCCTTCCCTTATCGTTGTCCTGTGTCAGATCGTTGTTTTACTTTCGTGTGTGTTCATCGATCTTCCGGTCCTGTCCAGTCTGCTTCTTGTTCTTGTCGAGTCTGACTCCCAGTCAATATCCTTTATTTTTGCGTTTCTCCGCTACCAGGCCTGTTCCTGTTTTGTTTCGGTTCTGCCGCTAGCCTGCTTCTCTTCCTCCGCTCCAGCGAGCCGCATTCCAGCCCTCCTCTCCCCGGAGAACTCACTCTTCCTCGCGGGTGCCGCGGCCCAGGAGACGCCGTTCCGCAGTATCGCCCCCTGCCGGGTGCTTCCGGAATTACACCCTTTTGAGAAGATTATCCCCTCTACGGAGAAGTTTCTGTTGCTTGGTTTTTTCTTCTTTTTTTGATTTTTGAACACTTATTTCGTCCTAACTTTAGCCCTTTTTATTTTACTTTTGTTTAACTTTAGCTCATAAGACTATTTCCTCTACGGAGAGTTTTTGTTGCTGACATTTTTGCCTCTGGAGTTTTTTTTACCCTTTTTATTTATTTTATTTATTTATTTTTTTTTTTAAATACTGAGCGGCCACTAGTTTCTTCCTCTTCGGAGCAGTTTTTGTTGAACTTTTTTGGATAAGAAGAATTATATTTTTATTTTTTTCCTGAGACTGCCCTTTGTTAATTGTACGAATAAATTTTGAAGGACCTGCAACTGTGTCTGTTCTTCCTTCCTTGTTCAGACCCTGACAGAACGATCTGACCAAGATGGACACAGCAGGCCCTGACCCTGTCAGATCTGCGGTGGCTCAGCAGGGAGTCCTGCTCGGTCAGCATGAGACCAGACTCTCCAGCACTACCAGAGAGGTAGAGTTTCTAGCAAATCAGGTGGCGGACCTCACGGCTCGTATCCAGGAGCTTCAGTTCGAGACCATACAGGGTGGCCGGGTTCCCCGCCATGAGCCTGAACCTCGCTGCAACAACCCACCCACTTATGACGGGGACCCCAACTCATGCCGGGCCTTCCTGTCCCAGTGTTCTGTTGTGTTTGCCCTTCAACCACGCACGTATGCAGCAGAGGAGACAAGAGTGGCTTTTGTTTTAACCCTTCTCACGGGCAGAGCCCGTGATTGGGGAACCTCCGTCTGGGAGTCCAGAGCCCCATGTTGTGCCTCCTTCGATGAGCTCCGTCAGGAGATGATGAGGCTTTTTGATAGGTCTGCCAGGGGACAAGAGGCTGCAGACCAGCTAGCGCGACTTCGTCAGGGAAGTCACTCAGTCACCGAATATGCTATTCAGTTCAAGACCCTGGCTGCATCGTGCGACTGGAATGAGGGAGCTTGCAGGGCAATGTTCCGTGCTGGTTTGGAAGAGGACATTCAGGATGAACTGGCAACCCATGACTTGCCCCATGACTTCGATGACCTCATCAACCTGGCCCTTCGCATCGAGGTCCGTCTCCACCGCCGATATCACCGTAAGCTGGCCCGTTCCTCGGCCAGGATGGATGACCCCAGGTCACTCTCTGCCTCCGCCTCCCTGTCAGACTC
Organism: Danio kyathit; assembly: GCA_903798195.1. Classification (NCBI taxonomy): domain Eukaryota; kingdom Metazoa; phylum Chordata; class Actinopteri; order Cypriniformes; family Danionidae; genus Danio; species Danio kyathit. The sequence goes on from LR812542.1 coordinate 20,385,054, forward strand.
CGAACCCATGCAAGTGGGGCGCCTCCGCCTTACACCTCAAGAGAAGCAACAACGCTTGGCACGGGGTCTATGCCTTTATTGTGGCAAACCTGGACATTTTGCTGCAGTTTGTCCAGCAAAAGCCAAAGCTCACCAGTGAAACGGGGGATCCTGGTGAGCACCATCCCACTATTTTATTCCCCCTCTTCCCGCACCCTACTTCCTGTGTCGGTCCAGTATGGGGACTCCTCCAACTGTTGTTCAGCCCTCGTTGATTCTGGGGCTGAGGGCAATTTTTTGGACCGCTCTGTGGCCGCTCAGTGGGGAATTCCTGCCCTTCCTCTCCCTAAACCCATTCCTGCCCGGTCCCTAGATGGCACTCTGATTGCCACAGTCTCCCATACTTCCCCCAGTGTAAGTTTAATTGTCTCCGGCAATCACCGTGAGGTCACCACATTGTACCTTTTAGACTCTCCTAGTGCTCCCATAGTTTTGGGACATCCCTGGTTGGTGCAGCATGGCCCTCACGTGGATTGGTCCGGAAACTCTGTTTTGTCTTGGAGTCATTCCTGTCTTAAGTCTTGTCTTGGTCCTGCCCCGTTTCCTGGTTCTGTCTCTTCTGTGTTGCAGGTGGAGCCAGATGATCTGACTGGGGTCCCGACGGAGTACCGTGATCTGTCTCTGGTGTTCAGCAAGTCCCGGGCCACCTCCTTGCCTCCTCATCGACCCTACGATTGTGCCATAGAGCTCCTCCCAGGCACTTCTCCGCCTAAGGGTCGCTTGTATTCCCTTTCTAGTCCAGAGAGAGAGGCTATGGACAAGTACATTAATGAATCCATTAAGGCTGGCCTCATCCGCCCCTCCTCATCTCCTGCTGGTGCTGGGTTCTTCTTCGTTAAGAAGAGGGATGGCTCCCTTCGACCCTGTATTGACTATCGAGGGCTGAATGACATCACTGTTAAGAACAGGTACCCCTTGCCTCTCATGTCTTCAGCCTTTGAACTCTTGCAGGGAGCTAAGGTCTTCACTAAGCTTGACCTTCGTAATGCCTATCACCTTATTCGCATTCGGGAGGGGGATGAGTGGAAGACAGCCTTCAACACACCCACGGGACACTTTGAATATCGGGTCCTTCCGTTTGGTCTGACCAATGCCCCGGCTGTCTTTCAGGCCCTGGTCAACGACGTGTTGAGAGACATGGTAAACCAATTTGTCTTTGTGTACCTTGATGATATCCTGATATTCTCTCCATCTCTACAGGTACACACTCAGCATGTTCGCCAGGTGCTGCAACGACTACTAGAGAACCAGCTGTTTGTTAAGGCGGAGAAGTGCGTCTTCCATGCCAAGTCAGTGTCGTTCTTAGGGTTTGTGATTTCGGCGGGTGAGATCAAAGCTGACCCCTCTAAGGTAAGGGCTGTTGCCGAGTGGCCCATTCCTGACTCTCGTAAGGCATTGCAGCGGTTCCTGGGATTCGCCAACTTTTATCGGCGATTCATCCGGAACTTTGGTCAGATTGCTGCACCCTTAACTGCGCTCACCTCTCCAAAGGTACTGTTCAGGTGGGAGGATAAGGCTCAGGAGGCCTTTGATAAATTAAAGTCCCGTTTTATCTCTGCTCCTGTCTTATCTATTCCAGATCCTAAACGACAGTTTATAGTTGAGGTGGACGCTTCAGAGGTCGGAGTAGGCGCAGTCCTGTCACAACGGTCTCCCCGGGATGGGAAAGTACATCCTTGTGCCTTCTTCTCCCACCGCCTAAGCCCCACAGAGCGAAACTATGACATTGGCAATCGGGAGTTGTTGGCAGTCAGATTGGCTCTGGGTGAGTGGCGCCACTGGTTAGAGGGTGCAGATCAGCCTTTTTTGGTCTGGACAGACCACAAGAACTTGCAGTATATAAGTTCAGCCAAGAGGCTGAGTGCAAGACAGGCTCGCTGGTCCCTCTTCTTTAGCCGGTTCAACTTTGCACTCTCGTACAGGCCAGGGTCTAAAAACATCAAACCTGATTCTCTCTCCCGCTTGTTCGAGACCCCGGAGAGGGAGGTTTCAAATGACACCATCCTGCCCAATGGCGTGGTGGTGGCCTCTCTCTCCTGGGATATTGAGAGACAGGTTCAGGAGGCCTTGCGAGAGTGCCAAGTACCTAGAGGGATTCCAGCGGGCAAGTTATTTGTTCCTACTGCTCTGCGCTCTCAGGTTATCCAGTGGGGGCACTCATCCAGAATGGTCTGTCACCCAGGAGTTCGGAGATCGCTGGCTGCCATCCGTCAGCGATTTTGGTGGCCATCCATGGCCAGGGATGTCAGGCAGTTTGTGGTAGCCTGCTCAGTTTGCGCCCAGAACAAGAGTTCCAACTCGCCTCCCACTGGTCTGCTTCGCCCCCTACCCATTCCTTCCCGCCCTTGGTCACATTTAGCCCTTGACTTTGTCACTGGTTTGCCGGAATCGAGGGGTAACACTGTGATCCTTACAGTGGTGGACCGATTCTCCAAAGCGGCCCATTTCATTCCCCTCCCCAAGCTCCCCTCAGCCAAGGAGACTGCTCAGGTGGTGGTAGACCACATATTCCGGATTCATGGTCTTCCGGTTGATGTGGTTTCTGATAGGGGCCCCCAGTTTGTCTCCCGGTTCTGGAGGGAATTCTGTCGACAGATTGGGGCCTCTACAAGTCTGTCGTCAGGATTCCATCCTCAGACCAATGGGCAGTCTGAGCGGGCAAACCAGGATTTGGAACGTGCTCTCCGCTGCCTGGCATCCCATAACCCTAGCTCCTGGTGTCAACAACTGTCCTGGGTAGAGTATGCCCATAATACTCTACCAGTATCCACTACAGGTATGTCGCCATTTCAGTGTTCTGTTGGCTATCAACCACCCCTGTTTCCCTCACAGGAACCCGATGCTGCGGTCCCGTCTGCCTTGGCTTTTGTCCAGCGGTGTCGGCGCACCTGGAGAAGGGCTAAGGAGGCCTTGGCCTGGGCTAGTAGACGGACCAAAGCAGCGGCTGATCGTCATCGGACTCCGGCTCCCCACTATGTATGTGGTCAAAGGGTATGGCTTTCCACCAAGGACCTGCCTCTCAGGGTAGCCTCACGCAAGTTGGCTCCCAGGTTCATTGGCCCATACCGGATCACAAAAGTGTTGAGTCCTGTGGCGGTTCGGCTTAAGCTTCCTCCTACGCTTGGTCGGGTATACCCAGTTTTTCATGTCTCTAGGGTTAAACCTGTGTATTCCTCCCCTCTTGTTCCCTCTGTTCCGACCCCTTCCCCCCCTCCCCCCCGTCTAGTGGATGGCTCTCCAGTTTATACGGTTAGGAGATTATTAGACGTCAGACGAAGGGGTCGTGGATTTCAATACCTAGTGGACTGGGAGGGCTATGGCCCGCAGGAGAGGAGTTGGATTCCGGCCCGGGATATTCTGGACCGGAGGCTGATCGAGGACTTCCGTCGGCGACGAGGTGAGCCCCCTCCTGGAGCGCCTAGTGGCGCCCGTAGGGGGGGGGGTACTGTCATATCCTCGGTTTGATCATCTGGGCTACTTGTTGTGGTGTTTGTATTGTCTGTGTCCTTCCCTAGCACTTGTTGTTTTGTTTTGATCACCAGCCACATGCCCTCTGTTTACTTTCCACTTCCCCGCCCATCCTCCCGTTTACGTTCTATTACTCTATTAAGCTAACGTCACTCACCTGTTCTCTTTGATTTCTCTCCCTATTTATTCCTTCCCTTATCGTTGTCCTGTGTCAGATCGTTGTTTTACTTTCGTGTGTGTTCATCGATCTTCCGGTCCTGTCCAGTCTGCTTCTTGTTCTTGTCGAGTCTGACTCCCAGTCAATATCCTTTATTTTTGCGTTTCTCCGCTACCAGGCCTGTTCCTGTTTTGTTTCGGTTCTGCCGCTAGCCTGCTTCTCTTCCTCCGCTCCAGCGAGCCGCATTCCAGCCCTCCTCTCCCCGGAGAACTCACTCTTCCTCGCGGGTGCCGCGGCCCAGGAGACGCCGTTCCGCAGTATCGCCCCCTGCCGGGTGCTTCCGGAATTACACCCTTTTGAGAAGATTATCCCCTCTACGGAGAAGTTTCTGTTGCTTGGTTTTTTCTTCTTTTTTTGATTTTTGAACACTTATTTCGTCCTAACTTTAGCCCTTTTTATTTTACTTTTGTTTAACTTTAGCTCATAAGACTATTTCCTCTACGGAGAGTTTTTGTTGCTGACATTTTTGCCTCTGGAGTTTTTTTTACCCTTTTTATTTATTTTATTTATTTATTTTTTTTTTTAAATACTGAGCGGCCACTAGTTTCTTCCTCTTCGGAGCAGTTTTTGTTGAACTTTTTTGGATAAGAAGAATTATATTTTTATTTTTTTCCTGAGACTGCCCTTTGTTAATTGTACGAATGAATTTTGAAGGACCTGCAACTGTGTCTGTTCTTCCTTCCTTGTTCAGACCCTGACACATACAGTACGGACAATTTAGCTTACCCAATTAATCTATAGCGCTTGTGTCTTTGTACTTATAGGGGAAACCAGAGCACCCTGAAAAAAAAAAAAAACATGCGAAAGTGGGGAGAACATGCAAACTCCACACAGAAATGTCAACTGACCTTGCCGGTGCTTGAATCAGCGACCTTTGTGCTGTGAGGCAACAGCGCTACCCACTGTGTACGCCCCCCCCCACCCCCCCCCCCCCCCCCCCCCTAAAAAAAGTGTACTCTAAAATAAAATAAATACAAATAATAAAATCTAAAAGACCTCTCATAAGTAAAAATAAGACTTAAGACTTTGTTTAATTTCATAACCTGCACTCACTTTTGGGGATTTACACCTACCTAAATTAAAATGGTAACAGTTCTTGACCCCAGTGAGCTACAAACAAACATTAGGTCTCATTGGAAAGAAGACACTTTGAGCTTTACTATGGTCTGGGAAGTTTCATCCTCAAAAATATAAAAAGTTATACATTATGAAGTGATGAGATTTTTTTTTTTATTGTGTTTAATATTTGTTTTTCCATATACAAACACAGGAAAACATTAATGTAAAGATCTAGAAAAAAATATTAATGAATTTATAAAAAATTTAAGTTTATATATCAAATTTGATTAAATGGACAGTTCGCCCAAAAATGAAAATTTACTCACTATTTCATCTGTGTTCCAAACCTTTATGAGTTTCATTTTTCAGTTGAACACTAAAGATGATAACCTGTAACCATTGACTTCCATAGTAGAAAAAAATATACTATGGAATTCAATGGTTACAGGTTTCTTTTGTGTTCATCAAGAAAGAAACTCACAGAGGTTGAAAAAGCAAGTAAATGGGTAAACTAACCCTTTCTGCAGGAAAACCATTATAATAAAAACAACTGCACTTTTTTTGTCCATGCAGAGGAACGCTCCAAACACATTATCAGTTTAGTATAAGAAAAACACATCAGTTTTACATGTAATTCTCAATCACATTTTTTTTCCTGTTGTCTAAATATACTCCTTTTGTTTCTTTATATGCTCAAGTTAATGCACCACATAATAATCAATGGCATTCATCCATCATGCAACACAATTACATCCACATCTTATTGACCAAGACATTTAAACCGCAGCTGTGATGAACATTCACTTGACTCCGTGTTTCCATTTTCGCGTTTGCGTCTGAGCGGGAGCCGTCATGGCAGTGAAGCCAAACGCTCAGCAAGGGGTAAAGCAAAACACACAGCAGTGTTTGATTGGAGCCTCCTTGGTAATTGCAGGCGCTGATGCCACAGTGGTAAGTGGGCACACATTAGACCACTCCTTGTGCCGCCTGGATGATCACCAGCTCTCTCATGCCTCTATTAAACTGTAGGCTCCATTGAGACCAAGCACAAAGGCCAGTCTTCGTCATACACGCTTTATATTTGACATTTACTGAGCGCTCTGTTTTGCTTTAAAGCAAGCTTCACTTTCTGTCTCTCTTTCTTAATAGGCAAATGGATCGGACAGTTCTAGCACAGTTTATCAACCGCATGACCCACACTTGTAAACACAGCAGGAGCAGTGATGCGGTCAGACTTATTTTTATTTATATATCATTTATTTATTTATTTATTTTTGTGCAGTGGCCTACATGGAGCAAAGAGTATTGAGAAGTATAGCCACGTTTCCTGATGATTATCAAACTACAACTACTAATTATTATTAATATTTTATTACGGTATTTAAAAAAAATAAATAAATAAATAAGTGCTGTAAAAATTAGCACGTTAACACATGCGATTAATTTGAAATATTTAACGTGTAAAAAAAATAACGCAATTAAGGTGGTTGTAGTTTTTTTTTAATTTCCTGTTGTGGCCAATGTGTGTTCAACGTGCAAAGAAATAAGGATAAGACCAAGTAAGAACTTTCAGATGGAAACTTTCAGTATAAAACTGTCATTGCGCCACCAGGGTATCCACAGTTCATCTGAAGTTTCATGTAATTTCGGGTGTTTCATTTTAAATTTTTCGACTTTAACCGCAGTTCGGCAGTTTTACTTTCCTTCTGCGACACAATGTTCATGCCCGTGACAATTATTGGATGAGAAAATGAAGTAAAGACTGATAGAAGAGAGTTATTTTAATAGAATTTGATACCGCACACCGAATGGAAAAAAAAAAACCTCTGCATTTTGTGACGCGGGTGTCTGTAGTCCTTTAAGGTAATCAAAAATCGCTGTTTACATGGTAGACTCTTAATCAGAATATTGTCCTAATCATATTAAAATATGAGTATTGGTGCATACCGGGTACATAAAGGGTTTCAGTACCCAACCCTACTTGTGAGAGACTGTTCTCACTCTCAGGTCACATCATTCAAAAGAAAAGGGACTAAGCAAAATAGTTTCTACTTGTGTATGAATGTCCTCAACTCTCAGCAATACAACTTTTCAATGAGTACAATTGTTTGTATTCCTTAATTATTATTATCATAATTTTCCAAGTTCCATATTTGCAGTGCCTGTATTTTGGATTTTTTTGCAGTCCACTTAGAATCCAACATGGAAATTGGCAAAATTGTATTGGCAATGATTGTTCAAATGGCAGTTACACCTGTGTTTTTATTTCTGTAATAAATATGGCTTTCAAGCTAACAGTTTGAGGATCTTAATGGTTTATTGGAGGTATGTTGTTTACATGAAGAAATCTGTTACATATTAAACAAAATTTCTAATAATCGTATTTTGAATTTAAATAGTTTCTTTGTCTCGATTTTACATTAATTTACATTTTACATTTGAATAGCCAAAATTACAATTTTCAGTCTTTTAATTGCGATTAATTGTAAAAAATGTGTGATTAATTAGTTTTTTTAATTGATTAACAGCACTATATATATATATATATATATATATATATATATATATATATATATATATATATATATATATATATATATATATATGCAGTTGAAGTCAGAATTATTAGCCCCCTTTTGAATTTTTGTTTTTCTTTTTTAAATATTTCCCAAATGATGTTTAAAAGAGCAGGGAAATTTTCACAGTACACATTACATATGTTAACTTATCCAGTAATTGCTGGCAAATCAATGATGTAAAACATATACTGCATACTATACTTTATGTTTTACTATAAATAGACAACTTCAGGAATCCCCTTAGAGGTAAAAAACATAACTTAATGATGTCTGTCTGTCTGTCTGTCTGTCTGTCTGTCTGTCTGTCTGTCTGTCTGTCTGTCTGTCTGTCTGTCTGTCTGTCTGTCTGTCTGTCTGTCCAACGCTTTCTCACGCAATTCGTAACTTTTAGATTTAGTGGCTAGTTCGTATGAAATCGTACAATCTCATTCATACAATTGCTTATCTCCCAATCCGCTTGTTAAGTCGTGACATATGAAATACTGTTTCCGGGTCCAAGCCACTACTCATGTGAATTGGAAAAATATTCATTTATGACCACTTTTTAGTCATATCACACATTAGAGTGAATTATATAAAATCATGGTGTACACAACAGTCTCTAGACTTGCTCCATCTCAGACACCAATCTTTTAACAATTTATAAAAAAAATTATCACTATCTGGCTATCTAATATTGGCCATGGATATATATATATATATATATATATATATATATATATATATATATATATATATATATATACATACAGTTGAAGTCAGAATTATTAGCCCCACTGAATTATTAGCCCCGCTGTTTATTTTTTCCCCGTTTTCTGTTTATCAGAGACCAGATTTTTTCAACACATTTCTAAACATAATAGTTTGAATAACTAATTTCTAATAACTGTTTTATTTTATCTTTGCCATGATGACAGTACATAATATTTTACTAGACACTTCAAGACACTTCTATACAGCTTAAAGTGACATTTAAAGGCTTAACTAGGTTAATTAGGTTAACTGGGCAGGTTAAGGTAATAAGGCAAGTAATTGTACATGAAAAAAATTAGGGGCTAATAATTTTGTCCTTAAAATAGTGTTTAAAAAATTTAAAACTGCTTTTATTCTAGTCGAAATAAAACAAATAAAACTTTCTCCAGAAGAAATAATATTATCAGACATACTGTGAAAATTTCTTTGCTCTGTTAAACATCATTTGGGAAATATTTAAAAAATAGAAAAAAATTTAAAGGGGGGTTAATAAATCTGACTTCAACTGTATGTATATGTATACTTATATATATATATATATATATATATATATATATATATATATATATATATATACAATTGTGATTTTCGAAACCATTACATCGCTTTGTAAATGTTTAATATTACCATTTGTTGAGTATCCCCATATAGTTTGCATGCACGCACGCACACACTCACTCGCTCGCTCGCTCGCTCACTCACTCACTCACTCACTCACTCACTCACTCACTCACTCACTCACTCACTCACTCTATAAAAATCATCTATAAAAATGGTCTCAGGTTTGCTCAATTTACATGTTTAGAGTGAGATAAGAATGTTGATTGTCTGCTTTGGAACATATTGTTTATCTTTACAGTCTTAGGTAGACAAATGCAGACCACCCCACCTGCTCTTTCAGAGAAAAAATGGTAAGAAGTTCTTATTCTTTAAGTTCTTTTTTTCTCTCCTCCTCCTCCTTTTTTGGTAACCTGATTTTTGTTTTTGTATTTTTTTTGTCAAGTCTAACACACTTAACACTCTCAAGCTCCTCTCCACTGAGAACGCTCTCCCTCACTGCCAATTATCATTTAGCATTGTTCTTAAACAACCAACACAATCACCCAAATTTGCGTGCATGCTGTGCTGTGCCTATGACAAGGCGTCTATGCAGACATGTGGGTGTGTTGATTCCCATAGCTTGTTAAAACCGCTAGGATCTGAATATTTTGCACAACATGCAGGTATACACACATCACAACAATAATGTTTCAGCTCTCAACATGCCAGGACCGTATGCACTCAGTCATTCTTTTCCCCCTCTTACAATATGGCCATATTCACTAAAAAAAAGGTGAAGCTACTGTGTCTTTCATTCAAAGTACACTTTTATATTGGTGTATATAAGTGAAAATGTTTGGTTTATGATTATAAACCAACTCAGGCTCATTCTGATAATGTACCCCTGTATACATTTCTGGAGAGAGCAAAATGCGTCCCAGGAGCTACTCTTTTTTGCAGTTTTTGTTTTCGCGAATCCACCAGAGGCCGCTGTGTACGTTTTTTCAGAACTCAAATTTCTCTCACGAGTGCCATTTGCTGTTCTCACGTAAATCCATCAGAGGCAGCTGTCCACTGACTGACTCACCGGCCAATCCTCCCACCCTCTCCTTCCCTAAACCCAACCAATAGTGTTTTAAAAAGCACCAATTGACTCGCCCACCCCCTTCCCTAAACCCAACCGCAGTGTTTTAAAAAGCAATCCATAAAAGAAAAGGCCTCACCTGATTTTCATCCTGTTACTTACTTGTTTATTTAACTTTTTAGCTTTTGTTTTTGTCTTACCCGGTTTCTGGAAGCGTTCTTTACCGGACTCGAACCCCGTTGTTGCGGTCAACTCCTCTCTGCATCTCAAGTCCACCAACATACGTGTTGAGCTACCGGACAAACTGGTAACAGCGGAAAAGCCGTCCATATCGAGGTAAGCGGTCAGCAGGTAAGCGTGAAAAGGAACAGCGTCATACCGCCCTGTAGCATTCGTTTTAAAGATGAAATGCAGCCATATGTAGCTCTGGCTAAATAATTTGTGTTCTCCAGAAATGTATATGGGGCTATGTTTTCAGAATAAGCATATGTTTTACTCAATTTCGTTCAGGTAACTATTCAAGTAGGTAAAATCCAAAGAATTCTTTTTACTTTAAATCAGCAGTTTTCATGTCATGTGACCACATGACATCAGTCCATTACTTAATTTGTTTTCCAAAATAAATATTATATATAAATAAGTTGAACCATTTATTCATGGTCTCTATAAAAACTTTATTTTACCATTGAGCGGATATCATTTTTGTTTTCCTTGGGCGGAATACATTTTTTAATTAATATTAAAAAAATTATAATTCATCCAAGTCAAAGCAATATCTTTGTAATACGTAATTTTTTAGGTTGGCCCAACACAAAATTATACTTTGATGTAAAAACCTTGTTTTTCCAAAATAAAAATCTACATTGTGCCAAAGTGTGGAATTGGAATAATAGTTAGTGGTCTCTATACAGTAGTAAACAATAATTTTACTTTGTGTGAATGTTATTCTTTACTTGCCCACAATAAATATGCATTTTTTTAAATTTTGACTAAAATAAATGTTAAAAATTGAACCAAAGCTGAAATATACATTGAGAATCAAATATTTAGCTGTAACAAATTACCCTAATTCTTTTAAGTTGGTACAAAGTATACACTACCTGACAAAAGTCTTGTCGCCAATCCCAGTTGTAAGAGCTACAAATAATAACTTGACTTCTAGTTGATCATTTGGAAAAGTGGCAGAAGGTAGATTTTTCTGATTAATCATCTGTTGAACTGCATCCCAATCATCATAAATACTGCAGAAGACCTGTTGGAACCCGCATGGACCCAAGATTCTCACACATCAGTCAAGTTTGGTAAAGAAAAACTCATGGTTTGGGGTTACATTCAGTATTGGGTCGTGTGAGAGATCTGCAGAGTGGATGACAACATCAATAGCCTGATTTATCAACACATTTGTGCTGCACATTACATTAAAAACCACAGGAGAGGGCAAATTCTTCAGCAGGATAGCGCTCCTTCTCATACTCCAGCCTTTACATCAAAGTTCCTGAAAGTAAAGAAGGTCAAGGTGCTCCAGGATTGGCCAGCCCAGTCACTAGTCATGAACATTATTGAGCATGTCAAATAAGATGAAAGAGGAGGCATTGAAGATGAAATCATAGAATCTTGATGAACTCTGGGAGTCCTGCAAGAACGCTTTCTTTGCCATTCCAGATGACTTTATTAGTTAAAGTCATTTGAGTCATTGCAGAGATGTATGGATGCAGTCCTCCAAGCTCATGGGAGTCATACACAACATTATTTATTTTTCCACTCCACCATGACTTTATATTTAATACTGTACATTATTTCTGTTAAGTGACAAGACTTTTGTCTAAGCAAAGTCAGACCTTACTGTCTAATTAAATAATTAAAAATCAAGGCATGATCATATTTTATTTTGGTAAAATAAGCGTAATCTAGAGGCCTTTGCCTTTCCTATAAGCCACTTCTGATACCAAATAATCAACTAGAAGTCAAGTTATTATTTGTTTTTCCTAAAACTTGGATAGGTGACAAGACTTTTGTCAGGTAGTGTAGGAATGGAGGAATTATTCAGCATTGGGTCACTTGACCCATGCAGTGTAAATGCGGCCTAAATGTCTAGCGCTGATCTGGACACGACCATCTACAGTTTCGATTTTCTGGAGTTCTGAACAAATCCCTGAAGCAGAGGAAGAAAAACTCAATAAACCGAAGAACAAAACCACAACACCTGTGCTGAACTCCACATCTGAAGTCATCAGCATTACGGCTGCACAAACACAAACTGAACATTTCCCCCGCAAAGGGACAAAGTGGAGACTTGAAAGTTTACAGGTTGCCCGGGATCAGGTCAGAAGGTATGAAAATCAGCTGAAGTGAATTACATGCTGCTGGTGCTCTGACATTTGACTGGCAGATCCGTAAGCAGGCTGTTATTGAGTATGGTTGCTGCTTTTTCACTGTCAGTCTCCATCATATTCCTGTGTGGAGGATGTAGAAAATACAGTGTTTTGCTAGTTTGTTCACAATCTCAAATGCATTGGCTTTTGCGTCAAGACACTAAATATAAGCTTCTGAGTGGGGCCTGTGTTGGTCTCAACATTATGAGGATGGAATTCAGACCAACAACAGCTTAAGATACACATAACACTGAAATGTTTTATCATATACTGTAGTTAAATTCTTATATTTTTGCTATATCAAATTTGTTTTATGTACAAAACAAGTTGTGTTTTGGCACTCCTGTTATTCAGCAATGCAAAATATAGATGCAAATATTTAATTTTTATTTGATAAAGTTGTACAGTTTCACTTTTATAGCCACTCAAATTAACCATGGACATTACCACACGATGGAATGTCCCTTTAGATGTGCTGAAAGTTGCATAATTTAAGTGCAGTACATATATGTAAACACCGAAATCAAACTATTAGGCTACCATCGTGTAGGACTTTTAGCCGCATTTTGCGATAGGACAGTCCACACAGCTGTTTGACACAATATTCTCTGCACCTACACACATCTCTAAGCGTGCACACACATACTGCTGGAGACTCAACACACCCGCCTTCATCATTACCAAACACGTTTATGCTGTACGTGAAAAGCGGACGTTTTTTTTTCCTGGTTCAGGTGACCAAATTCCACACAGGGACTTAAAAATCTTTGAATGTGATGAAGCACAAGTATTTAAGCATGTTCACTAGAGAGACAGTGAGCGCAACATCCGCCATGTAACCAACATAAAACAATACTGTTGCATACATCACGTGCAGAAATCACGCCATGGACATTACATCAAGATGCCTACTGGTTTAAAAAGGCCTAGATTAAAAGAAAATAGCCAAATGAGAACGTTTTTTGTCATAAACTACAGCAAAACAACTTGTCAAGAAGAAAATAAAAAAATTAAACCATGCGAACTGAATAAATACAGGCTTTATTATCAGCTGTTAGTCAGCGCCCGCTTTTTTTTTCTGGTTATTGCGCCTTTTGCCGTGTGCTGTGTAATTGCAGTCAATCGTGTACGAGTCACATTTAAAAGATGATAAATGTAAGCAGGTCATCAAAAAAAATCGGACACTGTCAGAAAATCCGAATTGACCATCAAGATCTGCAATGTAAATACTCTGAAATGCTATAGGAGAAAAGCCTGTAGGTAGAGTTTGCTATTTTCTATTTAAATATTAACAAATATTTTGCAGTTTCAATTTAAACTAATATAAAACTTTTGCATACATAAAATTATGGGAATAATTATGGAAATTGTATACATAAAAAATGGAAGTAAATTCATTACAAGTTAATTTAAAAACACCTATCTTTGTGATTAAAAAAAATCTATTTTCCATTCATATATTAGCAAAATATTTGAATTCTAAGATTATTTCATTGATATTCATCATTAAGGATTTCTTTAAAATAGTGTAAAAATCTCGTCTCATCTCGTTCTCGTGAACCCAATCTCGTGTCTCGTCTCGTCTCGTGGAGTAGGCGTCTCGTCACACCCCTATTAAATATGCATAAAAGAAAATTCGGGAAAAAGTGTTTTATGTAAATTGGAACCACGAGTCCACACATATGGACATCATTTTTCTCTAAAAGTACATCGTATCAAAAGATGATACTTATATTTTTATTCTAATTAGGTTTCAATAAGCCCAAATAGCAAAGAGAAATAAAACATGCATTTAAAAAACACCTTGGGCCTTAAGAGGTTAATGTAGAGTTAAAGCTTCGCAAATGACTAACTATTTGCTAAAAGAGAGAGAAATAACACTTGTTTTCAGCATTGCAAATTATTATGGATGCTTACTGTGTAAATGATTAGACTGATCATGTGGCATTCTAAGTGAAATCATGAAAAATACATTCCAAAAGAAAACAGCTGCTTTGCATTGTAATATTATTATTCCACAAAAGTTGTTTTGTACACTCAGAAATAAAGCTACAAAATCTGTCACTGAGGCAGTATTTTATTAAACTAATAGCTACACTTTATGTACTAACATTTACCTTTAAAGTACCACTATGTACCTTTGGAAAAATGATTATTTCTAAGTGTAAAAAAGACTTCCATCTTAACATTGAACAGTGTACTGTACATGGTTGTCATATGTAAAAAACTTTCCTTTGGCCTTTCAATTAAATATACAGAGTAAAACTGTATTAAACAAAAAAAAGTTTATTGTACACTCTGCAAACTACATTGTCTCTTCCCATACGCATGTAGGGAAATAGGGAAAAAGAGCAAAAAATTCTCTTTAACAATCAAAAAATCCTAAAACAACCAAAGGCGATGGAATAACTATAAGGCCCCAACCCAAGCTCTGGTCTGTGAGCTGATACAGCTGGAGTGTAATGCAGCAAAACCTAAAGTTTTTCCCCATCAAAACAGACTCTCCATGGTAAGCCCAGATCACTGCTTCTCCTCGCTTACCCAGCAGGCCGAGCAAGCGGAGAAGTGAGTAAACAATGTGTTTAGCAGGTGTGAATGGTGCTGTGTTTCTGTGGAGCGGTTTTCAACAGCATCTGATGAAGCTCCTTTGACAGGATCCAGGGACGTGTGGGGTCATTTTGGGCTAGAATAATGTCTATCTCTTATTTTATTTCCAGTTCAGTTGCCGAGGAGCTTCTGACACACAGTAGTATGATTGTAAGTTCTTAAGGTAAGACAGTACAAGTGAATAGGATAATAATAATAATAATGATAATAATAATGGGGCGACGCGGTGGCGCAGTAGGTAGTGCTGTCGCCTCACAGCAAGAAGGTCGGGTCAGTTGGCGTTTCTGTGTGGAGTTTGCATGTTCTCCTTGCGTTCATGTGGGTTTTCTCCGGGTGCTCCGGTTTCCCCCACAGTCCAAAGACATGTGGTAAAGGTGAATCAGGTAGGCTAAAATGTCCGTAGTGTATGAGTGTGAATGAGTGTGTATGAGTGTGTATGGATGTTTCCCAGAGATGGGTTGCAGCTGGAAGGGCATCCGCTCCGTAAAATAAGTGCTGGATAAGTTGGCGATTCATTCCACTGTGACCCCAGATTAATAAAGGGTGTAAGCCAAAAAGAAAATGAATGAATGAATGAATGAATAATAATAATAATAATAATAGTAATAATAATAATAATAATAATGATGATGATAATAATTCATTAATTTTCCTTCAGCTTAGTCTTTATTTCAGAAGTTGCCACAGTGGATATACCACCAACTATTCCAGCATATGTTTTATGTAGCGGATACCCTTCCACCCGCAACCCAGTACTGGGAAACACCCATACACACTCATTCTCACACACTCATACACTACGGGCAATTTAGTTTATTCAATTGACCTATAGAGCATGTCTTTGGACTTTGTTTCTAATTAATTTATTTCTAGCCCCAAAAATATAGACATTGGATGAAGTCAGGTTTACAATTTATTTGTTTCATTTGTTTGACATTAGAATTGAATGTTTTTACTAAAGAGATCTTGGGAATCACTTTTTATCCCTTTATAATTATGAAAACAGCCAAAACTTTTATTTTTTTGTAAAATACAATGTCAGAAAAATTATTTATTAAAAATATCTGTCCCGCTTTATTTTATTGTACAACCCATGGTATTATCAAAACATTAACAAATGAAAACTTTTAGCTCAATATACTACTAATTATCTGATTTTATGTTTTTTTTAAGGTAGTAGTTGAGTTTAGGTATTGGGTAGGAATAGGGATGTAAAGTAAGATAATATTTATAAGCGCTAATAAACAGTTAATATATAAATAATAGTCGGGTAATAAGCCAGTAATAAATTGTGTGAATTGTTACTTAAACGTGTTACCAAATTAAATGTTAATAAATAACGTTACCATTTCCTGTAATAATTTTTTATACATATATGCTAATCAGATTTGCTTAAATGGTACTGTATCTTGATTAGCATAGATTTCCTTAAAAAAATCTATTTGATACATGTGTTTTCCTTATCACACTGCCATGAATATTGTATCTGTAATTATTGCACATCAATTAAACTATTCAAAGTTTATTCACACATCCATACATCCTTTGCATTACAAAAATAAATCCATCTAAGTTGTTGTGAATCAGAAAATAATTGTTTAAATGATCAATTTATCAGCTGAGTAGAATGTTATCACCCGACTGAATGAGCGTTATCAGTGGTTATCAGCTGGTAGATATGGGCCAGTAGGGGCCTTCTGCGCCTACTGGTAGGCTCAGAAGGCTGTTATCATCCATCCACATGGTTAATCAGCTATAGATCACATACGGTTGTGGCCGGAAGTTAACGAGAATTATTTATATTATTTATTAAATTTCCCATTAATTGTATTTTATTAATGTCTACCCCTACCCCTACCCTAAACCCAACCATCACAGTAGTGTAAAAACACATCTGGATCTGGAGTCTTCCCTATTAGTATAGCGGATTAACCATGTGGATGGATGATAACAGAAGGCCCCTAATGGCCCATATCTATTAGCAGATAACCACTAATAACAGCCATTCAATTCAATCAGCCATTAAATCACCCATTCATTCAGATTGAACCATTCAATCGAGTGATAACATTCGAAGCGGGTGAATTTATAGTATGATATACAGTATTTGGTTAGATTTGTATTTTATCTATTTGCATCTTATTTCGAACAACATTTCTTTATTGAAAAAGGTAATGATTCGCACTCTTCAAGTAATTGCTTCATGCTGTTTTTATTTTTACATTCTTCAGATGATTAAAAAACACAAACATTTCGGCACAATGCCTTTCTCAGATTAATGCACCAAAAAGTTTCTTTAAAAACGCAAGCGCGCAGGGTAAATTTCATTATTTTACGTACTACATTTCTTTCTCAACTGTTGCATTTCATGGAATTTATTTAGTAAACATGTTTTTAAGCATAAATTATTTACATATGTGCATGTCAAATCTTATAAAAAATGTATCTGTAATTTAGTGAACATTTTGATTGGCTATTTTCAAATGTAATGGACATCTTGACATTTCCATCAATTGGTTTTTAATGAAATATCCCAAAAAAAAAAAAAAAAAAAAAAAAAAAAAAAAAAAAAAAAAAAAAAAAATATATATATATATATATATATATATATATATATATATATATATATATATATATATATATATATATATATATACATACAGGGAGTGCAGAATTATTAGGCAAATGATATTTTGACGATATTTATGCATGTTGTCTTACTCCAAGCTGTATAGGCTGGAAAGCCTACTACCAATTAAGCATATTAGGTGATGTGCATCTCTGTAATGAAAAGGGGTGTGGTCTAATGACATCAACACCCTATATCAGGTGTGCATAATTATTAGGCAACTTCCTTTCCTTTGGCAAAATGGGACAAAAGAAGGACTTGACAGGCTCCGAAAAGTCAAAAATAGTGAGATATCTTGCAGAAGATGCAGCACTCTTAAAATTGCCAAGCTTCTGAAGCGTGATCATCGAACAATTAAGCGTTTCATTCAAAATGGTCAGCAGGGTCGCAAGCGTGTGGAAAAACCAAGGTGCAAAATAACTGCCCATGAACTGAAATAGAAAAGTCAAGCGTGCAGCTGCCAATATGCCACCTGCCACCAGTTTTGCCATATTTCAGAGCTGCAACATCACTGGAGTGCCCAAAAGCACAAGGTGTGCAATACTCCGAGACATGGCCAAGGTAAGAAAGGCTGAAAAACGACCACCACTGAACAAGACACACAAGCTGAAACGACAAGACTGGGCCAAGAAATATCTCAAGACTGATTTTTCTAAGGTTTTATGGACTGATGAAATGAGAGTGAGTCTTGATGGGCCCGTGGCTGGATCGGTAAAGGGCAGAAAGCTCCAGTCCGACTCAGACGCCAGCAAGGTGGAGGTGGAGTACTGGTTTGGGCTGGTATCATCAAAGATGAGCTTGTGGGGCCTTTTCGGGTGGAGGATTGAGTCAAGGTCAACTCCCAGTCCTACTGCCAGTTTCTGGAAGACACCTTCTTCAAGCAGTGGTACAGGAAGAAGTCTGCATCCTTCAAGAAAAACATGATTTTCATGCAGAACAATGCTCCATCACACGTGTCCAAGTACTCCACAGCGTGGCAGGCAAGAAAGGGTCTAAAAGAAGAAAAACTGATGACATGGCCTCCTTGTTCACATGAGCTGAACCCCATAGAGAACCTGTGGTCCATCATCAAATGTGAGATTTACAAGGAGGGAAAACAGTACACCTCTCTGAACAGTGTCTGGGAGGCTGTGATTGCTGCTGCACGCAATGTTGATGGTGAACAGATCAAAACACTGACAGAATCCATGTATGGCAGGCTTTTGAGTGTCCTTGCAAAGAAAGGTGGCTATATTGGTCGCTGATTTGTTTTTGCTTTGTTTTTGAATGTCAGAAATGTATATTTGTGAATGTTGAGATGTTATATTGGTTTCACTGGTGAAAATAAATCATTGAAATGGGTATATATTTGTTTTTTCTTAAGTTGCCTAATAATTATGCACAGTAATAGTCATCTGCACACACAGATATCCCCCTAAAATAGCTAAAACTAAAAACAAACTAAAAACTACTTCCAAAAACATTCAGCTTTGATATTAATAAGTTTTTTGGGTTCATTAAGAACATGGTTGTTGTTCATTAATAAAATTAATCCTCAAAAATACAACTTGCCTAATAATTCTGCACTCCCTGTATATACATCCCAAAAAATGTGCATAAAAAAAGGCCTGGCTAATGTTTTCTAGAATGTCAAGATTTATGCAAGCTATAAACATTTTTCCCTAATATTTTCTATTTGTTCTTCAATAGTCAACTGACCTAATATTGACCACAGAACATAGCTGGAACAGTCAGGAGAGGTTAAACATGTCATTTTTTGATTATGAATTAATCTTGCTTCACAGCTGAAGAGACTCTGACTGAAGCATTAATCTCAGCAGCAACACTTTCCACTCTCAAATCCAGCTAAACCCCAGAATTCATTCTGCTGTTCATCTATTATTTGAGAAGATATGTCATTCTGCCAGTCCACCAGATGGCACTTTTACAATAGACGGCTGTATCAGAGGTCATTAAAAAGTGTTTACTCATAGCTCAGTGATGAATTGAGCAGAACAGTGTCAGGTTTTTACACTCGTCTCATTAACTCTGATAGTTAACCTTTGTCTGGGTCTAGGGCAGGCGGACAGAAACCAGTTGTAATCTAAATTACCCAATGAGCTCATTTATGTGAATAAAAAAAATGTTTGCACACAATCACAAAGAAAAAAAAACCCTCCATGAACTTTTCAGTTAAATAACTAAACTTTGCCTGTGTAAGAGAAATGAACCCTTTCTGTTCGTTGCTGTAATTGTCTTTTCTATTTTCTAAAAAGGAGATGAGACTCTCACAAATTGCAAAGCTCTCATTTATTATCTCCAAAGATAATGTCAGATGTCAGGTGTGCTTCTGTGTTGTTAGCTAGCACCTACTGTAACTTTTCTGTGTCAACAGCACTGGAGAGATGCTTTAAAACTGTGCGTCATGCATGAGATCATTTCAGGCTAGCAGGGTACATTTACAAGCATTAATTTCAGCCTATTTTTTTTCCTCATGTCTAAGGAGTCTACAGACCAAACTATGTTGATGCTCTGCAATTTAAAATGCTAAATAAATAAAAAATTATGATTAATATGTTTAAAAAAAAGGAAATTAATTCATGCAATTATTGAAAAATCAACTGACTACTGATTTGAGTCATGATCAGACTAATGGTAACTTAAAATGAAATCAGGAGGAGAACCACTGGTCACAAGCACTAGATCTCAGTCACTCTGTAGTAAAGGTCATTATATAATATAATAAACATTGTACACCTTTTTTGTCTAAATATACTCACCATGCCTAAAAATCACTATAAAAATAAGGTGATGTTTTCAATTGATGGTCCTAAACATTTCACTGCTTCATATACGACTACCCCCTCTATTTCTGTGCTTTAAAGACCTACTGTACCTATTTTCTCATGCTTTTAATTCTCCTTGACTGCTGGTTCCATAACTGCTTTACTGATTCATCTCAAGTCTTGTTTGCTTTTTCCCTTTTCTTATTTTTTACTCCTTTTTTTACTCCTTTATACAGCACTTTGGTCAACTTTGGTTGTATTTTTAAATGTGTTTTATAAATAAATATTGTATTGTATTTTATATTTTAATAAGTATACTTACTCCCAGGGCCATTTATATCAACGTTGATATGTAGCCGCATCATGTTTTGTAACATCTAATTTTCTACGAGGTGTGTCCAACGCTCAACCCCCAACCAGGATGACCAGGACATACACACTCATACACTACGGACACTTTAGCATACCCAATTAACCTATAGCGCATTTCTTTGGACTTGTGGGGGAAACCAGAGCACCCGGAGGAAACCCACGCGAACACTGGGAGAACATGCAAACTCCACATAGAAATGCCAACTGACCCAGCCTGAGCTCGAACCAGCGATCTTTTGTGTTGTTTGCTTTTTACCTTTTATTTTCTTATTTTCTCCTCTGTCTTTTTCTACTCCTTTATACAGCACTTTGGACAACTTCGGTTGTTTTTTTTTTATTTGGTTTCTAAATAAATATTGTACTGTATTTTATATTTTAAGTAAGTATACTTACTTACTCCCAGGGCCATTTATATTGGAGTTGATATGTAGCCGCACCATGTTGGTGTTTCGTAACATCTACGTTTTACGAGGCGAAATGTGAAATGCGAAATGCCAACTACACATATAGTGTATACATACATAAGTATAGTAATTGTAATTGTAATAGTAATGTGTGATGATAATTGGTGGTTCATTCTGCTGGTGTGACCCCTGACAAACCAGGGACTAAGCCGTAGGATAGTCAGTAAGCATATTACATTTTTTTTTAGCTCCATGAATTCCTTGTACTTCCACAAAAAAGCAGTTAGTCCAATTTAACAAATTTTAAGGTATATGATTCAATTGTACTACTTATAACATGGCTTTTAAATATATTAAAAAATCATCAAAATTTACAGTATATAACCGGTACATCTTTGCACAGAATCAGAAGATTGTGGTACTTAGTGGGTCCACAAGGTGTCTGGTCTGGTTGAAACTGGTTGTTTTTTCTTGTTTTTTTAATAGTTGGAAAAGTTGGAACAATAACCATAGTCGCGATGAGCTGAAAACACATTGCTGTGTCCAAAATCACATACTTCTGTACTGTATAGTATGTGAAAAACAGTATGTGAGCCGGGTAGTATATTCATATTCTACTACAACAACAAAAAACAGGAGACAAGAAAGACCCAGATGACCTACTACTTCCGACGAGATTCTAAATTGCTTTAAAACACTTTAATATGATGCCAAGGAGGAGAATTTAGGAATGGAAGTGATGCAACTGAAGTAAGTAGGTCATGTGATAATGACAAATATTGGATGTAGTATGCCCAAATTCCATTCATACTTCTCACATTTATAATAGAGCTGCACAGTATTGAAAATAAATTGACATTGCTCTATAGCTTTATGTGGAAAGTCATTCATTTAGATTTAGGGATGCTTTTGTAGGGGAGTGAAATATAAATATATTTTTATGTAATTTATTATATACATATAATAAACAAACTATTGTAATAAATTGAGACAATAAAAAGGCTTTATGGTTTTAATAATAATAAATATATAATATTAATTAATATATTATTAATATTATATATTATTTTATAAAATAATAAAAATACATTCATAACAAAATTTTAAATAACACTGCATAGTCTTCATCATATAAATAATACAACAAATTTAATCTTTATTAATATTCATTTTGCGCTATTAAAATGCTTTAAACTCTCTTAAAATGCTCACACGGTCATAGGCCTGAAAAACACATGCAGATGATAAACTTTTACTTTATTGTGGTTAAATGTTGCAGTGTCTCCACAAATGTCATGTGTTTGGACCTGTCGTTTCTGGTCATCTATAATCCCAAGTCAACATTGCATATCTTGCGTTGTGACTATTGTGGACCGACACGTTGCGATATCGATGCTATAAAGATATATTGTGCAGCTCTAATGCATAATATATAGAACATTATTTTCTAAATTTCGTAAAGTAAATTTATATTCAAATGTAGTCAAGTAGTAAGCACTTTCTGACACAGCTCATGTGTGAAGGGAATACTGGACAAACCTACTGATATGCTAAAAAAACTCTTTATCCCTGGACAAATTAAAGTCCTCCATTAAAGAGACAGTATGTAGATTTCACCACTAGTAGGCGCATATTCACAACAAACAAAGGTGTAGTTTGATAATGCAATGACTGAGTGTGGAATCATAGGAGTTGTGGTCTTCATTACATCCTACAGGAACTCCTGCAGAAATTCACATGTTTACATTTACAGATGTTTAAAGAATAAAGCATATTTGGCGTGCTGTCCAGAGAGAGGGCTCTGAGCTTGGAAAAGACACCCCAATTCATGTTATTCCCCTTGCCGGGAAAGTGAGAGACGGAGTCCGAATGAAGTCCCTATAGCCCGGCCCCATACCGCTACCCCTAGGTGTAGGTGAGAGGTGAGGTGTCGTTGTGGTGGAGGGTAGCTAAAGTCATGAGATAATGAAGGTAGTACAGGTTTGGTATTTATAGGGGTTTGGTCTAATGCTGATTGGACAATAGAATGATTGTCAATGATGTATAAGAATTGTTGAAACATCTGCGCATGCTCCTCCCAAAATTTGTGTATAAAACATCACTTATGGAAGAGCTAAAGTATTTAAAATTTATTATCAAACTAGTACACTGTAAAAATATCTGTAAATTTCCAGTTCATGTTTTTATTTATGCTTTGAAAAAGTGACTTTTATTAAAATTTTTAATAGTTTAAAGTGACATATTGTCTGGTTTGGTGTTTTAAATTACCAATTGTAAAATCTGTTATTTTACTTTTTTTTTTTCCCAGCAGCTGGGGTGCTGGAAAAAAACATAAAATAATGGCCGTTAAATTACAGAAATTTACCATAAAATAACAGATTGTAAATTACAGAAATTTCCTGAAAATTTATATTTAAGGAAATTTCTGTAATTTAACGTTCGCTATTTTACAGGAAATGTCTGCAATTTAACGGCTGTTATGTTACAGTAAATGTCTGTAATTTAATGGGCATTATTTTACGATAAATGTCTGTAATTTAACGGCTGTTATTTTAAGGATTTTTTCCAGCACCCCAGCTGCTAAAATAATGGCCGTTAAATTACAGAAATGTATCGTAAAATAACAGATGGTAAATTACAAAAATTAGCTGGAAATTAAAATTTAAGGAAATTTCTGTAATTTAACGTCCGTTATTTTATGGTAAATTTCTGTAATGTAACGGCCGTTATTTTACATTTTATTTAACAGATGTTTTTTATACAGTGCGGTACAAAAACTGTGTAATAAACTTCAAGTACATTTTCTGTTATTTTACAGACTTATTTCTCTCTATATTATTTATTATACATTTTATTATTTCAAACTACTAGAATGTCAATAAAAGTCTCTTTGTTAGATTGTAGAGTTGAATTTTCAACATCAAAAGTCAACAGAGCAGAGATCAAGGTCCCATAAAGCAAGTCACGACTGTAAATATACTGAAAATGCTTGTGAATCCCAAAATATGGAAACTGTTAATTAACAGATACTTTTTACAGTGTATAAAGCAGAGTAAAGCCGTTGAAGTGAAATGAGAGCGGTAAAACAATTGTTTATGAGAGACAAATGTGACGCAGAATGAAAGTAGTGGAGCTTTTATTTTGCCACACTTATTCTAAATGACTTATTTCTCTGTATTTGAACATTCTTCTAAACTTTTAGGATAATGTAAAGCACATAAGTAAGATAAAGTAAAGCACATGTAAGACAAAGTGTAAAGCACAGCAAAATATGTAACACTGTATAGCAATTTTTGGATATTTTAACGAAAATGTGATAAATATTGTGCCTTTAACAGTGCATCGCATGACAACTAACCGCCAATCTCCACTTCCTACAAAACTGCAAACAATAATCAAACAATAATCAAATTAGATTGTGATATGGAATAAAGCCAATTCACATCGATAATAGACAGACTTGCTGTGTGTAGTTTTGATTTGCGCATATATCCATGATAATGACACAAACAGCAGATTTCTTTTCAGCTGGAGACAAAGAGACCTTTTATTATGATTCACTCTCAGGGTTTAATAGACCCGAGGCTCAGACTGATATTTATAGATTTCACAAGCAGTGTAAAAGTGACATCACATCAGAAACGCTACTGACTTTAACTGATCTTACATAAATGGGGCAGAATCCCTTCTGAGAATTCGGGCACACGACACCCATCACATCCTGATTTAACCTCTCATTAGTCTCCAGGTGCAAACCAATCAGGAATGCATGAAAAACGGAACAGGGAGCATTGCCTTGGCCCAGTGATTCAGTAACTAAGCAACACTGAACATCCTCGCTCCTAATGATAATATACCGGTCAATCTAGGTGGAATCAGTGTATCTATTTCTGATAAATCTGTGTTTTTTCTCCACTTCTACTTGCAGTTTTCCAGTTTGCATCACCTTTTGTTAAACACCAAGCTTGCAAAGCGAGTTTCGTGACTCATTTCATGGTATTTTGGGCAGAGAGACTGTTGGGAACCGTGAAGACATAATAGTTCAAAATAATATTTTTATGCAGCTCGCTGCAGCTGTAAAAAAGTAAACAATTTATTTCACAATTTTATTTTACTACTGAGTTTTGTTTTCAGAAAAGCAGCCAAGTTTTAAGTTATAAACTAATTGAGAGACGTCCTAGATCTCCTACGTAGAAACTCTTAATTAAAGTCATAATTGCAGGAAATCCTAAAAATTCTGAAACAAACTCAGAAGTGCTAAACATATTTTTATATATCATTTTTTATAGCACTTTTTCATTTTGAGATACATAAAGTCAGAATTGCGAGAAAACATTTATATTTAAGACATTTAAGGCACAAATCGGAGATATGATGAACTCTGAACTGTTAAATACACTCACCAGCTCACACTCACTTTATTAGGTACACCTGTCCAACTGCTCGTTAAAGCAAATTTATAATCAGCCAATCACATGGCAGCAACTCAGCGCATTTAGGCATGTAGACATGGTCAAGATGATCTGCTGCAGTTCAAACCGAGCATCAGAATGGGAAAGAAAGGTGATTTAAGTGATTTTGAACGTGGCATGGTTGTTGACTGGCCTAAGTATTTCAGAAACTGCTGATCTACTGGGATTTTCATGCACAACCATTACTAAGGTTTACAGAGAATTGTCCGAAAAAGAGAAAATATCCAGTGAGTGGCAGTTCTGTGGGAACAAATGCCTTGTTGATGCCAGAGGTCAAAGGAGAATGGCCAGATTGGTTAAAGCTGATAGAAAGGCAACAGTAACTCAAATAACCACTCGTTACAACCGAGGTATGCAGAAGAGAATCTCTGAACGCACAACACTTCTAACCTTGAGGCGGATGGGCTATTGCAGCAGAAGACCACACTGGGTGGCACTCCTGTCAGCTAAGAGCAGGAAACTGAGGCTACAATTAGCACAGGTTCACCAAAATTGGACAACAGAAGATTGGAAAAACGTTGCCTGGTCTGATGGGTCTCATTTTCTGGTGCGACATTCAGATGGTAGGGTCAGAATTTGGCTCATGAGATGCACTCACAATTCTGACTTTTTTATAGAGGCCCTAATTTACACCCGGTGGATTAAGGGACAAGACGTGTTTGGCGCGATTTGTTGCTATTTTCAGACCAGCGCAACAGTAATTTTTACGTTTTGCACCATGTTGTCTAAATAGTAAATCCATTTGCACCACCTTGTGTGCGTGCTGGTCTGAAAAGGCGATGTGTTAAGGCGCATTTTTGGTGGGTTGCTATTTTGAGAAACTGAACAAGTAAAAGCTGGTCTAAAGTCCAGCGCAGAGTGTGTTAGTTGTGTGCTATGTGGGTCCAAATTAGGGATGGGCGATATGGCCTAAAATCCATATTGCGATATACATTGCAGCCTCTTGCGATAACGATATATATTGCGATATGTAAATTATAATAGAACCATTTCAGAACAGGTTACATAAACCTTTAGGAAAGCCAAACTGCTATTTTTTTTTTAAGAAATAAAGAAACGTTGCATGTCATTTTGAGAACATTTATTGTGCAAAAGCAAAACTGTAATTAAACAACACAATGTTGCAGATAAATAAACTAAATGTAGTGCCTTTTAGAAAGAAAGACTTTTCTTTTAAGTCCTTGGTTCCTAAATGCCAAGTTGCAATGAACAAAAAAACTGGTGTCTTTTTAGTTAAGGAACTTACACTGTACTGAAAATACTTCCAGTATTAAATTAGTCAAATAAAATTGTGTATTGCAGATACTTTAAATAAAAACATATTTCTAACCTGCAGCCTAGGTAACGCATTTGATTTTAAACATTTTGTTCTCCTAATGAAATTAAAACTGGTGTCTTGATCTGCTCTTTCTCTCTCTCCCCCTCTCTCTCTGTCTGCTGTACTGTGCTGCTGAGAGATTGAGACGCACCAGACAAAGTTTGCTTATAAAGTAATGCAAAAATGAATACAATTAATATCGAAAGCGAAAGCAGACTCTTGGACATGTCCGGGGAAAATGTATTGTCACCCCAAATAATGAGCTGGATCAGTCTATTTAGTCTTCGCGCTCTTCTGTATCCAGCGCGTCTCTGTGGGTCTGCATGCAGAGCATGTGAGTCTGTGGCAGAGTGTTCTCAGTTTCTCGCAAACACAGAACCGGGCCGCCCCAATAATATATCGACCGCCCAGGTAAAATCTGTGTGGGAAGCGCTGTGTGGGAATCTGTGTGACAAGCCTCGATATGCCATGCATGAGGCTCGCAAGTTGTGCGACACGTCGCCATTCGGTGCCATGCGTTGCTTAGTGCTGTTGTTGAGAGCTCAGCATGTGCTACAGTCACAATAGATTTCCAACGTAATACACCATAAGTTAGTGTGAAGAGCATGTTGTTTTACCGTGGCCGAGTGAATTAAGTTATCAATCGAGTTTATTATTTTTTGTCGCAAATGCGAGCGAAATGGTCGCACTGTTTATTCAAGATGATGCGTTGCAGCCGGCTGCAGCTTGTTGCTCTTAATTTCGCGGGTAGATTGCGTCATCAAACATGTATTATCACGATAGTGCAATAGAATTAGAATCTCTATCGTAGGCCAATTTTGTATCGTTTATATCGCATATCGTTTATATCGCCCATTACTAGTCCAAATGCTTGCACATTGCTTAATACACAGGATGTACAGCAATACACAAATATCTTTACATATGAAAAAAAATATTGAAGGATTAAAATGTTACAAAAACTATTATTTTCTATAAATATATATATATAATAAAGCACTACCTCCCCATGCCTTCTTCACCTCAGGTGCTTTTTCAGTTTATTCATGACAATTTGCATTTGTATAATGTTATTATTATTAGTAGTAATATTATTTATTGTATGCATAAATATATGTATATTTATATTTAGGCATAAAAATAGGACGTGTGTTTGGATATAACTGACCACACTTCGTTATTATTGTTCATTTCAGAATCAGAATCGGAATCAGTTTTATTGCCAAGTCTGCTTCATACACACAAGGAATTTGTTTTGGCTACAGAAGCTTCCAGTGTACATAAAGTGACAAGTGACAACACAAAATAAATATGAAAAAAGACGATAAACATTAAACATTAAACAGAGATGCAGTTAGTCAAAGGATCTGCATATTGAATTGTTTGTACAGATTTGTTGTAAATATACAGGTTTTAAGGTGCTGCGTACAAATGCGTGTGAGAAAGTATTGCATTGTATATTGTTATAAGGTGCTGTGTACAAATGCGTATGAGAAAGTATTGCTCGTTTATTGCACAGTAGGGGAATATTTAACTGTTCATGAGGTAATTTACTGTTCATAAGGTATTTATTCGTTTGCTGGAAATTGAACTGAATTTAGAAATAGTTTTGAAACAAATCTTTGTGCTTAACAAACAAAATTAAACATGTAGGCTAATGAATGTTTTCAGTTTCCTTACTCTACGAAAGTAAAAGAGTAAAGTAAAGGAGTAAAATTAAAGTAAAGAGAAAGTCAAGAGGCGAATGGAAGAGGCTTGTTCTTTATTCTCCCGCAGATGGTCTGTTTTTTTTTTTTTTTTTTTAATAATTATTTTTTAGGGGTTTTCACCTTTATTGACAGGACAGTAGAGAGTATTGACAGGAAAGTGTGGGAGCAGAGAGAGGGGAAGGATCGGCATAGGACCTCAAGGCGGGAATCGAACTCGGGTCGCCGTGAGCACCGGAGTGCATGTGTCGACGCACTAACCACTACACCATTGGCGCCGACGCAGATGGTCTGTTTAACTGTTTTCTTGCTAGTGAAGCATTCAGTTTTTTCACTTATAAAGTCTGCCATGTAAATAGCAAATGTGCCATGGTGCGACGCAACTGACTCCATGTGCAGACATATTTTTCCGTCTTTTATATAGCAAAAGTAGATTCGGACATGATCTTAATGCTTTTGCGCCATGCACTTTAGACTTGTGCGTAGGCGCTATAGATGCGCTTAGATCATTAAAATTGTTTAAATCTCACATTCACTTTTTATGCACTTATGCCACTATACTTATAGAATTTAAAACTAAATTTTAAGTTGAAAGTTAACACTTCTTCTGACTTTTTTTTTTGAAAACTTTCAACTGTGAGTTTATATCCGGCAACTCTGAGAAAACTTTTATTAAAAATTTATGTTATACTTTCTACCAAAATGAAAGAAAAAAGTTAACTTTTCTTTCTTTATTTTTTAATCCTTAGGTGGAGAAAGGATTCAAATATTTTCATCCCATTATACAGCCACTTTTCCAAACAATATGCCAAAAAATACCAGTCATCTTAATCATTTGCTTCTCGTATTGTAGAAGACATTTCTGCGTGATAAATTGAGTCAGACCGAAGCCATTCAGAGCATCAGCTGCTAATTTTGATCATTTTTAAATTAAATGACTTAATCATTCAAACCTCTCATAGACTATGGCCCCCCGTTACACGGTGTTAAACTCAAATTTAAAACTGTGGCCACAGAAATTTCATCCAATTTGGCCACAGTTGGAGCGTGACAAAAGCAGAGGACTCCAGCCTGACCGCAAATGTAGGTTTCAACTCCAGCTAATACAACATTTTTGCAATGAAGATGAAACTTCTTATCAGCAGTGTCGCTCACTTAGCCATGAAATGTCTTGATGCAAACCAACTGGTGTGAGTCGCACGATTTTATTCAGAACATAAGTCATATCAATCAAACAGGAGAACTACTCAGATATAAAATGCCTAATGCATCATAATGAGACGTATGCACTATTTTTTACATATCACCGAATTGCCGTCACATTGCGCAGGGCACACTAATTTATAATCTCTACCAACTGCTTCGTTAGGCGGGGGAATCATATTCCTTTATTACTGACAGGTTATCTATCTCAATTAATTTGCAAAGCAGTCTGAAGTCACAGCGCAGCATAGCCAGGGAAGATGCATCATCATTTTGTTTGTTATCTTTATTCCTTCTCTCAGTTATTAATGAGTATTAATTATGCAACCTGCCTGAAGATGATGGCGTATGTCCTATGCTGTAGCACAGCAATGCAGATTAATAGATTAGAGTAAATGAGAAACTTACGGTTCCTATTTTTTTGAAGTTTTGAGGGCACTAGCTAAACTACATCATACTGAATTTAATGTCCCTTCTGAAAAATAATCAAGACACATTTCTTATTGCAACTGTACAATAAAGATAACATAGAAACCTTTATACAATGTGATTACATTATTCACAAATATTTCAGCCAATTTATTTGTAGACAAAAACAGTCAGCTATATATATATATATATATATATATATATATATATATATATATATATATGGGCTATCAAAATTAGCGCGTTAACACACACGATTAATTTGAAATATTTACAGCGTTAAAATTTTTTACGCATTTAACGCAGTTGCAGTTTTTTTTATCTCCTGTTGTGGTCGACGTGTGTTTAACGTGCAAAGAAATATGAATAAGACCAAGGAAACGTGTTTAGAAAGTTTAAGTATAGAACAATTAATGTCGCATCACCAGGCTATCCAGCGTTAACTCCAGAGTTTCATGCAATTTTGGGTGTTTCATTTTTAATCTTTAGACTTTAACTGCAGTTCAGCAGTTCATTTTCATTCAGCAACATATTGTTCATACCCGGTAACAATTATTGAATGAAAATATGAAGTAAGAACTGCTGGAAAAGTGCTGTTTTAATGGAATTTGATACCGCATGGCGAATGGAAAGAAAAACCTCCGCATTCGGGACTCGGGTAGTCCTTTAAGGTAATCAAAAATCACTGCTTACATGGTAGACTCTTAATCAAAGTATTATCTTAATCATAAAATCGGAGTATTGTAGTATTATATGTCGCAAGCTGTCAATAACAGCCCATTCCTCTGCCTTTAAGTTGATTCCATGCGCCCTCAAATGTGTCATTAAGTTTGACGTGTACTTCTGAGGCTTTTTTAAGTCGAGAATGTAGTTGTTTAGATTAAAAGTATTCAGTTTATTTATAAGGATAGTGCCTATTTTTAAATATTTATAATTACTGAGAGACAGCGCAATGGTATAATGTTGTATATGGTATAACAACAGTTCAATCGTGTATATAAAAAAGAAAATCAAACACAGAAAGTCTAAAAATTCTTTTGTATAAGGAACTACTTTCTTTCACCATTCATTCACATCTGCAGCTGACATTAGAACAGCAGAAAACGTTGCTAATTCACCAACATCACTTTAGAGCTGAATGATTCTCTAGCGTAATGTCTAAAGTGATGATTATAAGACTGAACAGCATGTAATGCCTTCAGTCTACAGCAATTTCTCGGTTGCAATCAGGATACCACAATAATTAACCCCAAAAAATGCCAAAGCAAAGCAAACACTACCATATTGCTATAGTATAAAAACAACACTACAACATACAAAAGAGAGAGATTAACTTAGAATGTCACTTACCTGTTTTATAATAATTTGATAGGCCGTAGTTTGGAATTAACGCTGTGTTTATTCCCTAAGGGCTTATTATGCAGTTTCTGTCGCTATCTTGTGGAGACAACAGTCTTTCCTCTGCTCAATGGCAGGCTGATGTCCTCGCTGCAGTCTGAATAACGATAGTGGACCTTGTAACGCTCCCTAAGGTAACGCCCACACAACTGTGATGGTTGGGTTTAGGGTTGTGAGAGGTGTAGACGATCATCTATTACGTACTGGACCTGGTCCAGTATGTCATCAAGCTGTAGGCTGTAGCGAGGACTGTCTCACCGATGCGCTAAATATCCAAAATTTTAAATATGTAAAACTGGCACTATCCTTACAAGAAACTGCATAGTTTCAATCAAAACAACTACATTCTCACCTAAAAACGCCTCAAAAAATATTTGTCAAACTGTACTGAGTCTATTAATCTGCTGTCACTCTATGTGGGCGGAGTAATACAGAAGAGGGAAGAGGCTGTATGAGTGCTGTTATTGCAGAATATCACATGGCTATCAGCCAATCCGTTTCAAGAACCCCATAGAACTGTTGTATATATATATATATATATATATATATATATATATACGTATATGTATATTTTTTTACACACGCACACATGCACGCGCACGCGCACACGCACACGCACACGCACACACACACACACACACACACACACACACACACACACACACACACACACACACACACACACATTTCTTATGTGGATGTCCTTATGTGGATGTACCATAGACGTGGTCCCATAAAATGGGTTTTACACTGTACAAACTGTATATTGTATCCCACTACGTCTAAATTCAACCCTCATAGAAAACATTCTCCATCTTTATATTTTCAAAAATACATCCTTCTGTGTGATTTATGAACCGTTTCCTCATGGGAAAAAAATGTCCCCACAAGGTCAAAGTTCACAGGTATAGACATTTGGTCCCCACAATGTATGGAATACATGGTACGTACGCAGGCACGCACACACACACAACTTTATTTGTTGTTGAAAGCATGATACAAAGCTTTAAGATTGAATCCTGGCAGCACCGTTCAGTAAATAAAAGAACACTACAAACCACACTTGCTACAAAGAATGCTCACCTTAAATATCTGTTCTGTAAGAGACATGATTTGTATTCTTATAGGGTGCCGACTCTTCAAATATTAAACAATACATAGACATACTAAGAGCAAGAAAAGACTTGCTGTGAAAAAGCATCTAAAATACTCAAGTTTGATGTGTGATTCTAATGAGACTGGACTCTAAAAACTGCACTGGTTTTACAGATTATTTTCACATTAAGGCTTCTATCCACCTTGGCATTCAGTTTGTGTGCCCAATTACCTAATTCTGAGTCTTTGCAGTAAATAAATAATGAGTGCAAAAACAAACAAGTCTTTAGGGGATTGCTGGACCCATGCTAAAAGGCATTTGCCGACTCGAGCAGAAACCCAACAGCAGAGAAAGCACCATTACACTGGGAAACCTGCCGCAGGCCCAGAGGGGTCTCATGGCTGGGGTGCAGACAGTCCAGGCCTATAACTTTCTTCATGTGCACACATGAAGTGGCTAAGAGCAACATTTATATGCAGCATTACCATAGCCAGGCTGGCGTCCTGCATTAATGCACTACTGCTCCGCTTTCTTCCAACTACAGCTCTGAATATATGAGGAAATGAATAAATAATAGCAGTTTCAGCTCAGTGTGTTGAGCACAAGCCATGATTTGTGGGACCCCCTGACGAGCATTGATTATGTTTTCAGACCAAGAGCTGCAGTATTTTTTAAGTGGTTCCATGCAGTTGATTGGCACAAATGTCTGCGCAATTCAAATATAGAGACATGGGAAAAATGGTTATTTACCGGAGATGATTTCCTGTGCTTTTATTACCGGGACTGCTCTCCAGGTGTCATTTGGACATAAACACCTTGATCAAGGGCGCAAAAGCGATTCAATAATTTCAGTTCGCTGAGACTCAGCAGACAAATTCAAAATGTATTGACAATCTTTGGTCTCGTACTTCAATGGCTTATTTTCAATCCAACTGATTTGCAATGCATTTTTTTTGCACATTTGTGGTACTATCACACTACTTGCATAGCCAATACAACAACAACCACAACAGCAACAACAAAAAAGACAGTAAAGATGAAGAACATGAGCTTTCAAGCGAAAAAAAAATAAAAGAAATACATGTAGTTTTTGTTTTTGTAAATAAGAGTTTTTAAAAGACGTTGTACTTCAGGGGCCTGAATCAGCACTGATGTATTCTGCCGAGAGTATCCTTATTGCAAACTTTTTTTTTTTTTGGAATCTACTGCTGGCACCGATGTATTTCTCTACAGCAGTTAAACATGAGTTATGGGTATATCCAGTAGGCAATCTTTAGTCTCATTATTCCATTATTTGTTCAAGAGAATTATTATTATTTTTTTTTTTAGCTGAGAGCAATGCTTCATATATTTTGTAATTTGTAATTTTAATGTTGTATCTATTCATGACTTTGACAAGTCTGCATGCTGTTGCCTTGGAATTATAAGGTTCTATCTGCGTTCTAAATGATTTTGAGATAATGAGCATCAAAGTTTTTGCATTCCATATAGCAAACAATGTGTGTAACAGTTCTTCATACATTAACATGACAGAGACTCTAAATGTACTCTTCTTAAACTTGCAAATTGGGGTAAAAAACAGAGCAAATGCAAAATTCTAATCCTAAAAAAGTCTTTTTTTTTTGGAATTATAAGGTTCTTTTTGGCAGATCATTCATTGAAGCATTACTTTTCAAGAAATACAATCAGTCTGCTTATTAATGTAATTTAAACAATTGGTGTTGTAATAATGTGTTGATGCCTGAGAACGTAACAGTTTTGCTTTCCATAACATTTTTTTAATGATTTAGGTTGAATTTTTGGTCACACTTTATTTCGATGGTCCGTTTGTTGAATATAAGTTACACTCTATCTACATGTCAATTAATTATCAATAGATTATAAGTAGACTGTTAGGTTGGGGTTAGTGTAAGTTGCGAAGTTTCTTATAGTCAGTTAAATGTCTGTTGAAGGACTGTTAAATGTCAGCATCAACAGATATTAAGTAGACAGTCTACTAATACTCAAATGGACCATCAAAATAAAGTGTTACCGAATTTTTTTCTTACTCAAATAACAAAAAAACTAAATATTTTTTCCAGTGCAGATGTTAATTTAATGTAAATGGTAATATTTATATTATTCATGTTATGGTAATATTTATTGTTGTAATCAGGAAACAAAATGAACAAAAAAAATTTACTTTATAGAATTTAGCCTGCTTTAGAATTTTGACCGCTGTCCTTGACAAGATTGTCTAAAATAGTCAACAGTGAGGTTTCTTTTTAATTTTGTGTGGTGCAACATTATTTAGTCAATTCTGATTTTGTGTTTCTTTTTGATCTTTCCCGTTCTGGAGCAGTACGGCAAAATGACAAAGAAGCTGATCCTGATTGGTCCTCGTGCGTGCATACAAAATACTGATTGGCTTACAGAAATATTCTTATAGAGCCAAGCTAGAGTTAAACTTTGTAGATAAAACTTTTTTTGCTCTTTAAATAAAAAGTCTTAAAATGTAAACTTATATAAAAAACATCACATAATGTAAATAAGTTGTCATTTATTAAGAATATGTGAATAAATTAATTTTGACAAAAATGTCAGATAGAACCGTATAATTCTAAAGTGACAATATGACTGAATTGCTAATAGCTTGATTTATATATATATATATATATATATATATATATATATATATATATATATATATATATATATATATATATATATATATATATATATATAAAATATATATATATATATATTGTTTACTACTTTTTTGTTTAGTTTTGATGAGTAGTTGATAAGACAGCAAACATTCAATATGGAGCTATTTTTTTACTAAAGCAACATTTTGGCATAAATAACAAAGGCTTGAATTCAGCTGCTAAACCATCAACTTTAGAATTACTTCAGTGGCAGATGAAACTAGTGTTCTGAGAGCAAAAGGTAATAATAATCTTTTAAAAATATGGATAAACTATGTCAATTCATATTCACAAATGTGAAAATGATGGCATTTCACCTTGGCCAGGATACAAAACAGAAATACCCACATGTTCCTAAGAGTAGCTTGGAACAACCCTAAAATGCAAGTGAACTGAATAACAGGACAAACAGCTTCCAGTCACAGGTGTGCAGGAACAATAGGAAAAAAAAGTGGGAAAAAACCCACAGCAGTCAACGTTCTTGTCTAACAGGTGAGTATAATCGAATGCACCTGATCTAAGTAAAAAGCCAGATGCAATTAACAGGAATAATGAGGCATACAAATGCATCATTTCACATGGTGATGATAGTGAGGGATGGCTCTGTATTTTACCCTTGGGTTCTCTGTCTCGCTCTGGTGAAACTTGGGCATTTATAATTGCATCCGTCTCTTAAAAAAAGCCACTGTTTTTAATGTCTCCTTCGTGAGTTATGCACAATTGCTCTAAAATAAAAAAAATGATAATTTTTTATAAAGATATGGCAAGCAGGCTATTGACACCAATTTAAAAAATGACTGGCAGGAGACCTCTGTGGGATATAATGATGATTGAAAAGTTTGATCGGTTATAACAGCATCAGTATAGTTATGCTGGAGGCATCTGGCTTTGTGTCCTTTTTTAATGTCTACAGACAACAGGCTGACCTTGAAAAGTGCTAAACATCTATTTAATGATGATGCCATTAAAACAAGCCCTTTGGCAATAAATTACAACCAAGCGGCAACCTCCCTTCGTGAAGCCAATACGGAAGTAACTGAAACTGCAATTCATCGACTCGCCTTTGGGGGCTGGCTCCAGGAACTCCAGATGTTCACTGATTGCAATGCTAAATTTGCCAATTTCACAGCTAATAAAAACATATTTACAGCCTGGTACAAAGGATAGTTTTGGTACATATAGCTAAAATTACCCTTCATGACAACTGTGAGGGGGTGAATTTTTTTATAACTCGTCTGTTTCATTATTTTAAGTTATATTAAGTCTGCATAATTAAGGGCATGGCCACTTGAATGACAGCTAGGTCTTGAAGTTGCCATCATGTCACCTCAGCTGATTCCGGCTGATTAGCCACTGAACTCGGCATATACATCTTTTTTTTTATTGTTTTATGTGGCTTTACACAGTCAATTTTGGAATTATTTCCTACAATTATCAGATAATATGACATGCTGTGTGCACTTAATTGTGCTCACAAACCATTTAAGCAGCCTCCATTTTCCAGGTGAGTGCAATTCTTAACTACTTATATACCATATCTATAAATGTATTTGTTTTATTTAAGATCATTTATCATTTATAGTTTTCTTTAGACCTGTAATGCACTCTAGAATCAGACAGATTGATTAGCTGTAGGCTACGAAACAGTCATCTGAAATGTTGTCATACAGTGTTACACCTGGAATTCATAAATAGCCCTACATTCACTAACGCAGACTATATTTGAAGTATTTTGGAGTTATTCGCATTTTTCCTACTGTAGAAAAATGCCATAAGATCAATGCTTAGTGGCTCAAAGTATTACAACAGTGTTTTTAAAAGTCTAAACACTTTATTGATATAGTGTACAACCAAGCACATGTGGTCAGAACACAAACAATTCTAACAAGTATTAAGCGTTTCCCCCAAAGAAAAGCTAAAGCAAAATGCGAGCAGGCATCTTTAGCTCCACTGATGCTCCGCCTCTTTGCCCTTTTTTGGGCACCCCCGATCAGTGCGATGATGTGTGAATAAAATGGCGACGGTTAACCACGCCTACTTGTAGCTTCATTTGCGTTCTACAGAAACCTATGGGTGATGTCACGGATACTACGTCCATATCTTTTACAGTCTATGATTACAACAGAAGGCCAGCATGTAAAGCTTCATTCAGACTTGCACTAAGTAACAATCAGCAGACATGTGAAAGAAAAGCAGTTTGCAAACAACATTTCGCTGTTGATATACATTTGAATAAACCATTGACTACCTAAGTAGTCATTTATGCTCATGCAATAATCCACATGAGCATTTGTGTGAGCCAAAGCAGGATAATATTTAAAGAAAGAAACAGACTCACGGTCTCCATGGCAACGGAGAGGTCCTATGGTCAGCTTGGCTTCCGAACCAGGTCGATTTGTGTCCCCGACAGCCACTTGACTGACCGGTAAATGGTCTTTATACACCAGAAGTCCGGAATCATCCCTCCTACCAAACAAAGCAATTTTTAATTAGTTATGAGGCAAGAAAACAACGACTTGTTTCTCTGTTCTGCTCACAATAAAACCACTTTATTTTTCACTTGCATGTGTGGGTCTATGTGCATTTATATGTAGAGTACAATTTGCACCTACAGTAAATTGCATGCACAGTTCACACTTGTGCTTTTAAGTGTTTTAGCACTGTTTAGTTTATTCACAAAGCATCAACACTGAACTGAGCAGTTGCTTAATGGTCAGAACCGAAACAGTACAAAGCATGAACAATAACATATTAACATTAAAGCTGCAAGCAGGGACCCAGGCTCAACACCGCCCAGTGGCCTTAGGATGACAGAGATCAGTGGACAGTAATAATTTAGGCTGATATACATTTAAAAAATCTGATAAAATCACTGATTTATGCCAAACTTCCTTCTGTCTGCAGGTGGCGCTACGACTTTCTCAATTTTGGCATGTAGATGTCTTCAGGAATGGAATCTCATCGAACCTGTGAACTTTCAGGCAGATCGGACATTGTTTGGCTGAGTTATAAGTACTTTCTCCTCCGTCCGCCACAGATACGCCCTTCTGCGAAAACTCTAGATCTTCACAATTTAACATCACAAAGGCCTTTGGACTAAACTAATGGAACATGGATTTGATGTGATAAAATTTGTAGGCGGAGTTTGTTACACTGTAAAGCATGTCATTTCCTGTTGCCAGCAGTTGGTGCTATAACTGTAACTGGATATTGGCATGTAAACGTGTTCATGTCAGGACTCTTACCAAGTGTGTGAATTTTGAAGCAGATCAGACAATGCATGTCTGAGTTCTAACAACTTCCTGTTTTGTGGCGAATCGTCAAAGTTTGCGAAGCCGCCACGGACATGTCCTTCGACAAAAACTCTAGATCTTTGCAATTTAACATTATCAAGGCCTTTAGATAACAAAACCTAATTTTGGTGTTGATCTGATTAAAAATACCTAGGAGGAGTTCGTTGAAATACAACTCCTGGAAATGGCAAAAACCACACTTTTTTGGCAGAGGAGGTTAAAAATATCCGACTTCCTGTTGGGTTTGAGATTTTGCTCCAAGAGACTTTTTTGGAGGTATTTGCATGTTTGAAGAGTGTGCCAATTTTCGTGTGTGTGCGTGAAACGTAGCTAGGGGGCCAGTCCGTCAAATGTGAAAAGGTGGCACTGTTGAGTCATTTTGCCACACCCACTTCCGAAACCTATAACAAATATAAATTTGTTATATACCATAGGTGCTCGGTCCCTAATCAGTGTTGATGAGTGCTTGTCTTAGAGGTGAAATTATATTTGCCACTCCATTTTTAAAGACATGTTGGTCACTTGCAACTTTTGGAGCTGTCGCTTAAGAAAGTCACTCTTCATTTGCATAAAGTTAAAGGATTCTCAACTTTGGCGCGCTGCTCGACGCGCCCACCTGGTCGCCAATGGTCGCTGTCACTCATGTAGACAAAAGTCACCAGAAATTGCTCAATCTCCACTGAAATAAATGTTTGCTTGTTGCTTTGCCGCTGCGAGTCGCTTGTAGTGTGAATGAGCCTTTACGCTCTTACACAGCATATTTCTAATAGAAAATTACATTTTGATATATTTACACTAGGGAATTTAAAAAATGTTTTAATGGAACATGATCTTTACTTAATATTGTAACAATTTTTGGAGTAAAATTTTTTATTTTTTTTTATTTTGACTCATACAATGTATTGTTTGCTATTCCTACAAGTAACTTATGACTGTTTTTGTGCTCCAGTCTCAATTTAGTGGTTTGGTGTAAAATAGACCAAAATTGTAGGTATCTAATGAACAATCAAGACTGTTGTTTAACAGGCTAATTATACAAGACATGATTCATTTTAGTGAGTTTACAGAGTACTGTTTTTTCAATGTTCAGTTATGTTTATTCCAAAGTATATACTGTAAAGTTGCAAGAAAAAATAAGTGAACCCTTTGGGTTACTGGGATTTTTGCATGAACTCCACAAAAATGTGTTATGCTAAAGTCACAACAATAAAAAAACACAGTCCTCTTAAACTAATACCACACAAATATTACATGTTTCATGTTTTTATTGAACACAGCATGTAAACATTAGCTATGTTTCCATCCAAAATGAGAATTAACTTTTATGCGCAAAACCGGAATATCGCATAAAAGATATGCAAATAAAGCAGTGTTTACATCCAACGAGTCAAAGCAAACAAAATTGACACTTCCTGATTAACTGGCGGCAAATATCAACAGTAAAAACAGAATCTGCTGTGGTAGGAGAAGCTGTGTCAATCTTTTCTTTATTTAATAAATTGACTTGCTCCTCAGAACGCAATCCTGACAGGCAGTGAACGCGCGATTGCATTTGAAGGTGTCAGACGCGGAGCAAAGATGCTCTTGATTCTGGGGGTCATTAATGATATAATAAAACTAATACTGAAATGGTTAAGGCCTTTTAGAATGACCAAAACAACATTTCAGATGTTTTACAGTCTGCTCAGCCTGCTGGTTTATCCATTCGCACACATTTTTATCATCACATGACCTCTTATAACAAAACCACATGACTTTTTTTAATGCGCATATTGGAATTTGTTTGTTAAAAGTGTTTCCATCAAAGTTTATACGCATCTTTTCTTATCGAATAAAAAGTTTATCCTACTTCGTTATGCGCAAACATTTTTTTTGTGCATTTTCAAAATGTATGCGCATCTTGCCGTTTTCATCAACTGTTTTTTATGTGCATATCCAAAATCTGCATAAAAATAGGTGGTTGGAAATGTAGCTATTGACAAGAGAAGACCCCCATATAGTATTCATTGATCCCTAATTAATTTGGAAAATCTTTACATCACATTGTAATAATCATTTACAGATTTGTGCAGTGCCACACATACAAGACACTTTTCAGCCATGATTTGGATGTCCTAAACAACTTTTGGGACTCTTAAAATATCCCTAGATTTCAAACTTTCCTGCAGTTTGATGCTTTTAAGACAAGCGTCAAACCAAGAACCAATGAAAGCACTGAACCTGATGATGCAATCAGCGCAACAGCTTCAAACCACCTCGGGCAGATGTCAAAAAATAAAATAAAATAAATAATAAAAATCAGATTTTCTTATGCAGGCATGTTATGAGTAAAATTAATGTTAGATATTGCTGATGTTTGCTGTGAGGTATAATTTCAGAGTCAGGCTACTGAACAAGTCATGGATTGATTTGGCTGTAGCATCTGTAGTGTTGATTTGTAGCACCTTGATCGTTGTTTAGTCTGACAAGCTACAATCAAAAGGATTATTATTATTAAAAATCACGCAGTTTGAGTTTGGATTTACTAGATAATTGCTGACTGCAGAATACTTCAATATACACAACAGAAAAAAATGATATTGTTAACTTAGAGGCCCATTTACACTGAGTGTTACGGCACGGTTCAGGAGGCTTTTATGGCTTTTACCACTGTCAAAAGGTACCTACTGTAAAAACAAACCATACT
The DNA here is from genome assembly GCA_903798195.1 of Danio kyathit. Taxonomy (NCBI): domain Eukaryota; kingdom Metazoa; phylum Chordata; class Actinopteri; order Cypriniformes; family Danionidae; genus Danio; species Danio kyathit. The sequence goes on from LR812542.1 coordinate 20,426,230, forward strand.
GTACCACTTTTTGGGTACCCTTTCCAAAGGGTAGCTAGCACAACAAAAGTGTACCAAAAGACAGAGCTAGATGCGCAGCTGAACGCTATTGGTTTACAGAGAAATGTCACTAGCGCGTACATCATAGTAATATATGAAGAGATCAGATGCAAAAAGTGCCGTCTGAAATTTCCTTCAAAAATTTGCATTATTCTCAGCCTCCTTTGTTATTTCACTTTTAAGACCATGAAAAGAACTTGTTTATTGCCATAACAGTGAAATTACTGAACCTATACACTGGAGCCTGATAAAAATGCAAATTTTAGAAGAAAATTTCAGATGGCATTTAAAAGTTTTTGCATCTGAACTCTTCATATACATATAATAATGAGCTGTGGTTGACCCGAGCTCAAACAAACCTTGATCTCGTCTTAATGAACAGCCACAAAGCTAAGATAAACCTGTTTTCCTGTTGTTGTTTACGAGGCCATCTAAAGCGTAAGTGGTTTCACTTTCTCCAGAGAGCTTGCGATTGCTCGCCGCACGTCTATATTTGAAATAACAAACTTTTTTGAGCTCATGATAATAACCTGCGCATGCTTATTAAAGTGCTTCTGACTTTCAGAAACAGACAAATGCCAGAATGAATCATGAAAAAACAAGGGTGAAGCACGAAAAAAAAAACAAAGGAGCAAATGATTCTTTCAGCAACCTAAAACATGAACAAACTGCCATGTTTAACTATAATTATCACCTTTTGGACTATTATGACCTCGGAATGACAGAATTACTTTCTAACAGAGGTTACATGTGCTGGTAAAGATGAAAGATACAGATGAGAGGTTTGCACTGACTGTGGGCTATTTGTTGTATGTTGTGTTTGAACCCAAATAAGGCCTACATTTTTGTTGTGTGTAGTTTTTCTGTAATCGGTAACATATCGGAGACTGTAAGGGGCTGTATGTGTTCATATATGTTGCATTTATTTATTTATTTTATATAACCGCAGACGTTACAGTAGGCTATTTTGCATTCATTGATCATTAATCTGCATGTATAATCAAATCATGTTCATAGAAAGGTTAGTAATGAACATTTGTACACAAGTATTTATGTGTATAAAGCATCTGTTTTGTGAGAAGTGCTTCTCATATGATATGTGAACGACCCGTACAGCTTTACTTTGACATTTCCTCAAGCGAGAATGACGTAGACTGAAACTTTCTGTTGTACACCATGCCCACAACTACCCTTTAGGCAGTGGAAACGCAAGCCTGATAAAGGTGACCCGTACCAACCTATACCATACCGTACTGTACCATTCAGTGGAAACGGGCCATAGTGCTAGTACCTGCTGTAGTGTAGTTTATCCATGTTATGCATGAAAGACTAATGTAAGAATATCTCTGTCATACGGTTATTATGTAACACCCAACCCTAGCAAATAACTTCATAAAACATGTAAGTACACAGCAAAAATTCCAGTGTTAAATATACAGTGTGATTTTTTTGGTGTTGTTCAGTGTTAAAACAGGAGTACATTTTAATCCACGAGTGTCAAATCATATATTTAAGAGTTTTTTTCCAGTGTTAAACTTTTAACCCAACATGCAGTGTATTTCCCACTAGTGATGATAAGTCCAGTTTTTTTACTCGAACTGGTTCTTTCAGACAAACAGTGATCAAACCAGTATGTTTTACTTAAACTTGAAACGTCTTGTTGCATTTTAAAATACAAAGAGTTGAATGTATTGAAACTATTTCTGAAAAGATTAATGAACATTTAATAAATTAAAACAATTTTCAACATATTTTATCACTGTTATCTGTCCCACACACCAATTGATAATATAGGAAAAAAGGTAATATTAACACTTTGAAGGGTAACACACACTCCAGTTCGATGTAAGAATAAGCTCTTACTGTGTTAAAATGAACTCTGAGAGTAATGTACAGATCTAACACTTTAGAAAGTGTTATTTTAACTCCAAAATGGAGGGAGTCATATGTACACCCAAGGAGTGTTAAGTTAAACTCAAATTGAGTTAAATGTACACTTATTTTTTTGCTGTGTAGACATATCAAATAACAGTGTATTATTTAGTCTTTTAGCTGATTTTGCAGAGACCGGTGGGTAATTTATTTGCATATATTTAAAGTTTTACACTTGTTCACTTCACACATTCACTATTGCATAATGATTTTAGAGCTTTATTGATAATGTACAGTGCTCAGCATATATAAGTACACTCCTCACAGATCTATCATTTAAATTCATTTTTTAATAGGAAGCTATACAATATAATATTTGTGCATATACAGTTGAAGTCAGAATTATTAGCCCCCCTGAATTATTAGCTCCGTTTATTTTTTCCCCAATTTCTGTTTAACGGAGAGCAGATTTTTTTCAATACATTTCTAAACATAATAGTTTTAATAACTCATTTCTAATTACAGATTTATTTTATCTTTGTCATGATGACAGTAAATAATATTTTACTAGATATTTTTCAAGACACCTTTATAGAGCTCAAAGTGACATTTAAAGGCTTAACTAGGTTAATTAGGTTAACTAGGCAGGTTAGGGTAATTAGACACGTTATTGTATAATGATGGTTTGTTCTGTAGACTATCGAAAAAATATATAGCTTAAAGGGGTGAATAATTGAATAAAAACTGCTTTTATTCTAGCCGAAATAAAACAAATAAGACTTTCTCCAGAAGAAAAAATATTATCAGACATACTCAAAGGGGGACTAATAATTGTGACTTCAACTGTACATTAGATTAGTCAGTACTGAAGGGAAATCTTGAGCTTATCTGACATAATAACTTACGATAACGGTCTAAAAACTAGAACACCCAAATTTGAATGTTAAAGAAAAATATTAAATACACATTTAAAAAAAAGAGGAAAAATCGAGAGAAGCAAAAAAAAATAAAAAATGAAAATGAAAAGTTTAGTTGAAATTTTGTAGGTTGTACATTTTGCTTGAGCTTAATTGTATTATCTTTCAATTTCTAAATATGTTTGGTGACTAAAATATTATTTTAATAAATATATCGGTTTAATAAATCTGTTTTGTTTAAATGCACCAAAATACATTGCCTATATCAACTGAGAAATTGATTAACAAATTAATTTTCAAAATGGGGTGTACTCAATAATGTTGAGCACTGTAATATCCACTTGTTCACCTGTTCAAGGCTCACCTGTTGTCCAGCAAACACAATGAGTGACTCCTTTAACAATTGTTCAAAAGAATTTGCTATTAAATTCAAAGCCAATATTCATGGCTTTCCAAATAAATTATTTGACTTCAGGCACATATCACATGGCTCCATTCTGTGATGCTTTTAGGTCTTTTTTAAACACTTTTCATCGGAAACCTACATTTCTGTTGCCTCACTATAAACATGTGTGACAAATTTAACAATATACACATTAAACTAACAAAAGATGCATTAAAACAGACCTGATGTCTCTTCGGGTGGCGCTGGATAAATATATAATCTGTATATTTCGCATTTTGTGTCCTGAAGCATGGTAAACATATGTCTGGCTGAAAACGTCTTAAAACCCATCATGGACCAGATGTGAAGCACCTGTCGAAGCTCTGTCTGCGTCACTTAGCAACATACAGTATACAAAACAATTTAACGACATGGCAGGCTTTAATTTCCCTGCCTCTCCTGTTTTCAAAATTAGAGTCCCACATACATAGTAAGTTTAAAGCGCCCCTATTAGGCATTATAAAAAGGGTCATATTTTGGTTTGGGGGTCTCCAACAACAGGCTTTTATGCACAAAAATACATATTTTGGAAGTTAGAGAAAACAAGGATGTAACCATTTTATTCACACTTAAGTTACTTACACTTGTGAAATGGAGGAAGGAACTGATCCATGAACTGTGCACTGTAAAGCTCCTGTCAAGCTCTAACAAAGTCCCATACATCAATAGTCTTTTCTGAGCCTTCCTTTAACAAACGGCCGACGAATTTCCTTGTTGCAGGGTAGATTATTGCATTAATTATCAGAACGTTCACTCATTAATATTCACTCATCTTCAGTCATGATCAGTCCCGCACACACCTGCACTCTGCTAGCGTTTGAAGGGAAAGGTGCGTTTTACCGGATTCAGAACAGAACATATTTGGTATTGTTTCATTTCGACATTGATAAGAAAAGGCAAAAGATCCAGACGAATGACAATTCATTTAAACGACTCTGAGTCGAATCTTTTATTAAAACATCGATATTTTTAAACAAGGTGCACTTTCAGATTTAAACATCAGCTGGATGTTGTCATTCACCTAGAGCTGTGTTGCACACTGCATGGAAGGTCATTTTCAAAAACCCATAACAGGGGCTCTTTAACATATGTAAGAGAATTAGGTAAAAATATCACTGTTGTAATCTCACTAGGAAACAGTGAGTACGTTTACATGGACACCAATAATTAGATTTTAATGCAATTAAGACAATCTATATGGTAAATTATATATAATCCATATAATAATTTAATCAGATTAAGGTCATAATCGAACTAAAGAGAAATCAAATTAAGACATGTGGAGTATGCTGATTTTAGTCGCATTATTAAAGTGCAGCACATACATGTAAACACCTTAATCGAACTATTACCGTCATGTGGGACTTGAGGCCGTTTTTTGCGACAGGGTAGTCCACACACACACGCACGCACGCATGCACGCACGTTTGTCACGGTGGGCATGCATGGAATGTTCGTGAATGAAAGTGAAAGTGCCAAACTGCAGTTAAAGTCGACAAATTAAAAATGAAACACCCGAAATTACATGAAACTCCGGAGGAAATACGGATAGCGTGGTGACGCAATGACGTCAATCGAATTATGTGCTATAACATGTAAAATGCGATCATGAAAGTAACACTCAAAAAGCAACCCAAACACCTTGGTCTTATTATTCTCTTAATTAGATTAAAGCAAATAATTCGATTACTGATGTCCATGTAAACGTAGTCATTGTGGCCAATCAAATGCAGCCTGGGGAGTGCCAATCAAACATAGCATGTGGCGTGCATATTAATGAACCCATGTGCAATGTAACAGTCTGTTTTCCTCTATAATTTACATGAGAATGAGGAAACAAAGTTGTCTGAGGCTCACGCTATATGCACTGAACTCATTATTTAGTTAGGTATATCTTTATTTTCATTATATGGCACCTTTAAATTTTCCTAATGATGTCCATTTTTGTGTTAACTATCACTGTAAAAGTCTTAGCTCTCCTTCTTGGCGAGATCTAATAAACTCATTAATGCACTAATAAGTGGAATGTTTGTTTTCTCTCAAAAGCAGCCCTCTGACACTGATGACTAGCTCTTTAATCACAGCAATACAATTTGTTTAATCAGTAGAAACACTCACTTCACACGCTTTACAAAATGAATAAACATTACTGAACACATAGACCTCTCAGGTACATGTAGCATTATTTTAATAATGCATACATTTTGCAACATGCCTTTTGAAAAATACAATTATGGATAGCAAACCTGTAGAAAAAAACAACAATGTGGTCGGGAATGAAGCGTGCTGCTTTGAAATCCAATGTCCTAATTTGTATCCATTATGCATGGTGGTTTGGTTTGCTTGGGGTTTACGACAAGTGGTGAGAGCAGCGCAATAACCCACTGTCCATCTGTGCACGGGCCATTAACACATATTACTGTGTGTTCAGCTAAACCAGCAAAACCCTCACGTTCCAACAGTCTAAATATTCACAAGTAGCAAATCCAGCAGGAAAACATGCTTGCTAATACGACCCCACTCAAGGACTGAGGCTATGTTTACCTTAAGGATATAGCATTGCAAAAATGATTTCAAAGCTCTTAGCATAATGAAACCAGTGCAAACAAACGCAATGTACATTAGACAAACACACAGTTACCCAGCGGCACATAAAATCAGTTTGGTTATTACTTTCCACCAATCCATCCAATACACTTCCTGTGGAGAGCACACAGTTCTACAGCTGCTCCAATATATAGTGAGCTGCATTCAAAGTGGCCATTCACACAAAACACATTTTTGCATTTAAAAATGTGGAATGAAGGGCAGCGGAATGAAAAAGAAAACATTTTTACACTGCATTGGTCAAACGTATTCCTCAAGTGCGTGTATATATAGAAAAACAATGGAAAACAACCTGCGTTATGTGCAAATGTCCCCTAGAGGCTGTGACCTGTTATGAACCCTAATAAGCGAGTAATTTGGAACGGTCTGCATAGACAGCAACTCTACACACCACTGTAATAGTGCTTTACATGCGACTTTTTACAGATTTTGCGAGTCTGATGTTAGCATGTTTAAATGCTTACTGTGCAATAGTCTGATATAAATAGAACAGTAGAGCACAAACAGAAATTGGGCAAAACAATGCATTTTTATAACTATGAGCTTTTTATCAAAACTTTTTCTATGTGAATGATTAAGTAGTAGAACTGCTTTGTGTGGACTGGTTAGTTCATTTAAGATGACCCAATTTCTGAGAGGGAACCGGGAACTTTTTTTTGTTCAGTGTTTAAAATATTATTAAAATCTTACGTATTATTATCTAAACACATGGGCAATATAGTTTTGCATGTTTTTGTTTTTAAATTGCTGTTGGTTATGCATGCACATAATAGACTTAAAACAAGGTAACAGATTGGTCAGTTGTGTAAATAATAGGGGTGTCAAAATTAATTGTTTATTCTGTGCTCCGCAATGCAGATGCGGACAATTTGGTACCGGTTCAGTAATAGATCACAAGCGGTTATTACGTAGTGATGTCATTTATCTCATATGCGCTATGTCGCAGTAGCTTACTATGGTGAGGGAGGCGAGCGCGAGTAATTAAAACACTGTAACTACTTAAAAACACAGAAATTCAATGCGTGTGCTTTTGCTGGACAGTCTTTCACTGACATACAGCAGAAGCTGTTTCACTGCGATTGAGAAAATAAAAATGTAAATACTGAAGTTTAGCAGTGTCACTCATTGGTGAACAGCGCCAGAGCGTTAGAGCCAATCACAGCTCTTTCTGTTGAGCGCATGACCAATCATAGGGGTGAAAGAACTCACTTGACAGGGCTTATAAAGCAAGCAGGATATTTACATTTGTTTATTTGTTGTAAATGCTCATGTTGTACATGTACTTTAGTATTTAAAGCTACAGTTCTGACTGTTTGCATTAAAGGACAAAATTGTATTACAAATAATAAATAAATTTAAATATATTTCTTGTGCTGTGAAGTAAAATATAGTTGTGTATGGAATCCATGGTCAATGCACCGTGATGCACCGAGATATCGAATTGAACAGAATCGATGGCATGATAATCATAACCGATCCGAACCGTGAGACCAGTGTAGGTTCACACCTCTAGTGAACAAGTGAAGTTTCATAAACTAATTTCAAGAGGAGCACGTGATATGATTGAGCACAACTGGCTGCTCATCTGTAATCAGTAATAATCCAATCAGATTGATCCAAGCTTACAATAAATGGATCGATTTTTCCCTACTGCTCTATCTTCGTTTTGAAAGAATCCCCCTTCCACCCCATCTCCTCCTTTTCCTCCCTTTTCTAAGGGCAGCTCTCGACACCTATCTGATCTCTAATCCCTTTATATGCATATCTCCGAGCTCAGGGTTCTGTCCCAGGACAGCAAGCCAAACCTACTATTAAAGCCAAGAATATCTAAGTGGGAACTCTTGAGTATACTTTAAAGTGTAATAATTGCATTATTTATTTAAAATGAGGTAACAATTTAGAAAATTGTATGGACCGAATATTTAATATAAGGCAGCAAATTGTGTGCACATCATACTTGAAATATGTAACAAACATATGATGTAGTGTACTTAGAATAAGGTAACAAATTAGTAAATTAAATGCATAATGTATTTAAACATTAGGAAATGTATTGGTAAAGTCACGTGTGGCATAATATGATTAAAATGAAGTCATGAACTAGAACTGTGCACATAATAGTCGCAAAACAGACAATTGTGTGCATAATATACTTAAATTGTAACAAATAGCCCAAAATGTGCACAAAATATACTTAAAATGAGGTAACGTTAATAAGTCATGCGCACAATTGCCCAAAAACAAGATAACTCATTAAAATCAGTCATGTCAACAAATATGAAATTGTCTGAACAATATACTTAAAATTAGTTAACACATTACTAAAATACACTCATAGGCCACTTTATTAGGTCCAACAGTCCAACTGCTCGTTAACGCAAATTTCTAATCAGCCAATCACATGGCAGCAACTCAATGCATTTAGGCATGTAGACATGGTCAAGTTGATCTGCTGAAGTTCAAACCGAGCCTCAGAATGGGGAAGAAAGGTGATTTAAGTGATTTTGAACGTGGCATGGTTGTTAGTGCCAGACGGGCTGATCTGAGTATTTCTGAAACTGCTGATCTTCTGAGATTTTCACACACAACCATCTTTAGGGTTTACAGAGAATGGTCCGAACAAGAGAAAATATCCAATGAGTGGCAGTTCTGTGGGTGCAAATGCCTTGTTGATGACAGAGGTCAGAGGAGAATGGCCAGACTGGTTCGAGCTCATAGAAAGGCAACAGTAACTCCAATATCCACTCGTTACAACTGAGGTATGCAGAAGAGCATCTCTGAATGCAAAACACGTCCAACCTTGTGGCGGATGGGCTACAGCAGCAGAAGACACACCGGGTGCCACTACTGTCAGCTAAGAATAGGTAACTGAGGCTACAATTTACACAGACTTACCAAAATTGGACAATAGAAAATTGGAAAAACAATGCCTGGTCTGATGAGTCTGGATTACCGCTGCGACATTCGGATGGTAGGGGCAAAATTTGGCATCAACATGAAGGCATGAATCCATCCTGCCTTGAATCAACAGTTCATGCTGGTGGTGGTGTAATAGTGTGGGGGGATATTTTTTGGCACATTTTAGGCCCATTAATACCAATTGAGCATCGTGTCATTGCCACAGCCTACCTGAGTATTGTTGCTGACTATGTCCATCCCTTTATGACCACAGTATACCCATCTTCTGATGGCTACTTCCAGCAGGATAACGTGCCATGTCATAAAGCGCAAATCATCTCAATCTGGTTTCCTTAACAAGACAATGACTTCACTGTACTCAAATGGCCTCCACAGTCACCAGAACTCAATCCAATAGAGCACCTTTGGGATGTGGTGGAACTGGAGATTTGCATCATGGATGTGCAGCCGACAAATCTGCAGAAACTGTGCGATGCTATCATGTCAATATGGACTAAAATCTCTGAGGAATATTTCCATTACCTTGTTGAATCAATGCCACGAAGGATTAAGACAGTTCTGAAGGCAAAAGGGGGTCCAATAAAATGGCCAGTGAGTGTACAGTATACAATAAACAAATTGCTAATTTGTGGCTGGATTTCCTCCATTATTAAACCTATAATAAGGGATAGTTCACCTAAAATACAACAATGTTCTCAGAATTGATTCCTACATCCTTTTAAACCTTTATGAGTTTCTTTGTTCTGTTGAACACAAAAGAAGATAATTTGAAGAATGCTGGTTGCTGGCACCCATCAACTTTCATTATAGGAAAAACAATACTATGAAAGTCAATGGGTTACTGTTACATAACTTCTGTTATGTTGAACTGATTCAAAATAAACTCAATCAGGTCTTAAATAAATGAAGGATGAGCAAATAATAAACAAAAATGTTAGGGTGAAATATTTCTTTCAAGCACTATGGGAATGGAAACACTAACTGACTTTTTTCTCCTCTTCACTTTGCACATCTAGGACTGAATGTGTTGCATTAAGCTTGACTGTTTATGTCTCGGTTCTTTAACAGCTGACTGACATTAACAGCTGCCTTATAAAGGCCCATTAAGAAGGATGTAAATGAACGTGTCTAAAAGCAGCACAAACCCAGACCGTTCTAGGAGGCCGTCTGACGGATGACCCTTCCTCTGCAATATCGCCCACAGCTCTTTCTTCAGTAATGAAGCCACCAAACACACCAGCCAGAGCTTTTGTTGATGGAAATATCAGAGTTCGGCTTTACTCAAACTTCTTCATCAGCCCAATCTGTTTGTCATTTGCACAAGCGCTGAGGTCGAGACAACCGCCTCATGAAGCAGACACCGCTAGTTAATGAATACAGAGAGACAATAAGGCAGATGGGAACATGACATGCTTGTCTTTCATAAGTCTGATAGCTGGGCTAAGAAGGTCAGTAACTCGCAAATAGCAACTTAGTCCAAAGCTTATAATTAACAGCCGGCTTTGGCGATCGTCATGGAAACAGCATATTGGTAGTTAAATGAAGTGTCGGCTCACCACTGCTTCTGGTCCGCGTCGCAGTTGCAGTAGTATTTGGAGTCGCTGCAGTTACGCTCGATGCCACAAGCACACTTCTGAATGCCAGGAGCAGAGCCACCCCAGTAGAAGTGCTTCTCGTTACCGCGGCCCACCCACCATGTGTAGGGCGTCCCATCTGCAAAGACAGAGAGAAGAGATCCTGTTACTCAAATATATAATGTGTCCATTTTAACATATTAGCTTTGCAATATTAATTCATGCGTATCTATACATAATTTCTTCATCAAATCAACCATCCATCCATCATTCTATAACCTCTACATTTATCCATCTATCATTGTCATTCATCTGTCCATCTCTTCATCCATCCATTTTATCATCTGTACATCCATCCATCTATCTATTTTACATCTGCAAGTCCATCCATCCATATTTCATTCTCTCACCTGTCTGTCCCTCTCTTTATCATCTGTCCATTTATCCATCCATCCATCCATCTATCCATCCATCCATCCATCCATCCATCCATCCATCCATCCATCCATCCATCCATCCATCCATCCATCCATCCATCCATCCATCCACCCATCTGTCATGCAGCCATCTACCATTTTATCATACATTCATCCCTCAACCTATCTATCATTTTATCATCTGCCTCTCCACCTCTTTATCATGCCACTCATCCATACATCCATCCGTTTTATCATCTGTCCATCCATCTATCCATCTATTTATCCATCCATCCATCCTTCCATCCAACTTTCATTTTGTCTGCCCGTTTATCTGTTCATCCATTCATCCATCCATCCATCCATCCATCAAGCTGCCATCTATTATTTTATTATACATTCATCCCTCCACTCATCTATCATTTTATCATCTGTCTGTCCATCACTTTATCACTCTATCCATCCATCCATTTTATCATCTGTCCGCCCATCCATCCATTCATTATTTATCGTCTGTCTGTCCATCCATCCATCCATTTTATTATCTGTCTATCCATCAATCAATCCATTCATCCATCCATCCATCTTTCATTCTGTCATCTGTCTGTTTGTTCATCCATCCATCCATCCATCCATCCATCCATCCATCCATCCATCCATCAAGCAACCATCTATTATTTTATCATATATTCATACCTCCACCCATCTATCATTTTATGATCTGTCTGTCCATCTCTTTATGCATCAATCCATCCATCCATCCACTCATTTTATCATCTGTCTGTCCATCTCTTTATGCATCAATCCATCCATCCACTCATTTTATCATCTGTCTGTCTGTCCATCCATCCATCCATCCATCCATTTTATCATCTGCAGATCTATCCATCTGTCATTCTGTCATCTGTCTGTCTGTCCGTCCATTCATCCATCCATTTGCCATGCAGCCATCTATTGTTTTATCATATATTTATCCCTCCATCCTTATGTTATCATCTGTCTGTCCATCTCTTTATCCATCCATCCATCCATCCATTTTATCATGTCTGTCCATCCATTCATCCATCCATCCATCCATCCATTTTTATCTGTCCATCCAATGATCTATCCATCCATCCATCCATCATCTGTACATTTATTTTTTATTACTATATACAAATATGATGAAATGTTTAGTTCCAGCACAAACAAAACAGAATTTTTACAAAATATTTACATTTTCAGACAAATGAAAAGACAATCAGGATTAAATACATGTAAATACATGTATTTAAATTATCACTTTTTAAAATCTTAACAAACATACTGCATATAAACTGAAAAGCATTCAACAAATGCTTTTTTCCAAAGCTAATTTTCTAAGTTTTTAAAGTTCTCCGAGAACCAAACCCATGACCTTTACCACCACCATTTATCCGAACACTACCACATCCACCAAATCAACCACTGCACTGAATCTCCCAACAGCTGTTTTGACGGCTGCTTATAACATGCAGACAGCAGTAATTACAGTGCTTGAGATCTGAAGAGTACTTTACGGTCTAGCCCACAGATACGAGCTAATTTCAGTGTGTGTAAAGACACAACATGCTCAAAAGGATTAACACTTGGCTCATTTGGGAGCGCATGGTGCCCTAGGGGCTGCTGGACTGCCATTCTCACGCGCTGATGTGCGTGCAAATGCCCACATCTGCATTCACAGAAGGAAGCACAGACAATCCAAACACAGTGTAGAGTTGGCAAGTGGACTAGAAGCGCACACACACACACACACACACACACACACACACACACACACACACACACACACACACACACACGTATGCATGCATATATGCATGTAAGCAGAGAACAAATCAAACGAGCACACTAGGGATGGACAATATATTTATGTTTGGGATATACTGGTAAAAAAATTCTCCCCATGATATCAGTCTGTGCAATGAATAAATGTCCTACAGTAGCACATGTGCAATACAGTTTTGCATGTTTATGAGTCTGTTTACAAACAGAGGGCCCTATCATACACCTGGCGTAATAAGGTGCAAGACGTGTTTTGCGTGATTATTGCTAGTTTCAGACCAGCGCAACTGTGATTTTTGCGTTTTGCAACATGTTGTTTAAATAGCAAATCCATTTGCACCACTTTGTGGACTCATGGGTGTGCCGGTCTAATATAGTGGTGTGTTAAGGCACATTGTTGGCACGTTGCTATTTTGAGGAACTGAAATAGACCATAATAGTCGATATAGATGATAAGTTCATACCCGCTAAATCGTGTTAAAAACAGTCCAACACACACACACACACACACACACACACACACACACACACACACACACACACACACACACACACACACACACACACACACACACACACACACACACACAAACACACACACACACACACACCCACACACTTCCCTCCTCCTCAGAGGACACAACACAAAAATAAAAGTCCTTAACAGAAACGTTCAAAAACAGAATACATAGAATGTATATTAAAAAAACAACTTCACATTAGTTACTAACACCATAGAACACAGTACCCGGTTCTCACCAGTGTTATCAGGGTCGGCATGTCCATAGATTAGTGAGGGCGGCGTCCGCGAACTCCCCCGGTTCTCACTTTCATCCGTGATACCCACCCCCTCCCTCCCGGTCCTCACTTTCCCCCAGTCTCCCAGATTTTTTGTATGTGCATGAGTGCATTAAAGCAGTGCAGTTAAACACCAGCATATTGCTCTATTATTAACAATAACACACATTCAGTATTAATCCACACAGTGGCAAAAGCTGAACTATTCTGAACCTTGACTGCCGCACGTGTCTAAGAACAGCTGACAGTAGCCATAGCAATGACAAACGACAGGATTGCAAGCTCACAACCACGTTTAAATCCGCAAAGAAAGTGTCAAGTGTCACGTTTTTAGCGTGGTTTTAGGCGCAATATGTATAAGTGTTATATGTTCTCTGGGCTTACCTGTTCTCTGCTTTGCCCAACGATCACCAACCCTCATTACAAAATGGAGGAAGAAACTAATACATGAGCTGTGTATTGATAGTTCCTGTGGAGCTCTGTCAAAGTCTCATACATCAGTAGTCTTTTCTGATCCTTTCTTTTCACAGCTTCATCTTTGGATAGAGAATATAACACAAACTTTCCCTCAAACTTCCAATAATATCCAGCTTAAGCACAGCATCTTCATGACTCATGAGGACTTCACACTCTTAGCCCGGATTTCATGTCTAATTATACAGTTTAAGTGCAAAGTACTTAAATAGTTTAATTTTTGGTTCATTACTATAGCATTTTAAGTGAATTCTACTTTTTTGTAGACAAAGTTTATTGTATGAATAACTTTAAGTACAATAGACTAATGTTTTAAAAGTTTTTGACTGATCACGCCCCCTGCCCCCAACCTAACTTAGTGTTCAAGTCAGGCACCGCCATTTTCTTGCAGTTGCAGTAGCAGGGGATTTCAGACTTCTGGTGAGTAGACTGTAAACATTTTATCCAGTTTTTATTTTTGACTGTTTGTGAATACCGGAAAACACTGTTTTAAGTATGTTTCACTTTAAATGCGCGGGTCCTGTTTAAACACTTGCCGTGTGTATTTAGCATGTGAGCTCGCTAGTTAACCTGCAAGATTTTCAGTTCTGAGGGGTGGACACGATCCCTCTTAAACATATGTCTGTGAAGCGTGTTCCGCGGACGATTTACTGCGCGAAAAACATGGTTTAATAGAGTCGTTGCACTTTTACTTGACAACAAGCGTCTTTTTTTTCAAACGACGCACATTCAAAGTTGACGCGCGTTCATTTGTTTGCTCCTGCCTGCACGGTTGACATGGAAACGGAGCCGAGTCTGAATTCTTGTGAGGCGATTACACAGCGCTTTTTCAGCTGTGTATTATCGCCTTTTTTCCCCGAGCTGATTATTTGCGGTCATATAGAGCATTGTTTAAACAGTCCATGCTATTTAAAGCCTTTAATACAGTTTTGCCACTGCTTGGTTCACACCGTCCTGTTCAACACATTTTAGGTGGGTCACATACAGTATGCTGTGGTTTCAGTGGAGCAGAAAGGATGTAAGGACAATCATAATTTAGTTTGGTGAGTGAATTTGAACAAACTTTTACATTTGTTTAATTTTAATGCAGCCATTGTTTGAATAGAATAAGCTGAATGAACGTTTAATGCAATTATAAGTTTGTTGCATTCTAACAAAGTTTTATTTTGTTTCAGATGACAGAAAGGCGTGCATTGGCAATGTAAGTATTGTATTTTTTACTGTGAAAAAAGGATTATAGACTGACAAATGGAAACTATATGCCAGAATTGTTCTGTTTCCTTGTTTGCAACAGGAATTGTTTTTGATTTAAAAAAAATTATTTATCTTGCTCAACTGACAAGTGCAGATGCACCAGTTAAGTTTAGCAGTCTGTCATGTGGCTTTACTGAGTATTGTTCTGTAAAAGTAAATCATAAAGTGTGCTAATAACAAGATTGTAAGTTTCAAAGCATACTGGACTAAAATACACAAGGAACATACCTGTTTTGTTTTTCACTTGTTTTATATTTCAGGTTTATTTCAACTTCAATCAAGTGGTAGGCAAAAATCTCACAGAGGGCTTCCATAATGCTCTTAAAATTACTCTCCAAATTTGATGAGCATCTTCAGGAAAACCATGTTGCTGGTCAGCTTTTGGCTCTTACGCCAGACAAAGGTGGGTTTTTTGTCTACATGAGTCTACCTATTGCCTATTTTCATCATCTCTTTTATTCTAGCTTTTTTCTGCTTTGAGCACTGAGTTATTTAACTAGTATCATCATATTTGCATTCTTTTTTCTTTCAATAGGATGTCTCTCGCGAGGACCCATACTATCAAGTTTCCACAGGAATCATTTGCATCGATGAAAAACGTCCACAGCTTAACCCATCCAGAGTGTTCATCATCTTTCATCATTCATACAGACCTGCCTCAAGCCTTCTGTTGTCTTCTCGGACTCATTTATCCCCTGCTCTTAAACTGGACAAAGTGTCGTCTTGCTGTTACAGTGTAAAGGTCAGCTTACAGTTACAGATCTTCATAATAATTTTAATTATTATTTATTTCTCGTTGTATTGTGAAAAAAGACCTAAAATTACAGTTTGTTCAGTACATATACTGGTTACAATAGTAAAAATTAATTCTGTGAAGTCATGAACAAATTTTCACTTGTATGTAAACAGTATACATTGTGTTCTACAATATGTTTATGTGTTTAAAAGTATAGTTCACACAAAACTGGAAATTATCTCATCTTTTACTCATCCTTCACTTGTTCCAAACATGTGAGTTTCATTCTTCTGTTGAACACAAACAAGGATATTTTGAACAAAGCTAAAAATCTGTAACCATTGACTTCCATGGTATTTGTTTTTCCTACTATGGAAATCAATGGTTACAGGTTTTCCAAATATGATTTTTTGTGTTCATAAGAAAAAAAGAACCACTTAACTTGAGGGTGAGTAAACTTCCATTTTTTTGGGTGAACTGACGCTTCTAGTCCAGATGTTAAAACAAGCTTTCCTGTTCTTGGGGATATAAACAACATTTTTTGTGAGCATTTAAAGCTGAGGTCAATGTTATTAGCTCTTGATTGAGTAGATGCACTTGAGAGAAAAGTAGGCAAACTGATTTTTAAGTTGTATTGCACAGTATTTGCATTGTTTTGTTGTATTTGGAAAGAAAATTTTAATAAAAACAACCCTGTGTATTACTTTTGTGTGTATTTTATTGCACTTAAAAAGATAAGTAGAGTAAATTGATTGACACTAATTAAAAGCATTAAGTGTATTCAACTTATAATACATATTAGAACAACTCTTATCTTTTAAGTAGAGCTCACTCAAGTTTTTTAAGTATACATTACTTAAAAATTTTAGGGCAACCAGTTTCCTCAAATTTTTAAGTAAACTCAACTTATCCGGGCTTACAGTGCAGGATCTGTTTTATCTTCCTCTTTCTCTTTGCTGCTGTGTTAGTGGGCGGGACCGCAGGTTTAAATTTTTCTGGGTTTGCGAGCAATTGGGCGGGGCTTATGTTTTGTATCCACGTCACGCCGAAACAGCTAAAGACTCGTTATCAAGACGATTCATTCGAGCCACTATGAGTCGACTCTTTTATAGATGAATCAATAGCTTTAAACACTGTCCACTTTCAGATTTAAGCTTTAGCTGGATAGTTCACTTCACTTAGAGCTGTGTTACACACTACATAGAAGGTCATTTTCAAAAACCCATAATAGGGTCTCTTTAAGAGAATAAGCACAACCCTGTTAGACCATGCGAGACAGAGCGTATTTTTCCGTCCTTAAAATAGCAAACATGGATTCGGACAGGGCTCTAATGCTCCATGCGCTTTAGCATTGCGCCTAGATCGTTAAAATTGAGCCCAAAGAGTTTATACTTTACAACAATTTCCCGTTACAATATCAGCCGATTGTTTGAAATACCTGAAACAATCTGCATTTTTAAAATACCTCATTCTGTGTGAAGCTGTTTTTCTTATGAAGGGCAAAAAATCTCCCCACAATGTCCAGATTTAATGAAATTGCTATATATTTGGTCCCCACAATGTAAGGAATACAAGGCATGGACACACACACTGTCTATCACAGCAAAACAATACTTTTCTAATTTGCTTCACTAACCTGCAGAGAGGAGTCATGGATAAACGCTTAAACAGTTTGAAAATGACTGGATCTTCACGATCATTGAAAGTTGAAACTGTATTTCAGCAGACGACACTCTGCTGGCTGCTGTCACTGCATACGCAAGAGCATAATTACTTAAAACAAGCTCTGTTCCTGAAGGCAGCTCCAGGGGAAATACATGTAAAATGTGCTTTGTGATAGAGCTACATGCAAATGCTTAATGTGTGACTACATCTACATCTCTTTCCATTAAAAAAGAATGTGCACTGGTGTGGCAGAGTAAATCTTGTCCTTATGGAGAAAAAGATTTTACTATATTAAGACAGCTCATGTTGATACTAAAAGATATCAACAATGAACAAGCATTTGACAGGCTCTTAAACAGAAGATTCATATTCTCTAAAGCTGCGCCTTCTAAAAAGTATAAAACTGCTGGGTCGGGACACAAAAGTGGGTCACAGGAGCATTTTGAGTGGATCGTGGGGTGCAATTGTGATGCATGACTTGTTGTCACTTCTGAAAGATGCAGTTCATGTGCATGAGAAACACATGTTCTCCTAAAGGCCATTTTAGACATGAGGGTCTGGTTCATTATGGGGGAAATGCGGAAAGTGGGGCTCATCCATTTAAAGTCTTGTCACTTTAAATTATGTCACTTCTCGGCAGGTGCCACCCGAGATAAAAATATTTGATCTTTTTTTTTTGTGAGTAGCAGCAGCATTTGCTTTAAGCAATCACTGAGCAGTAATACCTGATCAAAGCATTTTTACTGAGCTCATATATACATACATGTACCAGAGCAATGAAAACATGATGAAGTTTTGCATGTACCATCATCGTAAAGCTGATACAGTGATTCAATGACAATGAGTGTGACAGTGTTGGCTTGCCAAGTAAAAATACAAATATGCCTATACTGAGTGTGAAATACTTTTAACATAAAAATCAAACAAGTCAAGTTCATTTTATTAAAGGTGCAGAAGGGAAGTTTGACACCCAGTGGTTGAACTAGGTATTGGATACCAGGATCAAAACAAACGGAAGTGCAGGTTGCCAGATTGAGGACCAAGGAGCGAGTCTGAGCCTAAAGGCTAATTAAATTGTGTTCTATATAAAAGTAACTGCACAAGAAGGAATATTCTCAATATTAAAATAAGTTTTTGATCTAAATAACACCTTGAATTGATATATTTGAAAGTGAAACAGCGTCTCTTTCTTGCAGCTGAACAAGAGAAAACTGACAACGATCACCTCAGGTACACCTCGTATGCTTTATTCAGTGTTAAATGCTAATAATGTTAGTTTAAATGCCATTTTATACGTAATTTATTGCCATTTTACTGAAAGCAGCAGCAGATAGTTTTCCTCAGATCGTGAAAATTTAAAGTAAACCATTTGAGATTAAACTTTAGAACTGTGAATCAAAACCAACACATATCAATGATTCAGCATGTAGATTTAATAATGTTAAAGTGGGTTAATATGTATTAATTAGATTATAAACCTTACTGTTTCGTTAGTGAGCGCATATTCTGTGCTTCTGAATGGCTGTACTTAAATTTATGTCGTGTTTCGTCTGGTGCAAACAGCCAAATTGTTATCACTTATCATCTCATCATGTAGCGTGTCGTTAGGACACAGGGCTACAATGTAATCTGCTCACCTAATGTTTAAGCTTGTAATATATTTATATTATTTGCTGATAACCTCATGTGGAACTCTGAATCTGTGTCTCATTTCAGAGTCTGCTACTGTCCACCAGAGGTTGCATATCAGTCATGGACGCATGCTTTAAGAGCCTTTCTGAATGAATGAATGAATGAAATATGCGGTTTTCCAACAAGGCAACCCGGAGTGCTAAAATATAATTGGATAAACTGGTATTGGGCGGGTTAAAAGAACCAAAACAAAGACAGCGTTCCAGCACTGAACGCCCATTTTCAAAGCAGAATATCTCACTTCAGCATTGTTTTTCAGATAAACAAGAATGTTCACTTAGCATGTTTCTTAAATATCTGCAAACGTATTATGGTATTTTTATGACTTAGAAGAGTCAAAAACTTACATACAGCACCTTTAAAAGTAATAAGCCCAACATTTAAAACAATTGCAACAAAATAAAATGTCTCTTACCTATGGAAAATAAACTTTTACGACCTGTCAGCATCATCAATACTATTTTATTATGAATAAATATTTTCAGATTAAAAAAAATGTGTGTCAAAGTACCTGAAAACCACTGTGCTTTATTATGTACCATAGCTTGACGTGTAGAAAAAGAAACAAAAAAGAAAATGTTTAATGTTTGGTCCTTTTGAGGTGGCAATTATGTAAATATTTTAATTGAAGAGTTCAGATGCAAAACCTTTTTTTTTTTTTTTTGTATTTGTAAATGAGCTTTTTCCACAGGCTCCTTAGGTTCAGAGGTTTAATTTTTTATATAACTTTTATATAAGTTTTAAAATAACTTTTTTTCATAAATGTCACTTTATACAGTTCTTTGGTTTTTAACAAAGTAGATGTTCTTTTATGTCAAAACCAGCTAAATCCACTTACTTTTTGCAAAAACCTCTAAATACACCTATTGGGACAAGACAGTGTAATTAGTTGAAAAATTACACAGACCACCGAAAATTAAAAATACATAAATCTGTCAAGTAAGTGGTGCTTCATTTTACTTTGGCGACCCCTTGCCATAAACCAGGGACTAAGCAGAAGGACTAAGCCTACTGGGCAAAAAGGGTTTTAGAAGAACTTTTAGAAGCTGTCATTCGTTCATTCTCACCATACTCAAGGTCTTGGTCTCTTTTTCATCTCAAAAAAACGGCATCTTAACTTCGTCTTTCGTAAAATGGAGTTGCTGTTTAATGTATAGTAAATTGGACTCATTCAAAGTAGTGTCACTGCGCAAAAAAACGTTATGAATGCATGTTACACTTCCGACTGTACTGTGTGTTTTCTTTTTCTTATAATGCACACAGTTGAGTTTTGAGGTAAGGGACGTTTTCATTTGCCATTCAGTGACAGTCAGACAGC
The DNA here is from genome assembly GCA_903798195.1 of Danio kyathit. Lineage (NCBI taxonomy): Eukaryota > Metazoa > Chordata > Actinopteri > Cypriniformes > Danionidae > Danio > Danio kyathit. The sequence goes on from LR812542.1 coordinate 20,446,759, forward strand.
CTCATGCTGTTCATCAAACTACATCTTTTAAGATCTAAAGCTTAATAAATGCCGGCGTATCAGCGCGCTGCTACATTGAAAACATATGATTCGATTCGCACCTTCTGATTGGTTCTTGGGACTTAGCAGCTTTTGCTGTCAAAGGCAAGTGGCGTTTAGAGGCTTTTGCATACAAACTGTTATTTCTGAATGGGCTGACGCTGGGATTTAGATGATTTGAAGCAAATGTATTTCTTGAACATGTACTACGTGCCTAAAGCATTCACTCATTCACTATCTCATTTTTGGCAGAAGTGGCGTTTAGCTGCTTTTCCATCTGAACTCTTCAATTATTCTCCCAGAAAGTATTTTTTTGTTTAACTTTTTACGGATTAGATGCCTTTTCTCATTAGACCAAATTGAACTGATATAAAAAAACTAAAATAATAAATAAATAAATAACTAAATAATACCAAAAAGAGAATACAAATATTTCAGTGTGTCAAAATGTTATAATACTAATTTAACCTGATCCTCTAAACACTTCAACAAAGCAATCTAAAAATTAGCAAACAACAAAACATAGCCACATCTCGTTCGTCACAGTCCATCAGTTCAAGGACTTTTATCTCTACCACACTTAATTAGTACCAAAGACTCTCACTACTCCTCCACCACAGAGTCTGAAATAAAGACCTGTGCATTTCAGCTCCAGCCGACAGGCCTGACAGATACAGGAGACCCACACATGGTGCCTACAGGCATGAAGCCAAACTCGCAGAATGACTGAAGAGACGCCAAGCAGTATGAACAACAAGAAAAATTAACAAACAGGAAAAAAACAACAATCCTAGTGGTGATGGACAGACATTATAACAGATGGCGAGTGGTCTCTGACACCCGCTCTGCAGCAGGTATTTGTGAAGTGCCTATGGGGTGCAGGTGCATAACAAACATGGCCAAAAAAACAGAGATGTGCAAGCCTCACCTGGCCTTCTGGGAGTTTGTGGTGAAAATCTATGCTTCATTAAACTCTAGGGCTGGTGGAGTTGGCTTGAGCCGTGTTATTTGCATGGACTGCTTCCGGTTTCCCCTCACCTCTGCTTACACCAGGCTCAATCAATCACTCCATTCACTCTTGGCTGGAAACACAGCCGCCGGGCCAGGCTAATTTAACAGGGAGATGGAGCTCTTTTTTTTGGACTCCTGCTGGGTTCTGAAACCGAGTTGATCATTCATTTGTAACCCAAGCCCAGTGATCGTTAAACAGATGTAAACAAGGCTGGCAATTTCAGAATTCTCTCAGGATTTCACTGTGTGTCTGTGCATAAAGCTGCTAGTTGTCACAGTTGGCTGCAACTATATAAATGCACCAACAGTGGAGACCCAAATTAAAAGAACATTTCATTTTCGCCATGGATTTTTGTCAGGTTTGGATCGGGACTTTGGTTTGGACATTTTATTTGGCCTGCATGTTGCAGAAGGAGCTACCAATAAACTTTTTTTTTTTTTTTTTTTGTAAAATCTATAATTCATAGACATCATTCTTTAATGAACAGACAGAATTTAGTATTTATAATTTAAGTTAAATTGAACAAAATTTAATATATATTTGAAATCATTTTATAGAACATTATAAATGCCACCCCAGGCCAGTTTACTGTCTCTTTACAGAATACATGTATAACTTATTACATAATAATAATAATAATAATAATAATAATAATAATAATAATAATAATAATAATAATAATAATAATAATAAACTGACCCCAGATACTTGGTTCTTTTATACTGTATACTATTTTAATGTTATTACTGTAATTTTTGAAGCCAAGACTGTCAGGATTCTTCCACTTCGGTCTTGCTAGTTCTTGTTTTTGAGTGGCAGAGTCTAGACACTAGTCCAGTCTTGTCTACACTCTCAGAAATAAAGGTAGAAAAAGGTACAAATGTGTACCTAAAAGGTCCACATTAATACCTTAAAGGTACATATTAGTAACTAAAAGGTACAAAAGTGTTCCTCTTAAAATGTTTAGGTACTAATACATACTTTTGAGGTACCAATATGGACCCTTCAGGTACAAATGTGTACCTTTTGAAAAGGTACCACCCCAGTGACAGCTCGCGTACCTGTATTTCTGAGGCCCCGTTTAGACTAATAATTTTTAGTTTTAAAACGCATAAGTTTTGCTACGGTTACGCCATCCGTCCACACTATGCCGGAGTTTTTGAGCGCCAAAAACGGAGCGTTTTGAAAACGCTGGTGGGGCCTGAGAGTGTAGTATGTTGTGCTTGGCTTCAGTTTTCTCGGGTCAAGCACTCATATTTCCTGTCTGTGTTCCTTTTTGTACGAGCGCCATCTTGGCCATGTTTGGGTCATGCGCGCTCCCGCTTAACGCGGGCGTGCTCGGGATGCGTGCTCTCATCCAGGTGTGTGTTGTTTTGTCTGCAGCATGCTGCTCTTTTCTCAGCATCTTGGTCTATTTGGTTTTGGTTGGTGCTAGGATTGGAATATGCATGTTGCATGTGTGAGTGCACGGTGTGTGTTTTTATTTATCGTGTACTTGTGTCTTAGGTTCAGTCTTATGTTGGTGTGGTCTTTAGTACGTGGTTCATGTTTACATGGCACGCGTGCTTTAGTGTTTTGTTTCATGTGAACACGTGGTAAATGAGTTCTGTGCCTTCTAGTCCCGTTTTACGTGAGCACATGACTTGTGTTGTGTCTTTGCACCATGTACTCTCCCGTCTATTGTCTAGTCCAACCTTTCTTGTTAACCCATTATTAGTTTATTCAGTTCACCTGTTTGTTTGTTAATTCTTTCTCTTTATAGTCTCCTCGTTTGCTGTTATGTGCCAGTTCGTCATACGTCGTTATTCCAGTCGAGTCGTGTCTGTCCTGTTCTGTCCAGCCCTGATCCCTGCCAGCCCTGCCCAGTCAAGTTTGTTTGTTTAGTTGTATATTAATGTTTTCCCCCTCGTAGTTGTTTTTGTTGCCTTTTTGTTTTATTTTCCTAAAACGTGACAAATACTTTATGGTATGTACTGTATACGCTAAATATTTAAAAAAAAGTGTGAAATCTAGTCTTATATACACTGTGTACAGTCTATACTTGGATAAAATCCCAGTATGAATATCTGATATCACCTGCTTCATAATGATAAGCTGGAGGTTAACCTTTTTTGTGACAAATGAAACCAAGAAACTTATCAACAACAGCAGCTGTTTAGGGAAAACACAAAAAGAATTGGTCTCGTTTGCTAGACTCACAGTGCATTTGCATGCGTATGGCTCCCCGATGAGCCTGATGTGCCTTGAGAGCCTTTTTATAAATGAAACTTCAAATTCTATTTCAGTGCCAGCATTTCTAACACTTTCTCTCTTCCTTTCATTCTTTCTTTTTTCCCCAAACAACAGAATCCTGGCACAAATATTTCAATCCCTCCCAGAAAAAAAAAAAAAAAAAAAAAAAAAAAAAAAAAAAAAAAATCGATCGGCACGACACAAATCTAATTTCCATTGCATCTACTTCTTCTAGCCCAGAACCCACATTACACCATCCTTTTCGCATCTGCACTTCTCTGTCACTTCAAAGGACGAGTCCCTCCATCTTTATCAGTCCTGTCTCCTCTAAAGTCCCCTGATGCCTCGTCCCATTTTATCTAAGTGATGTAAAAGAGAGTGACGTCTTTTTTCCAGTCTTTCATGTGAGCAGAAAAGCCCTACCGCCACATGTAAATGCCGGGATCTTGGCTCGACACATCAGGACCATGAATGACAGCTTCATTTTCCTGTCAGGAGGATCACAGCCAAGCGTTCAGAGCCAGAATGGCTGTTCATGACACTGTCCATCTCAAAACGCCTGTCTGCCTCTTTCGCCCTCTTGTCTCGAGGGAGAGCCTGACTCGATAGCCAGGAAAAAGAGCTCATCACACCAACCTAAATTGGGAGAGCACTGCTTTCCTCCTGGAAAAGCAATGGCAGCCCCCTCATTGAAACCTGGCACTGATCGAAAATTCATCTCATCATCAGTATGGCTTTTCTCAGGAGAACACGGACGGCTCTTTTCTCAAGTTGGGGAGATTACTGTTGCATAATGATTCGCTGACAGTACAACCCACCGTGTAGAATGAACCCCAGTGGGAGCCTGGTATTGATCGACACTCTCTCTTTCCTTAAATAGAGTACGGCTTGATAAATGGGCCTTATCGAGCTTATCTGTTACGGTAGGTATGGGCAGACACGCGCTGATGGATGCTTTTCAATGAAATGTAGAGGAATTAGTAAAGCACCGACTGGAACGCTTGCTCTGTTTTTGGTCTCTGGTGAATGAATGTGCACAAAACATCATGATAGGCTGTGCAAGGTGATACCAACAAAAATCAGCTCAAGGTGGAGAGAGATATGAAGCCAAATTGTTCAGATTTGCCGCAGAAGAAATGAAACACCTAACCAGAGTGTGCAGGCTCACTTGCTCACTATCTTTCGATTTAGTTCCTGATTTATCAAGGGTCACCACAGCGGAATGAACCAACAATTACTCTGGAATATAGTTTATGAAGCGGATGCCCTTCAAGTCCCAACCCAGCACTGGGAAGCATGTACAGGCTGATAATAACAAAAAACATCTGTCAATTCTCACTATTAAACCATTAACTATGACTTTTGGCTCAATAAGCTCAATAAACTAGATTTTGGTAGAATTTGGGATAAAGAATCAGGTAATGCAAATGAAGAGTTCAGATGCAAAAACCTCTATGTGGCATTTCACATTTTCTTCTAAAATAAGCACTTTTCTCAGACTCCTGTGTGTAGGATCAGTCATTTCATTTTAACCCTTTTATACAGTTGGGGATGTTTTCATCCACTCTGGGGTGATTTAAAGTTTTAATTTGGCCATAACTTTTTCTGCGTTTCAGCTAGCAGAATGACTTTTGGTGACAAAACTTATTTTGACATATATTTTGAGAAAATGCTTTGACTTAAAAAAAAAAAAAACCCTCAATGATGATGCATCAGATAAATATTTTTTTTACATTTATTTTCATAAATCTGTTAATCATCCCCAGTACTGATCAAAACTACTGAATTGTTAAAGGGCCACGAAACCCCCTGTCTCAGCAGGGTGTTTTCACACCTCTGTTTTGAAAAAAGTCAGGAAAGTTGGGCGTGTCCAGCTCTGGGAGTGTGGGAGTGTCGGGGGAGGGAAAGAGGATAAGATTTTGCATAGAAGGGAGTTAACATTTGGGCACGCGCAGTGTTTGACAGGAAAAACAAACACACAGAGGCTGATTTGATACGGCGAATAAGAGAAAAAAAATCCTCCGCATTTCTCTGTAACTTATGTACTCGGTAGGTAGCGTCAGAAAGCCGTGTGTGTATAGACTATCCTGTCACAAATTGCAGCGAAAATCCTGCACGACGGGAATAGTTTGTGTTTACATGTTTACACTCGGAGAGCAGCATTTAAACAAAGGGCAGTCCACTGCAAACACTTACCAAATCTGTAGACAGACAATCAAACTGGAGCTGTGTCTTTTTATTAAAAGTAGACGAGCGGCATCGATCCGGATTTCATCATTTCCAGATGAGAAAAAGCTCTCGGGTAAAAATGTTCCTTACAAACGCGTTTCTGTCGAGTGTCGCGTGCACTGTAATCCACACGTGAGTCCAGCTGCTCTCTCATAAAGGGAAAATGAAAACAAAACCTTCGTTGCAACACACTAATAACACCTACGATTTTGTCTTGAAATTCTTGTACTTTCACTTGTTTTGGCAACACAACGTGGCGTCTCTCTGCCGTCTGTACAGTGTAAACTGGTAAACAGTCTCCGGAGCTATCATACATATTAATGAAGTTTCGCGTCATACACAATAGAGCGCGCTAATTGGTTTGAAGCACGTCTTTCTCATGAATTAATACTGCACACTCAGATACGTAAGAACGTCCTAGAAAAGACAGACAGCCACTCTCCAGCTGTATTTACACCCAAGTATCTCATGGCCGTGACGCAGCTTCAAAAATTCGTTTCAAACCGGAAGAACGAATTTGCTCAAAATAACGCAAAAACAACCAATTTTCACTTTTTAGTGCAATATATGTGTCCTAATAGTGTTTATAGCAGCGTGGGACACATATATGACTGTCAACAGCTCAAAAAAAGTGTTTTGGTGTTTCGTGACCCTTTAAGAAAATTACACGATTTTAACTCTTTAATTGCCAAATTCATAAATGATGTCACTGATTTAGTGAAAAAACACACACAATTAGGTATTATTATTATTATTATTAACATTAAAAGTAATTGTGGAATGGACTTTTTTTAACCTTTAATCAAAGTTTTGGACGTGTGTCTTTGATGCATTGTTTTTGATTAATTTTAAATTTGGTTGCTGTTTTTGCCCCATTGACTTCCATTATATAGGCAAATACAAAACATACTAGGGGTTTAACGGATCATGGTTGATCTGTGATCCATACGGATCACAACCCACAGTTCGGAATGCATGTAACCCACGGATTAACAACTTTTTTTAAATTTGTAGGTTAATCCAACATTTATAACAATCGCAGAAAGATCGGCTCCCGCGTGTATGAAAGCATTTTGGCTTCCCTGTAAAATATAATAATGATGGAAAAATTGTGGTGGGACCTAAATGCTTTCTTAGGTTATTCATTAAAGGTGTTTTCTGTAACATTAAAGATCGTGATCTCAATTCAAACCGGCGCAACATGAATGATAAATGATGATGATTTGCATACAGTATGTTTATTTGTCTTTTAAAGCACTGCACTCAAATCTGTGTTTGATCGACAGTCAAATAAAACAGCAGTACTGGAATAATAGTTTATAGTTCAGATATAAACACTGATGTTTATGGTAAAGATTAAAATCACTGTTTTATGGAACTTGAAGCTGGTGAATGTTGTAGCAATTACATTGTTTAACCAACAGTTGGCGACAAACAACCATCAAAATTATGTCACTGAATAGGTTTTCAAGAATGATACACCTATAATGAAACATGAAGTTTTATGTGTGAATTGTTGAATCATTAATTAAAAATAAATATAATGTGTTGTACAAGCTGTTAGATTTCTATATTTGGCATTATCAACAACAGCAGCAAAGACCATTTTCGTAATGAATATATTTTTATTATAATTACAGGCTCTCTGTTCTGTTTGTTAAAACCAATGGGTTTTGCAGTAATATTTTTGTATAAATGGAAAGCAAATTACATTTGTCTCCTCCCTTTGTTGCTGATCTGAAAAATGGTCCGATCCATGACTCAAAAACAAATAATGTGATCTGAACCGTGAGATTTGTGATTTGTTACACCACTAAAACATAATAAATAAAAACATTGCACAGCAACAAATGGCTTCTGTAAATGAAAATATATAAAATAATAGCCTTATTTATGATGTTAACTACTGTGGAAATACATCACAGGTCTGTATTGGGCCCCACTAAATTTCACTGTGTGAACAGTTTCTAAAAAACTGTTCAAAATATTTTCTTTCCACAGAGAAAACAACAACAACAAGAGTTTGTGTTTTGTTTTTTGGCTGAACTCTCCTTTTAAGTGCAAACAGTACTAACCATCCATTCAGAAAGCCATTATACCATCAGTTACCATGTGATTTGTTATCATTTGCAAGACTTTAATATTGCAAATCGCATTCTGCCAGATATTCCTCAGTCGCCGCTGATGTTTGTTCCCAGCCTGCCCTGAGGTATTTCTCTCCTTTCTCACTTTTATCACAGAAGTGAGATGCTGTTCTGTCAGACAAAACTCCCTTAACAATATCTCTATTGATCCACCTGGCAATCTGACGCCATTTCTATTTGACTTCATCCGGCTTTAAAGCGAGACCCCGAGAGTGATTTACACTGCGACGGTTTGCACTGGACGAGCCTCCTATACTTCTCACTCTCAAGGAGTTAATTGGACATCCTGAGACAGGTAATGCTGAAGATATGGCATCATTAGCCTCCTTGTTTCCCTCTAGATAACAGAAAATATCCCGCCATCTCCAGCAGTCATTAAAAAAAATCCTCTGGGCTGATATGGCAGGAAAGACATAACAGGGCAGAAGATGTTTCACGACTGCCAAGCTGAAAAAAGCGAGAGCAAAGAGAGAGGTGAGAGGGGTCACTGGTCCAAACTCCACAATCATATGTTGTGTAAAACTGCCAGAGTTCACGGAGGTGAAGTTATGCTGCTCATCACACTATCATGGGTTTTTGTGAGTTTCTTATTGTACTATAGGAGATAGTGTACTTTAAAGTAGTTGATCTGTCTGCTAACAGTGGGTATGCGTACATTCAAACAAATAATATGCTAATAACCATTGAATCATTGAAGGCTCAATTGGACTGAAAAGCCTTCAAGTAAACAACTTGTACAACAAACTGAGTTGGATCCATATCATTTCAACCAGGAGTGGTATAAATGTGAAGTAATCAAAATAACTATTATTAATATATTATAAAAGTGGGCGATGCGGTGGCACAGTAGGTAGTGCTGTTGCCTCACAGCAAGAAGGTCGCTGGTTTGAGCCTCAGCTGGGTCAGTTGGCGTTTCTGTGTGGAGTTTGCATGTTTTCCCCACGTTCGCATGAGTTTCCTCCAGGTGCTCCGGTTCAGGAAACATGGCGCAGAACTGATGAGGTCACTCTTTGTCCCCCAGGATACCGTGAAATATCTATTTCATCTAAAAAACTTGAAAAAATTAAACATGGTAGAGATTCGGGGGGTGGGGGGGGGGGGGGGGCATGATAATCTGGCACAAACTGGAAATTGATAAATACATCAAATTAATTAAAAAAGAAGAATCTCATATCTGGCTCAAAATCGACAATCAGCTCAGTCAAACGAAAAAGGACATATTCTTAAGTGCTCTTTACATTCCTCCATCCGAATCTCCATATTATTAAACATCTATGAGACCATCCAGACTCAAATAATCCACTTCCAGGCTCAGGGAAGTGTGCTGCTGTGTGGAGATCTCAATGCTAGAACAGGGTCCTTAACTGACTGTACCACAGACAGTGGGAATAAATACATATTTGGACAGAGTTATCAACAAAACAGTGTAAATATTTCTAGAAATAACTCTGATTCTCAAATAAATAAGAACGGAAAGCTCCTACTTGAGCTGTGTCGAAGCCTCGGTCTGTATCTGGTCAATGGCAGGGTGAGAGGAGACTCTCTGGGCAGATACACCTACAGCTCATTTCTCGATAACTCAACAGTTGACTACATGATCACAGATTTAGATCTGTTCTCTTTCAGTGCATTCACTGTTAAACCACTAACACCTCTATCAGATCACAGCCAAATTACACTTTATATAAAAAGGAACAAAAATACTAATATATTTTCACAATCCAGTAAACTGTATAACAATAAAAATAATTATAAATGGGTACAAGACAGCTCTGAGAAATAAAGGAAAGCAATTGAAGACCCCCAAATTGGTTTACTTTTGGATAAATTTATGGAAAATAGTTATCCTCATGATGGAGAGGGTGTTAATCTAGCTGTAGAAAACATAAATTACATATTTGATTATTTGGCAACGATATCTAATATTAAAACTACTAAGAAAACTTAAACAAAAACAAGAGAATGAAAAATGGTTTGACTTTGATTGTAAAACAATAAGGAAAAACTTAAGACAACTAGCAAATCAAAAACACAGACAACCAGAGAATACAAATTTACGTCTTCGGTACTGCGAGGAGCTTAAAAAATATAAAAACACAATCAGAAAAAAGAAAGAAGAGTACATCCAAAAACAGCTCAAAACTATTGAGATCTGTAGATTCAAACAATTTCTGGGCCAACTGGAATCTCCTTAATAAAAAGAAACGTGAACAGCTAACAATACAAAATGGAGACATCTGGAAAAACCACTTTGAAAAACTGTTTAGTAAAATAAACATGAGTACAGAACAATCGCTTATATATGATAAATTAACCCATACAGAACAAATATTTGGCAAATACCAAAATCCGTTAGACTATCCAATCACAGAAAAAGAGCTACTAGATAAAATACAAGTCGTACCAACAAAAAAGGCAAGTGGTCCAGACGGTATCCTTAAAGGGCCATGAAACCCCCCTGTCTCAGCAGGGTGTTGTCACACCTCTAGTTTGAAAAAAGTCAGGAAAGTTGGGCGTGTCCAGCTCTGGGAGTGTGGGATTGTCGGGGGAGGGAAAGAGGGTAAAATTTGCATAGAAGGGAGTTTCCATTTGGCCATGTGCTGATCACAGGCAAAAGAAACACAGAGGCATTGATACCGCATGGCGAATGGGAGAAAAAAAAATCCTCCGCATTTCTCTGTAACTTATGTACTCGGTAGGTAGCGTCAGAAAGCCGTGTGTGTATAGACTATCCTGTCACAAAATGCGGCGAAAATCCTGCACAACGGGAATAGTTTGTGTTTATATGTTTACACTCGGAGAGCAGCATTAGCGGATCTTTCAGTCTATGATATTGTACTGTAATATTGCTGTGATATTAACATACTGTAAACTTAGTAACTAAATCATTTTGACTGAGGTATGTCTTTAAAAACAAATAAAGCACTGCTGAAAATACGACAAACTTTGCAATCTGGGTTAAACAAAGAACACTGCACACACTTACCTAATCTGTAGCGACAGGACAATCAAACTGGAGCGGTGTCTTTTTATTTAAAGGAGACGAGCGGCAAATCCGGATTTCACCATTTCCAGATGCGAAAAACTCTCGGGTAAAAATGTTCCTTACAAACGCGTTTCTGTCGCGTGTCGCGTGCACTGTAATCCACACGTGAGTCCAGCAGCTCTCTCATAGAGGGAAAATGAAAACAAAACCTTGTTGCAGCACACCGACGACCCATGTCTCCAAATTCTTGTTCTTTCACTTGTTTTAGCAACACAACGTGGCGTCTCTCTGCCGTCTGTACAGTGTAAACAGTCTCCGGAGCTATCATGCATATTAATGAAGTTTCACGTCATACACAATAGAGCGCGCTGATTGGTTTGAAGCACGTCTTCTCATGAATTAATGCCGCTCACTCAAATGCGTCAGAACGTCCTCAAAAAGACAGCCAGCCACTCTCCTGGCTGGATTTACCCCTAAGTATCTCATGGCCGTGACGCAGCTTCAAAAATTCGTTTCAAACCGGAAGAACGAATTTGCTCAAAATAACGCAAAAACAACCAATTTTCACTTTTTAGTGCAATATATGTGTCCTAATAGTGTTTATAGCAGCGTGGGACACATATATGACTGTTAACATCTCAAAAAAAGTGTTTTGGTGTTTCGTGACCCTTTAATGAAATGATTAAAAACATAAATCACAAATTCCAATTGGCTATAATGAAACTGTTCAATTTGGTTCTGAGTGTTGGTGATTTTCCTGACATATGGAATAAAGGATTAATAACCCCCATATTCAAAAGTGGAGACAAATCAGACCCTAATAATTACAGAGGCATCTGTGTGAGCAGTAATCTGGGGAAGCTGTTCTGCAGCATCATCAACACCAGACTCATAGGCTTCCTTACAGAGCACAATGTCCTCAGCAAAAGTCAGATTGGGTTTCTGCCAAATTACAGAACATCAGACCATATCTTCACCCTTCAGTCTCTGATAGACAAATACGTCCATCAAAACAAAAACAAAATATTTGCTTACTTTGTAGATTTTCAGAAAGCGTTTGATTCAATTTGGCATGAAGGTCTGCTGTCTAAACTTCTAGAATCAGGTATCGGCGGTAAAACATCCAACATTATAAAACAATGTATTCAAACAATCAGTGCTCAATTAAAATCGGCAATAAGCGAACAGAATTCTTCACTCAGGGATGGGGTGTGAGACAGGGCTGTCCACTGTCACCAACCCTCTTCAATATTTACATCAATCAATTGGCAATGCTCCTAGAGCAAGCAGATACGCCGTGTCTCACACTATACGACTCCAGTTTAAAGTTCCTGCTGTTTGCAGATGATCTGGTGCTGCTGTCGCCAACAGAAGAGGGTCTACAGCAGCAGTTGGATATCCTGCACAGCTTCTGTCAGACCTGGGCCCTGACTGTTAACCCAAAGAAAACCCAAACCCTAATATTCCAGAAAAAAACCAAAAGTCAGGGAAAGAGAGTTGAAAATAAGTGCTAATGGAAAACTAAATTTGGCTGTGAATGAACTAAAAGAGAAAGCGAGAAAGGCCTTTTACGCCATTAAAAAATCAACACAAATAGAAATTCCAGTTCGAATCTGGCTCCAAATTTTCCAGTCAGTGATTGAACCTATAGTGCTATATGGGAGTGAAGTTTGGGGTCCTCCCCTCAGTCATGAGTTTATTAAATGGGATAAGAATCCAATTGAAAGCCTACATGCAGAGTTCTGTAGGAGCATCCTCAGGGTACAGAGGAACACACCCAGCAATGCATGCAGGGCAGAATTAGGCCAGTATCCTCTACTCTTGTGTATTGAGAAACGAGCCGTCAAATTTTGGAAACACATAAAAATGAGTGACCCCAACTCTTATCATAATAAGGCCTTTAAAACCCAAGAAATGGACATTGAAAAAAGCCCCCTGATTCAGATGGTCCTGAAGCTGCAAACACAAACCAACATAACGAATATGACTAACAGCAGGCAGCATCCGGACACAGACATGCTCATCCACAGAATTAAGCCCAATCAGATGATAAATGCTCGAAAAGAAGAGTATCTGATTTACTGGAATGAAGCAGCAGCAAAACAAAGTAAACTTCAATGTTATTTAGACCTAAATAGAGATTATACCACAGCAACATATCTCAGCGCAGTAAAGGACAGTAAATTAAGAACAACAATGACCAAATACAGGCTGAGTGCTCACAGTCTGACTGTAGAGACGGGCCGATACAGACAGAACTGGCAACCCAGAGAGAGCCGCATCTGCCCACATTGTGCCCAGGCAGAGGTGGAGACGGAGAAACACTTCCTCACCCGCTGCACAAACTATCAGCACATTAGAGAAACATTCTAGCCCAAACTACAGAGCATTTACCCACAATTCACTGAGTCAGACAATAAAACACAGCTTCAATATTTACGGTGCAATACATTAATGCCTGTCACAAAAAGAGAGAGCAGACCAATAAAAACATCAGTGATGCGCCTGCACACACACACACACACACACACACACACACACACACACACACACACACACACACACACACACACACACACACACACACACACACACACACACACACACCTAGATTATTATAAATAAATCATTGTAAATATACTGATTATTATTGTTTTTATTACTGTTTTATCCTAAAATGTTGGTTGTTAAATGTACAGTGTATTCTGATCTATTATTATTTTTGTATTGATTTGTATGAATAATATATGTCAAATAATAATATGATATGTTGAATAATAATACTGTGATATATTGAATAATATGATGTATTGTTGATATTTAATTTAATTATTATATATATCAATTTTTAATTTTTTTATTTTTTTACTACTACTACTATTTACTGTGTTTACTGTTTTGTTTTTTATTATTATATATGCATGTTAGTTTTTATGTAAACTTTAGAACAGCTTTGGCAATACATTTGTAACATTTGTCATGCCAATAAAGCAACTATTGAATTGAATTGAGAGAGAAGGGGGGGTTAATAAGGTGTTGCTAGGCGGTTGCTAAGATGTTCTGAGTGGTTGCTAGGCAGTTGCTAACATAAATTACCATGTTTCTAGCATAAATTAGCATGTCGTTAACATTGAGTATAAATTAGCAAGTCACATGTTGCTAGTATAAACTAGCATGCCATTAGCATGAATTTAGTATGAATTAGCATGTTGCTAGTATGATTAGTATGTTTCTGGTATGGATCAGTATATTGTTAGTATGAATTGGTATGTTGTTAGTATGTTCAATGTAAAGTCTGGCAGTTTTTTTTTTTTTTTTTTTTAACAATGGAAGTCTATGAGACAGTTGCTAGGGTGGCATAAGTTGTTGCCAGGGTGTGGCTATTAAGTTAAAGGGTCATCAGTGATTGATAGATTGGTAGTCAGAGTTAAATGAGCCCAACTTTAAGTCTGACGGAAAGTTATGATTTTCTCAAGCCACCATAAATATAATATATTGAATAATATGATACATTACTTATATTTTATTTAATTATAATATATATTTATAATATATTTCCTTTTTTTTACTACTGCTATCTATTGTGTGTACTGTTTTTTTTTATTATATATATGTATGTTACTTTTTTATGTAAACTTTATAAATGCTTTGGCAATACATTTGTAACATTTGTCATGCCAATAAAGCAACTATTGAATTGAATTGAATTGAATTGAGAGAGAGAGAGAGAGAGAGAGAGAGATAGTTGACAGGATAATGTGTCATGCTTGAGCAGAGTTGTCAATAAAACTACATGCCATTCAAAACGATTTAACAAAAAATGTATTGAATATATAATGTGAATATATAATGTGAATATATAGTGAATAACTGGTTACCTTTACTAATCAAGATAACAGTTAATAAACGTGGTCAGTAATTCAGAGTAATGCTTTAGCAAGTTCTAGGCCTAATTTGAATTTTAAGTGAATGCAAGAAAATATTATTCAGTTCTACCAGTTTGAAGTTTAACATCTGACTTTTTAAAATAGTTTTGTGCCTTTTTATAAAGTGTATGTAAACTTCTGGTTTCAACTGTGTGTGTATGTATATATATATATATATATATATATATATATATATATATATATATATATATATATATATATATATATATATATATATATGGCTGTACTGTATGATAAATGAAATCACCACATGGCCTAAATGTACTACATAATGTTACGTTTTCAAACACATGCGCACATTGCATGTACTTGTATTCTAACATTGGTGCATGAGCTTGGTTTGTGGCGCCAACTGCTGGACACTCGTATCCTGTTAGTCAGGATTCAGAGTGCAAAACCTATTAACATATAGTCATAGCTATATTTATGCCCTTCAAGTTACACAGTTTTCACTCCACATGTAAACACCCCAATCTGCTTTCTATTATTATGCTTTCTTTCTTATTATAGGTGCATATACTGTATTAATGTAATGTGTTCTCACATTTTAAATTTATAGTGCATAAATGGTAAATAATTTAACTTAAAATCTATTAAAAAAATGGCACTGGTGTAAGCTACATTTTTAAAGGTGCTGTGTGTAAGTTTTTGACTCTTCTAAGTCATAAAAATACCATAATATGTTTGCAGATTTTTAAGAAACATGCTAAGTGAACATTCTCGTTTATCTGAAAAACAATGCAGAAGTCAAATATTCTGCTTTGAAAATATGAGTTATGTGCCAGAACGTCTGACTTTGTTTTGGTTCTTTTAACCCGCCCAATGCCACTTTAGCCAATTATATTTCAGCACACCGGGTTGCCTTAGGTAGAAACCCATGTATTTCATTCATTAATTCATTGCGTCACATGCGTCAAAATGCGACCTCCGGTGGACAGTACCAGATTCTGAAATGAGACTCAGATTCAGAGTTCCACATGAGGAACAAATGATATAAATATTATGAACGTAAACATTAGGTTAGCAGGTTACATTGTAACTCCGTGTCCTAACAACACACTACATGACGAGATTTGCAGTGATAACCAGTTTGGCTGTTTGTACCAGACACAACACAACAGAAATTTAAATACAACCATTCAGAAGCACAGAATATGCACTCACTAATAAAATGGTAAGGTTCATAATCTAATTAATACATATTAAACCTTTTTAACATTACTAAATGTAGATGCTGAATCACTGATATTTGTTGGTTTGCACTGGGTCACAGTTCTAAAGTTCCATTTCAAACGATTTATTTTATTTTCAACATCTGCTGCTGCTTTCATTGCTTTTTTTATACCACACAGTTTATATCAGCCTTTAGGCTCAATAGTCAGACTCGCTCATGTTGGTTGTCAATCTGGCAACCTGTGCTTGTGTTTGTTTTGATCCAGGAATGCAATACCTAGTTCACTACATACTGCACCTTTAATATGGAATCACTAATAGAGAATAATTCTCATTAACTACTCTTGAGTCATTTTAAAAAAGCAACTTTTTCATTTATACTTTGAGTAGTATTTAAAACAGATATTTTTCGTCTACTTGCACTACATGTTTTTTTGGTACAGATTTTTCAATACTTTTTCCACCAATGTCCAACAAAACATCATACTGTAGCAATGAAGTGTTTTAACCACCGGCGTTGTAGTAAGCATGGGTACTTCACATTGAATAGTCATGTTTTTTTTTAAACTGCGCACTATCACACTTTCACAATATTAATTTGGTCTTTTTGTTTTCTTTCCCACACACCTATCCACTACTATCAAGTGTGCATACTGTAAATTAATTGTTAATTAACCAAGCAGTGTAAAATGCCACATTTTAATAAGCACATGATTTTCAATATACAATTTGGTGTTTTTGCGAGTGATGTGTGAAAATATG
The DNA here is from genome assembly GCA_903798195.1 of Danio kyathit. Classification (NCBI taxonomy): domain Eukaryota; kingdom Metazoa; phylum Chordata; class Actinopteri; order Cypriniformes; family Danionidae; genus Danio; species Danio kyathit. The sequence goes on from LR812542.1 coordinate 20,463,283, forward strand.
TGAAAAAGCTCTGGCATTAACTCTTCGAATTCCATCCCTTTTTGTTTTACTTTCTCGTTAAACACATTTTTTTTCCCCCAGAGTCTTTTTCGCCCCTTAATGAATCGCCTTTGAAATTCATCTTGCAGTCATAAACTGGCCTTGATACAGGTATGCCACACTTATTTATAATCCCCTGTAAGTATTCCGAGTCCAGTGATCCAGTGGTGTTTCAGCTCAATAGTCGTACCCCCATGCATATCTGAATAATTACATTGTGCCTTCAGTAGGCTGGCAAAATAAAACGTTGAGCTGGAATGTTGTTGTAAATGAAAACAACAAACATTTAGAAAATGAAAATTAATTGTGCTTTAGTAATTGCCTTTTTCACCTGAAAAGGACGCTACACATTTTCTCTCAAGCTTCATTATAATTTGCAGCAATGTGTGCGAGCATGGCATGACAGAATCATCCTTCTTTGGACAGACGCCAGAAAAAAACAATTAAAATTAAATTAAGATTAAAAAAAAAAATTCGCTGAATGGATGGATTGTTATTGCAGGTCATCTCAATCAAGCTCTGCTTAGCTGAATGCTAAAGATCAGGTAAAATGACGAGAGATAAACTGATGGAAGAATTCATGTTTATATGACACCCAGTTTGAAATAATGTTTCAATAATAAAAAGTACTCATGCAGAACAATAAAATACCAGATTAAAATATTACAATGCCGATGCTTAAATGAAATACATTTACAGTAGCGTTGTATTTTTGTGTTCAAATTGACAAAAACGCATCTAAATACATCCAAGTGTAAACAGCACCTAAGAGTAGTCAGGCTACACAGTTTGTAATTTACTGTCTTAATGTTATTTATTGAATTATTCACTCATCAGAACAGTTTTCATTTTCAATTTCAGAAACTGATTCATTTAGATACAAGCATCTCACATTTTAAATGAGTCAAGGAATCAATCAATCAGCAGAATAGTAACAGCATCATAAACAGTATGTGAGCGAGTCAATTAATAACTCAAGCAGAATCATTCAGAAATAGATTCATGTAGGATCAACATCAGTATCCGTATTAATATATTGCATTACATGAATTTATACACTTAACTACTGGAATGTGATCTACATGGATCAGTTACCAGTTTACGGAATCCATTTGGAATCCATTCACAAATCCTGTAATATTAAGTTACTGAATACATCAACACAATCTTGCTTGAAGTAGCCATTTTTATTATTTATTATTATTTTTTTTTTTAGTGTATCGTGTGCTTGTCGTGCAAATTTGGACACGCTACTTTTCCACATACTGTTTGCCTCCTGCTTCATATTTAGAGGCAGTATTATGAAGTCCTAACTTGAGTGAGTCAAATCATTCATTCAATGGAATCCCTAAAACCACAAATTAATTCAGGAATGATGGCTTGCTGAATTCGGAGGAGCATATTAGCATCTTCCTCGCTTACCATATCTTTTTACTGCAGAAATGTAAAAAAAGTAGAAGTGTATGCAGTTATGAATTCATCATGTCTTCATGAGTGAGTCAATGAATCATTCATTCAACAGAATCATCCAAAAGCACATATGCATCCAGGAACAAAACTCCAATACTTTTGTGTTGCTATAGACTCACATTAGAGTATTCAGATCTGCCTTTTTTGTAACTATTTTCATTGGTGTGAAAACTAATTTAAGACAGTGAATTGAGGAATTGAGAAACTTGAGAAACTGATAATAAAAGTGAATTCAAAAGCATAATAAAAGTATCATACAACTATGTACAGTAACTTCCATTTAATGTTCATTTAATTTTCACACAAACATTTTTTCTTCTTCTATACAATGTAATTGTAAATCTGCAGAGTTAAATAAATCACAGTAGTTCCAATATGTACAGTGGAAGTCAGAATTATTAGCCGCCCTGTTTATTTTTTTCCCCAGATTCTGTTTAACGGAAAGAAGATTTTTTTCAACACATTTCTAAACATAATAGTTTAATAACTCATTTCTAATAACTGATTTATTTTATCTTTGCCATGATGACAGTAAATAATATTTTACTAGACACTTCTATACAGCTTAAAGTGACATTTAAAGGCTTAATTAGGTTAACTAGGCAGGTTAGGGTAATTAGGCAAGTTATTGTATAACGATGGTTTGTTCTGTAGACTATCAAATCAAAATATAGCTTAAAGGGGCTAATAATTTTGACCTTAAAATGGTCTTTAAAAAATTAAAAACTGCTTTTATTCTAGCCGAAATAAAACAAATAAAACTTTCTCCAGATAAAAAAATATTATCAGACATACTGTGAAAATTTCCTTCCTCTGTTAAACATCATTTGGGAAATATTTAAAAAAGAAAAAAAAAATTCAAAGGGGGCTAATAATTCTGACTTCAACTGTATATCTCACCATAAGTGCTTTTAAAAAAAATCTTTTTTTTTTAACTGTACTTCAAGAGTTTACATTTAGATATTGCTTGACGCTATTATTGGCCCGTTGGCGGTACAGTGCTACAGTATGGTATGAGTCGATATGGGTCACCTTTATCAGGCTTGCGTTTCCACTGCTGAAAGGGTACCAATGATTTCAGTCGACCTCATGGAAATGTCAAAGTAAACCTGTACGGGTCGTTTACATATCCAGAGAAGCACTTCTCACAAAACAGATGCTTTATACACATAAATACTTCAGTATAAATTTTCATTACTAACCTTTTTATGAACAGGACTTGATTATAACTGCAGATCAATGCAAAATAGTCTACTGTAATGTCTGCAATTATATGAAATAAATAAATAAATGCAACATACATGAACACATACAGACCCCTACACTCTCTGAATGTCACCAATTAGAGAAAGAACTACACACAGCATACATTTAGTCCTTATTTGGGTTCAAAAACAACACGCAACATATAGCCACAGTCAGTGCAAACTGTATCTGTATCTTTAATTGTCACCAACACATGTAAACTGTTAGAAAGCAATTCCGTCATTCAGAGTTTATAATAGTCCAAAAGGTGATGATAGTAGTTAAACATGGCAGTTTGTTCATGTTTTAGGTTTCTGAAAGATTTGGATGTCAGAAGTACTTCAATAATCATGTGCACGTTATAATTATCAGCTCAAGAAGTTCATTATTTCAAATACAGACGCGCGGTGAACGTTCACGCTTTAGACGGCCTTGTTAAAAAACTACAGGGCACAGGGTAGATTCTGCTCTCCTTCTTGGCTTTGTGGCTGTTCAGAAAGACGTCGACAAGGTTTGTTTGAACTTGGGTCGACCATGGCTTGTTATTATATGTATACTGTATATTATAACGATGTAATGTCTCGGTTGTGTTTTTAAAAATGGCGCTTCCTTTGTTCTCATTCTCCTGGCTTGTTGCACGATCGAGTGACGTATCTCTGTAAACCAATAGCGTTCAGTTGCACGTACAGCTCCAACTTTTGGTACCCTTTTGTTATGCTAGGTACCTTTTGCAAAGGGTACCCAAAAAAGTGGTACGGTTCGCTTTTAGGTACCTTCTGACAGTAAAACGGCCATAAAAGCGTACAGAACCGAACCGTACTGTACCATACCACTCAGTGGAAACAGGCCATTAGCAGGTTTGGCATGCTGTCCCGAGAGAGAACCCTGAGCTCGGAGATAATTGAAGAAAGGAGGAAAAGGAGGAGATGGGGTGCAAGGGGGGATTCTTCCAAAACGAAGATAAGGCAGTAGCATGAAATCGGCCTATTTACTTTAGGCTTGGATCGATCTGATTGGATTATTGCTGATTATTGCCAGCAACGATCAATCATATTACATGCTCCTCTCAAAATTAGTTTGTAAAACTTCACTTTGACAGCCCATGTTCCCAACTTTCATTTTAGGTAAAAGACGTATGAACGTTCTTTTTTTTTAATAAGAGACTTATAATTAAGAGGATTGATGACTTTTTTTTAATCATTTGTTTAGGGGTTTTCACCTTTATTAGACAAGACAGTAGAGAGAATTGACAGGAAAGTGTGGGAGCAGAGAGAGGGGAAGGATCGGCATAGGACCTCAAGGCGGGAATCGAACTTGGGTCGCCGTGAACACCAGAGCGCATGTGTCGGTGCACTTTGCACTACGCCATTGACACTGACGGATAGATGACTTTTTAAACTATCCCTTTATTCAAAACTGAAAAAAGTTGGTCAGTGATTTATTTGATTGTAATAATATATTAATATATATATTCTTCGTAGTTATTATTTTGCTAACAAAATGATCAGATGTTACAATTTAAATTTAAAATACTTAACGTTCTTAACTAAATATGCCTGGGTGGAATGACATTTTTTGTAGAATGTTTAGATACTTTAGTGTGATAAAGAAACAGGAAAAAATGAGATAATAAAGCACAGGATATGCTTAATGTCAACGATTACTAAATACAATAAGCAGTACAAAAGAATGGTTTGAGGACAGCAGTGAAACCATAAACCATAGACCACAAACTATAATGATTATTACATCTTACATTACTTTAATAATCATGTGAATGCAGTCAGATAAGTCAGAAGTAGACATAAAAAGCAGGGCAAAAATGTATTAATTGGAACTGTGCATCCATTTATTTTTTAAGTTTTGTTTTGTTAAAAAATGATAAAAACAAATAAAAGTTAACAAAAAACATAATAAAAATAGTGTTTCTGCTGTTATGTCTAGCTAAAAATGTGTTGCTAATGCTTGAACTTTATGCCCCCCCCCCCAGTTTTTAAAATAAATATAATTCGGTTCTTGTTATTAAACCATAAACTATAACTTTTAACTCAATAAACTCCTAATTAGCTGCCTATTAGTTAGTAATGCAGCCCTTAACTTTTAGTATTGATAGAATTAGAGATGTAGAAAAAAATCACGCAGAATAAATACTTTATAAGTAAACTTTATATAAATGTATAAACTTTAGGCATGTATCTTTATAGGTATTGTATTTTTTTGTACTTTATATAATCTTCACTTTATAAGTGAAGAGTGATGTCACCAAATCTTTCAATCCATATTGACAGAAGTGAAAGGCTGAAGTTTTGAATGCTTATATATATTCTAAATGTGAATTTTGTCAATGTATTGCAGGATAGTTTCTAGATAACCTTAAGGCTAACATAATAAGAAGCCAAAAAACTTCAATTTTTATTTCACTGGAACTTTAAAAGTAGATCTTGAATAAATAAAACAAACTCCACAAAAACCAGCTGAAAAAACAAAGAGGAAGCTGAAACTTCAGTACAGCTCAATCGAATGACTGCCACTGAAAAGACATTTCTCATAAAAAAATACACTTATGCTTAGATCATGGTCTGTCATAAAAACAGAGGTTTGTTTTATAGGATGACAGTTTTGGATGCCTTGAAGCTTTAAGACATTGTCAAGTGTTTCATAAAGACGTGATGCAGCATATTTGGGAATCAGTCAGATTGGACGCAGTGTCTATAAATCGCTCTCTGCTTGTCAAACACTCTAGTCAAATGACAACCGTGAAAACACAAACATCATCTTTGAAAAATCCCCAAAAAACACACACAAAAAACCCTCCCAGAATTGTATTCTGTAAGAGCAGACCTGAATGTGCAAGTAAACCAATAAACAGAAAGCACATTTCTTGAGGATTAAGGTTGAGTGAACCAAACGCAGTCTGTCAGTCCTTTTCGGACCAAACTCTTTCCCTCCTGGACTCTGAAATGTAGTTTGCCCTTGGTCAAAAAAAGGGTGCTTGAAGAAGAGAGCAGAACAATGGTAAACTACAGTTTGGGATTGGCGCAGACTGCAGTGAACTCTAGTAGATTTCTCTGCGAATTAATAATTCAAGCAGAATGGTTCAGAAATCAAGAGCGAGAGTTGTTGAAAAAAATGATAAGAGATCGAATTTCAGCTACTTCTGCTTCCACTTTTTTCCCCATGAACTCAGTACAACAAACAAATGCACAGGAAGAGACAGGTCAGATAGTGTCAACTAAAAAAAAAGAAAAATCACTTGAAAGATTTTCCTACCAGCACAATGAATGTCACAACCCACTCTGTAAGTCTTACAAATATCAAATATACTGTATACAGTAAGACTGAAAAGCAGTGTTGTATACTGTTATAAGTACAGTTATATATTTATATATATATATATATATATATATATATATATATATATATATATATATATATATATATATATATATATATATATATATATATATATATATATATATATATATATATATATATATATATATTATAGGTGGGCATAGATTAATTTTTTTAATCTAGATTAATCTCGAAATTAATCTAGATTAATCTAGATTAAAATGACTCATTTAAATTCTGCCAAAAACATTCAGAATATGTGTGCTACCCAAATAACATGTCTTTGAGAACAGGTTTCTCAAGCCGGGTGTCGCATTAGGCCAGGGGCTCATCTCCTGTTTCCAAAATGCATCACAAACTGCTTGAGAAACTGTTCTACTAATAATTGGTTATGAAAATAAATGATGTTCAATAAGATGTACTTGTGTTTACTAACTGTTTATTCAGTTAAACATCAATGTTGAACTGTAGGCCTACATAAGCTCCAAACTGCGATTTCTGATTACCTTAATCTGAAAAAAGCCTTAACTGAACTAAACAGAAAAGGAATTAAGAAGTTTGCAGATATTAGTGGCATTATTGAAGTAAACACCACGGTCTTTAGGAACTTTCGCCATATTTTCCAACAACATCCACACGCGGCTGTCACCAAAGGGCCGCACACACATACACAAACACACACATCGCGAAATGCGGATGTTTTTTTTCTTACCATTTGGCGTGCGTTATTAAATTCCATAACTCTCTCACCAGTCCTTACTCCGTATTTGCGTCTAATACCCTAGTTTGTCACGAAGGAATGAATTAAATGTTCGTGAGTTAAAGTGAAACTGCTCAACTGCAGTTAGAGTCAGACATCCTGCTGATTTGATTCAGAAGGGCAGATGGTTTACCGGTCAGGTATACATCCGCGCTAATATATCAAGGTGAAAATCGCCATAGTTTGCGTAAAATAGACCCAGCTCCCAACCCAACTTTGAGAATAGATTAACGGCGATATTTTTTTTATCGCACGATAAGAGTCTTGCGTTAACGCAGCACGTTAACGCCGATAACGGCCCAGCACTAATATATATATATATATATATATATATATATATATATATATATATATATATATATATATATATATATATATAATAATAATTTAATAAAGCTGAAGCAAAACTATGATGAAATCATTAAAAATGACAAATATTAAATTAATAAAAACTTAAAATTAGATTAATATTAAAACTAAACATAGGTATCAATACAGATATGTCAAACTTAAAGGAGATCTATTACGCAAACGTTACTTTTTAAGGGGTTTAAACAGAGTTTACAACAGTGTGTATGTGTGTGTATGTGTGTATGTGTGTATTTATATAGCACAATTATCGTGTATGGTCATACACCCAAAGCACATTACAATCATTAGGGGGCTCTCTTCACACCACCACCAGTGTGCAGCATCCGCTTGGATGATGCGACAGCAGCCACAGGACAACATTGCCAGTGTGCTCATCACACACCAGCTATCGGTGGAGTGGATAGACAGTGATAGAGCCTTGTGGATGGGGATGATTGGGAGGCCATGATGGTTAAGGGCCGATGGAGGGAATTTGGCCAGGACATTGAGGTTAGACCCCTACTCTTTATGAGAAGTGCCATGGGATTTTTAATGACCACAGAGAGTCACAGGGAGTCTCATCTTCACTTTACCATCTTCACTTTTAACATCTCACCATCTTCACTTTACCTGGGCATTAGGCAGGGGTGCTCAATCCTGTTCCTGGAGATCTACCTTCCTGCATAGTTCAGCTCCAACCCTAATCAAACACACCTGAACCAATTAATTAGGACCTGAACAGCACTTGATAATTACAGGCAGGTGTGTTTGATATGGGTTGCAACAGAAATCTGCAGGAAGGTAGATCTCCAGGAACAGGATTGATCACCCCTGGCATTAGGACTCACACAGACCACAGGTTGAGCGCCCTCACTAACACCCACTTTCAACAGCAACCTAGTTTTCCAATGTGGTATTCAACGCAGGTACTGACCAGGCTCAGCCCTGCTTAGCTTCAGTGAGTAACCAGTCTTGGGCTGCAGGGTGACATGGCTTCAAATATCGACATAATTTCACCCCTCCCCCGGTGCTCAGCTTCTTGTTACAGTCTGTAACACCCCCGGGTCGTCAACTTTGGTGTATAGTATCCGATCACAGGGGCCACCCCAAAACCTGGTTCATAGTACAGTTACTAACACCACAGTACAGTTACTAATCTGGTTTTCAACTGTATTATTCAGACAAACACACACTGCCTCCTGAGCTGAAACTTTACATATACACTCTCGAGATATCAGAGAATTATTTTACATTATGTAAAAAAAGAAAAATAGGTCCCCTTTAAATAAAATTGCAAAAAAAAAACATATAAAAACAGAACTAGTTTTTTTTGCAGCTCATTTGAATTTAAATATAGTCTCTTTCTATTATTAAGAGATGTTAGGTGACCAAACACTTATTTCAAACCAGAACGGTTTAGTTTAAATGCAAAAAAAGGTATTCTATATATGTATGTCCAGCCACTTCACCCCTCACCCTTGTGTATTACTCCACGCACATAGAGTGACAAGCAGAGGACACTACAGTTTGACAAATATTGCAGCTGTTGGACAACATAATGTACTTTTGAGGCTTTTTTAGGCTAGAATGTAGTTGTTTAGATTGCAACTATGCAGTTTATTTATAAGAATAGTGCCTATTTTAAAATATTTATTATTTCTGAGAGACAGCTCGTCGGTGTCCATTAGCCTGTCTTTGAGCAGAGCAAAGACGATTGACGTTGTTCATCCACAAGATGGCAACAGAGGCCGCATAAAAAGCCCTTAGAGGATAAAAACAGGGTAATTTCTAACTTCAGCTGATCAAATTATTATTAAACAGGTAAGAGACATTCTAAGTGGATCTCTCTCTTTTGTATGTTGCAGTGCTGTATTTATACCATAGTATTTGTAGTGTATTGAGTGTGAGATGGGACTCACATATCGGTAATGTATGTATTTTGTGTTGGCCACTCTTTGTATAACCCTGAGTTACTTTTTGCTTGGCCATCTGTTTGTTTCTAATGTGTCTCCTGTTTTCGTTACTGCAGACTAGTAAAAAGTCTAGTCCAGTAAAAAGAAAGAAAGAAGAAATGCCCGCATTTAGTGTTTTTCCTTATAGCAAACACAACAGTAATCTGGTGGGTTAAATGGGGTTAAATTCATTTTGGGGTTGATCTCCCAATTGCAACAGAGAAATACTGGGAAATGTCTGTAGACTGATGGCATTTCATGTCGTTCAGCCTTATAATCTTAAAATGTGAGCAAAATCAGCTGTTTTGTCATCACTTCAGATATTACGCTAGAGAATCATTCAAATACTAGCTCTAAAGTGACATTGGTGAAGTAGCAACGGTTTCTTCTGTTCTGACGTCAGCTGCAGATGTGAATGAATGGTGGAAGAAAGTCGTTCCTCATACAAAAGGATTTGTAGACTCTTCATGTTTGATTTTCTTTTTTATATACACCATTATGCCGTCAAGCTGTTGTATAAACGCAATATCACACTCGTAGTAGTGCGATGTGGCTGTATATCATCATTGGTGGAACACTAGCGCACGCCTCCCACCAGTGCCGATATACAGCCACATTGCACTGCTACGAGTGTGATATTGCTCGTGTATATATATTGTAAACAAGGTTTCTACGAAGCTAATAGGTACTTTATTCTACACTGAAAACTTGTGCAGGTTTTAGGTGAAGATAAAGATTTTTTTTTGGCCTGTCTTGCTACAATTTATGATGTAAAACATGTTAAATAGTTAATTAAAGACTTAATGTAATATTCAGATTATTCTCAAATGTTTTTAAATTCCCTTTGTGAACTGTCAAGTTTTGATCAGAAACATGAGGAGAAGTATTCAAAAATTGAAGAGTTTTTTTCCCCCTTTTCCCAGAGCACAAATTAATTCTTTAATGACTTCCAAATCTGCCTTGGAAAAAGGAAATATAATGGGGCTGCAAGTCAAGCATTACTATCATAATCATTGGTTTTTATTGTAATACAGTAACAAGCTGTCCTCATTAGTGTGCCATTTTCCTTATGCTGTTTGCATAATACTTCATCATTAGTTAAAATTGTGCGCAAGTTACATCAGTGTGTGCAACATGTACTGCACAATACTAATGAATATATGCCACTGTAATGATTGTTACTGCAACTGGATTAAAATAAATAAACAAATAAATTATGTAATTGGGACAAAAACATCTCTTATATTGTTTTGTGTTTACAGTCAACTATCAATAAAATAAAATAAAATAAATAAATAATAATAAAAAATAAATAAATAAAAATAAAATAAAAATAAAGTAAAATAAAAAATAATAAAATAAATACAAAAAATAAAATAAAAATAAAATAATAAACATGTTTACATTTTTCAAAATAATCTAACAACTGAAAAAACAACACAAAACATGCAAACAAAAAATAAATAAATGAGTAACAATAAATAAATAAATAAATAACAATAATAAAAATGAAAAGTAATTAAGTAAAAAATAATAATAACAACCTGGAACTTTAATCTCATAATTCAGGGTTTACTTGTCTTGCGATTCCAAGCGCACTGTACATCTTGCAATTGTGGAAAATCTTTTGATCGTATTCATGCATACTTGCTGAATAAACTTTTTTTTTCATTCAACATTATACATTGTAAAGTGAAGGAATCACCTATAAAATAACCTTTTTACACAATCATGCAGCCCTAATGAAAGTATTTATTAGGCAATGAAAAGATGACACACACAACATCAGGTAAAGTTTCCAGCTGTATCGATTATCCGAAGCTTTCTGAAAGATTCCTTTACTGAAGCCACTTTCACCTGAAGGTCACAGAACAATTTCAAGACCCAAAGTCCTTCTCAACAGGCTCCAACACCTCAATGAATCATGCAAAGCTTCTTCATTACTCGTCTCACAGGGGTGCTGAAAAAAACCCTTTATGAAGTCTTCAACGTGCTGGACCGCCCAGAGAGAGGAAAATGGAGATCACGGCAACGCTTCACACTTTACAGAAAACAAAGGATATCCTTATTAAAGCTAAAACTGAAAATGTGCTGTCAGTTTACTCGCTCTCAGGCCTTTCTTCATCAGTAGAACATTAAAGAAAACTTTTAGCTGAAACTGTGGTCTTTGATGATTCAGAAAAAGTCAAAAATTACTGGCACTTTTAAACTGGCACTTTAAAAAAACACAACCAGAGAGGATCAACCAAAATATGGGACCCTTTAATAATCCATATTGAGAATAATATACTCCTCCAACCATGAATCCCCCCAACAACCCCTCCCCCTAACCCCATAAGTTTTATTTTTTTGGATTTTTGATTTAATTCATTTATTTAATTAATATTTTGCCTTATAAATGTTTTATTATGTGCATTGTTTCTGTCTTCAGGTAGTTTGCGGCTAAAAAAAGAAGAAATACCTGCAATGTAATCATGGTGTAAAGTAGTAAATTGGGTACATTCTTTAGTGTAGTATTGGCACTTTTACTCCACTACTTTCTCTCAACCTGCAGTCACTACTTTATTTATTCTTGTCTATGGGGATTAGAAAAATCAGTCCTGTGATTCCTGTCCAATCAAATTGCACATACAGTAGAAGGTAAATCGCATCATACTGAACAACCTCAAGACATGGGCAATTTATAATGGTAGCAAACTGTTTGGAAGCATTAAAAGTGTCCAAAAGAAGATGTCCAAAACCTTTACACGCATTGACCCAGAGACTGTTTAGATGCATGTCAATGATGAAAAGATGACGGATGTTTTCTGTATGATGACCAAAATGGCCTTAAACACCCAGCAGATACAAGACATCAACATGAAAGTCAGACTGACATTGTACCCTGATGTCGTGGCCATGTTGCATTTTATTTGGAAATAAAAATCAGGTTGACGTCAGACCCAATGTCAGGCTGATATCAATGTCCTACCTAAAATGTTGATGATGATGTTGGCTCGATGTTGGATTTTGGTCACTTTCTAACACAACCTAAAATCAACCAAATATCAATGTCATTTGACGTCGTTATTAGACATTAAAACAATGTTGTCCTTAGACGCTGGATAGACATTGAATTTTGGTCACTTGATGTCACAACCTAAATCTAACCTAATATTAACATCTTATGACATTCTGTGCCTGCTGGTCAATGCAGTAACTTGACGCACTACAGAATGTTACGTTTACACACATCCACAAATTACATGTACATCAGCTTTTTTACGGCGTAATACTCCCTGATCACTACTCTTGAGTACTTTGAAAGGTCGACTTTTACTCAGATACAACAGATACTTTTACTCTACTTGCACTATATTTTTAGGCAAGTAATAGTACTTAAGTATGATTTTCAGTACTCTTTCCACCACTGAATGTGATGTACTTTGTTTTAACAAAAACACAATAATAATAAAACAAAACCACAAAAACAGACTGTGAGCATATAGGCCACACAGTTTGCATCTATTTAATTTAAAGGGTTTAAATGTAATTTGATGAGGCGATTGTAAACTTGTGTTTTTGATGCGCTTTATTCATTCGTTCATTTGTTCATTTATTCATTTAAATAATTGTAATTGTGCATTTTTTGTAGTTGTTTTGTAGCTTTGTTTGTTGTCAAATAGAAATTTTTGTTTTGTTTATTTTGCTAGCAAGGCAGCATGGTGGCTCAGTGGTTCGCCTCACAGCAAAAAATCGCTGGTTCGAGTCCTAGCTGGCCCAGTTGGCATTTCTGTGTGGAGTTTGCATTGTTCTCCCCGTGTTGGCGTGGGTATCCTCCATGTGCTCTGGTTTCCCCCACAAGTCCAAAGACATGTGCTATAGGTGAATTGCATAAACTAAATTGACAATAGTGTATGAATGTGTGTGTGAATGTGAGAGTGTATGGGTGTTTCCCAGTACTGGGTTGTGGCTGGAAGGGCATCCGCTACATAAAACATATGCTGGAATAGTTGGCGGTTCATTCCGCTGTGGCGACCTCTGATAAATCAGAGACTGAACCAAAGAAAAATGAATGAATGAATGAATGAATGAATGAACGAATATTTTGCTAGCACATTGTTATCCTTAGGTGAACAATTATTCTGTGCATCATGTTATCTTTGACCTATACCTTTTTGCCACTTTCACATTAGTTACTAATGTATTTTTACATGTAAAAGAGCCTTCATTTATGTAAATGATTGATTTATGTATGTGCATGTTTATTATAATCACGTTTTGTTATAACCAATTTCTTAGGACTTTTGACATTGATAGAAATTTTCACTTGGGACATTTGAATTGACAACTGAGTTTTTTTTATTTTTTTTATTTTCAAGACCCTTGTTTTAGATGCTACATGTACTTAACATACTTAATCTGTAATTAAATAGTGGCAGATATTTATTTTTTTTATTAACACTGTGATCTGCTATGTGATCGGAAAATAATAATACAATACAAAATCAATTAATTGATCAAATTACTCTAATTGTACATTGAAATAATATTATTTAACAACTAAAATATTGAATTAAACCTTCACGTAAAACCTGCACAAATTTTCAGTGCAGAATAAAGTGCTTAAAGGTTTGCATAAACAGAGTTTACACATTTATATTCTCAGCATATATCAGTACGTTCCCATTGGATAATTAGTATTTTTTTACTTTTTTGTCATGAACACTCTCGGGATTTAGTATAGTAATGAATATGTATATGGCAATGTTGATGTATTTGGTCTTGGCGGTATAAATCTGCTACGCTGCTGCTGCTTTGATTATTATTGCAGAGCAAGTTCCGAGACCTGCTACTTCCAGTATATACACAGACATGCCGTCTGAGAATATAACACGCAGCTGCTGCAAACATAATACATATGTAACCCCTGTAGCAGATCTAAATACAGGTGGAGCTGGGGTGGAGGAGGGTCTCCGAAAACACGCCACAGCTTAACAGCATAAAATGACACAGAGCATTTAAACTGATGAGCAGCAAGCTCATTGGCTGCCGAGGTGGCAATATCCTGCGACATGTAGTTAATGACGCAGGAGCAGATTAGGTGAACCTATCAGCCTGTGCGTGCAGCGAGTTTACGGCAGAAATTTCACTTCTCTGTGAATATAGACAATATATTTTTTGCATTTAAACAAAGCAATTATATCAATTAAAATAAGATTTTGGTCACCTAACATCATTTAATACTAAAGTAAATTCATATAATGTATATCAATGACACTAAAATAAAGTGTTACAAATGTTTAAATTCTGAAATATTTAGTGTCTTTCACAAACATGCGTATTTGACTTACTTTCCTTTTTTAGAAGAGCTAAGAACAAAAAAATACACAGAATTCCCTAGTTGTTTTACTCCAACCTGCTACAATAAACAACAAGTCGAAAAAAAGAATGGAAAAACCCATAAATGATCATAAAAATGAGTAAACGCTAACAACTGTCATTTCGGAGTGAACTATATTTTAAGCATGTTGTTAAATCTCATTGTCATATTGCATCATCGCACTAGCCTTTTAGCAACATTCTCCCGCTCCAGTGTTTCGCAGTAAACATTCACAATGGAAAATATCACATCTGCTTGTAGTTGCATGTGTCAATCTCTCGACTTCACAGCCTTGAGATGAAAATAGCCGTTAGACTGCTGTCATTCAACACAGAAACACAGAGCTGATCTGATCACAGCCACGGCTTGAAGAAATCTACCTGCTCCCGCTCGTGAATGGAAAGCTTTATTTAGATGACAAATGCAGCTTTCACTGTCAACACTGGAAGCTTTCGAGTTACTACACGCACTTACAAAACAAGCTTTTTATGTATATATAAAAAGAGAAACCAGAGAATTTGATCCAATGAAAACCAAACAAACAGCCACAGACAAAACGACAACAAGCTGATCAGATTGTCACTGTACAGATGTTGTTTATGTCTCTGACATGGAGAATAATATTATCCTGAAGAATAATATTAGACTGACTCTGAATGTCTCTCTTTGTCAAATTATGAAGAGTAAAACAACAACAGCAGCTATAAATATAAATTCAGAGAGAAAATATTTGAATCTGAACCAAATTTCTCAAGCATTTAAAGAGAGAATCCTAATTTCTCTCTCATTATCCCATCAGTGCAGCCATATGTACAGTGCTCAGCATATATAAGTGCAGCCCTCACAAATATATCTTTTAGATTAATATTTTTAATAGGAAGCAGTAGAAAATTATATATGTGCATATACATTAGATTAGTCAGTACTGAAGGCAAATCTGGAGAAAAAAATCAAGAGAAGCAAGAAAATAAAAAAATTTAGTTGAAATTTTAAAGGTTGTTATTATTTTTTGCAATATTTTGCTTGAATCTTTCAATTTCTAAATATGTTTAGTGACTAAATTACTATTTTATTAAATATATCTGTTTAATAACACAGTTTTGTTTAAATGCACCAAAATACATTGCCTATATTCACTGAGAAATAGATAAAATATTTATTTTCAAAATGGGGTGTTCTCAATTATGCTGAGCACTGTATATTTCTCAACATTTTACCATGTAGCAGCATAGTAAGTCATTAAAAACCGGCAAATTGCAATGATATAGATGTTGCTTTGTGTCAAAATGAGAATTATAATAAACTAAACACTTCAAATGTCTTTCTTTTTCAAGCTATGGAATGAAAAACAACAACAACAGCATATACCATGTACATAAATAGCATCCTGGAAACAACCATTATTGAATCCAAACAAAATCTC
This sequence comes from Danio kyathit, assembly GCA_903798195.1. Classification (NCBI taxonomy): domain Eukaryota; kingdom Metazoa; phylum Chordata; class Actinopteri; order Cypriniformes; family Danionidae; genus Danio; species Danio kyathit. The sequence continues at coordinate 20,479,239 of LR812542.1, forward strand.
TCAAGCATTAATACAGAGGATCTTAAATTGTCCCTCATTAAGCCGTAAGTCATACATATGTGTATTTCTCAACATACTACCATGTAACTACAGACTGCTCAAAAAGGAAATATTGCCACGGTACAGACTTTTTTTTCAGAATGTCAGAATGAGAATTATATTGTAGCGAACACTCTGAATGTCTAGATTTTTCATGTGATGAAATGAAAAACAACAAAATAGCATATATCATGTCCATAAATAGCATTCCACAGAAAAACAACTTTGAATCTGAACCCAATTTCCCAAGTATTTCTTCTGAGAATCTTAATACTGCTCTCATTATCCCATTAGTGCATCCGTGTCCTGTTTTCCCATCATTTCAGTTAACATTCCAAGCATTTTGCCAAGTATCATTGGTATGTCGGGCTCTTGAAAACTAATATATATATATAATATGCTTCTTCTTGCACATGGACATGGATTTTTTGTTAGCTTCAAAAGAAAAATATACAGTGAAGGGTGCTATTTTTTTTTTTTTTATTTTTATATATACAGTTGCAATCAGAATTATTGAACCCCCTTTGAATTTTTTTTCTTTTTTTAAATATTTCCCAAATGATGTTTAACAGAACAAGGAAATTTTCACAGTATGTCTGATAATATTTTTTTCTTCTGGAGAAATCTTATTTGTTTTATTACGGCTAGAATAAAAGCAGTTTTAAATTTTTTAAAACCAATTTTAAGGTCAAAATTATTAGCCCCTTTAAGCTATATTTTTTTCGATAGTCTACAGAACAAACCATCATTATACAATAACTTGCCTAATTACCCTAACCTGCCTAGTTGACCTAATTAACCTAGTTAAGCCTTTAAATGTCACTTTAAGCTGTATAGAAGTGTCTTGAAAAATATCTAGTAAAATATTATTTACTGTCATCATGGCAAAGATAAAAGAAATCAGTTATCAGAGATGAGTTATTAAAACTATTATGTTTAGAAATGTGTTGAAAAACACATACATACAGTATATATATCTAAGAAATAGATAAACATTACTGTCAATATTGCTTTGCGTTGGTTCAAGGTGACAATTTCAGCTGTGTTACATTAACATTCTGTGCAGGCATGTCATGTGACAGCATTGTAGCACACTATACACTTAATAAAAATATTGCATAGGGTATACGGCATTACACACTATTCTTAAAAATGCAAAAGTCAGTGTGTACTGTATACTGTGCAATAGGAAGTAAGCAGTAAGCAAGTATGCCATTTCGAGCACAGCCTTAGCTCAGCATGCATGTGCAGGTCTGCAGACAGATACTTTGCCACGTGTGCTCATGCTCGGACATATGGCCAACATCACTTTCATTTTCACATGAAAGCTTCTCATATTTTAGTGTTTCAGCACATGGACATGCATTCTGACATGCACAGAGACAATTCAGAGAGTAAAAAAAAAAAAAATGCAAAATACAATTTATACATTTTAATGAAAAAACTCAAGTGGCACGGTGGCTCAGTGGTTAGCACTGTCGCCTCACAGCAAGAAGGTCAGTTGGCATTTTCCAATGTTCTCCCCGTGTTGGCGTGGGTTTCCTCAGGGTGCTCCTGTTTCCCCCACAGTCCAAAGACATGCGCTATAGGTGAATTGAACAAATTAAATTGGCTGAACTGTATGAGTGTGAATGTGATGAGTGTGTATGGGTGTTTCCCAGTACTGGGTTTGCAGCTGGAAGGGCATACCAAACCTTACCGCTCTGAAGTTTAAAACTGTACCAGTGAAACTATTGAGAAACCTTATTACAGTATGTAGGATAAGCCATACATTTGGAGATAAAACATTAAGATGTATTAGTTTGCCAATAATACAATAAAAGTGCGAGTAGCATAGCATTTCTAGCATATTACAATTAGCAGCATAATATTTCTAGTGCATTTCTAATGCAATAAAATGCATTAGTTTGCCAATAATACAAGAAACAAGTGCAAGTAGCATAGTATTGATACAAGTAGAATATTAAAATACAAACACGCCTAGCATAGCATTGATCATCTTCACAGTTATCATAAATTGCATAACATGGAATAAAAGCTATTGGTTTCCAATCTAATTCTTATCACAGGTGATTGGAATAGAGATTTTATTGAAGCTGTGGTTGAGTTTTAACATGCCAACAGTATTTCTGCTTTGATAGCTGCAAAACCACACCAAACACTGTGGGGTTGTGTTAGAAGAGAACTTTGTGTGTTTTTTTTTTACCACAAAACCAGACTAAAGTTTAATCCCTGTCTGTAAATGTTGTAAAAGTTGTAATGTTGTAATGTTTAAAAATTGTGTGTAAGCAAAAAACAAGCTAAAAACCATTTTAAACTCGATTTACATCTTTATTTAGCATTGACTACGTGTGATTGACCAAAATGCTTCATAATACAAGGTGTAAACAGCGGCTCATTATCTCATTAATATATTCATGTCATTTTCATCAACATTTCAGTCAGTGTTCTTTGGCACGCAACAACAGAGAAACTCCTCACAAGAGGACAGATTTTCACTGTTCAAACGTTGTTTATGTGTCTCAGAATGAGAATATTTTATAACAGAATGCTCCAAATGTCTCTGTTTTCAGGTTAAAACAATAAAAACAGTTAAATGTGCATGTGAGCAGTGTTCAACCGAGAAAGAAAAACTAAATCTCAATCTAATTTCCCAAGAGTTTCTTCAGAAAGCATTCATTTTGTTCTCTTTAGCCCATTAGTACAGTCACGTGTCATTTTCTCAACACTTGAGTCAAAATTCCTTACAGTTTATCCATGTAAGTACAGAAATACTCTTCAAAAGAGAACCGATTTGCTCAGTACAGATATTATTTGTCTGTTAGAATAGGAATAATAACCTAAACACTCCTGATGTCTCTCTTCATCAAGTTAAGAAATCAAAAACAGCAAAAAAAATGAGTACATAAATAGCATTCCACCCACAAAACCTTCCTATCACAACATAATACCCCAAGCATTTCTTCACAGAATCTAATTTCGCTCACCATCCCATTAGTACATCTCAATATGTAATTTTCTCAACATTTCAGTAACATTCTTCACATTTCACCATGTGACATAAAAACCACAGATAGGCTTAACACATTCATAGTGAAATAAGGCAGCTTCAAGGTGATAAAAAAGCAACAGAATTTTAATTTTATCCTGCAATGGAATAAAAAAACCAAAACAACAACAACACACAATCGCTCAGTGACCAAGATGTTGTCCTCACAGATCATAAACACTTACCACAAGAGTGTGGCATTTCCATACTTCTAAAGATTAGGAATCACACTCCAGCCTTTCTGGACGTTCAAACCCGCTCTTTGGAGATTGTTACTGAGAATAACCTTGTCAAAAGAGCACTGAGTGACTTTCCATATATTCAGTCATCCTGAGCTGGAGACAAAGAACCGCCCAACACAAGGTCATGCATAAACATTACCTATATTTCCAGGTAATAAGAAACAGGCTTTGGACTGATGGACTTTTTATCCCAAAGGAAAATATTCCCAGAGGAGAATACATTGTCCTTTATGTTCATGTCAGTAAATAGAAACCTTATCGAGTGGCTTCTGAAGGTGACACTGGAGTGAAACTAGAGAAAAAGCGAAGATTATGGTGATATATAACAAAAAAAAAACGCTGGGTTGTTTTAACTTATTTTTACTTTATTTATAGATGGATAGATGGATAGATAGATAGATAGATAGATAGATAGATAGATAGATAGATAGATAGATAGATAGATAGATAGATAGATAGATAGATAGATAGATAGATAGATAGATAGATAGATAGATAGATAGATAGATAGATAGATAGATAGATAGATAGATAGATGTCTTATTAACTTATTAACATGTCTTTGGGCTGTGAGGGAAACCCATGCCAACACGGGGAGAACATGCAAAATCCACACAGAAATGCCAACTGGCCCAGACGGGACTTAAACCAGTGGCCTTCCTGCTGTTAGGTGACAGTGTTAACCCCTGAACCACCGTGCCACCCCAATAGAACAACCAAATAACTTTAAAGATGCAGCGCGGTGCTACACTCTACTTTTGGTTTGTGTGTGAACACTTTCAGGACACTTATCAATTTCTTGCCATGCGACAACGCCGTGCAGCAATACGCTTCTTGTCCAGTGTGTGACCGGCTTCAGAATCACCTAAGAATGCAGGCAGTGTGGTATTAATGTGATGCATAGACACTAATTACAATAGAATCGTATTTCACTCATGGATTGTGTGCTGCAAACGCAGACTCCAATTCTGCTTAAAATGTCAAGTTTGAAAAATGTATTTGCACAGCTGAAGAAATAGGAAACAATAAAGTTAAAGAATCGTTTTGGATTCAGATTATGAATCTCAGAATCTGATCAATTTCTAAAGATTGCCATCCCTATGTAAGATTTATACAAAAAGTAGCAGATAATGAAATGCATGCTTTCAATTTGACAGTTTTGGTCATTCAAGGTATCAAATTCAAATTTTATTTGTCACATACACAGTTATACACAGTGTAAGGGCTGCACAATATATCGTTTTATACAGTAAAAACTTTGCAGTGTTATTTTACATTTGATTATTCAGATTCTGCACCTGTATACTATTTGTTTCCCCCCAAAAACATAAAACTCTGTTTCAGTTATTTTTGGTTTTAATTACATTTTTATAAATGATTCATTTTCCTACAGAATCAGTTCAATAAATCTAAATTAATAGATTATTTCTAAATAGTAGTTTAAGTCATCTGGTAAAATTGTTTATACAGTATATTGCAATATTTATTGCAGCAAAAAACAAACCAGATGTCAGATTTTTTCCAACATAATATTATCCTATCGTGCAGCCCTACACAGTATGATATGCAGTGAAAGGCTTACACAACCACACGCTACCCTAAAAATAATAATAACAACAAAAATTAATAACAAGTAGAATCTAAATGATGGAGAAATAAAAGTTATTCAATAAAAATATAAAAGCAAATATAAAATATTTGAAGACTAGATAGAGTATGTGGCTGTAGAACAAAAGCACAAAGTATAAAAATATAAAGAGTTATCTGTACAACCAGAAACATTGAAGTGTTTCTAACAAAGTGCCTGGTGCATAAGAGAGGAAGGATTGTATCCTATAGTTGGTTTGAACTAGAACTACTGAGGGTAGAAATACAAGGTAGAAATACTCACAAAGGGTGGCACGGTGGCTCAGTGGTTAGCACTGTGACCTCAAAGCAAGAAGATTGCTGGTTTGAGTCCTGGCATGCAAACTTCTGTGTGAAGTTTGCATGTTCTCCCGTGTTCGGTTTCCCCCACAGTCCAAAGACATGCACTAGGTGAATTAAATAAACTAAATTGGCCCTATTGTATGAGTCTGTGTGTGAATGAGTGTGAACGGGTGTTTCCCAGTACAGGGTTGCGGCTGGAAAGGCATCCCCTGTGTAAACCATAAGTCATTAATAATTAATAATTCCTTACATTTATATAGTGCTTTCCTGGACACTAAAAGAGCTTTACACATTTCTGGGGGGAATCTCCTCCTCCACCACCAGTGTGGTGGTCAGCGGCAGCCATATTGCACCAGCCCACACACCACACACAAGCTGATTGATGGAGAGGAGACAGGTGGTTAGGAGGCCATGATGGAAAGAGGCCAGTGGGCAAAATTGTGGGACTAATCGAATCGTCTAGTAGCTGGTTGCCTCCGAAGTTTCCCCTTAGGATAGCTGGCACTCGCTGGTCAAACTAAATGACTAAAGGCCTTGGGGCCGAAGCGGCCTCAATCTATTCTCAAAATTTAAACGGGTAAGCGGTTCAGCTCGCTGGCGCCAGGCGTGGAATGCCCATGCTTAGTGGGCCATTTTTGGTAAGCAAAACTGGTGCTGTGGGATAGACCTCAGTTTAACGTCTCATCCGAAAGACCGTGCTCACTGAGCAGTATAGAGTCCCCATCAATATACTCGAGCATTAGGACCCACACAGATCGCAGGTTGAGCATCCCCTGCTGGTCTCACTAACACACTTCCGGCAGCAACCTAGCTTTCCCATGTGGTCGCCCATCCTGACCGGATGCAGCCGTGCTTAGCTACAGTGGGCGACCATGTGACAGTTGCAGAGAGCTAGCTGCCGGCATATAAACCATATGCTGGAATAGTAAGAGACTAGGCCGTAGGAAAGTAAATGAATGAATAAAATACTCAGAACTTTTTGTTGTTTTGTCATTTAAATAAAACAACAATGTTAGAATGAAACATATTTACATATATAGGAATACTCAGAGTACTAGATTTATATGAGTTTAATTTTAACAAATGTATTAAATTACAAATTTTTAAAACAATCAAAATGATTGCCTCATTCTAGCTCTAGTGTTAAAGAGTCCAGATTAATTACAACTAAATGAGAGGTGAAAGAACAGTCTTTGTACTTCTAAAAGGTAAAATGATTAGCAGAGTTGAACTGATTTAGGACAAAACCAAAATTGGGTTAAAACAACCCAGCATTTTTAAGAGTGCAGGATGAAGGTTCAATTGCTTTTGGATAAAGCTGAATCCTGATTGGCTAATGTGCCAAACGTTACTGACAACATGAAACATGAGCTTCTCTCTGGACTGACAGTGCATCTTCTCTGCTATTTCCCTGAGCACCAGAGAAGAAGGAAATGAAGAGACCAGGCTTATTGTGATGAAGTATAGGGCCTTGTGGGTGACAGCATTGGGAAGATTGTCTCCGCCAGCAAATGCATTTTACCTGACCTCTCAACTGAAACTGGACTTTGAATATCAGACCTTTCCTTGACGAAAAGTACAAGCTCTTTCTTTTCTTTTCGCCGCATGAATCGGTCTCTCACAACACGATTTCTGCTTTTCATAAGGACAATAAAAGAATGACTTCTGAATTTCTGAATTTAATTGACATGCTCTGGTGTGGACAATGAGTTCACTATTAATTCATTGCCTCCATTCAACTCTTTGGTTCATGCAGAGTTCAAATCCATATATATTTTTTTCATATCCCAAGGAATTTGGTGGTCTTTTTAGAGTGACAGAGCTTGATTAAATCTGTTTTCGGCTGAATAAAGAAAGACAGCTGTGGCTTCCCTGAGAAGACCACAGTGATAACAGAAAATACAATTCTGCTGAGCGCAATACTTAATCAAAACTAGCAAACAAACAAAAAATAAAGACAAACATCTGAATTATGCAACAGCACATAGACCATATTGTCTCCTGTGCATCTTGATAAGGCAGCGTATGTTTTGTTGAGTCATTCTAAAATGTAGCAAGCTGATTGTTTAGGCATTTTTAGAACAACATGTCAGTGACTTTGTCGAAATTCTTTAAAAATGAAATAAAATAACTATTATATTTTACTAAATATTGACAACTAAAGGATAACAGTTTTACTACTAATTCTAAACATGTCATTTATGATAATATTAGTGACTAAAAGGGCTGTTTTAACGATCTAGGCGCAGTCTAAAGCTCATGGTGCAAAAGCATTAAGAGTGTGTCCAAATCCACTTTTGCTATTTTAAGGATGGAAAAATATGATCTGCGCCCTGGCGCATGGTCTAACTGGGTTGTGCTTATTCTCTTAATGAGTTATGGGTGTGTTTTGAGCATAGCGTGCATTAAACTAATCTTCTAAGTCTCATCTCCCATTCCCTTTAAGAGACAGTTGCGGATTTGCGCGAGGATAAAGAATGAGCCTCCATTTGGCCTTTTTACTTTCTCTTTACTTTAATCTTTACTTAACTCCTTTACGTTTGTGGATAAGGAAACGGTGTTGTACGCACTCCGCTGAAAATATCCATTAGGCTACATAATCAATTTTGTTTGTTAAGCACAAAGATTTGTTTCAAAACTTTTTCTAAATTCTGTTCTAATTTCCAGCAAACAAATAAATGAACTATAATAAAGAAGTGTGGTCAAAAAACTGAGTTTTATCCAAACACCCGTCCAATTCTTATGCCCCATATGGTGATGCATACGTCTCCAAAACCCAACAGGTGGACAAATTTAAACTTGTATTTATTTAAACAAATAAAAATATGCATATAATAAATAATAATGCTAATAATAATAACATTATACAAAACCAAATTGTCATGAATAAACTGAAAAAAGCCCCCTCGAGGTGAAGAAGGCATGGAGGCAGTGGTTTTTATATTTATGTAGAAAATAATAATTGTTGTAATATTTTAATCCTTTTATTATTTTTCATAAATCACAGGATAAGCATATTTTTCAACATTTAAAAATCCTACTGAACCCAAACTTTTGACCAGTAGTGTAATTCTAAGAAGAAAAATACTTTGGAATAATTATTTATTATTTTTATATTAAAGTAAATGTGTAAATCAGTGGTGTCTTTTTATGATTTGCTCTGTGTACAGGGCTCCAAATCTCTCCAGGCAGCAGGCAGCGGGGCATCTGTACTTGGAATCAGAGCTTATGCACAATGAAAGCAGCATCATAACATGTCACACTACAGTGGGCACCGGGAGCAGAGCTGTGGGTCTAAAGCCGCAGTGAAAATTAGTTTCCTTTCACCACTCCACACTCATTTCAACACGTTACAAGCCATCACCTACCCTGACAGCATACAGTACACAACACAACTGCGAAGAGCATGTGCTGTTTTCACAGAGCCACTTGAGAAGTGGATGAAATGTTGTTTAGAGTCAAAGTTAACTAAATCACACTGAACTGAATGAATTCTAGGACCTGACAGCTGCTGTTGCCATGAGGTGGTTGCAAAAGTGTCATTTTTCTCTCAAAATGTACTTTGGTTCCCAAACATCATAAATTTAAAGAGGACGTATAGTGAAAATCAGACTTTTTCTGTATTTAAGTGCTGTAATTGAGTCCGCAGAGCACTTACCAAATGAGAATATTTCTAAATTTCCTTTCTATATGTGTTTGTTAACATGCTGTATGTCTAATGTGGCTACAGTTACCATAGTCTCTGACTGTATTCATTAATCCTGAAATCAGTGTAATTCATAAACAAACATCACACACGGTGCACTCAAAATAGTATGAGGTGATGTCAAAAAAAATCATTGATTCATTTAGGCGGAGGTGACATACTGCAAGCTTTGGATGTTTATATCAGGTTTATGTATTCTGGTGCACACTAGCTTATAGATATGATTTACATACTGATACTAACATCTAAAAAAAAACATTACTTTTGCAGGACCTTTTGGGCCCTATCATACACGTGGTGCAATAAGGTGCAGGATGTGTATGGTGCGATTTGTTGCTATTTTCAGACCAGCGCAACTGTCATTTTCACGTTTTGCACCACGTTGTTTAAATAGCAAATCCATTTGCGTGGACTCATGGATGTACTGGTCTAAAAAGGAGGTGTGTTAAAGTGCATTGTTGGTGCATTGCTGTTTTAAGGAACTAAGAAAGACTACGCCATTGACTAACAAAAAGCTGGTCTAAAGTCCAGCGCAGAGTGGTTAGTTATGCACCTATTTTCTACATAAATATTAAAACCACTACCTCAATGCCTTCTTCACCTCGAGGGGCTTTTTTCAGTTTAATAATGATAATTTGCATTTGTATAATGTTATTATTAGTATTAGTAGTATTTATTATATGCATTTTATATTTGTTTTAATAAAAACAAGTTAAAATTTGTCCAACTGTCGGGTTTTGAAGATGTATGCATCACCATATGGGGCATAAAAATAGGACGTATGTTTGGATATAACTCTGGATATATGTGTTTGGGTATTATTGTTCATTTATTTGTTTGCTGGAAATTAGCACTGAATTTATAAAGTTTTTGAAACAAATCTTTGGTCTTAACAAACAAAATTAAATATGTAGGCTAAAGGCTGTCTTCAGTGGAGTGCGTACAACAACATGTCCTTATCTATGAATGAAAAGGATTAAAGTAAAGAGTAAAAGTAAAGTAATAAGAAAGTAAAGAGGCCAAATGGAGGAGGCTCATTCTTTATTCTCGCGCTGCAGATGATCTGTTTAACTATTTTCTCGTGAAGCATTCAGTTTTTTCACTTACAAAGTCCACTATGTAAATAGAAAACGTGCCATGGTGCGACGCAACTGACTCTTATGCTGTGTTCACACCAGATGCGGAAGAAGTGTCAAGCGCGAGTGATTTACATGTTAAGTCAATGCAAACGCGCAAATGGGCATCCTGCGGCACGATACGCGCGAATATTGCGGCACGAATGATGCGAATTTTACACGTTTGACGTGCTTGATGCGCAAATCGCTCGAGTTCAAAAATCAGAACTTCTGCGGACATTCGCGCCGCGTTAACCAATCAGGAGCTTGCTCTTGTGGGGGCGTGATTGTGATGTAGCACCTGTTGTTGGTGTCCGGGGGAAATCCTCCAGCCGACACCGACAACAGTTCATCAAACTGGGCTTGGCTCAATCAAAAGCACCGCTGAAAGCCTCCGTCATCCAGGTTAAGTTTCTAGAGGATTTTATGAGCTCACAGAGCTGGGTGCACCTCTGAAAGTATCTAGTGGACTCAGACACTGCTCCAAACATATCGACACAGTTTTACAGCCTTCATAAAGCACATAAACACAGTTATTTTATCAATAAAATCCATGTTAGCCATTTAGCAACGAAGCTACAGTCACCAGGCAGACAGAAGCCCTGCCCATGATGCAAATCTGCGTCTGTTCTGAAGTAAATTTGACGCACGAATGAAGCAGATTTGACGTGCGAATGAAGCAGAGTTTGACGCGCAAATGAAGCAAGTAAACTCAAATGTTCACGCGTCTATTTACGCGTGAATAACGTGATTTATCCGCGCGTTCCGCGTCTGGTGTGAACGCAGCATTAAAGGGAAAGGGAGTTGAGATTCTGATTTGTTTGATGCACGTTATGCTCAAAACACACCCATAACTCATTAAGAGAATAAGCACAACCCTGTTAGACCATGTATCAGGGTGCAGAGCGTAATTTTCAATCCTTAAAATAGCAAATGTGGCTTGTAAAGCGTAATAAAGTGTAAATGTGTTTGCTTGTAAAGGCTCAGCCGTCTTCTAGAAAGCAGTAGCTCATTTGCAATTAAAGCGCCACACACAAAAACAGCATGTTTTTGCTTAAACCAAAACAGTGACAAATTTGACAAGATATGAGGAAAGATAATTGTGGTATTTTGATCTAAAACTTCAGACAGCATAGATTTATTTGACACAATGGTCTGTGATCTTATGAAAAAGAGCATAATATGTTGCTTTTAAAATGGCTTCCCTCCTTTTTGTCGTTGCCCCCTCTGTGACAGTAATGTGGCTAATGAAGTTGTAGAGGCAGGCATCTTAAACACACAGTTGTGATGGTGATCTGTTTCCACAGTAAACACACACCGCAGGAGATGAGGAGAGCAGCCTGTGGCATTCTGTCATACTAGAATAATACACCTCTCAAACACAACCACAAAGACGAACAAAACCAAAAATGAGGCTTTGTCAAAGATGAACGGGGGGAATCATGTTAAATATTCTCGGGTCTTTATCTCGACTGCGTCTGCCTGTTGAGATCAGTTGAAAATGCTCGCTCAGTTTTTATATGAGAGCATTTTGTTTGCTAACTTTTGGCAGATGCATTACTCAACACAACTTCAAGGGATTAATAGTATACATTTAGCTGAATGTGCATTAGAATCACAATGTTTTTCAATTGTTTCACATACTAGGGTATTAATTTAAATACTATAACTACTACAATAACAAAAACTACTACTACTAATATTACTACTTAAATTTTTTCAAGTAAATATTTATGATCAGGGCTTTACATTAACACCCGCCAACCCGCCAAATGCGGGTAGATTTCAGCTCTGGCGGGTAAGACAGACACCTCCACTAGCCACGTTGGCTAGTTGGAAATCATTTTTAAATTGTAGTTTTAGCAGGGTTTGAAAATAAGCGTGGCCCAATATTCGTGCAAATGTGATCTTAGAATCGAGAAGCAGCACGACTGACAAAAATAACTGTACGCGCGAGCAGAAAGCAGGTAAATACCAAACGAGAGGATAATCACTCACTCGCGCGCGCACAGCTGATGTTAATAAGCGCGCGCGCGCTCCTGTTTACTTGCGCGAAGCAACCGTCACCGTGCCTTAAGGAAGCGCAACTGGTGTGATCGGTTCTCTTTGAAATAGACTGGACAAAGAGCGATGATCGTGCACCCACAGTCCTGCTGCTTTCAAGTGCTCAAGATTAAAACAAAAATACACATATTCTTTTGTAAGCAGCATCGGTCACTGCTTTCATTTACAGGCTTATATTAACCGTGCGCGTGATTATCCTTTCATTATCAAACACGGTATGTTTCACCTGCTTTCTTTTGCTTACAGTTATTTTAGTTAATATGGTTTAATTATATATTTTTATAATAACATTACTTTAATGGGAGATTAACTCCCCGTTTATGTGTAGTTAACTGCTGATCTGAGACTTTTAGCCAGGACAGATTACTGTGCTTATTTTAGATACATGACAATAATTATTTTTTTAAATGTAATGTTTTTTTAAAGAAAAGTTTTGTTGAATTAAAAAGTGCACCTATACAGCTATATTTTCCTTGTTTTGACACATTAAAAAATTGTGGCTAATAAATACTTATTTGGTGTGGTCAGAGATAAATTTGGTAAATCCTTAATTTTGAGCCCTGAAAAGTCCTGTGAAATAAAAACTGATTGTATTGCGACACAACCCATTTGCTCATGCACACTGAGCAAGCTAATACACAACACACACAAGAAGTTAAATGAATGAGAAGGCTTGTGGACATAACACATCTAAATCAAGTCATTTTAGCATGTCAAAGTCAACTTTATGCATATAAAATATATTTTCCCAACAAGAAAAGTGTGGCTAGTGAAAATGCTGAGTGGCTAGTAATGTTGGAAATCTACTAGCCACAGTGGCTGGTGATCAAAAAAGTTAATGTTAAGCCCTGTTTATGATAATATATATATATCATCCAGAGGTCATATGTAATTTATAAACAATATTAACATAATTGAATGAACATAATTATGAAAAATGTACATAACGCCTACTATTTTACTACAACAAAATAGATTTGTGCGAAGCATAATATAATATAATATAATATAATATAATATAATATAATATAATGAAAGAAATATTAATATAATATAATGAAATATAATGATTATACAAATATATTATATTATATTGTTACATTACTAATGAAAATAGTTAAAAATCCCTTAAATAAACTAAGCTGAAAAGTACAAGTACGCAGGAGACCCAAGTGCAAGTGAATGCAAGTTGATTAATTAACAGGAATAACAGGAAACAACAACTGGTATAGATCCCACCAGAGCTAGAGGAAATCAACATGCTAAACAGCGGAAATAGTTCTTCAGAGCAGCAAAACAAAGTAAATCTCTTGGAGGTGTCATCAGAGCAAACAGCGGTAAACACATCAAAGAAACAAAGCTGTGTTTGACAAATCCAAAGACAACAGACTCTATGATGACTCACCACCAGCGGATTCAGCGAGAGCTGCCTAACAGGAACAGACACAGACGTGAATCACAACGAACTGACAGCGTAAAACAGGAATGCTGAACAGATATAGGTGCAGTAATGCGCTGCACCTGTGGAGTGCTAACAGCTGAGGTTACTGATAGCAACAGAGCACGTGACCACTCAGCTGATGACATGTAAACACAACAGACAGCCACGCGGTGAAGACACACCCACACCCACACACATAAACACGCACACATACATACACCAGAGGAACAGACAGATCCACAACCGTGACATATAGTGCATGCGGAAAGTATTCATATCGCTTCACTTTTTCCAATTTTTTTTATGTTACAGCCTTATTCCAAAATGGACTAAATTCATTTATTTCCTCAAATTTCTACACACAATACCCCATAATGACAATGTGAAAAAAGATTTTTTGAAATTGTTGCAAATTGATTAAAAAAAAAAAATAAAAAAATAAAAAATCACATGTACATAAGTATTCACTCAGTGCTCAGGCACATTCTGTTTCCACTGATCATTCTTGAGATGTTTCAGCAGCTTAATTGGAGTTCACATGTGGTAAATTCAGTTGATTGGACATGATTTGAAAAGGCATACACCTGTCTATATAAGGTCCCAGGGTTGACAGTGCATGTCAAAGCAGAAACCAAGCATGAAGACAAAGGAATTGTCTGTAGACCTCTGAGACAGGATTGTCTCGAGGCACAAAGCTGGGGAAGGTTACAGAAAAATTTCTGCTGCTCTGAAAGTTCTAATGAGCACAGTGGCCTCCATCATTCGTAAGTGGAAGATGTTTGGAACCACCAGGACTCTTCCTAGAGCTGGCCGGCCATCTAAGCTGAGTGATCGGGGGAGAAGGGTCTTAGTCAGGGAGGTGATCAATAACCCAATGGTCACTTTGTCTGAGCTCCAGCGTTCTTCTGTGGAGAGAGGAGAACCTTACAGAAGGACAACATCTGTGCAGCAATTCACCAATCAGGCCTGTATGGTAGAGTGGCCAGACGGAAGCCACTGCCTGCCTGGAATTTGCTAAAATGCATCTGAAGGACTCTCAGACCATAAGAAACAAAATTCTCTGGTCTGATGAGACTTAAATTAAACTCTTTGGAGTGAATGCCAGGCGTTACATTTGGAGAAAACCAGGCACCGCTCATCACCAGGCTAATACCATCCCTACAGTGCCACCATGGTGGTGGCAGCATCATGCTGTGGGGATGTTTTTCAGCAGCAGTAACTGGAAGACTTGTCAGGATAGAGGGAAAGACGAATGCAGCAATGTACAGAGACATCCTGAATGAAAACCTGCTTTAGAGTGCTCTTGACCTCAGACTGGGGCGACGGTTCATCTTCCAGCAGGACAACGACCCAAAGCACACCATCAAAATATCAATGGAGTGGCTTCACAACAACTCGGTGAATGTCTTTGAGTGGCCCAGCCAGAGCCCAGACCTAAATCCTATTGAACATCTGTGACGGTCGTAGTATTTTTTTAGCTACACAGTCCACTAGATGGAGGTGTTCCGTGATCTGGTGTTCCTCTGGAGTGTTGAACAGGTGCAATGCTTTTGCCGTGATCACGTTTGGACCAGGTGCGGAGTGTTACCTGTGATGTGCGTTTGGATAAAGATCAGGAGAACAGGACTGCGGGCGTTTATCCTTCCCTCTTCAGCTTTGGAGTTTTTTTTGTTTTCTTTTCTTTATATTTATGTATCATTTCACTTAATTTTTGATTAAATATATTTAAATTGACTTGATTTTCTGGTTTGGATATTTCTTTGGTTTTGTTACTTCATTCTTGAGCCAGGAGGTTGTAACAACATCTCTGGAGAGATCTGAAAATGGCTGTACACCGTCGCTTCCCATTCAACCTAATAGAGCTTAAGAGGTACTGCAAAGAGGACCGGGCAAAAATACCGAAAGGCAGGTGTGCCAAGCTTGTGGCATCATATTCTAAAAGACTTGAGGCTGTAATTGCTGCCAAAGGTGCATCATCAAAGTATTGAGAAAAGGCTGTGAATACTTATGTACTGTGATTTTTCAGGTTTTTTATATATTTGCAACAATTTAAAAAAAATCTTTTTTTCACATTGTCATTTTGGGGTATTGTGTGTAGAATTTTGAGGAAATAAATGAATTTAATCCATTTTGGAATAAAGCTGTAACATTAAAAATGTGGAAAAATTGAAGCGCTATGAATACTTTTCGAATGCACTGTAGAGATGCCGAAAAGAAAATGAATGAAAACTACAGTATAAACATCTATCCATTCATTATGGGGTAAAACATGTTTGACAACATTTGTCACATTTTTGCATTACCTAGTACCTAATATATACAGTAATCCAGGAATAAGGTATTGTACAAGAGGCTGTGCTGAATCAAGAATGAAGGACACTGTTATATGAATACTTATTCAGACGGCTAACAGAAAGTCCTCCCAACTTCCCACATACTGTACACAAAAGCTTACCAAAGTATCACACATAATCACAAATTCAGAACACAAGTCCTTCCCTGAGCGCTGCAGCTCTGTGTAAATCTTTTAAGCATGATCTGAAGACTTGTATACATTTAGTGTGCTGTGACTCCAAGGCAAGTGTCAAGAAGCTCTCGAGTGATCAGCTCACACAAAACACAAGACACTGTTCGCTTCTCGTTCTCTGAGGACACACAAAGAGCGAAGTCTCTGCCGACCCGTTTTCCGGCAGCCATGCCCGAGGCGTCTCTGTGAGACTGCTTTTACAGTCTACATGGCTTCTGTTGTAATAAGTACACAGTCATTCTGGGAACAAAGCAGGACAATGGATTTGATCCAGATTTGTCAAGGTGCCATATTAAGTTAATGGTATTTGTGAAATTTGATTTTCATGGCATATAGGGACACAGCAATACCTTTGAATGTACTTCCACAAAAATAAATAAATAAATAAAAGAATAAAAAATAAATAAAACAAATAATGCAAAAAACCAAAAACATAAAAATAAATAAATACATTATGGTTGTGGTCAGGAAGAACAAAGAAAATCAGGCATTATGGTAAATGCTATATTATCTAGTTTGTTCTTAAATATTAACTTTTATTTTAATGACGTTTATTTTAGATTTTTTATTTAAGTAAATGTTTTTCTAAACTGTTTATTCTTTAAAATAACATTAGCACACCCATATACTTTGATGCAAGGATTAAAATAAATTAAAATGAAATTTAAAAAGGGATGTTTATTCATTAAGCGTTTTAAAATTATTATTTTAGTATGTTTTTACCTATTAAACTTTAGAAGGAAAGAAGGAAGGAAGGAAGGAAGGAAGGAAGGAAGGAAGGAAGGAAGGAAGGAAATCAAAGAAAAGGACGCAAGGTAAGGTAAGGTAAGAAAAGCAAGTAAATGGAAAGGAAGGAAATTAAATCAAAGGAAGGAAAAGAAGAGAAAGAAATTAATGAAATGAAAGAAAGGGATGCTTAGGTAGGGAAAGGAAAAGGAATGACAATAATGTGAAGGAGATTAACTGAAAGAAAGAAAGGACAATAGGAAGGAAGGGCAGTAGGAAAGAAGTAAGAAAGGAAGGATGGTAAAAAGGAAAGAAGGAAGAAAAGAAGGGAAAGAAAAGAATGAAATAAAAGAAATGGAATCAAGGTAAGGAAAGAATAGGAAGAGAATGGAAAGAATTGAAGGAAGGAATGAAGAAAGGAAGGAAGGAAGGAAGGAAGGAAGGAAGGAAGGAAGGAAGGAAGGAAGGAGAGAAGGAAGGAGGGAAGGAAGAAAGTGAAAAGGAAGCAAGTAAGGAAAGGAAGAAAATCGGAAGAATAGAAAGAACGATGGAAGGAAGGAAATAGTATGAACAAAGGAAGGAAAGAAGGAAAGAAGATTAAGAAAGGAATTAAATGAAATTAAAGAAAAGGAAGCAAGGTTAAAAAAGGAAAGAGGAAAATGGGAAGGAAGAAAGAAAAGTAAGAAGGAAGAAAATTAAATGGAAGGTGTTAAGGAAATAAAATGAAAAGAAGGATGAAAGGAAGAAAGGAAATAAAGATAAAGAACAGAATGAAATGAAAGAAAGGGAAGCAATGTAAGAAAATATAGGGAAGATAATGGAAGAGAAGGAAAGGAAGGAAGGAATGAATTTAGGAAGGGCGGAGATGAAATGAAAGGAAGAAAAGTAGGTAGAAAAAGAAATGAATGAAATAAAAGAAAGGGAAGCAATGTAAGAAAACGAAAGAGATATAATGGGAAGGGAGGAAGAAAGGAAGAAGGGAAAAATGAATTAAATAAAAGAATTGCAAACAATGTAAGAAAATATAGGGAATATAATGGGAAAGATGGAAGGAAATGTAGGAATGACGGAAAGTAGGAATTAAGTAAGGAAGGAATGAAGGATAAGAGGAAGGAAAGAAGAAAGGAAGGAAGAGAGCAAAAAGAATGAAATAAAGGAAAGGGAAGCAATGTAAGGAAACAAAAGGAATATAATGTGAAGATATGAAAGAAGGAAGGAAGAAAGAAAGAAAGAAAGAAAGAAAGAAAGAAAGAAAGAAAGAAAGAATGAAAGAAAGAAAGGAATGAAATAAAAGAAAAGGAAGCAATGTAAGGAATGAAAGGAATATAATGGGAAGGGTGGAAGGAAAGAAGTAAGGAAAGAAGAAAGGAAGGAAGGAACGAAGGAAGAAACGAAGGAAGGAAGGAAGGAAGAGAAAGAAAGGAATGAAATAAAAGAAAAGGAAGCAATGTAAGGAATGAAATTAATATAATGGGAAGGGTGGAAGGAAAGAAGTAAGTAAGGAAGGAAGGAAGAAAGGAAGGAAGGAAGGAAGGAAGGAAGGAAGGAAGGAAGGAAGGAAGGAAGGAAGGAAGGAAGGAAGGAAGGAACAGAAAGAAAGACAAGCAATGTAAGAAAATATAGGGAGGATTATGGGAGAAAATAATGAACAAAATAATAAAGGAAATGAGAGGAAGGAAGGAAGGAAGGAAGGAAGGAAGGAAGGAAGGAAGGAAGGAAGGAAGGAAGGAAGGAAGGAGGAAAGAAGTAAGGAAGGAGGAAAGAAGTAAGGAAGGAAGGAAATAATAGAAAGTGAAGCAGTGTAAGAAAATATAGGGAAGATAATGGGAGAAGAAAGAAAGGAGTTAAGGAAGGAAAGAATGAAGGAATGTAGAAATGAAGGAAGGAAGGAAAAGAAAGAAATGAATGAATGAAATAAAAGGGGAGCAATTTAAGAAAACAAAAGGAATATAATGGAAAGTGAGGAAGGAAGGAAGGAAGGAAGGAAGGAAGGAAGGGAAGGAAGGAAGGAAGGAAGGAAGGAAGGAAGGAAGGAAGGAAGGAAGGAAGGAAGGAAGGAAGGAAGGAAATACTAGAAAGGGAAAAAATGTAAGAAAATATAGGGAAGAAAATGGGAGAGAAGGAAGACAGGAATTAAGGAAGAAAGAAAGAAAGAAAAAGAAAGGAATGAAGGAATGTAGGAAGGAAGGAAGGAAGAGAAAGAAAGGAATGAAAATTAAGGGGAAAAAGGAAAGCAATGAAAGGAAACAAAAGAGATATAATGAGATGGGAGGAAGGAAGGAAGGAAGATAAAGAAAGGAATGAAATCAAAGAAAAATGAAGCAAGGTAAGGAAAGGAAGAGAATGGGAAGGAAGGAGGAAAGGATGGAAAGGTTGTAGTAATGTATTTTAATTTTAAATGTATTTTAATTATTAAATTGTTCATTTATTTGCAAGTCGCCCACTTAATCTCGAACTAAACACAATGTAGAGGTTGAAATAGATCTCTAAATGACATCATTCTGTTTATTTGTGTACTTACTGACTGACTGACTGATGTTAGATGTTCAAATGAATGAATGACCAAATGAATGATACATTCAAAAATTGAAAGCCATCTAAGCACACTTCAACTCCAAAACACAATACAGCACAGAGCTTCAGACAGCCACTTCTGCAAATGCGCTCATTACTTTAAAGCCGACTGTGCGGTCGGAGAGATGTATTAGAGAGACTTCTGTACTCGCATTTGTTTCCCTGCGCTGGAGCTGAGACAATGGTCTGTGAACGATAATGTGAACACTCAGCAGAGACAGACCTACAGCAGAGAACAAAGCAATGCCATTCATTGTAAATTCCAGATCAGCACAGCCCATCTGCGCAACATGGAATAACCTTGCGATGGGTCATTGATCTCCGCAGTCGACAACAGAGCGAGAGGCATTTCACATCTACAGATTTTTTTTTTCTTTTGCAAGAATAATTTTTCTGAATGAATGAAATCAGTGGCATAACTGCAACCATCAATCAAATAGCGAGCGCAATCTGCTTTAAATGACAAGCTCTTTGTGGAATTAGGGGACAGAGTATGGAAGCCCATTTCTGCCTTGTAGAGGGGAAAAAAAAATCAAGGATAAAAAGTTGAAACTATGACATACCTGAATCATAATTATGATGCTAATACTAGAACTACCAATGCAATCATTTTTACATTTTGTAATTTAAAAGCTTTCTTAAAATAAAACCCATATAACTATAGTAATGTTGTAACCAGAGGATGTGACACTGACAGTAGAGTTAGGATCCAAGTGCAGGTTTAATAGCAAGGTCAGGCAAGCAATGGTAAACACAGGCAAACAGATGTATGTAGGTAATCTAGAAACGTGGTCAAAGGAACAGGCGAGAGGTCAGAAGGCTGGCGGCAGGCAGGGATAAACAGATTAACAAGGCGAAGGTAAAACACAGCAAAACAAAACAAAGGAAACGCGCTGTAATGTCACAGAATGTAAACAAAACTCTGCGACTAGAGAGTGTGTGTTTGCTGCTTATATAGTGTGTGTAATCAGTCCTTGACAATCCTCCGGTGGTGTGTGTGCAATCAGTCAGGATAAGCAACATGTGTGTGTGAGCAGAGTGTATGTATGGAGATGTAGTCCATAAAATGGCGGATTTGTAGTCCGTAAGTGATTGTGCATGTTTTCCAGCGATCTAAGGAGTTAAGATCACTGGTGATTGTGACAAATGTCAATGTCAATTTTATTTATATAGCATAATTAAACACAACCAGAGGTTGACCAATGTGCTGCACAATACACATCACAACAAAGAAAAAATATAAAATTATAGCTAAAACGGGCAGTTTTCATTGATAAAATGCCAAATCAAAGAGGAAAGTTTTCAACCTAGATTTAAAAACAGACAGAGATGAAACAGATCTAATACAGAGGGGCAGAGCATTCCACAACCTAGGACCAGCCACTGCGAAGGCACGGTCACCTCTGCATTTCAGTCTCGACTTAGGCCCCGTTTACACTAATACGTTTTAGTTTTAAAACGCCAAGTTTTGCTATGGTTACGCCATCTGTTCACACTACGCCAGAGTTTTCTAGCACTGAAAACGGAGCCGTTTTAATTTTAAACGCTGCTGCTCCTCCATGTTAGTGTGGATGGGGGAAAACGGAGACATCTGAAAACAGAGGCGGGGCTGCAGACATTCGCCAGTCTGATTGGGGCTTTTTCCTCAATATTAAGTAGCCTACACAAAGTTCAGTCTTGTATTCTCTCCGTGTAAGTTCAGACTTCGCATGTTTAATATGGAAAACAAACTCCCGAGGACACCTCGGGTAACTCTTCAAAGAGAACTGTGTACTTTATAACCTTATTCACAACATCCTGGCTTGTTTCACTGTCTTAACAATAAAATGAAAACATGATTTAAGGAACTGCCTATTTTCATTTTGATATTAGCAACCTAACAGACATCAAAAATGTTGAGGCGTCATGTAGCTGCATATTTATATGATCGTCATCTTCACTGTGTGCATATTAATAACAAAACAGAGCCTATAACATTACTGCCTCCTTCCATTTTCAATGAAAATACGAAACATACCTTTTGCTGAATATCAGTTTTAATAATCAATAATGGCCATTATAAAAGTATAACGTACAATAAGTTTATACATTATAGGAAATAAATGCAAACAATCAGTTAAATGTGCAGAATCAGTGTACGCGGTTACATTAATTATTAACTTATCTTTGCGTTCAGCCAAAATACGTTACCTGAGGACAAGTAGTAGATTCAACAGACTAAAGTCTAGGAATATGTCGTTAGATATAGACAACAAGATGAATTAAATATCACGTTTAACAAATATAGTGAGATTAGATCCAGAGGTTGAGCAGTGGATCCTTGATGAACAGTCCGACGAGCACAGCTCTCATTTGGGTAGTCATGCTGCAGTGCATGCCACAGTGTGTGTGTGTGTGGTCACGTGATGTGCATTTTCAGTGGTGTAGTATAGACGGAGAGTTTTCAGAAACGCTGGATGAAATGCCAGTGTGGATGCGGATCGTTTTCATGCTAAAACGTCGTTTTAAAACTAAAACGTAAATGGGGCCTTATGGATGCATAACAATCTCTGGTTAGATTTACCAAAGAGACTGACCAGGCTGATGCTCAATCAACATGTCTGACAGATAGGAAGGTGCCAGGCCATTTAGAGATTTAAAAACCAGGAGGAGAATTTTAAAAGTGACTCGACAGGCAACCAGTGCAAGGAGCGTAAAACTAGTGTAATGTGGTCATGTTTCTTGGTACCTGTTAAAAGCCTTGCAGCAGCATTTAACTAATTGTAAACGGGATAAGGTTTTCTGACTAATCCCAAAGTATAATGAGTTACAAAAGTCCAATCTGGTGGTAATAAAATCATGGATACTTTTTTCACCATGTTTTCTAGATAGAATAGTACCCTGGCTTTTCCTAAATGTGCGTATATTTTGTTCTAACATTGCTATTTTAGTTACAATTAAAACAGACAAATTATTTAAAAAAAAACACAAATTAGTTGAATTAGGCCTGCACTTGATCGATTTTAAACCGAAATCGTGATTTGAAAAGGTGCACAAAAGCTGTGATTATTTTGATTGTTACTGTGGCGAGAGAGGCGAGCGTGAATAATTAAAACGATCCAACTAACGTTACTTAAAAAACAGACAACTGTTACAGCAGAACCCACTAGATCCTGTTTCACTCCTAAAATAAAAGCTGTAAACTCAATATCTGCTCTGCTTCTCTCTCTCTCTCACTGTGCACCTTTGACCTGCTTGCGTGAGGTAACGTTTCCTCTCCTCTCTCAGCGAATATTGTGGATCCACATACACGAGCGTGTTACTCTGCAGCACGATTTTACTCCACCATGTCTATAACGGATCAGCTATGATAACCTTGCATATAAACTGTGTCTCATTTCAGAGGCTGCATGCTTCAAAGGTGAGTCCTTCAAGGTCCAAACAAGCCAAACCGAGCATTTTGAAATGATATGATCTTCCCAACAGAGGACAGATCTCGTCCCCTAGCAACCGTAACAGCTTCTGTTAATAGGCAGTTATAAACTTTGTAATTGTTATGATCAGTCGCTCGATCGCTGGTAAACACGCAGATCGCTAACATAACAGACTACAAATCTGCCATCACATGGACTAAAAGTTCCAGTCATGCACCGCTCACACGCACCTGTTACAGATTCCGTTGATTGCACACACTCACAGCCGGAGGATCATTATGGACTGATTACAAGGACTATCACTATCACAGCACACACGCACACTTCATTGCTGAGTCTTGTTATACTGCATTGTGAACATTACATTTTCCTTGCCTCGCCTTGTTTGTTTGTTTGTTTACGTTGTATGCTGCCTGCCTTCTGACCATCCGCCTGTCTATTGACCACGACTCTGGATTGCCCATATACATCTGTTTGCTCCTGTGTTGACCATTGCTTGCCTGACCATCTCAGTTTAATAAACCTGCGTTTGGATCCGCACCTCTGTTGTCAGCGTCCACTTCACATCACAGAAATTACTTTTTTTAAAGTGATTTTAAAACTTATTTTAAGCAATCTGAAGGCAAACAAGGTTTACAGAAGCTGGAAATATAATTTCTTTGATGTATACATGTACACATAAAAATGTAAACTGTCTATTAAATCATTAGTAAGAGGCGTCATACTCTTTTTGTTTTTTAACATGTGTTTGGATATCCAAGTAGAATAAAACCTAATTCATACATTTAACTTGAGAGTCTTTTAAAAACGGCCTGCCGTTATCAGTGAGCAATGAATCTGGGGACATTCAAGGCCGCAAAAAAATCCACCAGTTGTGTCCTTTATTACCTTTGAAACAAAGGACACATTTTGAGGCTGCATTTGAAAGAGCCTTCAAATTTTTTTGAAATGAGACAGCCTTTGTCGCGCCGCGATAACGCAGCGCCCTTCGAATGCATCCTTCGGAGGATGCAGCCTCTGAAATGAGACACAGCTATAGACTGTAACTGCGGCCAATTATCTGTGTCTGTGACATTATTGGTGATTAACACAAGAGCCGTGCTAACCGTTAGAGCCAATCACACCCCTTTCTTTTGAGGGTGTGAACACAATGACCAAACACAGCTGTTTAAAAACTAGCTCGGAAACGATCAAAAAGCAAGCGAGATTAATATTTACTTTTATTTATTTGCTATATATGCACATGTTGCTCTGCGCATGTAATTGAGTTTTGTTTGATACATTCAAAAAGAGATTTTTCTTTGAACTGGTAACATTAAAGGTACAGTTCATATATAAGACTGCTTGTATTAAAGGACAAAATTGAATTACAAATAAAATATAAACATATTGATAAATTATACATTTTAATACAAGAATTCTTGTGCTGTGAAATAAAAGTAAAATTGCGTATGGAATGCATTGTAAGAATTTCATGAAATCAATATAAAAAAAATGTAACAATCTAAATGTAAAGGTTTTAAACGTTTAATATATGTAAGATTTGATATACAATTTGTTAAATTGAATTTAAAATACTGTAGTTACTTTTTAATTTGTCAAGACAACTGATTACTTTACTGAAAAAAAAAATGGTTTTAAATAAGCAGTAGCATAATGTAGCGTACTTTGTGCTTTTACTTGGTCTTTCTTTGGTGCTATTAAAACCACCACATCAAACCTGTATCTCTTTTATGAAATTATAGCAAATCACAATTTTGATCAGATAAATTACAATTAGAATTTTTTTTTCTAAATCGTGCAGCCCTAATTGAACGGTGCTTAAATGGCCAAAAGTCAAACTGACTTCATGCATTTTCCAGTCTCTTTGAATTTTGTTAACTTTCAGCTAATACAATTTTTTTTTTAAATGATAACAAAAACATAACTTTTGAGGACTTAAGGACAAAGTGACATACGCACCTTCAGGGGCGGTTTAGTAGCTTATACATAATTACAGGCTATATTACAAAAAAAAACGTATTTTTAGGGTAATGACTTCATGAAATATGGTGACAAACATTTTATTTTATTATTATTTTTATTATTATTATTAATTGTTAACAAAACATACAGGCTGAAAAACAATACAATGAAGTATATCAATTCAAATACCCCCACCCCCCTCCCCTGCAGTCTCTTGAAACTGGGGTATCCAATGAATAGAAGTTTAAATATAGTGACAAACATTTAAAGCTTTATTTTAAAATCTCAATAAAAAGCTTCAAATGTAAAATTGACAAAAATTTTATTCGGTAAAGACATATATGCAAAGACGGAATGATCATCATGGCCATTCTAGTGATCGCAGAATTCTGGTAGTTCCATTGTAAAAAAAAAAAAAGGGTTAACATTATATGATTTACGGACTTAAAAGTACTATAAGTCAAAATTACGACTTAAACGCAGCAGGTTTAGCTGTTAGTTTTTCCAGTAGTTGTTAATAGCTGTTCTGCTAATAACATTTGAGGAAACCTTTTTTTTAAATACTTCTTAAATGAACACTTTTTTTTTTTTTTTTTTTTTTTTTTTTTAAACGGGCTCAATTTTCCAACTCCCCCAGAAATTTTAATCCATTCAGCTGATCTCTGGATCTGGACTTTTAACACTTTTACCTTAGCATAGATTATTGAATTTGATTAGACCATTAGAATATCACTTAAAATTACTAAATAATTTTGATAAATTTCCAATTTAAAACTTGACACTTTTGTAGTTGCAGTACATACTGTACTAAAACCTATTTTATAGGTAATTTTCTATGATTCAATGTTCTTAGCTTAGTTCTCAGTGTGATTTGCTTAGTTCTATGCTAAGCCAAAGTCCCTTTAAGGCATGTCATTTCACTCGGCGGCCATCTTTGAAACGTCTCTCGGGCAGTATGCTTGGGCATTCTGTCTGAATGGGGAAACATCAAATTCATCAAAACTGTTTGCCAAGCTTACAAATACATTACAAATTTGGAACCACCAAAAAACTTATACAACAACTGTCTCATAAGTTTCATTTCTAATCTCCTTCAGAAATGATAGCGGTATTTGTTTACAAGTTTGTGGGCGTTTGAGTAGTTTCTGTCATCTGATGTGCGTTTGACAGGATGGACTGTACCTCGCGTTCATTTCATACACGTTACAAAAACAAAACCTTTAGTTTTCAAGTGTAGTGTTATAACTTTCATTATGTGGATATATTTATAATGCCTGTAAAGCAAGTATTCGCTGAGATTTCATCATGTTTGTTGACCACCAAACAGTCATAAAAGCACATGTCTGGTCCAAGCTTCTTCCCTGGAAAAACGTCAGTTTATAGCGATTGATGATTGGCTAGTAGGCGGGGCTTCATCCGCCATATTGACTGTTACACTTTTCCCCATTCAAAACTATACGAGTGACATGCCTTGTGTATTCTATAGTCTTTGGCTAAGCTAATATAAAAGTACTCAGTCAGACTTTCAGTAAAAGTGAAGTGTTTCTAAGTGTTGTTAATGTATTCAAAGTCTGTTATAACCTCTGGTGTTTCTTGTCCGATGAGCTTGCAGGCCATCATAATCTCAGGTTAGTAAATCACAATTCCAACTTTAAATAAAAGTATTTTTTAAATATAGAGTATGGCATAATTTCAACAATTTATCTCATAATTATGCTTAATATGTTTGGTAAATTTCTTTCTTTTTTATTTGTGGAGTTTTGAGTCATACTTTTTGTCTAATATTTATCTTCGTGTAATATTTTAGATAATTTTATACAATAATTTTAACTTTCCATGTCAATTCCAACTTAAGTCACAACTGTAACTATTTATATAATAAATACAATAATGACTTTTAAAGTCATAATTCTGAGTTAATAAGTTATAATTTAGACTTTTTATGTGGTATGCCATAATTTAGTTTTATGGCAGATTTTTATCTCCTTATATGCAGAAATTGTCTTTCATGACAGAGACCTCTTGAATAAATTTTGTTTTTTGTCACTCCAGTGTGCTCAAACCCCAGCGACTCTCCTCACTTTCAGCAGCATCTGCATGAATGCATGAGCTCTGAAATGTCGCTCCCATCTGTGCGAGCGATATATTCAAGAAACATATTTCACAGGCCTCATCAAATTCTCTGATGACTGAGCCGAGGGACATAACAATGCAAATGTACTCGAATGAAGCTTCGGTCACGCTGAAACGCTCAGAGGCTGATGAAGCAAGTGATTCTTTTCAGAAAGCTTGGGGACACAAGGAGTTTGTGCTTTATTGGTGTCGGATTTGAAACATAGCATTACACAGCATCAGGAGATGCAATCATCGAGGGACAAACAGCTGAACGATCTGTATGAAACAAAAATAATGAATTACTTTTATTTAATGTTTAAATTGTACTTTTTAGAACTGCAAATAACTTGTAAAGTGTGCAAATTGAGTTTTTTTTATAGTGGGTAGAAATTAAATCTCTATGCCCTCTAAAGTTTAAGAAGTGATTTCAGTCAAATTTTTAATTTCTGTCTAATCATAAGGTCTATAGTTTAATATAGCAATTTAATTCATTTACTCTGTCTGGATTCATTTCACTGCTGAATGTTTATATACTAGCACTGCATTAGAATAAACAAAAGTGAGCAAAAATCATTTGAACAATTAATACTATTCTAATATTTATTTATTTATTTATTTATTTATTTTTTATTCATCTATTTATCTATTTATTTATTAATTAATTAATTAATCTATTTATTTATTTATTTATTTTATTTATTTATTTAAAAATGTAACTTGGTCACCATAAAATCATACAAAGAACCATATATGGTAACTACATTGACATTGATTACAATGTCTTTAAAGAGCCCCTATTATGGGTTTTTGAAAATGATCTTCCATGCAGTGTGTAACACAGCTATAAGTGAAGTGAAATATCCAGTTAATGCTTAAATCTGAAAGTGCACTGTGTTTAAAACTACTGATTCACCTATAAAAGAGTCGACTCAGAGTGGTTCAAATAAATCGTCAGGTTAACAAATCTTTAGCCATGTCGGCGTGACGTCTATATGGAACTCAAGCCCCACCCATTTGTTGCTTGCACAGACCCGGGAAAATTGAAACCCCGCCCACAAACACTGTAGAAAGAAAAAGAGTAAGACAAACACTGTAGCAGATCCCGGTTAAATCATGTCGCGAAGACGCTGTGCTCTGAAGTGTAAAGGAAATTAGTGTTATTTTCCCTACCCAAAGATGAGGCTGTGAAGAAGTCCGTCAGAAGAAGAAGTCAGTGGTTGAAGTTAATTTTTGCAAATATACCTCAGCATTATAGCCCCAGCCTTGTGCTGTGTCCTGTCATTTTTCTGACGAGTGCTTCAGCAATCTACATGCTTACACTGAGGCATGCGTCGGCCGTTTGTTAAAGGAAGGATCAGAAAAGACTATTGATGTATGGGACTTTGTCAGAGCTTGACAGGAACTTTATCAGTACACAGTTCATGGATCAGTTTCTTCCTCCATGTCACAAGTGTAAGTAACTTATGTGCGATTAAAATGGTTACATCCTTGTTTTCTCTAGCTTGCAAAATATGTATTTAATTGTGTTTTGCTACTTGTAACCGATCCACGTAGCTTGTACTGTATCTGGTCAACTCTTTATATTCTCATATCGCGTCTAAAACCACATTGAAATCGCGGCATGTGCCGATTTGTTTTTGGATTTAAATCCGTTTGTGAGCTCGCGATCCACTGCCGTTTGTCATTGCTATGGCCACCGCCAGCTGTTTCTACACACGTGCAGCAGTCAAGTTTCAAAATAGTTCAGCTTTTGCCACTGTGTGGATTAATACTGAATGTGTGTCATGCTTAAGAATAGAGAAATATTCTGGTGTTTAACTGCATTGCTTTAATGCACTCCTGCATTGTGCTACCACATATACTCTGCACTCTATACTTCACATTTTTTGATAAGCCATGGTGGCCATTTCTCTCTGTCTCATGCTGAATGCAGTCAACCAATCGCAACAGACTGGGTCATCGGACCAATCAGCGCAGTTTAGCATCTCACTAAGGAGGGGTTTGGGAACAAATGAATCGCAGAACTAATCATATGGGAGTCGTTGGGATAATTAGGTAAAAATAAAAGCATATTATAAGAGAATGAAAGTGTTTTTTGATCTTGCATGCATATCAGCCTGTTGATGGAGACCCCCAAAACCAAAATATGACCTTTTTTAATGCATAACAGGGGCTCTTAAAAAAAAATTAAGCTATAAGTTCAAATGTCTTGTAATAACCTCCCAGTAACACTCTAGGGTGTTCCAATGAGCATTTTAATGAATGCCCTAAGAAGGGTTAAGCATTAAACCCGAAACATTAACCCCTTTTATCATCATTGTTAATAACAATAATTAAAAACAAATAATGCTAAAAAGTAATAAAAACAAACCATGTTAATTTGTAAACATCCCTAATTTAAATATTATTAATTTAAATAAATCAAATAATTAATACATATCAATTTTTTTAAACTAAAAAGTACACAAAGCTTTATATTGTTTTAACGTAACAATTTAACAAGATTTTCTTTTCAGAAACTGTATTATATAAAGTTTTCTCTCTCTCCATTTTTATATTTTAATAGTTGTATCACATTAGGTATTCACCTTATAAAAAATAAATAAATCTGAAAAAGAGATAAATAATAAATAATAGCAGATAAATGTCACATCGCTGACCTGCTTCACACCTAAGCCTAACAGAGTTAAAGGCCTTAATCAATAGCTCAGTTCAGGGCAGCATGCTCTTCAGTTGTGGTCTCCATGTGAACTGGCAGTGAGCCATTATGACAGTCAGAGCAGGTCATAGAGCCGCGGTGTCTGTTCAGTGACACGAGGACACCTGAACGGCTCTGCCAAAAACCCCGACCAGCAAACACCATCTGCCTCTCATCCCTTCACCCACTCTTTCACCATCACCACTCTCTCTTCTCTCTCAGGGGACAAATATAAACTGTCCAGGCTTTTTCACTGACCTGTGACTGCCATCTCACACATCAGGACAGAGGTACTGTATGCTAGAGATGATCACTGCAGGACACCGAGCGGACAGCCCAATGTATATCAATCTAGGATGTGCTACAGCGGCTGCAGTGAAGATCAGTCAAGTAAAAGAGCAGGGTAAATGGATCCAGTACACAGGTGACCATCTTCTCCAGCTGCTCCCTGCCATCCTGCAGTGTCCAGTGTTGACATTTAGGAAGCTTATCTTTATCCAAGAGAGTGCTTACAATGTTGTTTTTAAGACAGAACATAACACTACTACTACTACTACTACTACTACTAACAATAATAATAATAATAATAATAATAATAATAATAATAATAATAAAACTATTTTATAATACAATTGAAGTCAAAATTATTATCCCTCCTGTTTTAATAATGTTTTTATAATATCCCAAGTGAATTTAATGGAGATATCTTCAACATAACAACTAATGTCCTATAACTAATTTATTGTGCCATTGTGTCATTACACAACACTTTTGTAGTTATTTCGGCTTAAACTGCAATTTAAAGGCTTAACTAGTTTAATTAGGTTAACAAGGCAAGTTACTGTAGGTTAATTAGGCAAGTCATTGGATGACAATGGTCAGTATTTGGCAAGTCAATATTTCTTGTGGGAGCTAATATGGCCTTATAAATTGTTTAAAAAAATAAATAAACTGTTTTTATTCAATATATAGCCAAACAAAATGAAAAAAAAAAAAATCATGAAACTTTTACAGTAGGGCTAATAATTTTGCCTTCAACTGTATTTTGCAGTGGAACTACACTTAAAAATTCCTGATTAATAAAGGGAACTAAGCCGTAATGAAAATGTTTATAATTGTTAGTTAAAATTCAGCCCATATAAATTGTTTGCAAAAATCTTATTATTTTTCAATGTTGAATACTGTATCTGAAGCATTGCTCTGTGCAGGGCTGAACACACTTGTTTGTGTGAATGTATGCCATTATTTGAGAACTTGTTGAGAGTTTATAAAATGTATAAAACAGTCAAAGCAGCACAAGGATTTCTCTGTCACACAATGACACAATGTTTTTTTCAACACATTTCTGAACATAATAGTTTTAATATCTAATAACTGATTTCTTTTATCTTTGCTATGATCACAGTACATAATATTTTACTTCAAACTTTTTAAAGATATTTAGATATGTTCATAATAATATTAACCATAAAATTGTTTTAAAAAATTAAAAACTGCTTTTATTCTAGCCAAAATAAATCAAATAAGACTTTCTCCAGAAGAAAAAAACATGCCTTGCTCTGTTAGACATCATTTAGGAAATATTACAAAAAACTAAATAATAATAATTGACCGGAATGCTAATATTTCTGACTTTAGCTGTATTTGGGTAAATGTTTAATTAATATTTAAAAAAATAAAAAATAGATAAAATTTAAAGTATAGACAGACCATTTAGTGGATGTGAAATGTGGAACAAAATGCACCTGTAGCAACATACTTTATGTTTTGCAATACTTGTATACTAGAGGCACATATTTCCAATTAGCCTGGACTGTTAAAACAAGTTAATTAAATTGTCATTATGCTGTACAAATGAAGTTTTTGTAGTAATGTAGTCAAATATTAGATATTAAAATCCACTTGAAATCTCTGCAACTTGGAGAATCATATACAGTTGAAGTCAGAATTATTAGCCCCCCTTTTTATTTTTCCCCCAATTTCTGTTTAACGGAGAGAAGATTTTTTTCAACACATTCATAAACATAATAGTTTTAATAACTCATTCCTAATAACTGATTTATTTGATCTTTGCCATGATGACAGTAAATAATATTTTACTAGATATTTTTCCAGACACTTTTACACAGCCTAAAGTGACATTTAAAGGCTTAACTAGGTTAATTAGGTTAACTAGGCAGGTTAGGGTAATGAGGCAAATTATTGTATAATGATGGTTTGTTCTGTAGACTATCGGGAAAAAATTAGCTTAAAGGGGTTAATAATTTTGTCCCAAAAATGTTTTTAAAAAAAATTAAAAACGCTTTTATTCTAGCCGAAGAAAAACAAATAAGACTTTCTCCAAAGGAAAAAATATTATCAGTCATGCTGTGAAAATTTACTTGATCTGTTAAACATAATTTGGGAAATATTTAAAAAAGAAAAAAAAAAAATCAAAGGGGGGCTAATAATTCTGACTTCAACTGTATATTTTATATTTGTTTATGTAAAATTAATTTCACTTTAGAACATTCTGAATATGATATTTTGGAGCTTCCACTTGATATCTAACAGAGAAGCTTCTACCCAGGAAACATCCCACAAAGTGAACAAACTATGGGACATTATGATAAATCTACTTAGATCACACCGTCCAAATGACATGTCATTTTATTTTCTCAGTTCACCAACTCTTGGATAGCAACACCAGGGTTGCATTGTGGGTGTTCGATTAGATTTTTGTGGTTGTTCTAGTCCTATTTGGGTGCCAGCTGAGAGGTGTTTGGCGAAAACACTTTTGCTTTCCAGTTGCACAATGTGCATTACAGGTGGCAGATGGATATGACAAATGAGCTGCCTGGCAGGAGAGAGAGAGAGTGTGTTTGTGTGTGTTTGCACACGTATATGAGTGAATGTGTGTGTGTGTGTTCAAGTGAAATAAAACCAGGCTGTTGTAGACATAGTCTGAGAAAGCGGGTTTACTTTCCAAACACATTATTATGTATGTATGTACACACATACACACACAAATCACAGCATGCAGCACCGGCAAATACAAGTGAGGCTTGACAAAGCTATAAAAAAATATATAATACCTAATAAAATCTTTATGGATCAATGAATAAATGAATAAATGAACAACAAATATTTAAAAATGTTCTTTAATTTTTTTTATATTTTAATAACAAATAAAATTTTATATAACAGTAAAGCACTTACAATGGTATTTAATGTACTACATTTTTAAATAATTATACAATAAATATTATAAACATAATACAATATAAAATAATATTATAATATAATATAATATAAAATAATATAATATTATATAAAATAAAATATAAAATAATATAATATAATATAATATAATATAATATAACATAATATAATATAAAATAATATAATATAAAATAAAATAATAAATAAAAATAAATAATTCTATTATTATTAAAATATATTAGAAATCACAAATTTTAAGTCACTTTGGATAAAAGTATCTGATAATTTCAGCAATTTAATTCTAAACATCACTGTAATGCAGTAAAATAACAACCCATTATGATAACAAGAATCTCAACCACCATTCAGAAAAAAAAAACACCCAAAAAAGTGATTAAACATAAATAAAATGAAAAAAAAAAGTGTTTAAAAACAAATTAAGATTCTAAAACATGCTTAATAAATTTTTTTATCTTGTTTCTAAGGTGAAATATGACCTTTACTCTCAATAGTTCCACACACTTTCTATCCAAGAAACATAACTGACCTTTTCAGCCGTTTGTGATTATTGGATGATTTTTTAAAGCAATCAAATAGGGTTTGATTTGCACAAAAATGGAAAAGATTTGTATGTACTAACCTTCAGATAATATTATTAGTAGGAAAAATTGCCTACATTAAGATACAGGACTGACAGACTTTTGTTTTGTATAGGTTTGTGCTTTACGCACATTACATGAGCATTATTCATTCATTCATTTTCTTTTCGGCTTAGTCCCTTTATTAATCTGGGGTCACCACAGCGGAATGAACCGCCAACTTATCTAGCATAGTTTTCACACAGCGGATGACCTTCCAGCTGCAACCCATCACTGGGAAACATCCACACACATTCATTCACACACATACACTACGGACAATTTAGCTTACCCAATTCACCTATACCACATCTTTGGACTTGTGAGGGAAACCGGAGCACCCGGAGGAAACCCACGCGAACGCGGGGAGAACATGCAAACTCCACACAGAAATGCCAACTGACCCAGCCAAGGCTCGAACCAGCAACCTTCTTGCTGTGAGGCGATTGTGCTACCCACTGCACCACCACATCGCCTTACATGAGCATTATTTGCTCTTTAAAATATTTTCTGCAGTCTTATTATAAAAAAATATATATACACTCACCATAGAAATTTTCCTCAGCGT
Organism: Danio kyathit; assembly: GCA_903798195.1. Lineage (NCBI taxonomy): Eukaryota > Metazoa > Chordata > Actinopteri > Cypriniformes > Danionidae > Danio > Danio kyathit. The sequence goes on from LR812542.1 coordinate 20,513,249, forward strand.
TTATAATTTTACTTTACTCCATGGCCTTTCTAGTCCTGAAAAATGTGTAATTTAATCTTTTTCCACGGTGCAAACACTATCGATGCATGACTAGCTGAATTTGAATGGCAGTCCTATAGCAAGTATTTTCAAGTAGAGTTATTTTTATTTTCTAACTAAACCAAACATTAACCTGCTCTCAGCTCTGATTATTATGGATCAGTTTGAAGGAGTAGAGTTGTTACCTGTAGAGATTACGGGTGATTTTTCATAGTGAATGTTCAGAGGACATTAAAGCGGCGATTCATCTGAAACTAATGCATCAGGCTGTTATCACATCATCATTAGCAGCACTGCCTCCTGTTTGCCACAGATTAGCATCAACCATAATACTACGAGAGCGCAATCGATTTGTATCTGCCCCTTTCTTAGTGCTTTTTTTTTTTTAGAAAGGATTGAATTGAACTGCATATCTTTTTCTCACTGTAAAACAAAGAAACAAATTAATTAATAACTATTTTAAAATAATTAATTAATTTAAAGGGACAGTTCACTCCAAAAAATGAAAATTCTGTCATCTAGATTTTTTCTTCTGTTAAACACAAAAGACATTAAAAAAACAAAAATTGAAACTTGTAACCATTGACTTCAATAGCAGAAAAAAAAAATCAAAATAGGATCATTCTGAAAAGGTACCACTCCTGTCACAATCTGATGTCTTGTGTTTGTCATGTGACTGCTCCATGTGCTTTATGTTTGCATCATGTGATTCCTTTGTTCCAATTTCCCGCTGTTTGTTAATGTTCATGAGTTTCACCTGTGGTTGTCCCTTGTTAGTTATTAGTTCAATCATGTCCCTTGTATTTATACCCCTGAGTTTGTTAAAGGTGCAGTATGTAAGTTTGACACCCAGTGGTTGAACTGGGTATTGCACTCCTAGATCAAAATAAACACACGCGTGGGATGCCAGAGATTGAGTACAGGAGCGAGTGATTTAAACCGTGTTCTAAATAAAATCAACAACACGCGATAGAAGGAATTATGTTCCATATTAAAAGGAGTTTTAGTTTAACCAACACCTCGAATTGAGATCTTAGAAACGGCTTCTATTTCTCACAGCTCAACATGTGAAACCTATGACAGTGCACCTCAGGTAAGCCTCGTGTGTTTTATTCAGTGCTAAATGCTAACAATGTGAGTTTGAATGGATTCTAAACCTTACCGTTTCGTGAGTGAGTGCTTATTCTGTGCTTCTGAATGGCTGTATTTACATTTTTGTCGTGTTTCGTCTGGTGCAAAGAGTCAAACTGCTGTTTGCGTGTTGTTAGGACACGAGATTACAATGTAACCTGCTCACCTAATGTTTACGCTCGTAATATTTATATCATTTGCTAATTAATAACCTCATGTGGAACTGAATCTGTCTCATTTCGACGTCTGATACTGTCCATTTCGGTCACGGGCGCATGCTTTCAGAGCCTTTCTGAATGAATGAATGAAATACGCTGTTTTCCAACAAGGCAACCCGGGGTGCTGAATTATAATTGGCTAAACTGGCATTGTGCAGGTTAACTTTACCTAAACAAAGACAGCGTTCCGGCACGGAAAAACCATTTTCAAAGCAGAATATCTGACTTCAGCATTGTTTTTCAGTTAAACAAGTATGTTCACTTGGGATGTTTCTTAAATATCTGCAAACATATTATGGTATTTTTATGCTTTAAAAGAATCAAAAACTTACATACAGCACCTTTAAGTCTCTTGTCTGGTCTTGAATTGTCAAGTCAATAGTCTCCAGTGTCCTTGAAGTGAGTGTACATAAATAAGTATTTTGATAATTCTCAAGTTTCATGCTTTTATGGAAAGAGAGAACGTGACAGCTACATATACATTTCTGGAGATGTGGCCAGAGGAATGTGTGGCTGCATTTTGTTTTTAAAACCAACACTACGGGGTGGTATGACGCCGTTTCTTTTCACGTTTACCAGCTGATCGTTTAACTCCCAAGTGGATGGCTTTTCCACTGTTATCAGTTTGTCCAGCTCGCCACGTACATTACGCCTGTTTCACACTGCAAATGCAAGCAGGGCATGAGCATCGCGTGCGCAGCACGTATGGAGAGCAGAAGCAGTGCGCAGGCGTTTGCTTTTCACACCGACTGCGTCTGCAGCGCGCAGCTCATCGGCAGCTGCTGCACAGATCAATCTATCTCTCTCTATTCTATCTAGTGACCTATCTATCTATAAATACACTTTTTTTTTAACTTTTCATCTGCACCAAGACCCGTGGCCTCCTATGCTGTTTCCGTAACCTGCGAGACTTTATTTTACAAATGATGGGTGCACTCAGTCAGAAGACAATCGTCTGTGATATCATGACATTTTGTTTTTGATTGTCAGGATGATGTAGGCCTATAGTTATAATAATATTTATACAATATAGTTATAATGATAATTATACATGATCACACTACTGTGCAACTTAAGCAAAACTGATACTAAAATTGTTTTAAATTTGGTTTTGTAGTTTGAGCCCAACTAAATATTTGTTGCCATTTTTAATCATTTAAGTTCATTTGATTGAACATATAAAAAGCAGTGGATATTATCGATGCATATATTGGGTAAAAGTGCTACTTTACTGTCATTCAATGTGTTTTTGATCATTATCAATGCACTGTCACTTTAATTGAGCGTGAGCAGCGTGGCAAAAATAGACCCAGCGCCGAAACTATCGCTGCACTGCTGCTTCAGCGACGCTCGAGTCTCACACTGACGTGCTGCTTCTGCCTGCGGTATGAAAGCTCTAATCTGTTAACATGGATGGTGGAAAAAACAAGCGCTGCTCACGCATTGCTCACGCTTGCGGTGTGAAACAGGCATTAGAGGATTTGAGACCGAGAGCGGAGTTAACCGTGATGACAGGGTTCGAAAATACAGCTCCAAAACAAAAACAAAAGCCAAAACATAAAATAAAATAAACACGTAAATAACAGGGTGAGAATGTGGTCAAATCTGAAAATGTGGTAAAAATCAGGCTGCTGTGAAGGCTTTTCTTTTTCTGAATTGCTATTGAAAACACTGTCGTTTGGGTTTAGGGAAGTGGGTGGTTGCTGGTCAAGCAGTGCTTTTTAAAACACTATTGGTTGTTTTTAGGGAAGGAGGAGGGTGGGGGGATCAGTCGGTCAGTCAATCAGTCAGTCGTCAGCGGCCTCTGGTGAATTTCCGCAAGAACAGCAGCCGCGAATGGCACACGTGAAAGAAATTTGAGGTCTTAAAAAGAGTACACAGCAGCCTCTGGCTGTTTCGCGAAAACAAAAACTGCAAAAAAACGGAGCTCCTGGGACGTATTCGGTTCTCTTCATAAATGTATATAGAAGTACGTAATCACAATGAGCCTGGGTTGAAAAAAATACTACAGAAATATGCTAACAGGTGTTTAACATTCCTCAAAATATCATCTTTTGTGTTTAACAGAACAATAAAAACTGGTCTGTAACAAGTCAAGGGTAAAGTCAATGATGTCAAATAAAAAAGTTACTACTATTTATTATTTCTTAATTGTTAAAAATACATAAATATTATTCAATACAACATTTAATTAAAACTTTAAATAATAAAATGGCAATTTTTTTAGGTTAAGTTGTTTTTTTTTGCTTTTTGCAAAAAAAAATAAAAAAGATCATATCCAATATCAGTAAACTATACTAGAATTTATTATATATAGTATTTTTAAAGAGCCCCTATTATGCATTGAAAAGGGTCATATTTCGGTTTTATGGGTCTTCAACAACTGATATGCATGCAAGGTCAAAAAACACTTTCATGGTCTTATAATATGCATTTATTTTTAAACGAATCGTTCAGTGATTCATTTGTTCCCAAACCCCTCCTTAGCGCGAAGCTAATCTGCGCTGATTGGACCGATGACAGCCTGTTGCCATTGGTCGACAGCGTTCAGCCCGAGACACGGTTTATCAAGCCCCTGGGTCGCCAACATTGGTATAGGATCCGATCGCAGCAGACGCCCGCAACATGCTTCATAGTGAAACTTACTTACATCACAGTAAACAGTACCCGGTTCTCAACAGTGTTATTCAGGCACCTCACCCCCGAAAGCAGTGCAGTTAAACACCACAAACGCAAAGCAGCACGCGTCGCTTTTCAATGTGACATTAGACGCGATGTGGGAATATAAAGTTAACCTGATCCGGTGCAAGTGGTTACAAGTAACAACACAATTAAATACATACTTTACAAGCTAGAGAAAACAAGGAGGCAGCTATTTACTTACACTTATGAAATGTGTCATGGGCCAGGTCTGATTTCATTAATTATCTTTAATTTTGGACTTTTTCTACCCTCTCAGCTGTAGATCATTTCTATTTACAACCATTGCAGTGGCAACCTTTTGCGTGAAGTGTTATATGTTCTCAGGGCTTACCTGTACATCCCCAGCCAGGGGGTTGTAGCGCTCCTCCTCTGTCCTCTGACAAGCTATTTTTGCGGGCTCCCATGTGCTTACCCTGAGCCTTCTTTCCAGTGCTGTGCACCAGCCCAAAGCCTAGCGTACCTAATAAACTGGCCTTATTTTGCACGTGTTACCAAATTCCATCGTATTCTGTGACCCTAGTAGGCGCTGTTCTCACTGTTTGGCTTGAACTGGCTCCTACAGGCGGATTGGACATGCAAACAGCTTTTATAGCCTACTCTTACGTGAATGCGCTAGAATGAACTGTTCCAATACTAGTATCTATAAAATCCCTTGTATTTCACACAGAAGAATGTAATGTTCTTTAAATGCAACAACATTGCAAACTCATGACTTCAGGATCTGTTTGTATTTGCTGTGTTAGTGAGGTGGGCTTATGTTTCGTACCCACGTCACGCCGAAACGGCTAAAAACTCGTTATCAAGACGATTCATTCCAACCACTATGAGTCGACTCTTTTTTAGATGAATCAATAGTTTTAAAAACTGTCCACTTTCAGATTTAAGCTTTAGTTGGATATTTCACTTCACTTAGATCTGTGTTACAAACTACATGGAAGGTCATTTTCAAAAACCCATAATAAGGGCTCTTTAATGTTAATAAGATGAATACATACGAAAGAACATTTCTATGCAAGAACAATAAGTAACATTTTCAGTATAGTTATCATTAAAAATAACATTACACAGACTTAAAGACTCCATAAAAAGATTTTTATACTGTACAGACCCAAAAGGTCAGAATTTACTAGTATTGTCGCCACAATGTAAGGCGCACACACACAGCTAAATATTCATTCATTCATTCATTTTCTTTTCGACTTAGTCCTTTTATTAATCGGGGGTCGCCACAGTGGAATCAGCCCGTTTTACGCAGCGGATGCCCTTCCAGTTGCAACCCATCTCTGGGAAACATCCATACACACTCATTCACACTCATACACTACGGACAATTTAGCCTACCCAATTCACCTATACCACATGTCTTTGGACTGTGGGGGAAACCGGAGCACCCGGAGGAAACCCACACAACCGCGGGGAGAACATGCAAGCTCCAGACAGAAACGCCAACTGACCCAGCGACCTTCTTGCTGTGAGGCGACAGCACTACCTACTGCGCCACCGCATCGCCACGGCTAAACACAAAACCTAAAAATAACAACTCAGGAACATACAATATGTCATTATTTTTTCCCTCGGACATTACAAGGTCTGGCATTAGGAAAAATCATCATGTCAGTCTCTAAAAACCTTGTACATTAAGTGATTTCCTCAGTGGGAAGTTGTTAGGTTTTCCAAAACTAGATGTATTACCTTATCATACAGACTGAATTGTGCAGGGTTAGGGTTATCGTTTATCATTCCCCCCGCTCTCTTCACATACAGACAGCATTACTGTCAGAGAAATTAATCACGGATATATACAAGACAGTCTGTCTATTAACCCTGTGCAAAGAGAGCAAACTTCACTCTGACATCGCCTTCAGTCAGACCGAGAGATGTGCGCTGCATAAATGAATGATTTCTCAAAGCTGTGAATGCATTACGCCGAGTCAAAGGCTAAGTGTTTACCAAATGTGCTCAAGTAACGGATCTCATTCACACATTTCTCCTTAATTGTCCACAAAGTCTGCCAGGGTTCCATTTGACCTCAGCATATTACGAGTCATTCAATCATGTCACAAGAAAAACTTTTGATGAACTTGAAGGTCGCAGACTAGTTCATTAAGAAGCATTACATGTTCACCATTTGCCAGTCGTTAAATCTCCCATTGTAATGTTGTAATCTTTTGATTAGCTAAATCTTCTCATTATAACCTTCATCATTCATCTTATCAAATCTCATACTGCAGAGGAAATTAATAAGATCTTATAAGGTACTGCAGAAAAGTGTTGTATAAAGGAAGAGTCTACTAAACCGATAACTTCTAAAGGAATCTTCTTTTCAATATCCAAGCACAGTCTAGACTTAAAGCCAGTTCAGAGCAAGGACGGTAACTAATATATAATGATAACATGAAAGATACAGATAAGATGTCACATATATATGGAGCATATGTGTAACACGTATAAAATACACAGGAAATGTGTGGCTTTGGAACATTTCCATTAAAAAATCATTCACCCATGACTTGCTCCAAACCAGTTAGATTTTTTCTTCTTCTATTGAACACAAAAGATAAGAGATAAAACAAAGATAAGACAAAAAAATAGATTTATTTTTTTATGTTAAATAAGGGAGAGGATTTATAATGGGAAGTGAAGCAGCACAACTGATGGGTCATGTAATAATAACAACATGGCAAATGTAGACAGTATACAGCCCCTTTCAGTGGATTTGCCATCTGAAATGTGCAATAAAATGCACCTGGAGCAACATATTTTAGGTTTTAAACAGTTTTTGCGCTTAACTCCCCAGTGGACTGCTAAAAAATAGCCAAAATATGTTTCATAAAAACATTTAGTTGGCATCAGTTATTATTCAGATATTTTGAAGAAAGCTAAAAACTGGTATCCATTGACTTCTATAAAACAAATTCTATGGTAGTCAAAAGTTTTTTAACATTCTTCAAAATATCTTCTTTTGTGTTCATCAGAACAACAACAACAACAACAACAACAACAATTAGTTTAGAACAGTGTGTGTGTGTGGCGTCACGGTGGCGCAGTGGGTAGCACGATTGCCTAACAGCAAGAAGAAGAAGAAGGCCGCTGAGTCAGTTGGAATGTCTGCGTGGAGTCTGCATGTTCTCCCTGTGTTGGCATGGGTTTCCTCCGGGTGCTCGGAGTGTGTATGGGTGTCTCCCAGTGATGGGTTGCAGCTGGAAGGGCAAAACATATGCTGAATAAGTTGGCTGCTCATCCCGCTGTGGCCACCCCAGAATAATAAAGGGCATAAGCCGAAAAAAGAAAATGAATGAATGAACAGTGTGTGTGTGTGTATAAATCAAGTTTTCAATTGGGTTAGGATCAGATGATTGAGCTGGCCACTTCAATATTTAAACCACTTTTGCCTGAAACCAAACTGTTTCTTGCTTACTCGTGTTTGGGGTGCGAAAAAAAAAAAAAAAAAAAAAAAAAACACTTTCTCCACTTTTCATGTTGATAAAAATGTAATGTATTAAGGTAGAACTATTTTGGTAAGTTCCCATAATTTTCCACACTCTTTCAGGCAGGTATTCAGAATATTTAATATACAATATTATATATTTAAAAAAAGAACAAATACTCTGCTTTAATTTTTTATCTAAATATAATGTGTAGGTCAATTTCATAAACAGAGCAGAAAAAAGGTCAAACACTACTTTCAGACCAGATTAAGATTTTAAAGTTAATATCAGTGTATCAAAAAAAATATGTTCATAGACTTTAAACATAATTATTTGCTGTATACTGTCACGATCACCAGCAATAAAGGCTTGCAGATCATTGGTAAACAAGCAACGGTTGTTGCTGGATCAGATATGGTTGCGGCTGGAAGTTAATGAAAATTATTTATATTATTTATTAAATTTCCCATTTATTGTATTTTATTAACGTCTACCCCTACCCCAACCCTAAACCCAACCATCACAGTAACGTAAAAACAGAAGTTGTGCGAGTATTATTTATGCTATCTATTAAATTACCCAATAAATAGTATTTTTAACGCCTACCCACACCCCCACCCTAAACCCAACCATCACAGTACTTTAAAAATATAAATTATTGTTATACAGTGTCAAAAAAGGCTGCTTGATGTGCATATCACACTTCTGGACGGCCGCGAATGCGATTTAGACTTTACCACACACACCTGCAACCACACTACAATTCTGTCACTTAATGCACTACATTTCCCATCATGCACCTCACACACACCTGTTCCAGAAGCACAGATGATTACACACACACAGCTGGGAGCTGATCAAAGACTGATCCAAGCAACAATAAGTATATGATGCCTCCTAATCATTTGTCACTGAACTGACCCTATAGTTGTCAATATCTTTATAGTTACAGTTCTTGCTCTTTGCTGTACTGTGTAAAATAAAATAAAAGTATTACTTTGTGTTTAATATTTCATGGACTCGCAGATGTTCTGCCTAAAAGCAGACGTGGTTTTTGTCAGATCGCACAGTTGTAAGCAGTTTGTACCTCTCAGGAAGTTAGGATCAGGATGTGAAATCAGCAGGGTGTGAAGAACGTCTACATGCACGAATATGCTACCATGTCAACCTGCATTTTCCAGAGACTTTGAAAATCACTGAGAAGAAATTCTGATTTTATCCCCTCACTGTACAGAATGGTAATTCAGCACTTTAAGCAGAGAATGCCAAGTGTTTCCTAGAGCGCCTCTGAATCCTCTAAGGACAGACAGGGGAGAAACCGCAGAGCTCCTGGCACAACACTGCTAGGATGTAAATATGGCTACATGCCCATAGAGATATTTTTAGGTTTTTCATCATAGTGGGAATAAGCTACTAATGCTACACCTATTAAAAGTCAGTGAAAAATCAATAGGTTAATAATTCAGGGATGTGATACATTGATTAACATTAGTATGTATATTTCACAGCATGTTCCTTGTGCATTTGATCAACAAATGACTCTGATATCAAAAGAGACTTTTTTCAAAAAATATTTAAGAGTATTAATGGTCCTTTTGACTTTTTTTAACATTAGTACACAAACATTGCATCTTACATATGATAATCGTTTTACAGATATATGCAAGGTAGATTTAGAAGTGATCAATCAAGCAATCAATTAATCAATCAATCAATCAATCAATCAATCAATCAATCAATCAATCAATCAATCAATCAATCAATCAATCAATCAATCAATCAATCAATCAATCAATCAATCAACCAACTAACCAACCAATCAATCAATCAATCAATTAATTAACATTACATTTAGCTTTAATTTCTTTCTCGTTTTCTCAACGTAAGTTTCAGTTACAGCTGAACAAATCATTATAAAACAGGTAAGTGACATTCTAAGTCGATCTCTCTTGTATTTTGTAGTGCTGTATTTACTCTCCGTGTTTGATTTTCTTTTTTATACACACAATGTCGTCGAACTGTTGTATAAACACAATATCACACTCATAGCAGTGCGATATGGCTGTACATCGGCACTGGCGGGGGCCACTAAGGCACTCGGCCTGCAGCCTCAGGCCAACACACACCTCCCATCAGTGCCGATATACTGTACAGCCATTTCACACTGCTACTGCTAAGTGATATTGCTCATATATATACAGTATATAATTCTCTCTGTATTAGACAGAACTGTCAGACTAAATGACTAAAGCAAGTAAGAGAATGCGCTCAAATTAGCAGGGGAGAACATAAAGACAAGGTGCATCCCAAAACGCATACTTATGCAATATTCTACACCATTTTGTAGTTTAAATAGTGTACTTAGTGCAGTCACACTGAAATTCCTTTAAATACCTGGATGATGTACTTATTCAACCGTTAAAATGCAGTGGAATGTTGGACACTTCACGCACTCAACAGCCGCTGTTTTGCTCACATAGCGGAAGCAGCGGAGCTTTCGGCTACTGACGTTGTGTTACTTTATTTATTTTGGATTGTGAAAGCAAAATTTCCCTACGAGAGTGATTATACCGCCTCCTGATGGTGAATGCGGTTATACTCATGGCAGGTATTATTTGGTAGTTTGGTAATGTATTCCAATATTTCCGGTATTCCGAAAAATGCCAAATATTGGCCGATATATCGGCTTTGGCAATAGATCGATCAACCACTAAAATCAATCCAATGACTAATGCTTTTCAACAGCCATTTTAAATATAACAAAAGTGTGCCATATATTTACCAAGTGTGTCACAAGCCAGTTTTTGAGTGGTGGTCTCGGCCGTTAGATCGCCCCCTGGGGGCTGGCTGAAGTAAAAGTCATAAATCCCGCCTCCTCCGTGTCAATGAAGGAGACTTGAGACCAAATAAAAAAAAAAATTACACTTGCAATAAAATGTTAAAAGGCACTGGTTATCGTACTGATATAGGTGCAGATCTTCATTGTTGTAAAGAGTTTGTTTTAAGCAGTAATTTAATGCTGGGCGTGTCATCGTGATTGACAGCTGTGATTGAGAGTTTCTCAAAGCAGACGTCAGAGCTTCGGCAAGAGACTGAAGTGTTATTATTCCATTTCTGTGTTATTTTACCATAATAAAACAAGTTGCTCAGCAGTAAATTATAGTTTCTGACATACAGGATCTGGTGGAACACTGTTTATTCAGTAAGGTCAGGGCTTTATAAGTTTGCTGATACATGCCTAACCACCCAGATAGCTAAATACACTCGGGCCAGTTCCAGCTAGACTCTCGCCTGCCGGAGACTTAAGTAATTACCCCTTGGCCCGACTCCATCTGCTGTACCTACTCGGACTGTACCTACTGCTGTACCTACTATGGACTTACTGCCCGATTCTGGCGGCCGTTAGCGAGTTGATGTGGCGGCCGTTAGCGAGCCGATGCTGCCGAATTTGAGCCGGAATCGACCCGCGAGTAATGTGCGCTGCGGCCCGGAGCTGGCGTGATTAAATCTTCATTATATAAAACCTTACCTTTGTTAACGTTATTACAACCATTTGTGTTGATAAAACAGCAAGCAAGCCTTTGTTATAGTGCAGACACAGCCGGTCAAGTGAGAAGGCGTTTTTTTCCTTTACAGCGTTCAATGGTAAATGGTGCTGTCCATATTTTATACAGTCATTGATATTTACAATGATATGAACTGAAACTTTAACAATAAGACTTTACAAAATAACAATAATTTGAACAATAGTAATCTCACCTACAGTAGGGTGCCAAAAAGTCTATAAACAGCCTTGATAGCATTACACCAATTGTGCACATCTATATGCAAACAAATTACTATTAGCAACAGTAAAGGGAAAGGTAGAGGACAGGCCATTTTCCTGGAATGCGTACCTAATTTAAACCATAAGCAATCCATGAAGCCCTGGTGCCAGCAGGCACAAACAGGGCTGACCATGTTGATAATGAAGCAGCTTGTGTTGTCCTGAACCATCTGGAGCACATGAGGCAAACTGTGGCGTTGCTGCCCAGCGCAATTAACTGCGCCTTCCTCTTGGACACTGTTTTCCTGCTATTGCTGCCATGGGAGCCAGACTGCATCCTGGGTAAAGTCCATCCCATTGTCACGACTAAATTTTAATTTCTGCTCACAGACATAACGCCGCAGACGGCTGTCACATAACCACAGGCAGTGAACTAGACTCATGATCATTTTTTCCTCTTCTTTTTCGCAGCTCCATGGCATTGATAAATAAACGGGTTGTTTGGAAAGCACACTTTCTGATGAATGACTGCAATTGTAGATTATAATTTCTAAAGAGAAGAAAAAATAGCTCATCTCTTTGTTTACAATTATTTTAATCCAGTTTATTGGATATATTCTCAATATGCTATTCACTGGTTTACCTCCCTCAAATATGTGAACACTGAGCCTCCTATGCACACTAAATTCATTTTCTAGCTTGACCAATAGTGTGTTAATCTAATGCTGTGTTCACACCAGACGAGGAAGTAGCGTCAAGCGTGAGTGATTTACATGTTAAGTGAATGCAAATGCGCAAATAGGCATCCTGCTGCGTGATACGCGCGAATGACGCGAATTGAGCAAATGGCACGATACGTGCGAATGGCGCCGCTCGAATTAAGTATTTTGTGCGTTTGACGCGCTTAACGTGCAAATCGCGCGAGTTCAAAAATCTGAACTTCTGCGGATATTCGCGCCGCGTTAACCAATCAGGAGCTTGCTCTTGTAGGGGCATGATTGTGACAAAGCACCTGTTGTTGGTGTCCGGGGGAAATCCTCCAGCCAACACCGACAACAGTTCATCAAACTGCGCTTGGCTCAGTCAGAAGCACCGCTGAAAGCCTCCGTCATCCAGGTTAAGTTTCTGGAGGAGTTTATGAGCTCACAGAGCTGGGTGCACCTCTGAAAGTATCTAGTGGTCCCAGACACTGCTCCAAACGTATCGATGCAGTTTTACAGCCTTCATAAAGCACATAAACACAGTTATTTTATCATTAAAATCCATGTTAGCCATTTAGCAAAGAAGCTATAGTCACCAGGCAGACAGAAGCCCTGGCCATGATGCAAATCCGCGTCTGTTCTGAAGTAAATTTGACGCGCGAATGAAGTGGAGTTTGACGCGCGAATGAAGCGGAGTTTGACGCGGGAATGAAGCGAGTAAACTCAAATGTTCACGCGTCTATTTGCGCACGAATATCGCAATTTATCCACGCGTTCCGCGTCTGGTTAGAACGCAGCATAAGGGTTGGTTGTCCACAAAAAAGTGCAGTATGTAAGTTTGACACCCAGTGGTTGAACTAAATATTGCATTCCTGGACCAAAACAAATGCAAGCGCAGGTTGCCAGATTGAGGACTAACAGGAGCGAGTCTGACAATCGAGCCTATTTGCTGATTCAAATTATGTTGTATATAAAAACAACGGCACACGATAGAAGGAATATTTACCATATTAAAAGGAGTTTTTGTTCTAACCAACACCTAAAATTTATATATTAGAAACGGCTTCTATTTCTCGCAGCTAAACAACAAAAAAACTGACAACGTTCACCTCAGGTAAACCTCATATGCTTTATTCAGTGTTAATGCTAAAAATGTTTCATGACATTTATTGCCATCATAAAACAGCAGTAGATAGTTTACCTCATCTTGAAAATCTTGAAAATAAAATAAACCATTCGAAATTAAACTTTAGAACTGTGACTCAAAACCAACACAGATCAATGATTCATCATGTACATATAATAATGCTATAGAGGTTTAATATGTATTAATTAGATTATAAACCTTACCATTTCATTAGTGAGGGCATATTCTGTGCTTCTGAATGGCTGTATTTAAATTTCTGTCGTTGTTTCGTCTGGTGCAAACAGCTAAATTGCTTATCACTGCAAATCTCGTCATGTAGCGTAATGTTAGGACACGGAGTTACCTGCTCACCTAATGTTTACGTTCGTAATATTTATATTATTTGCTAATTAATAACCTCATGTGGATCTCTGAATCTGCCTCTCATTTCGAAGTCTGCTGCTGTCCACCGTAGGTCACATTTCGGTCACGGGCGCATGCTTTGAGAGCCTTTCTGAATGAATAAATTAAATGTGTGGTTTCAACAGGGCAACCCAGAGTGCTGAACTATAATTGGCTAAACTGGCAGTGGGCGGGCTAAAAAACCAAAACAAAGACAGATGTTCTGGCACGTAACTTACATTTTCAAAGCAGAATATCTGACTTCACCATTGTTTTTCAGATAAACAAGAATGTTCACTTGGCATGTTTCTTAAATATCTGCAAACATATTATGGTATTTTTATGCTTTAGAAGAGTCAAAACCATACATACAGCACCTTTAAAAACACTTTGTGTATTATAAATAATAATGTTGTATACTGTAAACAATTCTGCAAAACGTGCACAATTGAAAATTGTACCCCCCCTCCCCCTCCCCTTTGATTGCCTCACAGTGCTTTGGTCCAAATGCCTGCTTTGCTCTTTTACATCACTGTCACAAAGACACACAAACACACACACACACCTACGCTGAGAGAGAATAAAGTCAATAGTTGTGGAACTCCAGTAAGTAAAGCACTGTCAAGGCTATTTTATTCACTTAAACCTAAGATGGAGTGATTGTTTTCTCTTGAATCCAAATGATGCCAATGTATTTTTCTAGGAGTCTGCTATGTAAGCAATAATAACCTTCTTGATGGATAGTAATGTCTGCAGCAGACATGAGCGCTGTCATGACACAACCATAACAACAGCTTGAAGTTGTCTACATTAATTAGGCTTTCCTCTGTGTATACATATACTTACAAGTACAATTTAGCAGTATCATTTGTGTCCCATAAAAATGTCTCGAGAGAAATTTAGTTTATTGTCCCCTCTAACTGAAGTCCAATGAAATTTATGCCCCAGCACAAGTGTGAGAAACTGTGACTCCAAACCATACCTGTCAACATTGGAAATAATGGGTAAAAAAAAGAAATTCCGTCTTTGGACTGTGGGGGAAACTGGAGCACCCGGAAGAAATCCATGCGAACGCGGGGAGAACATGCAAGCTCCAAACTGACCCAGCCGAGGCTCGAACCAACGACCTTCTTGCTGTGAGGCGACAGCACTATCATTTAGATTTTTTGTTTGATTACATTAAATAACAGAAGTGTCACTTTAAAAATGCACAGATCTATAATGAAAGCATTTGATTGCTTTCCTAACTTTTTTATGCTCATTTAAGACAAAATTTAAAAGATAACCCACCAAGATCGACATGTTTAGATATTATAATTATTATTATTATTTTTATTATGTCTATATGTCTGTTCAAACACGCACCTAAAACCCAGAGTGTCCACTTTCGCTCCTCTTTAAATCGCGTGTACATAATCCATTTGGGAAACAGCGGCTATTTATGAATAAGGAGCGTGTCTGACAGTCCAGCACTGCTACATAAACTGACTGTTTTGAGGAAAAATATTTATTTCAAAGCGTTTTCATGCCTAAATAAAATGAAAGCACAGAACAGATTCACATTTAACAGCAAGGGGCGTCCCCCGGTGGTTCGGCGGTATGGTTTGCATATAGGGAGGATCGGCTCTTTGGTGTTTATTGCCACCCTTCATAGAAATATTAAAATTATCAGAGAAATATGGAAAAATACCTTTATGGGATGATAGCGGAATAGAATTGTAAAATATGGGAGAATCCCGGGAAAATACAGGATGGTTAACAGGTATGCGCCAAACTTGCCAAACATGAAGTTTCTTCCTGATGGTTAAGCTAAGTTGTTAAGTTAATTTTTTTATTTAAGTTGACAGTTAAGCTTTTGCCATACATGTTCTTTACTTTAGAAAACAGGCTTTAATCCACAGCTTTTGCAAATGATACTGAGTTATATCCAGTTTGTTTGTTTTTTGTAAATGGTATTTTTTAAATGAATTGAATGAACCAGTTTACCAAACAGATTAAACCATCTGAAACTGTTTGATATAGTTAAATTGATAGGATAAAATCGAAGAACGAATGGAAATGGCGCCATTTCAAACTAAATCTGACCAAAACAAAGTCAATTTTTAATTCCTTTCTGCAGTTCAAAAAGGCTTACAAAAGCAAACTTTTTGGCGGGTGTTCGTTTTGGCTTTTAAACACCTTTAAGGTTCCATACGCTTATTTCACGCGACCGCCATTTTAGAACACGAAAGCGAGGCTGCGGTGGGAAGAAAGCCGGAAGTATAGGATCAGCACTGTAAACATTGCAACAATATGCTGTGTGCTATAAACCTCCAGCTGTTGCTGTGACTTCAAAATGCAGAAATGGTGTAAACATCACTTTAATATCATTCCGTTCAGTTTCATTTAAACAATTAAAAGCATATTAGGCATCAAACAACATCACAATCTCTTTAAGAGTGATACGCTTAAGTGTCCTCCTAGACTTCAGTCCAGGGCAGCAGGTAAACACCGTGGGGACGCTTCCCTGCTTCAGCCTATGTAACCCGGTGAGTGATAAAACACTGCAGTCCTCTGTGCCACATCTTTGTGTTGTCTTTAACAGTGTTGTCCCGGTACTGAAGTTTTGAAAACGTCAATTTCCCGCTAACATTTACGCGCCGCTGAGCGCGCTTATAAACACCGCTGATTTGCCGTAGTATTCATCAGTGCTCAACAGAATGACTGTGAAGGTTATCAGCTTCCTGCTCTTCACAGATTGAAAACACACATAGACAGATATTGGAGCGTTTTAAAGCTGTGAAGATCAGTCGATTCATCAGCGGATCGCTCGTCTGTGTTTGCACTCAGTGCAACAGCGATGAGTTTGGTGAACTGATGACCTTCACAGCCAATCAAAGTGATTTCTGTTGAGCACGTGAACACAATGGCCAATCAGCGCTGTTTAAGAACTCCATGAACAGTGTCTTAAATGTTAACGAGAAATTGGCGTTTTTTTATATTTCATTACGGAAATTTTGTATCGTGACAAGTCTAATATAGTTAAAGACTCAGTTCATTAACTTGAGTTTGATGAATGCCATCTAAAATGTGTATTTGGGAAAGAAAACGTTAGCCATTTCCCTTAACTTAGCTGAAAATTAGGTCAAATATCCCTTTTTATTTTCACTATTCATTCAGAACGGACCTTAGGGTCACTCGGAAGGCGCTGAAATCATAAATTTGTGTCACTTTCTCTTCGCTGATAAGATATACAGCCAGGTACACAACATTCCTGTGTGACTCAGTCTATACTTCCGGGTTTCTTCCCACCGCAGCCTCGATTTCGCTGTTGATAATGGCGGCCGCGTGAAATCAGTCTATTGGTCCATGACAATTACATGATCAGTGAGTGTGTTCTGAAACTATACTTTCTTTGACAAGCTAGTACTCGGAGTACTCGCCAGTCTCTCCATAGTGGAATTCAGTGTCCTGTGCTAAATATGCTTAGCCACACCCCTTCAACCATTAGTATGCAGCAAGGTATAGCACAGAAAAATAAACTCCACCCCCAACTCACTTGTTCTGTGTCACTGAACAGATCAATGGTATGGCCAGATGTTTACAAAACTGTTATTCGCTCAAAGCATAGCTGTGTTAACAGGTACATATGAGCATTGTGACATGTTTACAACTCTACCTCCTGCAGTGCGGGGGTGTCTGAATGTCTCTCAGTCTTTTTGAACTTCTTTTTGCCCTCCAACAAAAAGTGAAAACAACTAACAGCACACATTGTTTAAAGTTTAGGGGCCTTAATCAACTCAGTCAAAAAACAATGTGAAATACAAAATTATAGCCTGGCTTCTGTAATCATGTGATGCTGGCTTTGCTAATTCCGCAGACAAAAAAAGACAGAGAAACCAATGAGCCAGTGATAACATGTGTAAATAAAGTACCTTGAATGGGATGACAGGGTAAGCTAACAAAAAAATGTGTTTACTTCATATGCTTTTCTAAACCATGTTGAATAAATGGTGGGTATTTTACTGCTATGTTATTTTGTTAAACATGTTACATTGGCTGGACAATAAAACTAAAACCCCTGGTTTTAGACCACAGTAACTCATTAGTATGGTGTAGGGCTTCCTTTACAGCATCAATTTGTCTTGGGAATGACAGATACAAGTCCTCCAAAGTGCCCAGATGGATTGCAAAATAGTGGCCAGGTCACTACATGATGCTGGTGGAGAAAAACATTTCCTAAAACAGCACAAAGTGGCTCAATAATATTTAAATCTGGTGACTGTGCAGGACACGGGAGATGTTTAACTTCACTTTCATGTTCATCAAACCACTCTGTCACCAGTCTTGCTGTGTGTATTGGTGCATTATCATCCTGGTACACGGTAGCGCCTTCAGGATACAAAGTTTGAACCATTGGGTGCACATGGTCCTCCAGAATTGTTCGGTAGTCCTTGGCATTGACCCCCCCCCCCATCTAGCACAAGTATTGGGCCTAGGGAATGCCATGATAATGCAACCCAAACCATTATTGATCCACCCCTATGCTTCACTCGGCGCATGCAACGTTCTGGGTGGTACATTTCTTTGGGGTTTTTCCACACCATAACTCTCCCAGATGTGGGCAAGACAGTGAAGGTGGACTCATAAGATAACAGCACGTTTCACATTGTCCACGGCTCAAGATTTTCACCCTGCATCTGGACATCCCATTCAGACAGCTTGGTCTTGCATCCACAGTTACTCCTGTTGGATCTGGTTCTTCCATCTTGGTGGTATGCTGACATTACCCTGGACATTACCCTGGATACCTTGGCTCTTGCAGACTTGCAGTCTTGGTGACAGATGCACAGTGAGACGCGCACCAACTATTTGTCCTCTTTTGAACTCTGATATGTCACCCATAATGTTGTGTTCAGTCCAATATTTTAAGCAAAACTGTGCTATTACTCTGCTAATTATACCTTTACACTCTGCCCTTACTGGTGGAATGTGCAATCAATGAAGATTGGTCAAGAGGCTGGTCAAATTTAGCCATCAAACCAACCCTCCAACAATAAATTGGCCAGTGTTTGAGTTTCATTGTCCAACCCGTGTATGCCACTGATTGTATGTCACTGTATGGCATGATTATGTAAACAAACTGGTGAATCACTTATTAGAAACAAAACAAACTGTCCAAATGAGCCTGTAGAATAAACTATAGAATAAAGGTTATAATGTTGTGAATAGTATTCAGTATCTTGCACAAACTGATCATTTTGCTTAATAAGACCTCAGTGTATCATCAGGAGCTGCAAATATTAATTATGTTCAACATGCTTATGTTTTTTTTACCCTCAAAGTACTGCTGACTTGTGTAAATATCTTCTACTAAAGAAAAAGTAGAGTTGCCTACACCATAGATGGTGTGAATGTAAGTAAATTAAAGAAAAAGTTCATCCAAAACTGAAAACTTGCTCACAAATGAACACAAAAGAAGTTATTTTGAAAAATATTTGTGACCAAGGAAGGTTTAGTAAATCAACTGAATTTTCAGTTTTGGGTGAACTATCTCCTTAACAGTACATTTACATTTACGGGTGTACTGTCTCTTTAAGAATGAGCTGAGTTAAATCTGAAAAAAAAAAAAGTCATGAAGATTTAAGGCATTCTAGTCATGCACCAAAGCAGGCTGAGAAATGACATATGACGATGTCAATAAAACATACGACAACATTATTGAATTTAATGATGCATTAATTTATGCAAATGGTAATAGGCCGCATTTCACAGTGTGAATGATTGGGTGTGCAGGACGTGTACTTGGTTTGTTGCCTGATCATTAACTCTGAGTTCGACACACAGATTCTTTGCCATTCTAAGATCCACACAAACCTTCTAATAAGCTTGTATCAGGCAGGAAATAATTCAATTTGTATTATATCTGATATCCTATACAGCCTGCATGCTAATGAGGCTTCAAACATCATGTCCTCAATTATAACATCAAGCCAGCTCCTATCAAGTTAACTGAAGTAAATTTGATGTATCTTGCGTAATTGAACATCACAGATAATATGGACTCTGTCAAACATTAAGATGATAAAACATTAAAATCTATTACCAGCGAATAATAAACTCCAGAAAGTTTTAGAGTATAACTTCAAGAGTATAACTTAAACAGACTTTGTCAGAGTAACTATTTTTGTAATTAAAAATATACATTTATTTGCGTTTGTTTTTTTAATATTTTCATTACAATTATGTTGAAATAGTTTTAATACAGTACATTATATAACTTATTCATATTCATTCATTAATTTTCCTTCGGCTTAGTCTCTATTTCAGAGGTCGCCACAGCGGAATGAACATCAACATGACAGAAGAAATTCCAAGAAATTCCAACGGGTCCAGCCGGGACTCATAATAGTGACCTTCTTGCTGTGAGGCGACAGTGCTAACCACTGAGCCACCATGCCGCCCCATATATATATATATATATATATATATATATATATATATATATATATATATATATATATATATATATATATATATATATATATATATATACTATAAATGTTTTAAATAAATCTACAGTAACTAGAATCTACAGTCATTAAAATCTGAAATTATTTATTCACAATAGATATATTTTGATTTGTAATGCTATTTACAACATTTTTGGTAACAAATACTTCACAGTACACTTTAAAATAACTAAACTGAACAATAACTAACATTTTAGCAACATTTATTAATGTGTTAATATTTGCATATGAACTTAAATTTATAAAAAGTAATTAATTCATATTTAAAAGTTAAAAGTGACAGTAAAAAAGTAAAACAATGTAGCAATTTTAAAGAAAAAAAGTATATAAATAAAAATAAAATAATCCTGTATATTTAACATTTTATTTAGTTTAATAAACAAACTAACAAAAAAATAAAAATAAAAAATAAATAAATAAACAAACATAAATAATATAACTATAAATATAAATAAATAAATTAACTACTTCGGGGCATCACGGTGGCAGAGTGGGTAGCACGATCGCCTCAAAGCAAGAAGGTTGCTGGTTCGAGCCTCGTCTGGGTCAGTTGGCATTTCTGTGTGGAGTTTGCATGTTCTCCCCGTGTTGGCGTGGGTTTCCTCTGGGTGCTCCGGTTTCCCCCACAAGTTCAAAGACATGTGGTATAGGTGAATTGGGTAAGCTAAATTGTCCGCAGTGTATGTGTGTGAATGAGTGTGTATGGGTGTTTCCCAGTGATGGGTTGCAGCTGGAAGGGTATCCGCTGCGTAAAACATATGCTGGATAAGTTGGCGGTTCATTCTGCTGTGGCGACCCCAGATTAATAAAGGGACTAAGCCGAAAAGAAGATGAATGAATGAATAAACTACTTCAACCAATTGAAAGCATCCTTGGTTAAAGAGCCCCTGTTATGCTTTTTTTGAAAATGACCTTCCATGCAGTGTGTAACACAGCACTAAGTAAATCTGAAAGTGCACCTTGTTAAAACTATTGATTTTTTAACGAAATAGTTGACTCAGAGTTGAATAAATGAATCTTGTTGGGTTCGGATATTTTGCCTGAATGCATCGACGTCAAAACAGTATATTGCCAAATATAAAGTGCCGTATACGGTAACACGTGAACACGTCTTTTCCTTCAGACACTAGCGGAGCACGTGGGATGATGGGATTGATCATGACACGAAGATGACGATCACTGACACATGGAGATTCGGTTGTGGGGAATAAAGGGTTAAAGTAAATTTTCACAACAATACCACAGTATATCCAATCTAGTGCTGTGTTTGTTCCTGTCATTTTTCTGATGATTGACACAATTACCTACACTGCAGCGCAGGATTCGCCGGCCATTTGCTATTACAGGAAGAAGCAGTAGAGACTATTATGTATGGGACTTTGTCAGACTTTGACAGGGGCTTTGTCAGTAACTGTTATAGTTCCTATGGTTCAGCTTCTTCTTCCTCCGGATCCCAACATGCAAGTAATTAAAATTGTTGCTTCTTTTTTTGTAGTTTGCAAAATATGTATTTAATAGTGTGTTGTAACTTGTAATCGCTGCGTGTGGCTGGTAATCACTTATAGATCAGTGCCTGTACCTTATCTCTCAGGTTAAATCTTTATGGGGCTATTCACATATTGTGTCCAAAACCTGTGCAACATGTGCTTCTTTCTTTACCGATTTAAATGCGTTTCTAAACCCGCGATCCTCTGCTGTTTGCTATGGCCACCATCAGCTGTTCTTCACACACGCAGTCAATTTTCAGTCGGACGGGCAGTCAATTTTCAAAATAGTTCAACTTTTGCCACTGTGTTTTTAAATACTGAATGTGTGTTGTTGTTATTACTTAGTGTTAGGTTTAAAAGTAGAGTTATATGAAGGTGTTTACTTGCATTGTTTTAATGCATTCCTGCAATGGGCTCTCACATAATCTGTGATACTTCATAACCATGCTGGGTGTTTTACTCTGTCTCGCACTGAACCCAGTCGACCAATCACCGCAGATTAGCCTCATGCAAAGGAGGGTTTGGGAACAAATGAATCGCTGAGCAAAACATATGGCAGTCGTTGGAATAACAAGGTAAAAATAAATGCATATTATAAGACAATGAACAAGTTTTTATTTAAATTTGCATGCAAATTTTGACTTTGAATTTTGGCCTGTTTTTGACTTTCATTAAGTATTAGAAAAAAGTTTTCCGACGTGTTTTTGATGTGTTTATTTGATCCGAACGTACACAGAATTCATTTGTTTCAAGTCTAAAATTTAGCCAAGTTTTCACATGAGTCCCAGTTTTGTCAGAAAAAGTGCTTTTGCCACACCCTGGAGGATTCATTCCCTAATTAAACTTCCTCTATGTCACCCCGTCCCACGTGGAACAAGGGCACTTTAGAAATGCTAAATGTATTTACACAGCACCAGCCCGTAGCCCACATACTGTTGACTCGTCTCTAAATAGGATCACTGCACAACTAAACAAACATCTCTCAGATCTAGTTAACATTTGCTAAAGGTTGCAGCAAAACAATGCGATCCGAGGAGGAATTTGAGGTCTGTTTGGGGAAATAAAGTCTAATCACAATCTTTCAGTCACGGTGAATGCTAATATCAGATGCTAATATCAGATTATTGATGTCATATGCAAATCGGGACTTTAGTTCTTCTGAAAATTGTGTGTGAAATGTATTTAGGCATCTTACAATGTTTGAAAGGGCAGCACAATTGCCTCACAGCAAGACGGTCGCTGGTTCGAGTGCCGGCTGGGTCAGTTGGCGTTTCAGTGTGGAGTTTGCATGTTCTCCCCATGTTGGCGTGGATTCCTCCAGTTGCTCCAGTTTCCCCCACAAGTCCAAAGACATGCGCTATAGGTGAATTGGGTAAGCTAAAATTGTCCGTAGAGTATGTGTGTATGTCCTGGTCTGCCAGGTTGGGGGCTGAGCATTGGACCCACCTTATAAAAATTTGATTTTACGAAACATCAACATGGTGCAGCTAAATACCAACTTTGATATAAACGGCCCTGGGAGTAAGTAAGTACAATGTTTGAAAACTTTTTGGGATGCTTGACTCTATTTGAGCTTTGTCCTTCAGGCTTATTGCGATAAATAAAAAGATTTCATTGACATTAAGGGTTAGTTCTCACAAAATTTTTATGATTTCTCTATATGACCGATAGTCTTTCAGTCATAGTTATTTAGAAAATTATATTTGGCTTTTTGCATCTCTACAAATGCAAAGGCTGGCTGTTTTATTAATAGTTCAAAAGTTCAATGAAAGGCATTTATCACTAAGCCTTTAAATGTTATTGTATACGGATAGTTTGTTCTGTAGACTATGGAAAAAAAATGAGCTTAAAGGGGCTAATAATATTGCTTTTAAAAAAATTAAAAACTGCTTTTATTTTAGCCAAAGAAGCCTTTTCCCGGAAGAAAAAACATTATCAGACATGCTGAGAAAATTTCTTTGCTCTGTTAAACATCATTTGCGAAATATTTAAAAAAGAAAAAAATTCAAAAGGGGGTTAATAATTATGACTTCAACTGTATGGGTATTTTTTTTTTTAAACACATGCATATGCTACATGAGATCTTTTCACTCCTGGAGCCGTATTAGTTTTTTTTTTTATTATAGTTGCTTTATTAAATTCTTTTTAATTGCTGATGAAAAATGGAAATTATACTTAAATGAAATGCTTAGCTTAAAGACTTCCTTCAGTTACTGTAAAGTTTTTTTTTTTTCTTTCAGTGAAATCCAGTTTAAATCCAAAATTATATTTTCCAGTTCTACAATGCAAACGCCTAAAAAGACTTATTTTACTGGATTTTTTATATATGAGTTTGAGTTCAATTCTAATATTAGTTTTGTTGTAATATTGTTATTTAGAGCTTTGTTTGAATACACTTTATTTTGATGGTCACTTTTGCACATTTTGTGGACTATGAGTTACATGACAACTTCAGTACATGCCAGCTTATTCTAATTAAAGTAGTAGAGTGTAAAGTTAGAGTTAGAGCTAGTGTAAATTGACATGTAATTCAGTGCTTAAATCGAGCCGGATCAGATTTTTATATTTTGCATTCTGGTATTTATTTTAATCGATCCAGCATGAACTTTTGCCTTTAGCTGTAAAGACCATTCAGAAACTTCATGATGATATAATGTTGGGTTCTCATTATACGTGGAGCACCATGTCACTCTTTAAGGCTGATTTATACTGTACTCGAGTGATTGGCATGACCCACAGTGCTTGCTTTGCGCGTCATGCATGCTGTCTGTGTTGCTCTGCAATAACACTTCCGAAACGCTAGCTGGCAGTAGGTTTTAATGTTCTGCTGTATCGTGTTCCTAATGGGTATTTTGTTTTATTCTGAACGCTACCTTAATGTACAAGTAGCTAAAACTTGCTCATTCAGAGGCGGGAACCGCCAGACGTGCAACAATTTTAATCAGAAGGTACACATAAAATGACAGTTTCCATCTAGAGCTACTTCACAGGAGTCAACACTTGTAAACACTCGCTCCAACAGGTTCAAGTGTCTCTCGGTCCCACCCACACTGGTCACAGCTACTAAGCAAACCAATCACAGAGCTTGCGCTTTGCAACACTGCGACGTGAAGTTACATATTTTGAGAGGTGCGCATCTGCATCGCCATCAGCCACGGCAAGAGCTATGTGACCACACGAAGGCTGTGCCAGAGCATACAATTGCACTTGATGCAGAAGTATAAATCAGCCTTTACTCTAGAACTGGAATACTCACACTATCTTTTTCTCCTTATGCGCATTCTGCATCTTTCATGCTGCGCATGTTTGCATTTACTTTGCATGAACTAGACAAATAGACTAAATTTTTTAATTTGTTTAGTGTGAACCCAGCATTAGACTCGAAAATGGCAATTGGTCAGAATGTCTGGGTTCCACACAGTTGTTTATATTTCAACTCTGCTGAAGTACAAATCTTGGTATTTTGTTGAAATTTACTTATATGTACATGCCTGTAACCAGAGGATGTGACACTGACAACAGAGGTGCGGATCCACAAGCCGGTTTATTAGCAGGATGGTAAGGCAACCAATGATCAGAACAGGAGCAAACAGATGTATAAGGGCAATCCAGAGTCGTAGTCAGATAGCAGGCAAATGGTCAAAGGCAGGTAGCAGACAGGATTAACAGACAGACAAGGCAAAGATCAAAACCAAGCAAAAACAAGACAAAGTAAACACGTTGAAATGTCACTAAAAATAGATAACAAGACTTAGCAATAGTGTTAGTGTTTGTGAAGTACTTATAGCCCATGTAATCAGTATGTGAGCAGCTTCAGCTGTGTGTTTGCAATCACTGGTGACTTGCATCAGGTGTGTGTGTGGGGCATGACTGAATATGTAGTCCATTTACCAGCAGATTTGTAGTTCTATGCGTTTATGAATGTATTCCAGCGATCTCTAGTGTTTTAGATTGCTGGTGATCATGACAATGCCAGAAACATTGCCATTTAATGGAAAAAATACCAACAATTTGTTTAAATGACAATCATTGTATATTTACCTGGCAGCAATTTCATGAGTAGTAACACAAAAACTAACGTGTTATAATTAAACACAACTCTATATTGTAAATCCTGAGAATCTTACAGCTTTCAAATGGTCTTTTAATTTTTTTATAGATGTAGATAAGAAAAAAATAGGCTAAGTAAGTGCACTTAAACACAACATCTCTCTCTCTCTCTCTCTCTGATATTTTAAAAACATTATTTGAAAATCAATGTAAAACATTCTTAACATTTCACCTCTCACCATGATTAAACTTAATTACTCCCATAACTGACGAATTACTGACCAACATTTTAGAGCCCTGTGCCAAACTGGGTTCATTTCCAGCTAAAGAGCTTTGTCTGTTTTCCCACTGACAGATCGCCTGCTTACTTTGCATCTCATTATGCATTTCAGCTGCTTCTTGGCATATCTTGCTCGGTATGAACAGTCTGCTGGTCAAAGGGCAAACGGTTGGGTTCATGTAGAATAAACCAAATGACGTCAATTCAGGTTTAGGAGTGCCATTGCAATGAGCCGTCTGAGCACCTCTACTAATTTCCGGAGCACAAAAGACAGTCTGCATTTTAATGTGATTTTAAGCTGTGCGGCGTCGACATGCTCTGGTTACTCTGATGGAACGTTTATGCTACATAATTTATCTTCATATCCAAAGATGAGGATGCACATAAAACACAGTGATTTGAGGGTAAAGTTTTTTTGTTTGTTAATTCAATACAGTGCAAACCTTTTAAGGTCAACAGTGAACATAAATATGATGAATTAACTAATAACACAAGACATTTATTCTGAAAGCTGCAACAAAAGCTATTATTAATGATGGATGTAGTGCACTTCACTGTGAGCATTATTATAGTTTTGAAAGGCAGGACAAACACTTCTCTTGGAAACTAGTAAAGCCTTTACTAGCATTTATTAGCATTTATATCAGAAGTTGCAAGCAAAAATGTCAGTCAATAGGAAAAGTTCAATCCAACATTTATGCATTTTGATGTAGTTTTGAAACCCAGCGCATACACACGGACGAACATACGCAACATGAACGCACATACACACAGAATGCATATATTGCACTTTTGATTTACTATGTAAATACTTGAGAGTGCATTGATTTGTTTACTGGTTGGTTGATCGCCACTACAATATACACTCACCGGCCACTTTATTAGGTACACCTTCCAACTGCTTGTTAACGCAAATCATATGGCAGCAACTCAATGCATTTAGACATGTAGACATGGTCAAGACGATCTGTTACAGTTTAAACTGAGCATCAAAATGTGGAAGAAAGGTGATTTAAGTGATTTTGAACGTGGCATGGTTGTTGGTGCCAGACAAGCTGGTTTGAGTATTTCAGAAACTGCTGATCTACTGGGATTTTCATGCACAACCATCTCTAGGGTTTACAGAGAATGGCCAAACAGAAAAATAATATCCAGTTAGTGGCAGTTCTGTGGGCGCAAATGCCTTGCTGATGCCAGACGCAAGATAGAAAGGCAACAATAACTCAAATAACCACTCGTTACAACCGTGGTATGCAGAAGATTATCTCTGAACCCACAACACGTCCAACCTTGAGGCAGATGGGCTACAGCAGTAGAAGACCACACCAGGTGACAATACTGTCAGCTAAGAATAGGAAACTGAGACTACAATCCGCACAAGCTCACCAAAATTGGACCATAGAAGATTGGAAAAACGTTGCCTTGTCTGATGAGTCTCGATTTTTGCTGCAACATTCGGATGGTAGGGTAAGAATTTGGTGTCAACAACATGAAAGAATGGATAGATCCTGTATTGTAACAACGGTTCAGGCTGCTGGTGGTGGTGTAATGGTGTGGGGGATATTTTATTGGCACATTTTGGGCCCATTAGTACCAATTGAGCATCGTGTCAATGACACAGCCTACCTGAGTATTGTTTCTGACCATGTCCACCCCTTTATGACCACAGTGTACCCATCTTCTGATGGTTATTTCCAGCAGGATAATGCACCCTGTCATAAAAGCGCAAATCATCTCAGACTGGTTTCTTGAACATGACAAGGAGTTCACTGTACTCAAATGGCCTCCACAGTCACCAGAACTCAATCCAATAGAGCACCTTTGGGATGTGATGGAACGGGAGATGCGCATCATGGATGTGCAGCTGACAAACCTGCATGTCTGATGTCAAATTTGCAAAAAAAATCTCTGATGATTTTTTTTTCCAGTACCTTGTTGAATCGATGCCACAAAGGATTAAAGCAGTTCTGAAGGAAAAAGAGGTTCAAACCTGGTACTAGTAAGGTGTACCTAAAAAAGTGGCCAGTGAGTGTCAATTTTAATTACCAGCATCTAAATTCTGATAACTGTCAATCAACTCACTTATTTTACATTTTGCTTAAAACAATCGTTATTTCAATTGTATTTTAACAGAGAAAATTTTAAAGACGCAAATTAACCCCTATTGACAATTCAGGTCTATTTTGACACAAATGCAATTGTGTTTCAGAATCAGAATCAGAAAGAGCTTTATTGCCAGGTATGTTCACACATATGAGGAATTTGTTTTCGTGACAGAGCTTCTACAGTGCAACAGAATTACAGAGACAGGACTAAAACAGATAAGTAAGTAGTGAATACAAATATACAAATTGACAAGTGTATGTACAGGTATATTACTATATACAACGTTATATGTGCAGCTGTTATGTGCAAATTGGCATGTAAAGTGTGTTGTTAAGTGTATACGTGTATAAAAAGTGTATAGCAAGTAGTGATGTTGGTTCCACAATTATTATCATCAAGTGTTCATGAGATGCATTGCCTGAGGGAAGAAACTGTTTCTGTGCCGGGCTGTTCTGGTGCGCAGTTTGTATGTTGATTTGGTGATTTGTTAGAAATAAAACTGAACAAATACATCGGAACCACTGAATCATTACAATCAAAACAAATAATTTATTCACTGATTCATTCATCAAATTCAACTCACTGAATCACTGATTAGTTTTTAAATGACTATATCAGAAGATTTCCGGAGAATGATGGCTTAAAATTTCAATATGTTCCTCTCTCATGAATTTAGATCAACTCTGTGCGCTTTATTATTTCTATTGTGTATTGAGACTTCTGG
This sequence comes from Danio kyathit, assembly GCA_903798195.1. Classification (NCBI taxonomy): domain Eukaryota; kingdom Metazoa; phylum Chordata; class Actinopteri; order Cypriniformes; family Danionidae; genus Danio; species Danio kyathit. The sequence goes on from LR812542.1 coordinate 20,541,922, forward strand.
TGTCATTTACTTCTAATGAATTTTATTCATACAAAACAGTTCATTATGTTTGTTTATGTAACTGCTATTTATTTATTTATTTTGTTTTTATTGTATTGTCATAAACATTCTGGTTTGTGGCAAAAGTAGTTTGACCATTTACTGACATTTGTTCATCCTGGTCATTTACATATAGCGGTAAAATGAATTGGAAGTCTAACCTGTTCACAAAAAACAGCTGATATGGATATGCACAGGTTATGTAAACTATTATTGAATTTTGCTGTTTGAAAATAGCAATGTGTGCATTCTACATATTCCGCATGAAAAAAAAAATGTTAAAACAACATAAGGCTGGGTAAATAATGTTATGGACAAGTGTTTTATTAAATGGTCATAAAAAATGACATTTTCATGCGCTGCAGTTGAATTTGTTTGTCTGAAATCTGGAGATCAGTTCGATTGAGCTGTAAATCTGGATGAAGATGTTTGCTGGAACTGGAAGAAAAAAAAGTGCAACACTTTACACTTGGGATTTCTGGCAGATTTGTAGATGGGAAGATTGCAAGAGTGATTTGAATGTGATGAAAGACAGAAACAGAGTGCAGGAATCTTTAGGCAATGGCACTATAGTCTCTCTCTCTCTTCCATAGAGTGCCTTGTTAATCATTCTCAGTGCTGCCCTTTGCGGTTTCCTACATTACATACTGCTATAAAATCTTTATGTCTCGAGAGGATCTACAACTCTCCTACTGACATGACCAGAATACAGAAATAACATCAGAGCAGAGTTTTCATGCTCTCTTATGTCCAAACATGTTCATACATATTGATGTTAATGCAGATTTTGCGTAGGTGGGCTTTTTTTTCCTTTTTTTTAATCTGCTATATGTTTGTTGTTACATTCTTGTGGTCTCCTCAATTGTTTAATTTGTGCTAACTGGGATACATATTGAGGAATAAGCAGGAGAATAGCTGCTAATCAAATATATATAAAAAGAGACACACAGTTAAATATTGACTGATCGTTCTTAAGTCATTATGTATATTTTAAATCTTGTGTGCTTTTGTTTTACATGAAAATTTTAGACATAAATAAATCTAAAATATTTCATCATAATTAGTCTTTTTTGTCAAATTTTTTTGTCTATTTTTCTATGTTGCTTTCCAATTTAACATCTATTTCTCATATTTGTTGAATTAAACATGTAGTGTCATTACAAAGGAAATATTGTATAGGGTCCATTTTTTATGTATTCAAATTGGAGTTTAAAAACTGTTCTTGAGTAAAACATAATTCACTTTCACCCCACACTACATGTATAATTTAGAATTATGGAGTTTATATTATTATGGAGTCATCATTTGTGCATCAGTGTCACTATATATATATATATATATATATATATATATATATATATATATATATATATATATATATATATATATATATATATATAGTTTTAAAAACTTGTACACAGTATTTGTCAATATCTGTCAAACATTTGCTGTTCAATATGCAGGATCACAGAATGAATCGGTGAAAACAAATAACATCAATTTAAATAAATGAAAGCTAATAATAAGTGATGTGATGTGATATGTGTTCCCATAGCCTATGGTTTTAGTTGGCTGTTTCAGCATGCATTGTACCTGACTTGTGTTTTTTATTAACAAGTTAGAGTTGAAAGTTCACAGCTGCAGAAAGACTTTAAATGTGAATTTTCATCTCACATTGACCTAGTTTGCTCTACAAAAAGAACCGCTTAGCGCATGTGGACTGTTAATTTGTATTTAACTGTTGTGTATTTATATGGAAGTATTTTTTTTCCTATAGCAAAATGAAAATGAAAATTCTAATGCCTAAAAAGATCAAATAATAAATCAAACTTTCAGAACAACTACCCAAATGATAAATCAAACGCTCAAACAATCAAATAATAAATCAAAATGCATTCTCAAATAAGAAATCAAATGTTTTTGATATTTCATTTTCATGAACAACTCCATAAAATCCTGTAATAATTAAATGACAAATCAAATGCTCAAACTATAATTCAAATGGAGGAACCAGTTTCACAGCTGGAAGCTCATGATGGACTGATTAAAACGACTATAAAGACACCTCATTCACACAGACTCTTTGCTGAGTCTTGTTTTTCCCTGTGAAGCATTACAAAAGCGAAAAGCCCAATGGAAATAATGATTATGTTTTGTTTTTTTTGTTCACTCAACTTCAGGCATTCCAGTTCTGCAGACAAAAAAAGTGTTTTTTTTTGTACTGGCTTATTTTTTTTTTTTACAGTGTAATGGAAACCCACATGAATAGTAGTTTGTAGTAAATACTAAATAAAGTGTATTTTACTGAATATATTATATTATTTACAACTCTGTTAATAAATGCTTCAGCACACTCTAATATTAAATATAATAAACTGATAAATTGAAAAAACAAAATACTGTAGTATACTGACAAATACAGTAGTAAACTGAAGTGTATTGAAATGCAATATATTATATAAACTGAGTGATCTGCTTAAATTACTACAGTTGTGTTACCATAGCAATTACAGTATTACTACAAAATATTAATCATAGTATTAACAGTGCTATAGATTAAACTATAAATTTTACTATAAATTACTATAGTATTTTTTGTGTTTAAAGAAAGCCTAAATAAGTTTAGCAATTCTGATGAACTAGTGATATGAGTGGAATAACCAATGCTCTCTGACCAACGAGATGGATGATTACCTGCATGTGACCTATTTACCTGAATGTTGGCCTAGTTAGAAATATTGTCTTATGAAAGCGCACCAAAAAACAACAAATCAATTGATTTACAGTTGTGAAAACAGCCAACAAGTAGTTTCAAATACTGCACATTCACACAATGTGTATTTCAATAGTGTCAAAGCTGAAAGTGAAATGCCAGGCTTAATAAATAAACCTATTTTGAAGCGTTGAACTCCGCTCATGTCTTTCAGATTAGCTGGCTGATCAAAAAGAGGAAATCTTTTAATTGTGTGGCCGTTGCAGACACAGAAAAGCCTGACGGGTCACGGCTCACTGTCTGCTCTTATTTCTATACTCTGCTCATACAATCAGCCACAGCCTCTAGCTGACAATACACAGTCTGCTTATCATGACTGGATTCAACAACAGGAGGAGACAAAACAAAAACGCTTTTCTCAATACTGTATATCAACATCACATTTCACAGAGCTGAAGATACATTTAACACTTTGACATGTATGATCACACTAGTATGATTAGTCTAGACTGGTCCACAGAGCATACGATCACACCGGTGTGATTAAAATGCACAGTTTGTCATGTGATCAGCTGCTAAATTCAAATCTGCTTTCCCGTGAAGGCTCATTCTGAGCCAGAGAAAGATGGTCATAAATCACAATTTATCAGTGCTTTCACACAAATAACTTTATTTTATGTTTTAGATATTTAAATATACATAAGTACAGTACTAGCAAAACACAATTTTTATGGTTTGTAAAATATACGCTGCTATCTATGGAGACAGCAATAATAATTATTTTCAAATATATATGGATAATGTGCTTAATTCACATCAGATACACAATGTTTAGGTTAATTACTCCATTCATCTCCCAGATAAACAGTCACTTTCATCCATATCGGAAGAAGCTGATAAATTAACACGTTGTAAATCCAGAAGCATCCATCTCTCCACTGCAATGCAGTGCATCTTCAGTCATAGATCAAATAATATGATTATCATTAAGCTGTTTAAACAACATATTATATGTTCTTACACATATTTGAGAATCTGAACATCAGACATTTCACAATATTATGAAATATTTGCAGAAAACAATATATGCTTAAATCATCGGGCTGTGGTGCATCAAATGATAATACTTCTGCATCACTGCAAATTTTAAAGCTATATACTCTAAATGACAATTGAGTAAAAAAAAAAAAAATCAATCTTAAAAAGCTTTAATCCTTTTTGTAAGTTTTAAATATTCCCGCTGACCCCCCTGTCAATATTTAAAACTTATAAAAAGGGTTAAAGCTTTTTAAAACATTTTATTTAGACCTAAAGAAACACGCTCTTACACAAAAACAACAACAAATAGTATTATAAGGTACCTTTTACACTAGTGTGCTTTTCTTTTGTTATGGTTATGCCTGGCGTAAACACTACTCCAGCATCTTCGGCCCAGAAAAAATGTAGAAGTTTTTTGAAAACAGTAACGACCGAAGACTTCTTAAAATGGTTATCGCAGCTATCCACAATCGCTTTCTGACTGACCTTTTAGACCCTGATTCATCAAGCCGCTCTCATATAACCATTACCAGCCTGATCTCACAAGGAAACATAACTATTTTACAACCCAGGCTCATTCTGTTTACGTACCCCTATATACATTTCTGGAGAGAGCAAAATACGTTCCAGGAGCTACACTTTTCATGGTCAACTCCGCTCTGCGACTCAAGTCCGCCAACGTACGTGTCCAGCTACCGGACAAACTGGTAACAGCAGGAAAGCTGAAGTAAGCGGAGGTAAGCGGTCATCTGGTAAACGAGAAAAGGAACGGCATCATACTGCTCCATAGCATTTGTTTTAAAGAGGAAATGCATAATTCGCGATCTCCAGAAATATATATAGGGCTACGTTTTCAGGATGAGTCTGTGTTGCTATTTTACGTTTTGTCAGTTTAGTGGCTAATACGTATGAATTCACATAAGTTCAGTCCTATGAAAATGTATGTTTTTTAAAAGGAGGCATGGCACCAAACCCCACACTAAAGGCAACAAACTCCACACCTTAACTCAACCATCTTTGAGGATGAGCAAATCAAACTAAAATGTACAAATGAGACTGTACAAATTCATACGAATTAGCCACTAAATCAAAAAGTTTTGAATTGCAGTAAGATATCGTTGCCATTACACAAGCGGTAGACTGCAAAAATGGATGTTGGCAAAACATGAGCATGCTTAGTGTGCATAAATGGTCACATATCATGCATTTTAGGCTGTAAAGTGCTGATGGAGAATATACTTCTGAAATGCAGTAAAGATCTGGACGAAGAGCGTTTTTATTCCATTTTTTCATGCTACTTTAAAAAGAAAATGCACTAGTGTAAATGCAGCCTAAGTGATTAAGCTATTGGTAATCTAGATACTGCAATGAACACCATGATGTTGTAAAGATTCAGTTAATCGCGTGTAATGATGACTAAACAGAGTTCATACATGTCTATTCACAGTGTTTTCTCAATTCAAAATAGTGGAGGTTTTGACCTGGAAACAGTAATCCATATGTCACAACTAAACACGCAGATTCAATTTTCTCTCTGTGACTTCTGCAGCCTAATCACAGTGGAAGGTGGTTAATTTAGTTGTAACGAGAAGAATTTAAAAACAAGCGGAGCCCTGTAAAGTCTGTAGGGGACGAGAAATAAACAAAACGTCATGTGTCGATGGTGCAGTAATGTGAAGGGACAGCATGTGGACGTGTACGGCAGCCGTCTCTCAGCTCTAATAGAGGTCAAGAGGCTGGAGGACACTGGAGACCACACAGACAACAATATAACAACCTGACAGAGCTGAAGGCATCAAGAAATTAGGACAATTACAGTTTAACTTCCCAATTACCAAACTTAATGCACCCTGGATGCAATTGTGATTTAACGCTTCATTTGGCTGCAGAGCGCCAGGCCTCTGTAATTTGATGAATCCTGACAGTCAATTTAGAAAGCATATTTTGGGAAATAGTTTTTTCTCTTCCACTGTCTCTTCATGTATGTGTGAGTATAAACCGTTTGGAGGGAACAATTCAGATTCGTGGGCAATGTGCGCCTGTTGGCTTAGTGCTGGTTCATTAATAGTGCTGCACACAAGATAGAACTGGATGAAGGAAAACTATTTTATTATTGGACTGATGTTTATTGGACTAATTATTATTATTATTATTATTTAAAACGTACCCTCATGCTAAAACAATGTGATTTGGTAAATCTTTTATGCAGAAAGAAATGTATAAATGTAAAATATATGCATGTTAAATACTACTGCTGCGTGTTGCAATGACAACAACGACGACAACATTGACGACGACGACGCAGATGACAACGACGACTACTACTACTACTACTACTACTACTACTACTAATAATAATAATAATAATAATAATAATGGCGACGCAGTGGCGCAGTAGGTAGTGCTGTCGCCTCACAGCAAGAAGGTCGCTGGGTCGCAGGTTCGAACCTCGGCTGGGTCAGTTGGCGTTTCTGTGTGGGTTTCCTCCGAGTGCTCCGGTTTCCCCCACAGTCCAAAGACATGCGGTACAGGTGAATTGGGTAGACTAAATTGTCTGTAGTGTATGAGTGTGTGGATGTTTCCCAGAGATGGGTTGCAGCTGGAAGGGCATCCGCAGTGTGAAAATGTGCTGGATAAGTTTGCGGTTCATTCCGCTGTGGCGACCCCAGATTAATAAAGGGACTAAGCCGACAAGAAAATGAATGAATGAATAATAATAATAATACATTTTAATACATTTTAATAAAGTTACTTACGGAAAATAATGAAATTAATTAGCAATACGCTCATTTTAAAACACGAAAGTGAGGCTGCGGTGGGACAAAACCCGGAAGTATAGGATCAGCACTAAAGATTGCAACAACATGCTGTGGACTACAAACCTTCAGCTGTTGCTGCCATTTCAAAATGCAGATATGGTGTAAACATCACTTTAATATCATTCAGTTCAGTTTAATTTAAACAATTAAAAGCATATTAGGCATCAAACTAAATCACAATCTCTTTAAGAGTGTCCTCCTAGGCTTCAGTTCATGGCACCACATAAACACCATGGGGACGCTTCCCTGCTTCAGCCTACAGTATGTAACCCGGTGAGCAATACAACAATACAGTCCTCTGTAGCATACACTAGTGTTGTCTGTAATAGTGTTGTCCCGGTACTGAAGTTTTAAAAACGCCCCTTTTCCGCTAACATTTAAGCGTCGCTGAGCCCGAGCTTAAACTTCACTGATTTGTTATAGTATTTACCAGTGCTCAACAGAAAAGACTGTG